>OZ012736.1:137740963-138940963 GCA_963859935.3 Lathyrus sativus | reverse complement strand
ACTGCAACTTCAGGCGAGAAGCAACAAGAGAAATTGATGCTGTAATATGGTGTAGTAGGGGATTGGTTTGGTTTTGTTAGGAAGAGTGAAAATAGGCTGCCCGACACTTTGTTCGGGATAATGTTCGGTCATGTTTTTCGGGTGGCAATTGTCGCAATAACCACATCTAACAAGATTATGGATTGAAGATGGTGGGAGCTATCGATGCTAAAGATGTCAGCATATTCCTCCACCGTACATCTCGACAGCCGATTCGAAGTGGCGGCATATTTCAGCAAGCAGCTCCGGCGTCGGTAACGATTTCAACCTTTGTTGGCTTTACACGTTTGCTGTAGTTATCGATAATGCCATGTTTATGTTGCTGCTAATACTGAGTTTATTTTTATTCAATTTTGATTGGAATTTTATGTACCTTTTTACAATATGTTTGAATTTAGATTTAGTTTCTTATAACTCTGCTCCTTGCAATTTTGGTAGAAATAAATATTCTTACCGCTGGCTTTGGTTTGATTTTGGGGATGCATACTCAGCTTCGGTTTTTTTTTCTGCAAGTTCATCTCGTTGGTTGTATCGACATTATGGACATTTCCTGATGTTTACATTTCCATTAAAAAAAACGTTAATTGGTGTACGAATACACTTGTGCTGAGTAATGTATTAATTCTTAAATTCATGTTGTTACTGATATGATAATTGTCGTCGGAATTCTGCATAAGCTTATGTTTTTTCTAGGACCCTCCTCTTGTTGCCGCCATGATGATTTGGATATTCACTTTTTTTATGGCCAAACAATCTAAGACAGTAACATGCTTTTCTTTTTGGTTATTGACCTTTAGTTTTATATGCATTACACATATTTGCATAAAGCATGAATTCAAGACTGGATTTTAAATATTGAGTAATTATGTTACTGTTTTATAATCTTCAGCATGTTTCTAAATCGAATGGTATTTATTTATAAGTTTTAAGAATAGTTATTTACTTGATTTATGCTTAGTCGTTAGAAAGTTTATTTGTTTTTAATTAGTATTTGTTTTATGTTAGAATTTCATTATTATTAGCATTATATTAGATTAAGATATTTTTGATTAAGATATTTTTGATTTACTGTTTCTAGAAATGATTCATGAATTTATTTTATTTTAATTTGTTTTTTCTAAGCTTGTTATTCATCATTATATTATAAGACATTAAAAGATATTTGAGATTAAAATTGGATTTTTCTCATATACATTAAGTCCATAATTTGTTGCACCTCCTTGGACAACCGCTCTCGAGGCGCACGCCCTTGAGTTGTGGTTGTTCCGTCTTTTGGTTTTCAAGTTGTTTTTCACTTAGTTTAAATGAAATTTATAAAGGATATTTTTATTACTTTTAGATACTTTTATAAGAAAAATTCAAATTATTATTTCTTTAAAAAATATATTTCTAAATTATTACCAAATAATATTTTAAATATTAAATTAAAAAAAAACTACTTTATTATTAAAGTTAAAATATTTTTTAAGATATAAAACTTCTCTTCAAAGCAATTAATAATGATTAACTTTTCTCAAATCAAAACTTTTTGCAATTGATTAATTTATATGAAAATTAAAACTATATTTCTTAATTAATTTAAACTATTTTTCAAAATCAATTTTCAAAACAATCAAATTCTTGGATCTCGCCTTCCTCGAATTTTTTAAGCGACCGCTCTCGAGGTGCACACCTTGAGTTGTGACCCTTTCGATCTTATTTTCTAGAATACATAGCGCGCCTAGTTTGAGTACGCTAATATTTTTAAATTATTTTCATAATTAAATCACGAAATAATCGAGTTCTTGGAGTCGCGCATTCCTCGAATTCGAGAGTGACTACTATTGAGGCGTACGCCTTGAATGGTGTGTCGTTTGAATTTTCGTTTCTAAAATACCTCCTTTAATAATTTGGACAAGTATTCATGGTCCAACAAACATATTTCATAATTAATGGAATGAAAAAGATGTCGTTGGGATCTAGTATTCCAACGATATCCCGACTAATTGGTTACGAGGCCAACGTCTCGTTTATCGAGTAGTCGTCTTTCCTCCTAATTTTTCGAACCATCCAATCTCGTTCCTCACCTTTGTGCGATAGAGTCTAAACCCTAGTATGTCTCTAAACCATACGTAAAATCCAAACTATTTTCTTTATTAAATTACGAAAGAATTGAGTTCTTGGAGTCTCGCACTCCTTGGATTCTTGAGTAAACACTCTTGGGGCGTACGCTTTAGGTTGTGGATTACTCGACCTTTCATCTATAAAATATATGCCCTAACTATTTGGACAAATATCGCCATTGTCCATTCAAATACAGTTTCATAATTAATTGAATGAAAAAGGTATTGTTGGGATTCAACACTCCAATAATATCCCGATTAATTGATTGCGAGGCCGACGTCTCGTTTATCGAATAATCGTCATTCTCCATCAAATCACCTAACCAAACTCCTATTTCTCGCCCCCGTGCGATCGAAACCTTAAACCTATTCAAATATATTCTCTAACCAAAACATCCAATACGATAAACCTAATTCCTCGCCCTCGTGCGATCTCCATCCCAAACACTCTTAGAAAGAACATTGTTTAATCCCTTCTTCCGCGCATAACAAACTCGTGCTTCAGCCTCCCCTAGCGAGCAGACAAGCCAATGTTTAGCAGTTAGAATGCGACATAAACCCTCGTTCAACTCATACACCTTTTACCAAGAACCTTGTTTAGACCTTTCTTCCGCGCATAAAAAACTAGTGCTTCAGCCTCCCCTAGCGAGCAGACAAGCCAATGCTTAGCAGTTAGAATGCGACCTAAACACTCGTTCGTTTACCAACCCTTTTACCGTAGTTAGCTGAACTACGGCTGCTCTGATTCTTCATTCTCTTCTGAATGTAAGATACGTAGGCACAAGATTGTGATGATCTTGGCGAGCACAATCCCCTATTTTTCCCGTAGTCCCACGAACTACGAATGCTCTGATTTTCCACTTCTTACAAGTGAAGATACGTAGGCACAAGGGCCTCAATCCTTGGCGAGCACCCTATCTTAAAACCACCCATTTCCCCTATAGGAGAATCTTAGAAGAAAACAAATAAGCGTAGTTAACTTTACTCTCGAATCGATCAAGAGGTTCCCGTTGAGTACAACGGACATGAGGGGTGTTGATACCTTCCCCTCATGTAACCGACTCCTGAACCTAGAATGTGGTTGCGACGACCATGTTCTTATCTCCTTAAAGGTTTTATCGATATTTTCCTATTCCATCCCTGGAATGAATAAAGTTCGGTGGCGACTCTGTTCGAACGTATTTTCCGCGTCCATCGCGAGGATCGTATTTTTCGAGGTACGACAGTGAGAAATGTGAAAGTATGTGTTTTATACTTGTGTATGTATATATAATTATATGCTTTGACTATTATGATAGTATTTCTCACCCTTCTGCTGTTTCATAATGCTCTATGAGGCATTGCAGATTAGGTTGGTATAGGTCTTTTGTGAAGTTTAGCTTCATCCTTTTGGTCGGTTATGCTCTGATATGTAGCACCGGGTAGTTAGGATTGTATAGTATTCTTTTGGGATACATTTTGTGTATGTATCTGATGGTAATGTTTTGTAAACATGAATGATATTGTGTACCAAACTGAATTATATATTTATATGATAACATGTTTTAAGTAATTCAATGTTGTAATCTTCTACTTTTATTTCTAAATATTTAATTGTGGGTGTAAGGACTAAGTTCCTCTGTTGAACTACCCCACTGTTGCATGTCTTTTATAGAGCAGGTGATGTATGTTATTTTGGTGAATGATATGGCATACTTCTTTTATACCATGTTTCAAATTTACTCTGATGAAATTTTATTATGTGATTTATTTTATTTGTTTATTTGGGGGTATAGAAGCGGGTGTTACATTAATTGGTATCAGAGCAGGTCGGTCTGTTGACCAAGTTGTTAATGTGTTATTCCCTATTTGCATTTGGTACGTGTGTGTAGCACTATCAACATGGTTGTTCTAATGAAGAATTGTTGTGGGAATCAAGAATGATGGTTGCAGGTAGGAATGACGAAGCAATTGCAGAGGCTTTGACGAGGTTTGAGGGAGCGATTGAGCAGAATCCTCAAGCCGGCGTGAATATTGGAAACCATGCTGATGATGAGTTTCGTGCTTTGGGGAGGTTTCAAAGGAATAATCCACCAGTTTTCAAGGGAACCCATGAGCCTGACAAAGCGCAAGTTTGGTTGAAAGCTATAGAGAATATCTTTCGGGTTATGAATTGTTCGGATGCGCAGAGGGTGCAGTTTGGCACTCATATGCTCGAAGAGGAAGTTGAGGATTGGTGGGGTAATACTCGCCAAAGGTTTGAAGAGAATGAGATGGTGATTACTTGGGATCTTTTTAGGGAAACATTTTTGGAGAAGTATTTTCCAGAAGATGTCTGTGGGAAGAAGGAAATTGAGTTTCTTGAGTTGAAGCATGGTAACTCAATTGTGGCCGAGTATGCGGCGAGATTTGAGGAGTTGATTAAGTTTTGTCCTCATTATAATACTGTTAATGCTGAGAGATCCAAGTGTCTCAAGTTTGTGAATGGTTTGAGGTTAGAAATTAAGCAAGTTGTTGGTTATCAGGAGATTAGGCGATTCTCGGAACTGGTGAACAAGAGCAGAATTTATGATGAAGATAATAAGGCTCGGTCTAGCCACTACAAGAGTTTAAGTGAAAAGAAAGGAAAAGGTCAATTTAGAGGAAAGCCGTATGTGACTCCTGCAGAGAAAGGGAAGCAGAAAGCTGGTTTCGGCAAGAAGCCAATTGGGGGAGGAGTTCCTATTCCGGTGATATGTTTTAGATGCGGTGAAGAGGGACATCGTGCTCCCGAGTGCAAAAGTGTTGATTAGAAATGTTTTAAGTATGGGAAGCCAGGCCACAAAGCTCTAGAGTGTAGAAGCGGTGCGAATGTGACTTGCTATAACTGTGGTGAGAAAGGGCACATTAGTACCAAGTGTGATAAGCCGAAGAAGACTCAAGGGAGTGGGAAGGTGTTTGCTCTATCAGGGTCGGAGACTGCTAATGATGATCGATTGATCCGAGGTACGTGCTTCATTAATGGTATACCTTTGATCGCTATAATTGATACTGGAGCTACTCATTCTTTTATTTCTTTGGATTGTGTTAAGAGATTGAGTCTTGAGTTGTCGGTCATGAGTGGAGATATGGTTATTGATACTCCTGCTATGGGTTCGGTAACTACCCCATATGTGTGTTTGAATTGTCCGTTGAGTATTTTTGGCAAGGATTTTGGAGTTAATTTAGTGTGTCTTCACTTAGATCAACTTGATGTTATTCTTGGGATGAATTGGTTGGAATTCAATCGTGTTTATATTACCTATTTTGACAAAACGGTTATTTTTCCTGAATCTGAGAAGGAATAAGATTTGTTTATAACTGCTAAGCAAGTGAAGGAATCACTGCAAGAAGGTGCTAAGGTATTCTTGTTAATGGCAACGGTGAGTATTGGTGAAAGTGGATCGATTGATGCTTTGCCAATTATCCGTGAGTTTCCGGAAGTTTTTCCTGAGGAGATAATAGATTTACCGCCGGAACGAGAAATGGAGTTTGTGATTGACTTAATTCCTGGAACTAGTCCGATATCGATGGCTCCATATCGTATGTCCACATCGGAATTGAAAGATTTAAAGAGTCAACTTGAAGAGCTACTTGAGAAGTGGTTTATTCGTCCGAGTGTGTCACCGTGGGGTGCACCGATGTTGTTGGTTAAGAAGAAAGAAGGTTCTATGAGGCTCTGTATGGATTACAGACAATTGAACAAGGTGACTATCAAAAATAAGTATCCGCTTCCGAGGATTGACGATTTGATGGATCTGTTGGTTGGTGCGAGTGTGTTCAATAAGATAGATTTGAGATCTGGG
Organism: Lathyrus sativus; assembly: GCA_963859935.3. Lineage (NCBI taxonomy): Eukaryota > Viridiplantae > Streptophyta > Magnoliopsida > Fabales > Fabaceae > Lathyrus > Lathyrus sativus. The sequence continues at coordinate 138,935,019 of OZ012736.1, read as the reverse complement.
TATCATCAGATTCGCGTGAAGGCTGGAGATATTCAGAAGACTGCTTTTAGAACGAGGTATGGACACTATGAATATTCTGTGATGCCATTTGGTGTGACTAATGCACCAGGTGTATTTGTGGAGTACATGAATAGGATTTTCCATCCTTATTTGGACAAGTTTGTGGTGGTGTTCATTGACGATATTTTGATTTATTCAAAGAGCGAAGAAGAGCATGCCGATCATCTGAGGATTGTGTTATCCGTATTGAAAGAGAAGCGTTTGTATGCTAAACTTTCCAAGTTTGAATTTTGGTTGAAAGAAGTGAGTTTCCTTGGTCATGTGATTTCGAGTAGAGGTATTGCATTGGATCCGTCGAAGGTTGAAGCGGTATCGCAATGGGAGACTCTGAAATCAGTTTTTGAGATTAGAAGTTTTCTTGGGTTGGCGGGATATTATCGGAAATTTATTGAGGGATTTGCCAAGTTATCATTGTCGTTGACGCAGTTGACTAGGAAAAGTCAAGCTTTTGTGTGGGATGCGAAGTGTGAAGGAAGTTTCCAAGAGCTTAAGCGAAGATTGACGACAACTCATGTTTTGATTTTGCCGAATCCGACAGAACCATTTGTTGTGTATTGTGATGCTTCTTTGATGGGTTTAGGAGGTGTGTTGATGCAAGATAAATAAGTTGTAGCTTATGCTTCAAGGCAACTCAGAGTGCATGAGAAGAATTATCCGACACATGATTTAGAGTTCGCCGCTGTTGTATTTATGCTGAAACTTTGGAGGCATTACTTATTTGGTTCGAGATTTGAGGTGTTTAGTGATCATAAGAGTTTGAAGTATCTTTTTGATCAGAAAGAATTGAATGCAAGGCAAAGGAGATGGTTGGAACTTCTGAAAGATTTTGATTTTGGTTTAAATTACCATCCAGGTAAAGCAAACATGGTAGCTGATGCGTTGAGTAGGAAATCGTTGTATATGTCGATGATGATGGTAAAAGAGTTGGAATTGATTAAGCAATTTCGTGATTTGAGTTTGGTTTGTGAGAAGACTTCTTATGGAGTTAAGCTAGGCATGTTAAAGCTTACTAGTGGTATTCTGGATGAGATTCGAGAAGGACAGAAATCTGATTTGGGTTTAGTTGATCGGTTGACTTTGATCAATCAAGGTCGAGGTGGTGATTTTCGGATTGATGAGAATGGTATCATGAGGTGTCATGATCGAGTTTGTGTCCCTGATGTTGTGGAGCTGAAGAGGAGTATTCTTGAGGAAGGACATCGTAGTGGATTGAGTATTCATCCGGGTGCTGCTAAGATGTATCAAGATTTGAGGAAAGTATTTTGGTGGCCTCGCATGAAGAAGGATATTGTCGAGTTTGTGTATTCTTGTTTGACTTGTCAGAAGTCGAAGATTGAGCATCAGAAACCGTCGGGTTTGATGAAACCGTTATTTATTCCTGAGTGGAAATGGGATAGCATTTCTATGGATTTTGTCTCTGGTTTACCAAGGACGCCGAGTAACTTTGAAGCTATTTGGGTTATTGTGGATAGATTGACCAAATCTGCATACTTTATTCCTAAGCGAATGGATTACCCGTTGGAGAGGTTGGCAAATCTGTACATTGAGAGGATTGTCAGTTTTCATGGTATTCCGTATAGCATTGTGTCAGATAGAGATCCGAGATTTACTTCGAGATTTTGGGAAGGGTTGCAAAGTGCTTTGGGTACGAAGTTGCGTTTGAGTTCAGCTTATCATCCGCAGACCGATGGTCAGACTGAGAGGACGATTCAATCACTTTAGGATCTTTTGAGAGCTTGTGTGTTGGACAAGGGAGGAGCTTGGGATAGCTACTTACCTTTGATTGAATTTACTTACAACAACAGTTTTCATTCGAGTATTGGAATGGCGCCGTTCGAGGAATTGTATGGTAGACGGTGTAGAACGCCATTATGTTGGTATGAATCTGGAGAGAGTTCTGTGGTTGGACCCGAGATAATCCAGCAGACTACCGATAAGATTAAGATGATTCAAGAGAAGATGAAGATTTCTCAGAGTCTTCAGAAGAGTTATCATGACAAGAGGAGGAAGACACTTGAATTTCAAGAGGGAGATCATGTGTTTCTTCGAGTTACTCCTATGACTGGTGTTGGTAGGGCATTGAAGTCGTGTAAGTTGACGCCGCGTTTTATTGGTCCTTATCAGATTTTCCAGAAGATAGGGGAGGTAGCCTATCGTGTCGCTTGTTAATCTTCATGACGTGTTCCATGTATCTCAGTTGAGAAAATACATTGCAGATTCGTCTCATGCAGTCCAAGTAGATGATGTGCAGGTGAGAGATAACCTGGCAGTGGAGACATCACCTACGCGGATAGAGGATCGAGAGTTGAAGCAACTTCGAGGCAAAGAGATTGCTTTGGTGAAGGTCGCTTGGGGAGGATCGGCTAGAGGAAGTGTGACTTGGGAACTGGAGAGTCAGATGAGTTGTTCAAATCAGGTAACATTTTCGAGGACGAAAATTCCTAAAGTGGGGGAGAGCTGTAACAGCCCAATTTTCACTAATTAATTATTTATATTAATTAAATGATTTAAGAGGATTGTATGATTAATGTATGATTAATTAAATAAATTATTAGATGTTGGAGAGAATTAGAATGGAAAGACTTATAAGGAAAGTGGAGAGAAAGGAAGAAGATAGAAACTTAAGAGAAAGAAAGAGAAAGAATAGAGAAAGAAGGAGAAAGAGAAGGAGAAGAAGAAAACGTTGGAAAAGCTCAAGAATAACTCTCAAGCATCGATTAATCGAGGTAAGGGTGTGGAATATCATTATCTAGTCAATGTCTATGATTATGTATGCTTGGGTTAGATTGTTGGTTGTTTTTCTACAACTTCTATTTAGGGAAAATTGGATTTAATCGATAGAAACCGAGTTTTAACGGTAGAAACTAAAAATAAGTGATATAATTTAGTCGAGGGAGGTTATACTAAGACTATGGAACTGGTTTGGTGAGAATCGGTCAGTTTTGTGAGGAGTTGAGAACTTGGTGACAGTGGGAATTTTCTGAGTTCGCAGACATTCACTAGCACCTTCGCTAGGCGAACAGGTCGCGAACGTTCACTAGCAACTCGCTGAGCGAATGGTTAGCGAGAGGTCCCAGACTTGGGCAGAATGGATTTGAGGTTCTTCGCTGGTAGCGAAGGTTCGCTAGGACTTCACTGTAGCGAGCTAGGTAGCGAAGCAAGTCAGTAGCTTCTGTTTGCCTTCGCGAGCTCGTTCTCTAGGCGAGCAGATAGCGAGTATTTTCTAGGGACTCGCTAGGCGAGCAAGCCAGCAAGCGTGACAGCATTTTGTTTTCTTGTGATTCCATTCCATGTTGATTTCCTTGTTCGTTTATGTTTAATCCTTGTTGGAAATGAGTAATTGTATACTGTGAAATATACACTGCGGGTAGCCGTAAGGTGTGAATCCTAGATTGTGGAATTGATTATGAATACATATTGTTTGTATGAGATTGTATGAATAGAATACATGAGAACATTGTGAAATGTGTGCATTGCTTGATAAATGTATCGATGATATATGGATATGTTGTGTGTGTAATTATGTTAATTCTTATGTGATGAATTATGTGAATGCATGGGATTAAGATGCGAGGCGGTCTTAAGTGCATTTGGTGGTCGATTGCATATGCATCATTTAGTCAAGAGGCAATGTTTGCTAGTTTCGTGGAGACTAGTGACTTGTCCCAAACCTAGAAGGGTGGGTTTGAAAGCTTAGGGAACGGGCTTTGTTGTTATCAGTCTAGAAGGGTGGACTCGGTTTAAGTGTAAAAACCGAAAAATGATAACAAGTGTTGGTACCACATGGCATGAGTTGCATTGAGTCACATGATTGACGTGTATTGTTGTATGAAAGTTTACCTTTATGTGAAGTATTGAATTGAGAATTATGGATGTATGCATGATGAAATGTGCTTGATGATTATCCATGTTTGTTTACACTTATGTTGTGATGTATATTATGGTTGGAATGATTTGTGGTGAGAAATGTGAAAGTATGTGTTTTATACTTGTGTATGTATATATAATTATATGCTTTGACTATTACGATAGTATTTCTCACCCTTCTGCTGTTTCATAATGCTCTATAAGGCATTGCAGATTAGGTTGCTGGAGGTCTTTTGTGAAGTTTAGCTTCATCCTTTTGGTCGGTTATGCTCTAATATGTAGCACCGGGTAGTTAGGATTGTATAGTATTCTTTTGGGATACATTTTGTGTATGTATCTGATGGTAATGTTTTGTAAACATGAATGCTATTGTGTACCAAACTGAATTATGTATTTATATGATAACATGTTTTAAGTAATTCAATGTTTTAATCTTCCGCTTTTATTTCTAAATATTGAGTTGTGGGTGTAAGGACTAAGTTCCTCATTTGAACTACCCCACTGTTGCATGTCTTTTATAGAGCAGATGATGTATGTTATTTTGGTGAATGATGTGGCATACTTCTTTTATACCATGTTTCAAATTTACTCTGATGAAATTTTATTATGTGATTTATTTTATTTGTTTATTTGGGGGTATAGAAGGGGGTGTTACAGAAGGCATGAGAAGTCATCCTAAGTCATCTCAATTCTCATGTAGAATCTAGGTTAAAGAGATTCAGGAGTTCAAGAAGTTGCTAAATTAGGGTTTCAGATGATTCTTAGTGTAAAATCCCCTCTTTTGACATATAACATCAATGACAATTCTCACTATGATGCAAGCACCATCTCATCTTCCATCAAACATGAGACTTATTCCTCATCTTTAAAGATTTATTTTGAGTACAAGAACTCTCCCGTTGGATTCATACATCTCAAGTTATGATTGGTACAAGTTGGTGTCACAAAATGAAGTGAATTTATAGGCACTCAAGGGTAACTCACTTCCAAGGCATTTTTCACATGGAATCAAGCTTTTTCTCATTCTTCAACAAACATGAGAGTTGTTCCTTGTTGTCTAAGATTTCCAAAAAGTGCTAAAACTCATCATTCCCATGTGTGGAGCTCTAGTTATGGTCATCCTAAGTTAAGGTCATTTTTGGAAACCTCATTTTAGGTCATTCACTTCAAGGACCAAATTCATGAACTTCAAGACTTCAAATCCAAATTCTTGCCACATGAAACTTGTTTGCTAAGACCTTAGCTCCATCATGATCCTAAAATCCATGGCCTTTGATGATTTGTGAGATAATAAAGGCATGATGAGCATGAAAACATGGATTATGGATACAATGTGGTTTTCTTACATTCCAAGTCACGAAATGAGATTACTTTTGATCTTTTTTGTGCCATTCAAATATCATCACATGACTGCAGAAGATTTTACCCAAAATGAGCAAGAATGAACCCATATTTTCAAGTCATTTTCAAATTTCATGCCATATGAGGTAATTACTCAAAACCATATGCAAATCCATTTCCTATCATTCTAATGATCCAATTTGTTTTCCTCACCTCCCTCTGACCCCAAAGGATTGACTTGAGTGCATGAAAAAGCACCCAAACCCGTGTGCACTTCATTTGGAGTTTTATTTTGGAAATTTTTTGAAATAAAGGGAAATACTCATCATGGGCCTACCAAAACAACACAAAAACTTTCATATATAAGCCATGAAGAAACCCTAACGTGAGGGAGAGACCTGGCAGCTGCAAAAAGAGTGATTTCCATCTCAAATTTCACAAGTTTTCTCTCTCTTCGAATTCCATTTCTCTCTGGTTTTTCCTTCCATCTCTTGCTCATTTCTCATTCACTGAAGCACAAGGAAGAGTTTGGCTGCTTTGGATTGGAGCTTGCATTGCATTTGAAGGACCAACGGAGTTGCTCCGTTAGGTAAATTTTTCTCATCTGGAACTTTCATTCTAGACATCAAAACATGTTCATATTGGTTGCATCTGAAGACCTACCATGCGTAGGAAATGTTTGTGATGTTATTGTGGTTGTTTCATGAAGTTTCAGTTTTTATGTTAGATTTTTGTGGCTTGTTTTCTCTATAATAGAGGGACCTTTTTAAGAAACCATTGGGATATTTGTGATCTACGTGAAAAACCCTTCAAAACCATACCAAGAGTTTTGATTTTTATGATGTTTTTTAGTCACCACCGGAGAAGACGACCGAAGCTAGGGCTCTGGCGTCTGAGGTCAAATGCTGAGGTGGATATGACTTGGGCATTGACCTGCGTGCGTGTATGTTTGAATCTGATGTATCTTGCCACGTTTTTAATGAAACGACGCGTTTCCCTTGGCCTGAGGATTCTGTTGGATTGGGCTTTGGATTTTTTGTTGCTTTTCACACACCCCATGTTAAGCCCATTTGCGTGTTTCAAAGGAAATCAGTTCATTTCCTTTCTGCTTTCACACCTCCCTTTCAATTCTTTTCTTTTTATTTTTATTTCTTTTCTATTTTCATTTTAATTCTATTTTAAATAGTTTTAATCATTATAAAAATCAACAAAAAATACTTTCTGTTTAATTAGTGTCTTGAGATATTTTTCAACATTTTTATTTTATTTTTCATTTATTTTTTATTATTTTTTATCAATTTATTTTGTAAAGTGGTTTTATGGTTTGTCTTATTGATTTAAGCTTGAAGTTTTACTTCATTTGAATACCTCCTTTGACCAATTTTCCTCTCACACTTGGGTGTTTGATTGAGAATTATTTGAGGGCTAGTTTGAGGTCTTGATTATCACTTCTTGATTGTTTTTTATTTGATTTTATTTGACCCTCGATGTATGCTCGACAAGTTGAGTACCTTACTTTGTTTGACACAATTGGTGATGCTTTGATGCATTTCTTACTATGATCTTTTGCACACTGATTTTGGATGAACTTAATTTGAGTTTGATATTTTATTTGGATTTTATTTGGACTCATTTATATTTTTTATTGATGCCTTAAAACTCCGTTGTTTTAACTATGTGTGTGTGAGCATATCTTGACTTAGTTTTGAGGTATGATCTTGTGTGGTCCCATGAGTGCTTGACAAATCTTGTTTGCTCTCATTGACATGTTTGAGATTCTGATCTTCAGGATTAGAGGTCCATTGAATGTTTATTTCATCTCATATGCTTTGAATGATCCTTGTGTTTGACTTATGAGATGTTTGCATGGACTTTGGTGTTTCAAATTGAGTGTGATTCTTCATGACCTTGTTTGATAACTTGAATTTAAACTTGATGCATATTGTTTGACTTTGCTTCTGATCTTGTTGAGTGGATACTTGATATTGATGTTTTTTGGGGATGTATCTTACTTTGAGAATGGTGTGAGTATTTGAACTTCTTTGGAGTTGTGTTTGGATGTTTTCTTTTTATTGATCATGAATGAATGTATGACTTTGATAATCATGATGTGGTTGCTGCTGTTGCACCCCAAAATTTTCCCTCTTTCAAGGCTTGACTCATTTCTTCATTTCTTTCAAATTCAATGACATAAGGGAGGCCCATCATTCCAAATTCAAGGTTCATGAATTCAAGGCTAGATTCAAGAGTATTACAAAGAGAAATTTCATGACATTTGCAAGAATGTCACATTTGTTACAAAATCCAAACTCTTGGTAATGCTTAGGAAATTAAGCTATTTCTAGTCTTAATTCAAGTTTTTAAAAATAACTTCATGCCATGGTATCCCCCATGCTCCATCAAGTCCACATGACCCTCTTTGTGCTTACAAACATGCAAGGAAAATATTTAAGAGCTAGTTCAATGTTGGAATATCTCAAGATCAAGGCTATGCATACATTCATGGGCAATTTGAATATGGTCCAAAACAGCCCCATGCAAGAAGTGGCAATGTGTATCATATTACAAAATCATTTATGTCACAAAACCAAGGCTATAAGCTTATGTTGATACATCTACACATCAAAAATCAGAATTTGAAAATGATGTCTAAAAGGTAGTGTATTGACTACATGAGTATGTCCAAACAAATCAACCAACCAATGGGTACAAGGTTGGAAGGCAATATAGAGTGCTGCAGAAGAAATACAGCAAAAGCAGCATACTAGAAGTGGAAAAAAGCAGGGTTGCACCAAGAAAGTGGCCATAATTGTTGCCAAGAATGGAAATTCTGAAAGTTGGAGCTTGTGCAAGAGCTATTGCTTTGGTACAGCAGAAAAAGGTGACAGAAAAGTGAGATGAGAAGGGAAGGAAGGATGTCAACAAAAGGATTGGATTCACTATCATTCAAAAGATTCATTCACAACACGTTGAGAGGGAGAGATTGAGAAAAAAGAGTAAGAGAGAAAAACCAGAAAAATAGAGAGAGCAAAAACCAGCAAGAAGTGAAGAGAGTAAAAGAGAAACACAAGGGAGCCATTGAGGAGAGCCATCAAAGCATAGAGTGAAGAGAAATGAACACCTAGCCAAAATCAGTGGAGGCTTTGCAAGGAGGGAAACAACTCTTGGGTATCCATTTCTTAAAACTCTTTCTCTTCTTTCATATTGTGCATTTGTCATTTATTCCCTTGGTTTGAGTGTTGTGTATTGATTATAACATGTAAGATCCCAAGGGGGACCAAGAAGCCTTTTGAAAGAACCATAAAAAGAAGCAAAAAACAAGAGAAAAGTTTGAATTTTTCATCTGGAATCCTGACACGGGCCGTGTCACACGACACGGCCGACCGTGTTGCATCTCTGTGTGGCTTTTCAAAGTGAAAAATGCCCAGGGCTCACAACACGGGCCGTGTCACACAACACGGGCACCCGTGTTGTACCTCTATTTGAGATTTTAACTTGTTTTTGGCCCAGACCTTGTGACACGGGTCGTGTCACACAACACGGCCACCCATGTCACGCCGTTGCTTGCCTCAAAAAACCCTAAGTTTCCAGGAGCTGTGACACGGGCCGTGTCACACAACACGACCGCCCGTGCCGTTTTTGTTTGTTTCATTTATTTTTTAGCCGATTAACCCGTTGTGTTTGGTATGGTTTTTGTGCATATTTATTGTTGGTCATTGTTTTTACCTTTGTTTCTAAAAAACTATTTTCAAGAAAACAAACTCTCGATTCTCATCGAGCCATTTTTGACCTTGTAAGCCGATTGCCTTGTGCGTCTCCATCGACCTTGCTCGCTTCACCTCAAGCCTTTTTAAGCAATTAAACCCTTGACCCAACGTCAAGCGGATTTTCTCAAACGATTGTTAAGCCAACTCACCATATTTAACAAAAGGATAAAGTTTACTTTGTATTGAACTAAAGAGAGGGGATTGGGTGTAGACTTCTTCCTCTCCGAGTGTCGAGATGCTCACTGTAGTGTGGGTGGTTTTGACACTCGTCTTTCAATACAAAGATGTTTTCATCCACACCTTTTTCCCCTAAAAAACCCCTCAGTCCCGTACCGAGTGCATTTTCAAAACACTTACAATAAATAAATCGATTCTCTTGGTATTGAACTAAAGAGAGAGGATTGAATGTAGACTTCTTCCTCTCCGAGTGTTGGGATATTCACTGTAGTGTGGGTGGTCTCGATACTCATCTTTCAATACGAAGACGTGACTTTATCCGCCACCTATCTCCCTCTACAACTCCTTCCCGCAACCTTTGTCACCTAAAAACCTCGGTCCCGTACCGAGCGCATTTTTAAACTCTTTTCATAACAAAATTTGAATGGTCGTGGAGTGGTTAGGCGTAGGCCTTCTCCTATCCCAAGTGCTGACGTTTACCGTAGGGTTCTCTATCGCAAAAGCACTTACCATTCAAAACCAAAAACACTTTAAAAAGATAATGGAGTTCTCTTTGTATTGAACTAAAGAGAGAGGATTAAGTGCAGACTTCTTCCTCTCCGAGTTTCGAGATGCTCACTGTAGTGTGTGTGGTTTTGATACTCGTCTTTCAATACGAAGACGCTATGTTTGCCACACCCTTTCATAACAAAAACTTTGAGATAAAGAAATTGGGTACTACCCGTAGGGGTTACTATCCGAGGACCTATCTCGCCCCAAAAAAATAAATTCAACAAATCAAATGTGACATCTTGCCTCGCATGGCGAAAACTTATCTTTCGAAAAGGATATGATACGTCCGTTCTACCGCAAACAGGTAATTCCTAAGTCTCCAACGAGCGAGCAGCAATACACCTAACTGCTAGAATGCGTACGATAGCATCATCCATAAAAACATCAACAAATCGTAGGCCGAAATACGGCTGCTCTGATTCTTTACTTTGTTCAAGTAAAGATACGTAGGCACAAGGGCCACAATCCTTGTCGAGCACATTCCCCCTTATATCTGTAGTTCCCCGAACTACGTCGACTCTGATTTTCTCATGTCTATCGAGAATACGTAGGCCTAGGACCGCGAAGTCCTACCGAGTCCGTTCTTTCTCTTCCTTCCCCTGTTATCTCTCTTTTCCCAATTTCTAAACCCACTTTCTTTACCCTTTGGAACACACTTTTATAGCATAATCTTTTAGCAAATAAATCACACACAACAAACAAATGGTTCCCATCGAGTACGATGGATGCAAGGGGTGCTAATACCTTCCCTTCGCATAACCGGCTTCCGAACCTGTTCTTGGTTGCGAGACCATCTTATCCGTTCTTTTCTTGAGGTTTTATCGATATTTTCCTTTCCCCTCATGGGATAAATAAAATTTGGTGGCGACTCTTCTGTCCTTTTCTTTTGGTCTTCCCCGTCGTTGCGCGTATTTTTCGAGTAGCGACAGCTGCCCCACTCTATTTCTACCCTCATTTCTTAGTTTGTGGTTCAATGATTTATATCATTCTTCTTGGCATGTGATGTTGTGTGTTTTTTTATTTGTTTGCCTTTGTGTTCCAATCTTCCATTTTGTTGATTTGAGCTTGACATGTGTGTGTCATTGGTGTATGTCTCATGTTTTCATATTCATTGTTGTTTGTGTTAATGTTTCTCTCATTTCTTTTCATCTTTCGTGACTTGTTTTAGTCTTTCTTTCTATTTTCATTTGTAATTGATTAGTGATGTGTTTACTTGTGTTTGTTCACATGATCCCTTAGGATTCCTAGTCCCTCTGTTTAAGATGGGAGTAGGAGAGCCATTAGGCTTTCAATCCTTTGTATGATAACTTTAGGTAGTACCCTTTCATCCCAACTTTAGCACCACTTTGCATGACAACATTAGGGTTCTCATCCCCCTTTAGTGTCCTTGTGTTTTCTCTTCTCATCTCAAACTCCTCTAAAACACTTAAAAAAGAATGACAAGTGTTGTGCGCTACGAGCCTTAAGTACATGAGGAATGATAAGTGGGGAGGTCTATCTTCACTTGTCTAGAGTGTTTAGCATATGCCCTTTGGGCGATATGCAACGCATTCGCTCTTGTGTCATAGTCTTTAGTGAAACATGAGTCTCAAATCAATTCAATCCACTTCTTCTAAAACTCACAAACAAATTCAAAACCTTTTCATCCTTCGTGATTGTTTCAAACTCCATTTTCAGAAAGAGTACGTTATTTTTTCGTTCTACCGCAAACAGGCATCGTCCCTAACAGCTGGAACGAAGACTTAACGTCACTCATAAAAAACACCTAACCAACCAATGGTCTAGTTTCCTGAACTACGTTTGCTCTGATTTCTCATACCAGATGAGGATACGTAGACACAAGACGGAGATGTCTTGGTGAGCAACCTTCCCCCCATCACCCGTAGTTTCCTGAACTACGTTGACTCTGACTTTCCCATTGCGCAAGGGAATACGTAGGCATAGGGCGGAGATGTCCTATCGAGTTTGTTCTTTCTCTTCACCCCCGTTTAGTAGTAGCTTTTAGATAAATTTCACCCATAGATTATAAAATAAGCGTGGATCCCGTTGAGTACAACGGACGTGAGGGGTGCTCATACCTTCCCCTTGCGTAACTGACTTCCGAACCCAAGATTTGGTTGCGATGACCTTGTCTTTCCCGTTCTCTTAGGTTTTCTTCGATCGTTTCCTTTCCCTCTCTTGGGGATAAATAACGTTCGGTGGCGACTCTTCTGTTTGTTTCTGCTGGCCCTTTTTGCAGTTGCTACAACAGGTTATATATCTCAGATGCCATCGATCCTGATTCGGCTATGACTTCGTATGACTTTGATAATCCCATTTATCAAGCCGAAGAAGAGACTGATGAAGACTGTGACCTACCTGAGGAACTGGCTAGACTGCTCAAACAGGAGGAAAGGATCATTTTGCCTCATCAAGAGGATATTGAAGTTATCAATTTGGGTACCAAGGACGACAAGAAAGAAGTCAAAGTTGGGGCTGCATTGAAAGACGATGTCAAGAGAAGATTGGTAGAAATGCTCTGTGAGTATAGAGATATTTCCGCTTGGTATTATCAAGACATGCCAGGGTTGGATACAAATATTGTGGTACACACTCTACCTCTTTGAGAGGAATGCCCGTATATGAAGTAGAAGTTGAGGAGAACCAGACCTAATATGGCAGTCAAGATCAAATAGGAAGTTCAGAAGTAGTTAGATGATGGTTTCCTTGCCATTACCACTTACCCTCCGTGGGTCGCTAACATTGTTCCTGTACCTAAGAAAGATGGAAAGGTCAGGATGTGCGCTGATTATCGGGATTTGAATAGAGCGAGCCCAAAAGACGATTTCCCACTCCCTTATATTGATGTTCTAGTTGATAATACAGCTCAGTATTTAATGTTTTCATTCATGGATTGTTTCTCTGGGTATAGCCAAATCAATATGGCCCCAGAGGAAATGGAGAAAACTACTTTCATCACACCATGGGGGACTTTTTCATACAAAGTTATGCCTTTTGGATTAAAAAATGCAGGGGCAACTTATCAGCGGGCAATGGTGACTCTCTTTCATGATATGATTCATCATGAGATAGAAGTGTATCTTGATGACATGATTGCGAAGTCACATACGGAGGAAGGACATCTGGTCAATCTTTTGAAGCTATTTGAGAGGTTAAGGAAATTTAGGTTGAGGTTGAATCCAAATAAGTGCACTTTCGGAGTAAGGTCAGGAAAGTTATTGGGTTTCATTGTCAGTGTAAAAGGAATTGAGGTAGATCCTGCCAAAATAAAAGCTATGCAAGAAATGCCTGAGCCAAAAACAGAAAAAGAGGTTCGTGGTTTTCTGGGGAGATTGAACTACATTGCAAGGTTCATATCTCATCTTATAGCCACTTGTGAACCAATATTCAAATTGTTAAAGAAAGATCAAGCGGTTGTCTGGAACGAAAATTGTCAAATGGCATTTGAGAAAATAAAAAAATATTTACAAGAACCTCCAATATTAATGCCTCCGGTTGCGGGGAGACCCCTGATAATGTATCTCACGGTTCTTGAGAATTTAATGGGTTGTGTGCTCGGTCAACACGACGAGACAGGTAGAAAAGAGCATTCCATCTATTACTTGAGTAAAAATTTCACCGATTATGAGTCGAGGTACTCAATGCTAGAGAAAACATGTTGTGCACTTGCTTGGGCGGCTAAGCGCTTGAGGCAGTACATGTTAAATCACACAACCATGTTGATTTCGAAGATGGACCCGATTAAATATGTGTTTGAGAAGTAGGAACTTTTTGGAAGAATTACTAGATGGCATATGGTTTTGACAGAATACGACATTCAGTATGTGTCCCAGAAAGCTATTAAGGGGAGTGTATTGTCAGAGTATTTGGCTGAACAACCTATTGAGGATTATCAACCTATGAGATTTAAGTTTCCTAATAAGGATATAATGTTTTTAAGAATGAAGGATTATGATGAGCCTCTACCTGATGAGGGTCCACAAATTGGGTCTAAGTGGAAATTGGTTTTTGACGGTGCTGTCAATTCGTATGGTAATGGAATTGGGACAATTATTATAACTCCTCACGATTCTCACATACCCTTCACTGCCTGATTAAAATTTGCTTACACGAATAATGAGGCTGAGTATGAAGTGTGCATCATGGGTCTAGAAGAAGCTATTGATTTGAGAATCAAGAATCTGGATGTGTATGGTGATTCGACATTGGTCATCAACCAAATTAAAGGAGAGTGGGAGACTCACCAGGCCAACCTGGTATCTTACAATAACTATGCAAGGAGATTATTGCCTTTCTTTGATAGGGTTGAGTTTCATCACGTACCGAGGGCTGAAAATCAAATGGCGGACGCTTTGGCAACATTAGCATCAATGTATAAGGTGAATTTTTGGAATGACGCTCCAGCAATCACTATCATGTCCCTTGATAGGCCAAACTTTGTATTTGTAGTGGAAAAAGCGTCAGATGGGAAGCCTTGGTATTTTGACATCCAACATTTCCTTAAGACTTAAGAGTATCCTCTTGGGGCATCAAGTAGAGACAAGAAGACTCTGAGGAGGCTGTCGGGTAATTTTTACTTGAACGATGATGATGTGCTGTATAAAAGAAACTTTGATATGGTATTGCTTCACTGTATGGATGAAAATGAAGCAAGCTTGCTGATGAAAGAGGTCCACGAAGGTTCTTTTGGTACTCATGCCGGTGGGCATGCAATGTCTAGAAAACTGTTGAGAGCGGGATATTATTGGATGAACATGGAGTCTGACTGTTTCAAGTATGCCAGGAAAGGCCATAAGTGTCAAATTTATGCCGATGAAATGCATGTGCCACCAAGTCCTCTTAATGTTTTGACATCTCCTTGGCCGATGAAATGCATGTGCCACCAAGTCCTCCAACAGACATCATTTCATCCTTATCGCCATTGATTATTTCACCAAGTGGGTAGAAGAGGTTTCTTTCGCCAATTTCACGAAGCAGGTGGTAGCCCGTTTTATAAAGAAGGACCTCATTTGCCGATATGGGATACCAGAACAAATCATTACTGACAATGGTTCGAATTTGAATAATAAGATGATGAAAGAATTGTGCCAGAGTTTTAAAATTGAATACCACAACTCTTCACCATACCGTTCGAAGATGAATGGTGTTGTTGAGGCAACAAATAAGAATATCAAGAAGATTGTGTAAAAGATGGTGGTAAATTATAAAGATTGGCATGAGATGTTGCCCTTTGCTTTACATGGTTATCACACTTTGGTGCATACATCAACCGGGGAAACACCATTCTTGCTGGTATATGGTACAGAAGTTGTTCTACCATTAGAAGTCAAAATTCCTTCTCTGAGAATATTGTCTGATGTGAAGCTTGATGAAGCAAAGTGGGTGAAGACCAGATTAAATTAGTTGATCCTGATTGATGAAAAGAGATTGGCAGCTATCGCCCATGGACGGATATACTAGAGTAGAATGAAGAAGGCATTTGATCAGAAAGTACGCCATCAGCATTTCCAGGTAGGTGATTTGGTGTTGAAGAGGATCCTCCCTCCACAAATAGATTACAGGGGAAAATGGACTCCCAACTATGAAGGTCCATACGTGGTAAGAAAGGTTTTCTTTGGCGGAGCCTTACAGCTAGCAACCATGGACAGCGAAGATTTTGCGTCCCTTGTGAACGCAGATGTGGTAAAAAAAATATTTTGTTTAAAATAGACCCGCTGGACATAAAAAGAAAAGTCTAGGCAAAAATGGGGCATCAAGACGAACCATAAAAAGAAAAATTTCGGGAAAAAATTTAGGGATAAAAAAAAAAGAACCCGCAAAGTTAAAAACCTAAAAAGGCGACTTTGGAAAAAAAAAAGGGTATCCTGGTGGATTGAAAACCTGCAAGGGTGATCCAAAAAAAAGTTAGGGATTTAAAAGCAAATGACTATAGTCTGCGTTTGATATGTGAATTTATCTTGGTGCATGGTCACCTTGAAGGTTAAAGATCAGTCCATTCAGTGTTTTCGGAAGAAAGAGCATTGGTGAAGCATCGAGGATATACAGTCATAGCCGAATCGACGTATGGTGGTTGTCTGTTTCCACATTGCCGACATTTATGTATTTTCTTGTTTTTACTTTTTTGTGCAATTTCCTTTTTTCAGGGATTACATCCACTTGCAATTTCCCTATTTACAGGCCTTTTCCAATCAATACAACATTATTCACTCAAAGAGCTTTTTATTTATTTTCTTTACTTTTGCTGTTTTGTTTGCAAAAGAAAAAGGGGGCCTCTATATTTTTGATAAACTTTACAGGTGAAAAGGTTGGGGGGCTCTACAAAACATGTTTAAGATGAGAATTTACGTGACTGATATCGTGCATGGTAACTGAGATAACCATTTTGCAGTCAGGATGCCCTATTTGTTTTTGTGTGCTTGCAGGTTGTTAAGATTATTGCCCTGATATTGCTTAACTCTTGTCGGAGAAGTTCCAAAAAGGTTTATATCAGTTGAAGTGCTGCTACGCAGTCGGACAGTGGTACAGTAAAAGGCTCTTTGTCTCCCTATACCAAAGTTTTTGTCATACCCACAGGGTTTAATTATCAAACTAGAAGTGATATCACCGGTAGTGGCATGCGGTTATCCCCAGCAGGGTAAGAGTGGATGAAGTTCTCCAATGGTAAGGTAAACCCCATGGTGTGGTTGATGTTTTAGAATATTCTCCCCAAGCATAGATTGTTGTTAATCCCCTCGAAGGGTATTTGGCGATGGTCGATGTATCCAGCAAAATCCAAAGGTCATTGGCACGTTCCAAAGACAGTTTCAGGGTTGATTCCCCCAATGAAGTTTGTTTTTAATTCCCAAATGAAGTGGTTTACTCCCCCAAGGAGACCGGTGTTTAGGAAGGTCGTTCAGGGCATTCTCCTCAGTAGATTATGGTTTGTAGTTTCTCTTTTCAACACTTCTTTCGGTGGTGTTCTCTTGCATTTTCATTTTGCATAACATCCTCCCAAACGCGTAGCATTTCCATTTCGTATGGAGCATTACGCCATATTCAAACATATGCATCTGGAGCATAAGCCAAGTTCGGTTTTGCTATGGTCAGATGTTTCTCCAGTTGGTATTGGTGTGACTTAAGATCTCGTTATCTTAAATCTGGCAAGTCGTGGATAGAAGAGTTCATCTTTTTTATCTAGGCCGAGTTAGTTTGTTTAAACCACTCCTTCCCCGACGGGGCCTTACCCAGGTTTTAAGTCGTTTGATTCTACTCCATGTGTAGCTATTTAATCCCAACTCTTGGTTGGTTGTCCCCGACGTGATCATCTTTTCTTGTGAGGTTATTCTAACTTTTGGTTGGTGCCCTTGTCACACCCTCATCTTCAACCTAGCTCTTCATTCATACATGCGTCATATCATGCATCACCATGGTGCATGCCAAGCATGTTGGTTCGCAAGGGAATATCGAGGAAGGGTCTTTGCTTAGGAATAAGTGTTCAAAATCGATTTAGTGGCTATGGAGAGCTAGATTTCCATCTTTGATTTGTAAAGGTTCTTGACATTTAGAATTTGGATTCCCTGAAGTTTTTCCACAAATTTTGGACTAGAGTTTTATTATTCATCCGGATTGATCTCGTTAAGATTCATCAATTGAAGATCATTTTAGGGTTTTTATGGTCACTGTTCTTTCTATACTTCAAGCTTTACCATTCGTCTTCAAGGATTATTCATGGAAAGAACTATAGTGTTTTCATGAAATCAAGGTGTGAAATTGGAGATTCATTGGATTCAAGATATTAGTGTCATCTCAATTGCTCATGGTTTGTTAGAGGTTTCATCAAGGAAGCAATATCATTTGCATTCATTAAGAAATAAGGGTTGTCATGAAGTCACTATTTGGGGGAAATTAATTTGAAAGACTAATTGATGCTATGGATTTAGATTGGTGTTCAAGTTAATCAATGGAATCAAAATGATTTTAGAAAAAAAGGCATCCATCATCATCATCGTTCAAGTTCAAGAATCTCCTCTAGTTTTTAAATTAAATTCAAGACAAAACTTATCAAGGTTCAAATGTAAAAAAAAAAATCGTGCCATGAATATCTGAATTATTTCATTTAATGATAAAAAAGAGAAGGACTAATCTATTCAGGCTCCATTCAAATTCGACTCCAAGGAGTCCAAATTATGATTCAAGATTTCTAAACTTTGCTTAAAAATTATCAAGTCACAATCTCTTTACAAGCATAGTTTCATTCCACTTTTCAAGTTTCAATTCCTCATTACAAAACCAAACTTCATCCAAATTCCATATCAAGTCAAATTTCAATTCAATGAAAATTTTCAAATTCCATGTCAAATATCATCCCATTCATGACAAAGTCACAAATAAATTCTTTACATGCCAAATTACAAGTTCAATACAAATTATAAATTCTACAAAATTCAAAAAAAGAAACTTGAGAACAACTTGTAAAATTCCTCCTCCATGCCTAAGCCTTCATGACCAATTTTCATGCCTTTTTATTAGACCATATACAAAACAAAATACATTGATTTAGAAAAAAATTCCATCAATTCAACTCATTCCAAATACAATTCATTTAAAATTCAATCCAATCTACATAATCCATCATGTTCATTTATTCAAAAAACCAAAGGTAATTCGTATATCCAAAATCATGTCACACATTCAAGACCCATTATATTCAAGCCTCACTAGTTCAAAATTGATGTTCATTCACAAAAATTGATTTCAAATATTTCTAATTCATTTCGAAGCAATTCACAAGTCATTCATTAAAAAATAAGCCATTCCAAAATTTTCAAAATACACTTAGTATCCAACCATCACCCATTCAACTCACTTGAAGTTCTTATCTTTACAATGCACCACAAAATTCCACAATTCAAAACCATGTTTCTTTCTTTTAATTCTAGCATTCATAAAAAAATCAAAATAGGACCACAAGGATGGTCCAAATGCAAAAAGATAAAAAAATTCAGAATTCCAGAAAAGTACAGCAGACAGACGTATACCATTTTGATAGAACATATTTTTAGAATCTTGAAAGGCAAAGGCAGAGCATTATCAGTTTAACAAAAGCTCTGTAGTATTCAAATCCCAAACCCTAGAAACCTTGCTATATAGTTATGTTCTATCATCAACACAAGGGGCAGCCAGAAACAGAAGAAAAATCTGAAAATCAGAGAAGCCACCTTTAAACCCACATAGAAGAATATCAAAATACCATCATCAAGAACACCAAGAGAAAACCCCATCAACCAAGTTAAAAAAAACAACAGTGTTATTCATACCATTTCTATAAAAAAATCACAGAGCCATAAACACCTTAAAATAGAATTCAAAATTCACTAACATCACAAAGCAACAAGAGCGAAAAAACCAGAAAAGAAAAAAATTCGAATTGAACACAAGGTCACTTACTGAGAATTTCGTTTGCTGTTAATTAGGAAACTCAGTCTTTTTTATGGGCATTCTTTGGTCGTATCTGTTTGGTAAACACCCTTGAGTCCTTTAAACTTTTTTGTTTATCTTCTTGCTGATGTTATTGTACGTTCGACTTAAATTTTACCATTGTTACTATTGTTTTTGTTATGACTGCTTAATCTTGAATTATTCTGGAAAAAAACCAGCGAGTGAGAGATCACGGTTATGAGGGTGAGAATCGTGAATAGATATAGAGAGAGGGAAAATTGCGAGAGTGATAAGCAGAGAGATAAGAGGACGCGAGAAAGAAAATAATATAGTTGAGGGAGGTTTGGATCGAGGGAGGAGAGTTGTTTTTGGACGTGTTTCTGATTAAGTTTTGATCGTGTTTTTTTTTCTGTTTTTCTTTCTGAACTTCTTGAGTATGTTAGCAGTCTTTTTTTGTACATATCTTTAAGGTTTTGTTAGATTAATGGTTCAATTGGGTTGCCCGCTCCAGATCCAGTAGCAACTCGCGCCCCACCCTGCCTTTATTGGGCTTCAGCGACCTTTCCACTTTACACCCCCCAGGCTGGCCCGTTGGTTTCTCCTCATTAAGTTTTTATTTTGATATGTTGTTTTTACTAATGGTTATATATAATAAAAAAAGACAAGTTTCAATTTATTTTTATTTTTTTCTTTCTTTTAAAGAAAGTCTTATAGTTTTTGTTTTACCTCATCTTCCTTTTAAAATAAAAGTAGTAATATTATTTTGTTTAATCTTATTTTTAATATTTTTTTGTTTTGTTGTATTATTAGGAAAAGATAGTTAGTTTTTGTTTTAATTAGGTTTGGTTAATTTTAATTCTAGGATTAGTATTTTAATTTTAGGATTATAGATTTTAATATTAAGATTAGAGATTTTTTAATTAGTAACTTTCAAATTCTAATATTGAAAAATAAACAAAAAAAATTGATAATATGAGTTTAATCTTTAGATTTATTTTTAGAATTAATTTAAACTTAGAATAGTTTAATTTTTTTAGATTTAGAATTAGTTTAATTTCAGGTTAATATTTTATATTTAATAGCTTTTAATAATTTAGAATTATAATTGTTTTAGGATTTTAGTTAATATTTCAGATTTAGATTTAATATTTAGTTAATATTTCAGATTTAGATTTAATGTGTAGTTATTATTTTCAGATTTAGATTTAATATTTTAGGAATATTTTTAGGATTTTAGTTATAATTTTAGGATTAGAATGCATATTTATTTTAGAATTCTAGAGTCTTTTTTTTATTATTTGAGATTTTTGTTTAGTATTTTTTTAATGAAAAAATAAACAAAAAAAGTGATAATATGAGTTTAATCTTTAGATTTATTTTAAAAATTAATTTTAAAATGATAATATTAGAATAGTTCCCTAACTTTTGGTTGGTAATCTTTGTATTTCCCCGACATGTTTGTTTCCCAACTTTTGGTTGGTGGTCTTTGCCTTTCATCCCAACTTTTGGTTGGTACCCTTTGGTTTTGGCATCCCAACTTTTGGTTGGTATCCTTTGGGTTTAGCATCCCAACTTTTGGTTGGTATTCGCTATTTCATCCCAACTTTTGGTTGGTAATCTGCACTCCCGTTAATCTTAACTCTTGGTTAGTAGCCTACATTCCAACTCTTGGTTGGTATTAGTCTGTCTCGCATCCCAACTTTTGATTGGTATTCATTGTTTCGCATCCCTGCAGGTTGCAATTTTTTGGATTATTTTGGTATTCAATCATCTTTTACCTTGAACATTTAAAAGCAGTTGCTTTTCATCCCTTTAGGTCCAATTTGTTTAAATAAGGGCAGTTGTAGCACCCCAAAATTTGCTCATCTTTTCATGTGTTCTTGGCTTATGTTTCTTTTCATTATCATATTCATGTTTGCATAGCATTTGTTTTTGGCAGGGGATCAAGGTATCATGGTTTGTTTCTCAAGGAAGAATGTTGTGTTTCTTCAAGTTCAAGCAAGGTGCTCTCTGTGACTTTGTGGTATTCTCAACCATAGAAGTTCCTCATCATTAAATATGGTTCTAGGAAACATCATTCCAACATCATATGGTTCGTCATGGCTTAAGGTGCAAGAAATCATCAAGACATTCAAAGTTGTTTTGCGATTCTTTACCTAATTTGGGCAAATGGTGGATGCTATGATCAAATGAGCATACCTCCTTCAATTTTCAACATCTTGAGGTGGTTCTTTTTCTAATGAACTCTTCTTATCATCCCTAACAAGTTCTCTTTGCAATGAAAGGTCAAGTTATGCTTGGAAGGTCATCAAAAGTTTGAAGACATTATAAGTCTTTTTGAGTTTTGGAAGGTTTTCTTAGTCAACTTCAAAAGGGCATAACTTGGTCAATGTTTATCATTTGGAGCCCATTCATTTTCTAGAATAAACTTGAAGGTGTCCTCTATAACTTTGATTCAACATGGAAGAGCTAAAAACCCATGGAAGGTCTTGGTTTTCATCAAAACATTATAGGTCTCTTTTTGGTCCCTAAAAGACTTGAAATGTTTCTAAGTGTTTTATGATTTTGCACTCTTTTATGGAGGCTACTTTGAAAGACCACATCTCTCAACTCAAGCTGCCAAATCAATACTTTCTTTTCACATTGTAAAGATTACATCTCCCTCTATCCAATGCAAGAATAATCATCTCATAAAGCTTCCTACATTGTGAGAACCATGGCTGCAAAAAATGGATTTTAATGATGGATTTTCACTCCAAGTTAGATTTGAAGTTGAATGAATTAGCCTCTAATCACCAAATTAATGCATGAATTTCACTTAAACATGTTTAACCAACTTGCTTGAAGTGATTATCACCTTGAAACGCATGATTTGAGTGAGTTTTGACAAATTGCAAGTCACACTTTGCTCATGCTGCAGGTGTGCACGATTTCCATCCAAATTGCCTCATTCACCCTCCATTTTGATTCAAAAAGCTTCTCCTATAAATAGGGAGTCATTTCCACAAGCTTTTGATAGCCAAAACCACTCTGCTAAGATCCCATTTAAACTCTTAAGCTTGAACTTTGAATTTCCATTTCCACACCTTAAACACTCAAATTCTCCACTCAGTTATCTTCACCAACATTTAGTGAAGCTAACCAGATCAAGAGCTTGAATAATCGTGGCCTGAATCAAGCTAGGGAACTCCATTTTCAAAGCTTCATGGTTGAGCTTCAACATGTATAGTTCTCAACCATTTTGATTTAAATTTGTTGCTAAAATGTAGCCCTTCACATGCTGATGTTGTTTGTATAGTTAGTTTTTAGTTGTAGTTGAGTTTTGTTGCTGAATTTTCAAATTCGTGTTTGAATCTTGTTCTGGTTTTTTTCAAATCGAGTAAGTTGTGATTTAAAGAAATTTGGCGCGATGATATGGTTGAGATCGTCTTGAAAAGACGCATCAAATGAGACCACTATGAGCTCCATTGATTATGGTTTGAGAGATGCATGATTTTCGGCAAATCTCTGGGATTTTTTAGTGGTTGGAGGTTGAAGATGATGATCTCACCGTTCATCATGCCACTTGTTTTAATCCTGCATGTTTTGACCTTTTTGCTTGGAAATGATGAGGTTGACTCAGATCCACCGTGGATGCGCGCTTTATGGCTTTGGATCTGACACGTCATTTAATGAACTTAGATCCAACGCATCTTGTTTTTTCTGTTTTATTTTCTTTTTCTAGTTTGTTTTTAAATTCATTTTATTTTCAGAAATTCATAATAAATTTATTTTTTATCAGAAAAATACCAAAATATTTTCTAAAATTCTCTTTTATTTTTCTCTTTCTGATTTTTATTTTTTTACATTTTTATTTTGTATATTTATATTTTTCATGATTTTTATTTGTTTTGTTTGATTTTAGTTGGTTTAAAAATACTTTTGAGCCATTTTTTTCATATGATCCTATGATGGTTTTGAACCTATGGTGATTTTTTTGGATTTTTTTTTTCTGTTTTAGGTACTTTCATATATTTTTGATTTATTTGTTTGATTTTAATTAGTTTAAAATAAATTTTGGGCATTTAAAAATGATGAGGAAATTTTCATGTGACCTTATGATGGTCTTAGACCTATGGTGATGTCCTTGAGTTTTCACTCATGCCTTGATCTCTTCTTTTCCTTTTTTAGGGTTTTTCACTCTTTTATTTATTTATTTTTATTTTGATTTAATTTGCCTTTGGGTGAACAAATGATTTTGATCCATTATGAGGTTATTTTCTGACTTCTCATTTCATTTGGATCCTTGATGTTTGCTTTCGTGTGATCCCTCATTTGTGGATGTTGATGATGGTGGATTCACTTAAAAGTTTGACTTTGAAATTCAAACTTGTGTGATCCCTCTCACATTCTCATGATTGTATGTCAACCTTTTGATCATGCTACGCTGCTGCCCCACCTTGCTTCTTGGGTCATCTAGTTTCTTTTTGCTTTGCTTCTTGTTTGGTTTTGATCCCTTGTGAGGCTTTTGATTCATTTGATTAGGCATTGTTTGGTTTGCTTTACTTTGGTGTTTGTCTGCACATCTTGGATGTGGATTGGATATGAGATGCACCAACGATATGTTGACTTGAGGTGCTTGTCCATCCTGTTTGGGTTTGACCTTTTGTGTTTGAGGCTTTGGTCTTGATTTGTTTGTTTCTATGTTTGCATATACATTTTGTTGTTCCTTGTGCACCTTCCTTCTTCATCTTTCCTTTTCTCTATCTTTGAGACTTCTTTTATCCTTGTTTTCATTTGTGATTGATTTGTGTAATGTTTACTTGTGTTTGCTCACATGATCCCTTAGGATTCCTAGTCCCTCTTAATTTCTGATTAAGATGGGAGTAGGAGAGACACTAGACTTTCAATCCTATGCATGATAACAATTAGGATAGTCCATTCCATCTCAACTCTAGGTCCATCATTTGTATGATAACATTAGGTAGACTTCCCTCTTATCTCAACCTTAGAACCATTTTGTATGATAACACTAGGGCTTTCAGTTTCCCTTTAGTGTTTCTTGTGTCTTCTCTTCTCCTCTTAAACTTCTCTAAGACACTTAATAAAGAATGACAAACGTTATATGCTACGAGCCTTAAGTACATTGGGAATGATGAGTGGGGGTTTCTCCTTGCTTGTTTAGAGTGTTTAGTGTATGCCCTTTGGGCGATATGCGACACATTTGCTCCTATGTCATAGTCTTTAGTACAACGTGGGTCTCAAACTAACTCAATCCACTTCTTTAAAACCAACAAACCAAATTCAAACCTTTTTATCCTTTGGGATTGTTCTTAAATCATTTTCAGAAAAAAGTACGCTACTTTTCCGTTCTACCGCAAACAGGCATCGTCCCTAACTGCTGGAATGGGAACTCAACGTCGCTCATAAAAAACACTTAATCCACCTGTGGTCTAGTTTGCCTGAACTACGTTTTCTCTTATTTCTTATACTAGATGAGGATACGTAGGCACAAGACGGCAATGTCTTGGTGAGTAACCTTCCCCCATCACCCGTAGTTTCACGAACTATGTTGACTCTGACTTTCCATGGCACGAGGGAATAAGTAGGCATAGGGCGGCGATGTCCTATTGAGTCTCTTCTTTTTTTCCTTTTCCTCGGTCTAGCAGTAGTTTTTAGATAACTCACCCTTTGATTAGACAACAAGCATGGATCACGTTGAGTACAACGGACGTGAGGGTGCTCATGCCTTCCCCTTGCGTAACCGACTCCCAAACCCAAGATTTGGTTGCGATGACCTTGTCCTTTCCCTTTCTTTTAGGTTTTCTTTGATCGTTTCCTTTCCCTATCTTTGGGATAAATAACATCCGGTGGCGACTCTTCTATTTGTTTCTGCCGGCCTTTTTTGCAGTTGCGACACCCGCCAAAGAAAGATGCCTTGGTTGATGTAGAAGGTGACACAAAGATGCCAACTACAGAAGGAATTTTCGAAGATAAATCTGAAGATAGCTCTCCAATTAACATACAACAAGGCATTTGTGGCATGGATGGAAAAAAAGAAGAGGAAGAGGAGGTGGAAGAGGATCGTTCAATGTTCGACTTTGAGACGAAATCCCCTATGGAAGAAGAAGAAGAAGAAAAAGGTGACATTGAGGAAGACAAAGAACAACAAAATGACCAACCCAAGACTGGCCCAAATCCTACGACTTCGACTATAACAACCACTAGCCTTTCCCACGAGGAACTAGAGTCCCTAAAGGTACAAAGACCATTTGAATACCTAAAAGCTATGATTAGAACCAGATACAGTTGGACTGAGAAAAGCATCAGTACTTCGACTGCATCAGGTGACCAATCTGCCAACAAACCTGGGGATGACTTACTCCTCAAGTTTAAAGAGAAGTTCTTTGACGCTGACTTGTTTCAACTTTTGGAGAAAGATACTTCAGCTTGCTTTGGGATCAAAGATCTCCTAAAACAAGTTAATGTTTTGGAAGTTTCTCCAAAAGTTATAGATGCCATAATGGATTTAGGTTTGCTGGTTGACCATGTATTTGCAGATCTCAACCGTATCAAGGAGGCTTCAAATAAAATTCAGAAAAAGTCAGAGACCCAAATGGCTGAATGGGATGCAGCTGCTGAATCCACTGCAAAAGTTGTAGAGTTGGAAAAGGACTCTGAATAGAATAAAAATGAAATCGAAGCCGGTGACAACAATGTCAAAGCTTGGAGCAACAGATCAAAGAATTACAAGCCAAAATTTCAAAGGCCAAGGAGCACAAAGACGAACTCCGGAAGTTTGATCATGACGAAGCAGCCAAAGAACTTCAAGTCGGCATGCATCACGTCGAACGGGGTCAAAAACTTGGAAAATAAATTGAAGAAATTTCTACCAACAAATCTATCGGTTATGCTTCAAAGGTCAAAATATCAAAAGCTAAAAAGTTCCCATCCTTTTTAATTTGATTGTAATTGCTGAACTATTTGTCTTTGTACAATTTTTGTTTTTTTAATGTAATGACTTTAAGCCCTTCATGAAATTTGAAGTAATGACTTAGCCATTTCGGAAACCTCTTATCTTAATCCACCGTTTTGGCTTCGACTATTTGTGCATGAATTATTTCGTAGTTACTTTTATTTCTTGAAGTGCAGGCTTATATTTTTTCAAATACTTCCCATTCACTTTCAAGATTCTTTGATCCACATTTAACTCTTCGACTTCATATGCGCCATTAGAAAAAAACTTGGATAATTTGAAAAGGGCCACCCCACTTAGGGGATAACTTACCCAAAGTTCTATCTTTTCGATCCATGGGAAAAATAACTTTTTAAACTAGGTCTCTAGTCGAGAACAACTTAACTTTGACCTTTTTATTATATGAATTCTCTACTCTTCTCTTTTTCCTTTTTAACAATTCTAAGGAATTTAATATCTCTTCGTCTAAGTCAACTAATCCGTTCAACATCATGTTTCAATAGGATTCATATGGGATCTCATGTTGTCTCTGAATTCTAGTTGACTATAGGTAGATTTCGACTGGTAACACTGCATCGTGACCATATGTTAGTTGAAAATGTGTAGTGTTTGTAGCATCTTTAAGGGAGGTTTGACACGCCCATAAAATCTGGTCCAATTTCTTATGCCAATTCCTTGGCTTCTTCCCCACATGCTTCTTAATTAAGCCAATCACTACCTTATTTGCTGCTTTGACTTGACCATTAGCCTAAGCATAGTAAGGCGTGGATGCCAGAACCCCGTTTCCTTAGCAAATTCTTGATCTTTCGACTAGTAAAAACTGATCACTGGTATGTTAAAATAGTTTCTGGATTCCAAACCTATAAATGATATGTTTTTGGATGAATTTGGCTACTGCTTCCTGGTCAACATTCACCAGTGGTATAACCTCAATCCACTTAGTGAAATAGTCTATTCCCACTAGAATATATTTTTTACTCTTGGACGATGCTGGTCGAATCTCTTTGGCTAAGTCCAAATTCTACCCTTTGAATGGTTAATGCTTCACTATGGAATACAACTCTCTTGCAGGAACATGTTGAATGCCTGCATGTATTTGGAATTCTTGACATCCTTTGGAGAATTTAATGCAATCCTTAAGCATGGTGGCCAATACATCCCTTGTCTAAATAACAACCGTTTCATTTTATGGACCACCTGATGCGCTCCACATGCCCCATTATGGACATTAGAGAGAGCTAAGTATGCCTCAGGCTCACTAAGGCATTTGTGTAAGACACCCTCAGACGTTTTTTTGTATAGTTCGGTTCCCCATCATAACATAACTTAAAGCATGATATTTGACTTTTGGTTCGGTAGAAGCTATTGGGTTTTGTAAGTAGTATACTATTGTCTTCCTCCAAACATCGTCTGTCAAACTATTTATGGCTAATATCTCAAAACTCTCTTTGTCAGCATGTCCTAGCTTCATTGTTTCCAAGTCTGTTAGGGATAATCTAGTTGATGCAACTCTTCCTCTAACATCGATTGCATCTTGTAATTTTTCTTTCGAAATTTTGTATCCAGAAGCAATCTAGGCCAAGTCATTGGCCTCTTGGTTCTTAAGTCGAGGTATGTGTCGAATACTCACCATTTTGAACCTTCGTAACAACCTATTGGCTATCACAAAGTACATGATAAGATTTTCCTTAACATATTTATAATCCTTTGTAATTTGCTTTATAATCGACTCTGAGTCACCCATTATTTCGACTTGAGTTGCCCCCAATTCCAACAAGATTTCAAGTCCAACAATCAAAGCTTCGTACTCAGCTTCATTGTTTGAACAAAGGCCTTTAAACTTATACTTGAATTATATTGGAATTTTGTTTGGAGAAATAATTAATACTCCCACACCCGTTCCATCCTTATGACTAGAACTGCCTAAGTACAACTTTCAAGGTTCAAGCTCCACATAGTTTTGGGAGCTTTAAACTATAGAGTGGTTGACTATAAAGTCTACTACCAATTGACCCTTAACAACTGTTGCGGTGAAAATTGGATATCAAGCTATTAGATTAACTTGAATCTTAATTCTTTTACAATCGTACTTTATTTTATCCAAAGGAAAGGTCTAAAGAAAGAAAAACCCTTTTCGCGATGTAACGGCAACGCTTAAGAGATTCGAGGATCGGGGTTGGTTATACCTAGGGAAAGTGTTAGCACCCTAAGCATCTGTAGTACTCTACAGGAACCTTTTGTTTGATTGTTTGCTAAGTTTGTGAAAATGTGCTATGGATTGGGAAAAGGTATAAGTTGAAACCTAAAGTTATATACACTAAGTTTGCTCACAAAGACGTCGCATCTTCTGCATACGTATCCTAACTAGGATAGAATCAGAGCAATCGTAGTTCACCTCACAAGGGATAAAGAACACTTGATTATGATCAAGGTTCAAGGGGGAACAAACATGACAATGTTTGTATGGATTTTGACAAAACTCCCTATGCTAAGTTGTAATATTCAAAAGGGGAAGTAAGAAATCATGACGATGATCCTTACATAGAGTTGACAAACTCTATCCTAGGGTTCTAGTTGAAGAACACTCCTAGTACAGGTGGGTCTTTTAGACTTAAAGCAAAGTCTAATGGTTTTTAAAGTGACTTAACAAAGTCAAGGGAATAGGTGAATGAGTTATCCATAACATAAGGGTTATTGGAAAGACTTTTCCTTTGGAAGGAGAGACAGGAGAGGCAACTTGGATGAGAGTTAACAAACTTCATCACTTGGGGTAAAGAAAATTTTGAACAAGATAACAACATAATAAATATGCATTCATGGTGACAACCATTAAGTGAACAGGTGAAATGATAAAATGAAAATGCATTGATGACAATCAAAGCAGTTGATTAAGCAGGAAGTGTGACGACAGATCAAGCTTCAGTGTATTTAGCAGATGAAGTAATGAACATGGTAACAACCAAAGATGAGATCCTAACATGTTACTAACATTTAATAACATTAATGCAAACAAACATTACAAGCAATCACAAGTACATCAAAAGAAAAATTCATCTGCATGCGTGAAAACAATCACAGAACGTACATAACTTGCACATAGTCAAAAGAGATGAAAAATTAGGCAAACATGAAAATAAAAAATATGACATGAAAGTAGACATCAAGATGAACAAAATGCAAAAATAATGGGTAAAAAATGATTAAAATTGAGAGAGATATGAATTTTTGAAACTGGGATGAAAAATGACAAAAATAAATAAAAGGGTTGCCCTCCTCAGGGGTCGAACCCATGTTCATGGCATGCAAGGCGTGTTTTGGATAATGTTCTTACCACTGGGGTGGCTATACATCTGTTGATGAAAGCCACCCCATAAATATATGAGGGGTGTTTCAAAACCAGGTTGGGCAAAACACACACACAAAATCCTGATTTGCATTTTCATATGTAACTTGGTCATTTCTTGATGGATTTTAGCAAACCTTTAGTGTAACTTGAGTATTTTTTTCATGAGGAACAAGATAGAACTCTTAGTTTTTTGAAATTCTTACTCTATTTTAAAACCCGATAGTGTTGCACCCCAAAATTTGCCCAACCTTTTCTAACCTAGGTTTATGTTTCAATTGCATAGTCATTTGCATTGTCATCATGTGCATAGTGTATTCATCTGCATTTCATAGCATGAGCAAGCTATCTTAATCAGGGGATCAAGTGTTGTTATTATTTCAAGAGGTATATCCAAGGGTTTCATTCATATTCAAGACTACTCAGGTCATCAGGGAAGAATTTGAGCTTTGAAGAGCTGCCAGGTTGATCAGTGAATTCTCTCCTATCGTGAGGCTAGTGGGGGATCATCAGAGGAAATGTGAGCTATGAGCCAAGAGCATGAGGTGTGTATGGATGTTATGAAGAGTCTAGAGAATCATTTTTGAGGAGAACCAAGTCATTTGAATGATTGCAAGGACCTCAGTTGAAGTCAGTCAACTAGGGTCAGCACTGGGTCAACACTGGGTCAAAGAAGTGTTTTGAAGGTCATCAAGGATCATTTGAAGAATGTGGGATTCATTATTTGCTAGGTGGATATGGATATGATGTTGTGATAAAGAAAAATCAAGAGAAGTCAAGGAGAACTGGAGCTACTAAGTTAGGGTTTTATTGTAAAATCCCCTAATTTAGGTCAAAATTCAAAGCAGTGTAACTCAAGATGCAAGCTTCATATGAATTCTTGGTCCACATGAAACTTGTAGAGTATCTTCATAGCTTTAATTTGAGTGGTGGAAGTCATAAATATGATTTGTAGAACTCAAGTTATGGCTCTTGCAAGTTACAGGTCATCTGAGGGCACTGAAATTTGTCTGTGAAAATTGTCTGTCTTCCAAGCAACTTTTGACCTTCAAGGGTATTTCAAATGGATTTCTGGACAACATAAGAATTGTTCCTTATTGTCTTAGATTTCTAGAATGGTATGGTATCCCTTCATATGATTTTTGGAGCTCTACTTATGGTCTTGGCAAGCAAAGGGTATTTTGATCATTTGAGGATTACAGGTCATTCTTAGCTTATGCCTAAAACTCATACAAGGGAGCTTCAGATGAAAAACCTCACAACATAAAAGTTGTTCAAAATGGGATTTTAAGGCTAGAAAAGAAGGTGTGAAAGTTTGGAAAAGCTTACAGCATGGAATTTTAAAATTGGTGCAAATGACTTGAAAATGGCTTATAAGTTGACAAAGTTGAAATGAAAAATTGGTTTGGGAGATCTACAAATCCAATATGGGTCATCCAATATACCAAATTGATTCCAAAAATCATTTTAAAGACATTGGTTCAGCCACTTTTTTGATTTAGGGTTTAAAAATTGGACTTGCTTTGTATTTTTGTTACTTGCATAATAAGGCAAGTATAGAAAACTTGGCACAAGATGAATTTTCAAGGCAAGGAGCTTACATACACTTCCCATATCTCATGTAAGGAGATTTTGACATAAGTTTGGAAAGGTGCAAGCATGAGATAAGAGATATTCAAAGTATCATGGCATGAGAAGTTCATGAAATTTCCACAACTTTCTAGAATCCTCCAAGATTATTCTAGAAACCTCTAAGTTTGTTAATCATCATCTATATATTGGATTGAGATCATTAAGAGTAAGGGTTGGTGATAGTTGATGTTGAATCCATTTGCAAATCATATTGAATTTTTTTCTCTTCACCATTTTTTCCATTTTTCCCACACTTTCACATTTTGGAATTTTTTTCAATCTTTTTTTTCTCTCACTTTCCATACTTTTTCTCTTCACCAATCAATTACACAACAATTATAGAGATGGTTCATCATTTTTTTTGAGAGAATTGGAGCAAGAGGAACCTTGTAGTAACATGAAAAAGTGGTGAAAACTCAAATTCCAATTTTCACTTTTTCATCAATTCAAGACTTGTCAAGGCTTCAAACATATTCACCAAGTATTGTTGAGTGATTCTACATAATTTTCTAGAAGAATTCGTGCTCCATTGAAGCTCCACAACTCAATTTTCAAAGGTATCAAAAAATCAACATTACTCACTAATTATGCATTCTTTTTACACCATTGTTACATATTCAACATCCCCTTGGGTAGTAGATGGTTTCTGGTAAAGAAATAAGAGTTTTTACAACAATTTGGTGTTCTTGAAAGTTTGAGATTCATATACGGTTTTTGAGTTAGAGGCCATTTCAAGGGAAAATAATGGTATATTTGGATTCATCTCGAAAAATCCCACAAGATTCATCTAAAGAACGTTCCATTTGGACAAGAAATGAGTAT
The DNA here is from genome assembly GCA_963859935.3 of Lathyrus sativus. NCBI lineage: Eukaryota > Viridiplantae > Streptophyta > Magnoliopsida > Fabales > Fabaceae > Lathyrus > Lathyrus sativus. The sequence goes on along the minus strand of OZ012736.1, from coordinate 138,903,086 downwards.
TTTAGGAGCTTGGGAACTTTTCCGGCCACCATGCTCCCATGTCCGGCCGTCACAAGCTTCAAATGCTGCATTTTCCCTCTCATTTTTCATCCAAGTGGAGAAGACAAGCAGTAGCCATCGGATCAATGCAGAAAAGTGGACCTTTTCCACCCATCCAAGGGCCAGGCACTATGCCACGTGTCCCAGACCAAAACTACGTCGTTTTGGCTCGTACAGGGGGCTGGGAGAACGTGGGTTCGATCCCTCCCCCTGCCACTTTTATTTATTCTCACTATTTCTCTTGTTTTCTCATGTGTTCATGCTATTCCATATGTTCTTTTATTTTTTTGTTTTATATGCTGACTTCAAATAATCATAAAAAATAGGAAAATTAGTCTTTTTGATCCCCATTTTTTTGTGCTGAATCTTTAAGATGTCTAGGATTTAATAAAGCTGGAATTATAATTTTACCGTTTTTTGACATTTTCTTTGGAGTTTTTACATTTGGGTCGTCATAAAAAGGCCAATGCTGGTGCTATCATTTTGTTGAATTTCTTTGACCTATCAAAACGCAATTTAAATGTCAATCCTTTTGCAGGGATCTCATACACACGTTGAGGTATTGTGATATATTTTTGTGGGAATTTTATTGTACCATTTTAATTGGTTTTGGATGCTTTCTTTAACATGCTCCACTTTAATCTTTCCTTTGGTATACATGAGATATCTTGCAATGTTTTCATCTTGTTTGACCATTTATCTTTGGATATTTTTGTGGTATCTCTCACCCCTGGTTTGTGGCTTGATGTAGGGAATTGGAGATTTTTATTTGAAGTTTTTAGCACCTTTTGCTATTTTTCTTATGTTTTGTATTCAAACTTGTAATTTGGACTTCCGAACGGACTTTATTTTTGTTAAGGCTCCAACGGCCGCTTTGTGTTTGCGTGATGAACGCCGTGGCTTATATTTCTTATTGTAGATAGGTTAGAGGTATTGGAATACCCTTAGGTGGCTGTTATTTGTATGTGTAGCTTGCCCGATTATCGACTTGTTTGCATGATAGCACGTTGCGATTCCAAATAGTGGATTACGCGTTTCATTCGGAGTTTTCACTCGATTCTTTGCATATGATCACTTGATATTTTCTTATTCCATCCATGAATGGGCTTGAGGTTGAGATGAACCTTCCTCCCTCCTTTGCATTGCATTTACCATTGCTATATTCATGTTCACTTGTATGCGGTTATTACTTGTATTTCCGTTTCTTCCTTTCGTTTCCTTTCCCGTAGGACTTCCATTCTTCCTTGTTCAAGGGAGGATGTGATAGACATTAGGAGTTAACCCATGCATGATAACATTAGGGTAGATTTTATTCCCTTTTAACCCTAGGATTTGTAGAGTGTCATCTCTTCTTCCTTCAAAACAACAGAAAAACATTAATAAAGGTTATAACAGAGATTAATTCATTTCTTCCGTCAAAAGATTTGAACAGACATCAACCTTTTTGCAATAAGAAAACCCTTGTTTAAGGTGAGATTTTTCATAAAAAACACTTGAACAGCTTATGTCGGGCGTAGCCCGAACTACGTTTGCTCTGATCTTCCATGCTGTGTGGAAGTACGTAGGCATAGGATGCAATATCCTAGCGAGCAACCTTCACCCACCTTCCCCCGTAGTTAGGCGAACTACGTTGACTCTGATTTCTCGTTCCAGACGGGAATACGTAGGCATAAAGTGCGATGCTTTGCCGAGTCAAATTTTCTTTTCTTTTCAGACCTCATCCTTTAGTTTAGATAGAAGTGTAATCCGTACAAACCAAGCAAGCGTGGATCCCATCGAGTACGATGGACGTGAGGGGTGCCTAATACCTTCCCCTTGCGTAACCGACTCCCGAACCCAGGTTTTGGTTGCGATGACCATACCTTTCCCTTTTTCACGAGGTTTACTTCGAGCATTTCCTTTCCCTCCGTTGGGATAAATAACACACGGTGGCGACTCTTCTGTATTGTCGGCGCCGATTTTCGCAGTAGCGACAGCTGGCGACTCTGCTGGGGAAACAACGTCCCCTGGCTGCTAAGGACTGCGATGGTCCTTATGCATTTGGGATCCAACGTCCCTTAAGAGAGTCAATCCTAGCGTTTGTTTGCCCGTCGAGGATTTTGTATGGATTTACATTTCTGTATTTACCTTTCAGCATTATATTATCATTATTATTGCTGTATTGTGGGGTGTGACGGGTGTTCTTTGATTGAGAGATAAGTCGGACCTGGGCTTGAGTGCACCTAGATTTAGAGTAGAGATTAGTGGGCGCGCACGTGCTTTGCATGTCCTAGTGTCCCGCGAAATCTACGCTCAGACGAGGTTCTTCTGGTTGGCCTCCTGTCCTGCCCTTTGGGTGGCTCGGGTTGCTGGTTAGTTGGATTGTCGACTCTGGGGACCGGTCATTTGGAAGTTGGCTAAGTGAGGCCTCTTCAGGATTTGATGATGCCACTCCTTCTGGGAATCGTATCATCACTCCTGAAAGTCTGTGACGTCGACGACCGCATAGGATGCCATACCTTTGTCAGTTACCAGGACATCCACCTGTGAGAAGGTTTGGGGTTATGCAGGTAACTAGACCTTCAGATACCGGTTATTTCTTGATCAGAGATCCTGGGTATTTATGGATATTTGTGAGGTCTATCAGAGACCTGTCTGAGTTTTGATTTGAGGTCTATCAGAGACCAATCAGGGTTATGGTTTGAGGTCTGTCAGAGACCGGTTGGAGGTATATTATGAGGTCTATCAGAGACCGGTCCGAGTTATGGTTTGAGGTCTGTCAGAGACCAGTTGAGGTTATATTACGGGTCTATCAGAGACCAGTGTGGAGCTTTGTATTGGGTCTATCCGAGACCATGATTTGAGACCTTCGATATGATTCAGGCTTCTCAGCTATAGCACTTGGCCCCTGTTGCATGTTGCTTGCATTGCATTATTTGCATGATCATTACCATTGCATCCCATTAACGTGTGTCTGTGCTGCAGGTGCATTTGCATATCCCCGGGTTCTAGTATCTGGACTTCCGAGAATTGATCATGGCGGGTTTGAGGATGACAGTTGCTTACAAGCTACCTATTCCTGATATTACTCCACTCCTGGGTCTGATTTCTCTGGCAGGTGAGGATGTCCGTAGAAGCTTCAGGCAGAGTTACGGACGGCTGTTGAGTTTGGTTCGCAGATCCACTGATGATGAGTTGAATGGGTTGTACACGCTGATGCAATTCTATGACCCGGCTTTGAGATGTTTCACTTTCGCTGACTTTATCTTGGGACCCACCATGGAGGAGTATGTAGAGTTTACTGAGCTGCCGGTGCAGAATGCGGTTCCCTTTATTCACTCTGCCGCTGAACCTAAGTTGGAGGATCTAGCCAAAGCCTTGCATATGGATGCTTCTAAGTTGTTGATAACTTCTTGGCGAGGGGTTCCGGGTTTCTCTCTTCAGTTTCTGGTTGGTAAGGCTCAAGAGTACGCCAAGAGTGGGTGTTGGGTGGTCTTTAACGCTATTTTGGCTCTATGCATTTACGGGATCGTGCTGTTTCCCAATTTCCCAAACTTCGTGGACATGGATGCATTTCATCTGTTTGCTGCTGGTAACCCAGTACCTACACTGATCAGGGACTTTTATCATTCGATGCACTACAGGAATGAGAACAGGAGAGGCAAGAATGTCTCTTGTTGCGTGCCTCTGCTGTATATGTGGTTCAAGAGCCATCTTCCTTCGAAGGGACCTTTTGTGGATAGTGCGACCACATCTGACTGGCCAGAGCGTATGATGAGGCTGTCTTCTACAGATATCGAATGGTTTGATCGAGACCTGCTGGGGTCCGAGCTTATTGTCAGTTGTGCTGGGTATCCTAATGTTCCGTTGATAGGGAGAAAAGGGTGCATCAACTACAACCCATCTTTGTTTGTCCGTCAGTTTGGATATGCGCTGAAGAGCCCACCTCAGGAGGATGAAGTACAGGAATCTCTGTACTTCACAGGTGATTTAAGCGGAGAGCTACTAGCCAAGCTTCGGCATGCCTGGACGCGTATTAACTGAAAAGGGAAACCGCTGTTGGGGAAGAGTGATTGCCAGGCGTATGCACCCTACGAAGTTTGGATTCAGGAGAGAGCCAGACAGATATTGATGCCATTTCCAGCTGCACCAGTCCTAGTTCCTATTCCGGTAGAAGAGCCGACTACTGTTTCCAGGGAGGTCTAAGAGCGAGTGGTGAAGGAAAAGGAAGCTCTGTTGGTGGTTAATGAAGATCTAGAAAGAGAATTGGCCCGGATTCGAAGTGAGAAGAACGAAGCTGCGTACTCCCTTCAACAACAAACTGAGATGGTAACCTTGTTGAAGACTAAGTTGGTTAAAGAAAAGGAGAAGCGGGAACGCCTGGGACAAGACTTCAAGAGCTCTCATGACATGATGGAAGCTAAGAAGAAGTCGTTGGACATCGCTCATCGAGAGATCGCTTCATTCAATAAGACGTGGAATGCCACTCTTACTAACAACAAGGAACGGGAAGATAAGTTGAAGCAACAGATCGCCGATCTTCAGAGCCAGTTGAAGGCCACTAGGAGGCAGCACGAAGAAGAAGTCATGACTAGATATGCCCTTCAAGATGCACTGAAGCAAGTAGAGGCCCGCAGAAAGGAAGCTCGGTCCCAGAAGAGGAAGCTAGATGAGTGCTTTGGTGAAGGCGTATGGGAAGAGTCCATCGACGACTTGCGGCGAGTTCTTAAGCAGAGGAGTCTACTCATAGAGGGATTGCTTGTCCAGCCTGATCATCCCAAGACAAAGAAGCTGTTAAGGGATTATAGGGATTATGGGCATACCTGATTTGTTCATGCTTTATTGTACACTGACCATCACCCGGTTTGTGGGTTGAGGTCATGCTTTTGTTCGTCTTGTGATACATTGGTGTTATACTTTTGCCTTTGAAGGCCTGTTCAATACATGAGTTGTTTTCCCTTCTGTGATTGAATTTCAACTTCTTGCAAATGTTTGTCACCGCACTGTCACGGCGCTGCCCTGTATCAAACGTATTAACACTAGAATCGGGGAATGATAATCCCTAATGCACAGACGCACATTGCATTTTGCATACATACTCATATTTGCATTACAGGTTTGTGATCCGTGTATCTTATCTCCTGCTTTTTTAGGTATTTTCAGGATTGAAGAAAAGCGGGCCCACCGTTACTTTACAAGAATCAACCAGAAGAAGATCATGGACTCCATGAAGCTTGAAATGCAAGAGATGCGTGACAGGCTGGCCCTGTTCATGCAAACCATGGAGACTATCGCCAAAGGGCAGGAACAGTTGCAGAGTCTGGTACAGCCGTTGGTTGCTCGTGCTGAGATCAACGGCACCCCGCGTGGTGAAAATGTGGCTAACTCTCCCAGGGTTGAAAATCATCAAAGTGCTGATCACATTCAAGTCGCTGGGCTGAACAACGGAGAAGCTGGTCCTGCTGGTGGGAACGGAAACACTGGTAACACTAACGGAGATACTGCAGGAGTGTTCATAGGGAACGTCAACCAGGGTTTCAACTTGGGTGTGGAGAACGTCGGGCTGAATGGAGGCAATGGTAATCAGGGCTTTCAGGGTATGAATGTGGGATATGGCAATGTGGCTGGCGCCAAAACTGGATACGAAGACCATGGTTATGGTAACGCAGGATATGGAATGGGTATGAACAACGGCCAGGATATGGGCAACCCGAGGGGTAACCCCGGGTACTTCCAAGCAGGTCTGGGCCGTAACGCTGGACATGCTGCATATGAAGAGATACCTCGTTGGGAGGACCATCAGGAAGACGTTTTCTCAGGTCATAATGAAGGCTACGGGAGGCCTACAGGGGACAGCCTCCGCATGAGATTGTTGGAAGAAAAGGTAAATGGTCTGGCTAATCAGAACGCTGTGGGACTGGATATGTCTAACATGGGGTTGGTACCAGGGCTGAGGGTACCTCTGAAATTCAAGGCGCCATCTTTTGATAAGTATAGAGGCGACACGTGCCCGAGGGTGCATGTCCGTTCATTTTACAGAAGGATGTCTGTGTATTCGGACGACGAAAAGATGCTTATGCACTTTTTCCAAGACAGCTTGTCAGGGCCGTCATTGGAGTGGTACATGAGCCTGGAGCCAACACAGATCAGAACTTGGAAGGAATTAGCGGAAGCTTTCGTGAAGCACTACCAATACAACAGCGATCTCGCTCCTAACAGAGTTCAGTTGCAAAGCATGTCCCAGAAGCCCAAGGAAAGCTTCAAAGAGTACGCCCAGAGATGGCGTGACCTGGCCGCGAGAGTACAACCCCCTATGGTCGAGCGGGAAATGATGGACTTGTTCGTAGGGACATTCTCAGGGATGTATTATGACCGGATGCTTAACTTCTCAATGAGTACCTTCTCCGAACTGATCCTGATGGGGGAGCGTATAGAGAACGGGATAAAAATTGGTAAGATTCAACCGGGAGAATCTGTTTCAGCTGGAAGCACCAAGAAAGCCTTCGGTGGTAAAAGGCAAGGTGATGCTAATGCAGTGTATAACGTTCAGCGGGGAAATAGGAATCAGAACCGGCGTCCACAGCCTCAAGTTGCAAGTGTGACTATTCCGGGACCACCTCAGCAACAGAGACAACAACAGCAGCAGGCTCAGCAGCAGCCTAATCAGAATCAGCGGCGGTTTCAGGCTCCAAGGCCGAGGAGGGTATTTGAGGTACCGCCGATGTCTTACGCAGAGCTCCTTCAGACCCTATTGAAGTTACAGCTAGTTGAAAAGAGAACCTTAGCGCCGCCGACTGGCACGCCACCAGTAGGGTACGACATCAACAAGCATTGTGATTTTCACTCTGGTGCACCCGGGCACAACATTGAGAATTGTTTAGCTTTCAAGCACAAAGTGCAAGATTTGCTTGATAGCTCAGCCATCAATTTTGGGAAGGAAGGTCCCAACATTACGCAAAAGCCAATGCCAAACCATGAATAGGCTGGAATATGGTGGACAAAGAGGAGTTCTATAGTTCGTGTGGGCCGTTAAAAGTAGATCAGAACAGCGGCAGGCTGCCTCTAATAACTGATCGTGAAGATAGCTGGTTCAGCAGCAGGACAGATGTGAAAGCCCGATTCTCGGAAGCTGGCGTTTTTCTTTGTTTTATCTTGTCATTTCTTTACGTTTGTAGTTTCTTTCATGTTTGAATTGCGATCTTGTTCGTAAAACTTGTTGTTTTCATTTCAATTGATGATAATGAAATAAATATGCATGTTTTGATTAAATCCATTCGTGTTCACTAATTGTTTTTATAAATGTCCAACGCCTGGTTAAGAGGAATCCGGGGAGGATGACGAAAATGAACGACATGCAAAATTCCGATTGTATGCTTTTGAAATAAAACCTGTTGATGATGTACAGGCATTGTTTCAAATCCCTAAACACCGGAGTTATAAGGAAGATAATCCCTTGTCAACCCCTTTGAGCCATGTAGTAGGAGTTTCTTTCTATGAATGAAAAACCCTCGATCTTAACCTAGGGCAGGGTAGGTGTTAGCTAATTTGACCGAGCGTTCAAGTTGCAAAAGGAGTGTCCATTCGAGGATCAATCCCACCTCTAGAGGTCGTGCCTAAAAAACCACAATGGTTAAATCAAGAGTGAGACAGTCACATCATTCCCCAAAGAGTCAGACAACCAGTGGCACACGACTTATTCGAAAAAAACGAAAAGTGAGAAGAATCAAAAGCCCGCTAAGTCACAACTTCAAGACAAATGACTTAGGCAAAAATGAGGGCATCCCGCTGGACTTAAAAAATCAAAAGAAACTCAAAAAGAGTCAGTCCAGGCAAAAGTTAGGGATAAGAAAAAAGATGAAAGGAGGACAAAAAGAAAAATCCTCAAATCAAATGCGAGTCGTGTGACCCTAAGTGTCAAAGACGAAAAGTCAGTGGCTGTCACTCTAAAAGTTCATGGGTTCTCGAACTATCACTCATATCTTTCAGCCTCTGAGAGGTGAGCGCTAAGGTCGAATTAGCTGAACATAGGATCGGAGAACATCAAGGAGAATGGGTGGGTTAAAATAAACTTTGAGCCTTTATCCTTTCCTTCAAAACCGTGAACCTGACCACGTTATAACCTTCAAAAGTCCTAATTGAAGCAGGTTGTTTCGAAAGCATACTTCAGTAAAGGTCGCGTCGATTCTGACTCCTGAAAGGGTTCCTCTTACCATGTTGGTATTGATGTTGATAAATGTTTTGTGCAGTGTATGCTATAAACTGTTTTTCCCTTTTTCCCAGCAAACAGATTGGATGTCAAAACTGTCATATGTGTTACATTAATATGTCTTTTACGCAGAACAACTTGTTTTACTTGCGAGTAAGCGCTTGACAGCAGGAAAGTTTTCTGCAATGGAAAGTATGGTCAGGATAGAATACAGAGCGCCCGAATGTTCCGAGAGCAGGGGCAAGCTATTATCGTGATTCCCAGTCAGGTCAGCCATGAGAAGTCAGCTACTCTGGGGCAATCAGGTCGAGATTCAGTAAATCTCTCGTAGTTGGAGGTACTGTTCTGGACCAGCTAATTGGGGGCAAAGTCATGTGAATCAGGGGCATTGACTTCCAGTGAGTTCGGAATCAGTTAGTCTGAGGACAAGTTCCGAAGTTTCAGTTGATCAAGGGGCAGTATGCTTGAGAGGCAACTAATCAGAAGGGAGTCTTCTCGAGATCCAATCAGGGGCAGTCATGCAGAACGTGGGGATTTGAAAGCAGATACTTCAGGTGGAAAATCAGATCAGGATAAGTCGCCAGAACGTTCATTCAGGGGCGAGTCGCCGCAGAGAGCGTCGAAACCAACTGGGTTGATCGGGGCTAATGGAGATTGAATCCTTTTGTCGTATAGATGCTGGGGCAAGTAATCTCAAGGTCGTCTCATAGTAAGCGGTTCAGAGCAGGTGTTCCCAGGAGTTAGATAGGGGCAAGTGGAGTGCACTGGGGCAAGCTATTCAAAAGCTCGCAAAGTTCCCCGCCGGAGTCCATGGCAGGATGGTACCCTCTCCAGAGGTTGTATGTTGTGCCTTCCCCAGCGAAGGTCGAGATGGATGTGTGTAAACTTCCCAGAGAGCTCTTGTGCAGTGCAAGTCAGAATGTGTAGTTCAATCCTCAGCTCAGTGATAGCGGGATGATTTCCCCAGCTCAGTGATAGCGGGATGATTTCCCCAGCTCAGTGATAGCAGGAGGGGTTCCCATAGAGTGTGATCAGTGGTTGGAGCAGCTGAAAGGAGTTTTCCCGAGCAGGATTGTTCTTCCTTTCCCCAGCAAGTCGCTCTTCCTCGTCAGGAGGACCTTTCTCAGCAGATTTTGGAAGTTTGAGCTTGTGAGCTATTTTCTTGGCAGGATGGTTATTCCCAGCAGAGTTAGTTCATCTTTCCAACATTTATTTTGTTGGAAGCGTATCGGCAGTATTCCGGTCATCCCCAGCGAATCTAGTGTGTCTTCAGCATTTATTTTGCTGAAGTAACTCTTTGCATAAGAATGCATCATGAGCATTTGCATTCTACCCAAGTATGTAGCATTTCCATGCAGTATGGAAGCATTTCGTCATTATCAAACATGCATATTTGAGACATAAGCCAGGTGGTTACCTCTCCAGTTTCAGATATGTTATTCCTTGCCGATAAGAGAAATCGTGATTCAGGAAGATGTGGGTTTTGTGGTCAAAGTACGCAGTGATCGTATTTGTACCCTCTATGGGGTTCATATTGTAAGGCACGCAGTGATCGTGTTAATTTCGAGATGTTGATTTGTTGCCCAAGTATGCAGTGATCGTATTTGTGCCAGTATGGGGTTCATGTCGTAGGACACGCAGTGATCGTGTTGATCTTGGAATGTGTATCTGTGGTCGAATGGCGTAGTGATCGTATTCGTCCCGATCTAAGAAGATTGTTTTGTAAGGCACACAATGATCGTGCAGGTATCGTTTTGGGGTTTTATTGAGCAAGGAACGCAGTGATCGTGTTACCATATCGTGTGATTTCGTTGGTCGATATATGCAGTGATCGTATTCGTCCGTTCTAAGGTGGTTATAGATTGACGCGCAGTGATCGTGTTTATCCAGTTTTGTTGGTCGGTATACGCAGTGACCGTATTCGTCCGTTATGCAGTTTGATTATGTTGTAAGACACGCAGTGATCGTGTTCATCACATGGGTGGCCGAAGTACGCAGTGATCGTATTCGTCCCATGTTTGAAATTGTGTCACAGCACGCGGGGATCGTGTTTCCTCCAGTCAAGAGGGTCGTGACATGAAGCGCGCAGTGATCGCGTTAATCCTATGTATGGTCAGGATATGCAGTGATCGTATTCGTCCAGTTATGTGGGTTAGTTGAGGCACGCAACACGCAGGGATCGTGTTTTTCTCCAGTCAAGAGGATCGTGGCTCAGAACGCGCAGTGATCGTGTTTGAACACGCAGTGATCGTGTTCCAGATACGCAGTGACCGTATTCACAAAGCGCACAGTGATCGTGTTTTTCCTCCAGTCAAGAGGGCCGTGACATGAAACGCGCAGTGATCGCGTTCACCCTAGGTATGATTGGAATATGCAGTGATCGTATTCGTCCAGTTATGTGGGTTAGTTGAGACACACAACACGCGATGATCGTGTTTTTCTCCAGTCAAGAGGATCGTGGCTCAGAACGCGCAGTGATCGTGTTCGAACGCGCAGGGATCGTGTTCAAGATACGCAGTGATCGTATTCGTACAACATGCAGTGATCGTGTTGTTAGTACCATGGGAACTTATGATGCGGAGCGCGCAGTGATCGTGGCTATTGTATCAGCGGGTTGTTGGTCGGCATACGCAGTAATCGTATTCGTCCTGTTACATGGGTTGATTTTGTGACACATGCAGTGATCGTGTTGACATAATTCCGGGGTTTTGTTGGTCGAGATGCGCAGTGATCGCATTCGCCCTATTGCAGCACACGCAGGGATCGTGTTTATCATATTGGTGGTTGAAGTACGCAGTGAACGTGTTCGCCTCTCCTATGTGGATTTATTTCGTCTGGCACGCAGTGATCGTGTTTATCTCATCCGGTTGGATTTATGGTCGATGTGATTGTAACGTAGCATGCAGTGATCGTGTTCGTCGTGTTTGTCCCGTTAAATGGTTTTTGTTTGTAAGACACGCAGTGACCGTGTTCGTCGTAGTTTTGTGGATTTGTTGTGCCAGACACGCAGTGATCGTGTCCGTCATGGCATATTCCCCTAGCAGAGTTGCTTGGCCAAGCACTTCTCTTTCTCCCCAGCCGAGTCCTTTCTCAGAATGCTGTAGAGATGGCATAATGCAATTTCTGGGTGGTTACCCACAGTTTCCCCAGTAGAAACGTAATCCCCAGCGGGTTGTTCTCCAACGAGATACTTGGCTAAGTTCCTCGTAGTCCCTGGCAGGGTATCCTTTGACAAGTCGCTTGGTTAAGTCACTTGTATTTCCCCAGCTGAGTCTTTCTCAGGAGGATGGGGTATCAGTATTAGAAGGTGGTAATACAGATTTTCGGGTGGTTACCCGCAATTCCCCAACAGAGTTATGTTCTCCAGCAGGGTGTTACTTCAATGGGTTGCTTGGTTAAGTCCCTCATAGTCTCCAGCAGGGAGCTCGCTACAGGAGTTGTTTGGTTAAATTACTCGTAGTTTTCAACAAGGGTGCTTGGTTAAGTTCCCATTTTCCCCAGCAGGTGTTTAACGGCAGTCGTCAGAATTTGTCCCCTCAGAGTTGCTTGGTTAAGTTTCTCATTTCCCTGCAGAGTCGGTTGTTCATGTCTTCGGACCTTGTCTCGTTTGGTTAAGCGTTCTCTCGTTTCTTCAGGATACGAAAAGTTGATCAGTGAAGTCAACATGACAAGTGAAGTCAATATTCTCCCGCTGGTTAGCGTGTGCTCAGTTGATAAGTGAGATCAACAGAGGTTGATAAGTGAGATCAACAGAGGTTGATAAGTGAGATCAACAAAGGTTGATAAGTGATATCAACAATTTCTCGTTATGTGGTGTATGCTCATTTCTTCGGAATGGAGTGGTCTGCGGACAACATCAGTTTATTTGACAGATGGACGGCTAGTTGTTGCTGTGACAACAGAAGTCATTTCCCTGAAGGGTTTTCTCAAGCAGTAGTCGTTTTCGCAATTTATTTTTGCGGTTGGCAAATTTCCGGGTTCTTTCGTATTCAACCGTCTCGTACCTCGATTGTCTGAAGGTTGCGCGCTCTTCATCCAGTCGGGTCCAAGTCGCTTGAATAGGGGCAGCTGTTGCACCCCAAAATTTGCCCAACCTTTTCTAACCTAGGTTTATGTTTCAATTGCATAGTCATTTGCATTGTCATCATGTGCATAGTGTATTCATCTGCATTGCATAGCATGAGCAAGCTATCTTAATCAGGGGATCAAGTGCTGTTATTATTTCAAGAGGTATATCCAAGGGTTTCATTCATATTCAAGACTACTCAGGTCATCAGGGAAGAATTTGAGCTTTGAAGAGCTGTCAGGTTGATCAGTGAATTCTCTCCTATCGTGAGGCTAGTGGGGGGTCATCAGAGGAAATGTGAGCTATGAGCCAAGAGCATGAGGTGTGTATGGATGTTATGAAGAGTCTAGAGAATCATTTTGAGGAGAACCAAGTCATTTGAATGATTGCAAGGACCTCAGTTGAAGTCAGTCAACTAGGGTCAGCACTGGGTCAACACTGGGTCAAAGAAGTGTTTTGAAGGTCATCAAGGATCATTTGAAGAATGTGGGATTCATTATTTTCTAGGTGGATATGGATATGATGTTGTGATAAATAAAAATCAAGAGAAGTCAAGGAGAACTGGAGCTACTAAATTAGGGTTTTATTGTAAAATCCCCTAATTTAGGTCAAAATTCAAAGCAGTGTAACTCAAGATGCAAGCTTCATATGAATTCTTGGTCCACATGAAACTTGTAGAGTATCTTCATAGCTTTAATTTGAGTGGTGGAAGTCATCAAGATGATTTGTAGAACTCAAGTTATGGCTCTTGCAAGTTACAGGTCATCTGAGGGCACTGAAATTTGTCTGTGAAAATTGTCTATCTTCCAAGCAACTTTTGACCTTCAAGGGTATTTCAAATGGATTTCTGGACAACATAAGAATTGTTCCTTATTGTCTTAGCTTTCTAGAATGGTCTGTTATGCCTTCATATGATTTGTGGAGCTCTACTTATGGTCTTGGCAAGCAAAGGGTATTTTGATCATTTGAGGATTACAGGTCATTCTTAGCTTATGCCTAAAACTCATACAAGGGAGCTTCAGATGAAAAACCTCACAACATCAAAGTTGTTCAAAATGGGATTTTAAGGCTATAAAAGAAGGTGTGAAAGTTTGGAAAAGCTTAGAGCATGGAATTTTAAAATTGGTGCAAATGACTTGAAAATGGCTTATAAGTTGAAAAAGTTGAAATGAATAATTGGTTTGGGAGATCTACAAATCCAATATGGGTCATCCAATATACCAAATTGATTCCAAACATCATTTTAAATACATTGATTCAGCCACTTTTTTGAGTTAGGGTTTAAAAATTGGACTTGCTTTGTATTTTTGTTACTTGCATAATAAGGCAAGTATAGAAAACTTGGCACAAGATGAATTTTCAAGGCAAGGAGCTTACATACACTTCCCATATCTCATGTAAGGAGATTTTGACATAAGTTTGGAAAGGTGCAAGCATGAGATAAGAGATATTCAAAGTATCATGGCATGAGAAGTTCATGAAATTTCCACAACTTTCTAGAATCCTCCAAGATTATTCTAGAAACCTCTAAGTTTGTTAATTATCATCTATATATTGGATTGAGATCATTAAGAGTAAGGGTTGGTGATAGTTGATGTTGAATCCATTTGCAAATCATATTGAATTTTTTTCTCTTCACCATTTTTTCCATTTTTCCCACACTTTCACATTTTGGAATTTTTTTCAATCTTTTTTTTCTCTCACTTTCCATACTTTTTCTCTTCACCAATCAATTACACAACAATTATAGAGATGGTTCATCATTTTTTTTGAGAGAATTGGAGCAAGAGGAACCTTGTAGTAACATGAAAAAGTGGTGAAAACTCAAATTCCAATTTTCACTTTTTCATCAATTCAAGACTTGTCAAGGCTTCAAACATATTCACCAAGTATTGTTGAGTGATTCTACATAATTTTCTAGAAGAATTCGTGCTCCATTGAAGCTCCACAACTCAATTTTCAAAGGTATCAAAAAATCAACATTACTCACTAATTATGCATTCTTTTTACACCATTGTTACATATTCAACATCCCCTTGGGTAGTAGATGGTTTCTGGTAAAGAAAGAAGAGTTTTTACAACAATTTGGTGTTCTTGAAAGTTTGAGATTCATATACGGTTTTTGAGTTAGAGGCCATTTCAAGGGAAAATAATGGTATATTTGGATTCCTCTCGAAAAATCCCACAAGATTCATCTAAAGAACGTTCCATTTGGACAAGAAATGAGTATTTTAGGAGCTTGGGAACTTTTCCGGCCACCATGCTCCCATGTCCGGCCGCCACAAGCTTCAAATGCTGCATTTTCCCTCTCATTTTTCATCCAAGTGGAGAAGACAAGCAGTAGCCATCGGATCAATGCAGAAAAGTGGACTTTTTCCACCCATCCAAGGGCCAGGCGCTATGCCACGTGTCCCAGACCAAAACTACGTCGTTTTGGCTCGTACAGGGGGCTGGGAGAACGTGGGTTCGATCCCTCCCCCTGCCACTTTTATTTATTCTCACTATTTCTCTTGTTTTCTCATGTGTTCATGCTATTCCATATGTTCTTTTATTTTTCTGTTTTATATACTGACTTCAAATAATCATAAAAAATAGGAAAATTAGTCTTTTTGATCCCCATTTTTTTGTGCTGAATCTTTAAGATGTCTAGGATTTAATAAAACTGGAATTATAATTTTACCATTTTTGTACATTTTCTTTGGATTTTTTACATTTGGGTCGTCATAAAAAGGCCAATGCTGGTGCTATCATTTTGTTGAATTTCTTTGACCTATCAAAACACAATTTAAATGTCAATCCTTTTGCAGGGATCTCATACACACGTTTAGGTATTGTGATATATTTTTGTGGGAATTTTATTGTACCATTTTAATTGGTTTTGGATGCTTTCTTTAACATGCTCCACTTTAATCTTTCCTTTGGTATACATGAGATATCTTGCAATGTTTTCATCTTGTTTGACCATTTATCTTTGGATATTTTTGTGGTATCTCTCACCCATGGTTTGTGGCTTGATTTAGGGCATTGGAGATTTTTATTTGAATTTTTTAGCACCTTTTGCTATTTTTCTTATGTTTTGTATTCGAACTTGTAATTTGGACTTCCGAACGGACTTTATTTTTGTTAAGGCTCCAACGGCCGCTTTGTGTTTGCGTGATGAACGACGTGGCTTATATTTCTTATTGTAGATAGGTTAGAGGTATTGAAAGAGCCTTAGGTGGCTGTTATTTGTATGTGTAGCTTGCCCGATTATCGACTTGTTTGCATGATAGCACGTTGCGATTCCAAATAGTGGATTACGCGTTTCATTCGGAGTTTTCACTCGATTCTTTGCATATGATCACTTGATATTTTCTTATTCCATCCATGAATGGGCTTGAGGTTGAGATGAACCTTCCTCCCTCCTTTGCATTGCATTTACCATTGCTATATTCATGTTCACTTGTATGCAGTTATTACTTGTATTTCCGTGTCTTCCTTTCGTTTCCTTTCCCGTAGGACTTCCATTCTTCCTTGTTCAAGTGAGGATGTGATAGACATTAGGAGTTAACCCATGCATGATAACATTAGGGTAGATTTTATTCCCTTTTAACCCTAGGATTTGTAGAGTGTCATCTCTTCTTCCTTCAAAACAACAGAAAAACATTAATAAAGGTTATAACAGAGATTAATTCATTTCTTCCGTCAAAAGATTTGAACAGACATCAACCTTTTTGCAATAAGAAAACCCTTGTTTAAGGTGAGATTTTTCATAAAAAACACTTGAACAGCTTGTGTCGGGCGTAGCCCGAACTACGTTTTCTCTGATCTTCCATGCTGTGTGGAAGTACGTAGGCATAGGATGCGATATCCTAGCGAGCAACCTTCACCCACCTTCCCCCGTAGTTAGGCGAACTACGTTGACTCTGATTTCTCGTTCCAGACGGGAATACGTAGGCATAAAGTGCGATGCTTTGCCGAGTCAAATTTTCTTTTCTTTTCAGACCTCATCCTTTAGTTTAGATAGAAGTGTAATCCGTACAAACCAAGCAAGCGTGGATCCCATCGAGTACGATGGACGTGAGGGGTGCCTAATACCTTCCCCTTGCGTAACCGACTCCCGAACCCAGGTTTTGGTTGCGATGACCATACCTTTCCCTTTTTCGCGAGGTTTACTTCGAGCGTTTCCTTTCCCTCCGTTGGGATAAATAACGCACGGTGGCGACTCTTCTGTATTGCCGGCGCCGATTTTCGCAGTAGCGACAGATAGTGCTTGTGTTTTGGAAGTTTTGATGCATTTTGATGTGAAACTCATGCTATCACCAGTTTTTAATCAAGGTAATCATGCACACATACCACAGAAATGATAATGAGTGAGTTCAAACAAGCAATGGAATTCAAATCATGCTGTGATGCAAAATGCCATGTGAGTTGCAAAATTAACATATAGATGCATAATTGATATCAGTTCAATTTCAATGCATAGTTCTGGCAAATTAATCACATACACACATCAAGTATAGGTTACTAAGGATGTTCAAACCTGATTTGAAGTTAAAAGCAGGCTGTAGCAAGATATGTCTTTCAAAATGCACTTTGGTTATTTGGCAGGGCATGAGAAAACCTAATTCATGGTTCTAAGCATTTTCTGATTGAGCCAACTTTATACACATCATACATACATGTAAACAAATAGGTTCAAGCAAGGAAAGGGGCTTCAAATTGACTGGTATGAAAATTGGTATACCAACTGCATCTTAGTTTTTTTGGAAGGCATGAGAAATTCAATTGCAATCTTTGTGTACATTTTGATCATTTAACCTATGTGTACACCTCTCATATACATTAACAGTCATGTTCAAACATACAAATGATCTCCAAATAAGTCACAGTTGAAAATGGCATGTGGGCTGCATTTTGAGGTTTAAAAGTATGCATGACAAGGTTCAAAACAGGTTCTAGGCATATTATGGCCAAGATAAGCATACATACACATTACATACATACTTTTAAATGACTTCAAACACAAAGAAAGGCTAGAACCAGACTGTCATGAGAAATGACACTCTAAATGCAAGTTTGGCAAGTATTGATGCATGAGCATGTTCAATTTCAACTCAAGACAATTTCAGACCAATTCAGTCACATACACACATCATATTCATGGTATTGAGTGAGTCTAAGCACAAAAATGGTTTCAAAATAGGCTGTGACAAAATATAACCTTCAAACTGCACTTTGGTGTTTTGATGAATACATGAGAAGTTCAAAATCAAGTTCAATGCATATTTAAGTCAAACAAACTACATACACAGCTCATGTACATGTTAGCCAATGATTTTAAACACAAAGATCATCTATAAAGTCAATTGAAATGAACATGGCATGCTTGATGCAAGTGACCTGTTGAAAAGCAAGTTGGAAATACAAAGACAGGTTCTATGTGTTTTCAGGCCAAAGCAACATTTCAGCCAAGTTGTAAACATGCATACCATTGATTCCAAACATACAAACATGTCCTAAAACCAACAAGAGTGAAAGTGACCTACTCATGGCAACAAAGTGACATTTTAAAGGGCAATAAGAAGTTCAAAACAGGTTTGGAAGCATGTTCATGTAGAGCATTCATTTCACACAAGCTACATATCAACTAAATGAGGCTTTTACATTCCAAAACTAATCAAAAGCTAAGAAAACCCAAAACTGGTATGGTGATGCTCATTTTTGTTGAAAATGCATTTTGGGGGCAATGGATTAAATTAGATGCAAACTACTCATGCTAATCATTCACACACATTACAAATATGGTATTAAAGATGACTGAGCTTACAAGACAAACACATATCAAGTATAGCAATATTTCGACATTTTGATGCAAAACCAATTCAAAAATTGACAACAGCAGGGTATTTTTTGGGGATGATGCAATTTCATGATATTGCAATGAATAAAAGGAGATTCAATGATGCATACCTTTTTTAGACAGACTTGAACAAGCAAATTAAGCTGAGAAACCCAGAGAACTTCAACCACCTCCTTGCTTTGAGACTTTCCTTTTTGAAGCAAAATGCAAATGTTGTGACAGTTGGAGAAATAGGATATACCAATGATTCTCAATGCTTTGGACAGTTGAGAAATGATATATGTGAGGTGTTTGAGTGATTAAAACACCAAGGAAGTATCTAAAACAAGTTTTGGCTGATTTTGTGGCTTTTGGTCAAAGTAACTTGGTATGGAAGTTGACTTTTTGAATGGTGAGGTTTTTGAGTGGTCTAAGGTCTTGGAAACCTTCTATATCCTATTTAGAGATTGTGTGGATGATTTTTGGGGTGTTTGAATGGGGAGAAATGAGTTTGGCAGCAAATGTACCAAGACAGATTTTTGGTGGTTTTGAAAATTTGTGATTTTGTGATTTTGGAGTAAGGTGTGAAAGAGCCAAGGCTTGAGCTTTCTCTGGTTTTTAGAATCAATATTGTGTGTAAAATGAAGTGATGAGGGAACCCTTTTATAGTCAAATAAAGAGAGGGGGCAGATTTGGAGGTTTCTTCACATGAAAGAAAAGTTTTACACTTTTGGATCAAACCTCCACAAAGGGGTTTTCTTGGCAGATAGGTAAGCCCAATAGTCAAGCAAAATGATGATTTTGAAAGGGCTAAATGCAGGCTATAGGCATAGCTTGATGGTTGTGGCAGATTTCACTTTACACCTCTTGCTTGGTTTAATCATTTTTAAATGCAAGTTGCAAGGCAACTTGCAAGCTTGGAGAATTCACTTCCTCTGCATAATCTTCTCATTTCTAGGCTTCATAATCTCTACATATCAGAAATAATATCATTCAAGGGCTGAGATTGGCCAGTTTGATCAAAGGAATGATTTTTGAACTTTGGACAATGTGGGACTAAAGTGTAAAACCACCAACTTGCCATAACCATAACTTTCAGCTCACAAATCCTTTTGAGATGTGCTAGTACTTTTTAGAAAGGCCTCAAATAGCTCTAAAACATTCATGTTTTCATGAGTTTCAATTTCCCAAAGAAACTTGGCCAAAAAGTCTCTTAAAGTTGCTAAAAAATGAACTTAAAAGTGAAATTTCTCTAAGTCTTTTTCCCTTCTTGAAATGAATTTGATCATAACTCCAAATCTATGCGTTTTCTGATCATGGACCACTTACGGACTTTTGTAGGGTTTGTCAAGAGCTTTCAAATGAGCTTTGAACCACTTCATTTGGATGTGTGGTTAAGGAGTTATGGTTTAGCCCCTTTCAAAACCCTAATTTCCCGATTTTTCAATTACTCCTTCATCCTTGATCCAATGGTCATGAAAATTGATAGGCAAGTGAAATATGATATAAGGAACATTTTTTATTCAAACTTTGAAGTCCAATTCCTTAAATTTGAAGAGTTGACTTTTTGGGTCAACTGTACGATCGATCGGTGACTACCGAGTCGTCTGTTTACACTCTGGACCTCCTGAGACTTTGAAACTTCTTGAATGAACTTTATTAAGCTATATGAACTTTATGGATCATAATCCCACCATTAAAACACCTTCCAACATCAAAGTCAAACTACAGTTGACTTTTATTGGTCAAAAACCCTAATCGGGTGCCCTGAAATACACTGTTCTTGATTCTGGGGTAACAACCTCAAATTGGATTCTAAATTGGCATTATATGATACCCTTGACCTTGTTTCATAATTGAATTATCCTAAAACTTTGATTGGTCACAAACCCTGAAGCTTCGATTTGACTGCACCAAACCCTGATTCATCTGTAACTTGACAAAGACAAACTTGCACTGAGTTAAGGTTAGATAATTCATGAGTATGCTCCTAAAATGATAATTAGAATCTAAGGGGGTCAAAATTTGGGGTGCAACAACAACCTTTAAAGGCATGTAAGTTAAGGAATATTCAGTTAATGCCAACGCCCATTTACCAATTCAACTATGCAAAATTGGTTTAGACAACATATGCTTAATAATATCGAAGTGAGATGAAACATGAATATCAATTGGTTTTATATAATGCTTTAGATTTGTACAAGAGAAATATAGACATAGACATAATTTTTGACTATACTATATCTACTTTTTGCATCATTTAAGACTCTACTAAGGTAGTTGTCATACCCTAATTTTTTACCCTAAGATTCTGTTTTCCATCATCTGCATAGCATAGCATGACTTCATCTTGCATAGTATCCAAAATGTCAGTTAGAATAAATTTGTTGGATTTAGAAACAAATCGGTCTAAATTTATTTCATAATTTGACCAAACGTTGTATTTTTCCAATATGTTTATTTCACGCTGATTATTTTGGTGTGTTCATTTTCATTTTTTCGAGAACTTTTCTACCCGGCTTTTTATTTCATTTTTATTTAAATAATCATTTAATTTATTTAGATTTAATTAGCTACTTAATGTAAATTTTTATTTTTATTAATTAATTTTATTTTAAATTTGTTTATTAATATTTTCTTTTTAAAAAACATAAAAACATAATTTTTAATTCTTTTTATTCTTGTCTTATCATAAAAAAACATAAAAACATGATTTCTAATTATTTTTATTCTTGTCTTATTATAAAAAAACACAAAAAAAAACATAATTTTTAATTCTTTTTATTCTTGTCTTATCATAAAAAAACACAAAAACATGATTTTTAATTCTTTTATTTTTGTTTTGTCATAAAAAACACAAAAACATGATTTTTAATTCCTTTTATTCTTGTCTTATTATAAAAAAACAAAAAAACATTGTGTTAATTGTTATTATCATTCTTGTATATTTTCTAGTCCTATATATATATATATATATATATATATATATATATATATATATATATATATATATATATATATATATATATATATATATATATATATATATATATATATATATATATATATATATATATATATATATATATATATATATATATATATATATATATATATATATATATATATATATATATATATATATATATATATATATATATATATATATATATATATATATATATATATATATATATATATATATATATATATATATATATATATATATATATATATATATATATATATATATATATATATATATATATATATATATATATATATATATATATATATATATATATATATATATATATATATATATATATATATATATATATATATATATATATATATATATATATATATATATATATATATATATATATATATATATATATATATATATATATATATATATATGCATTAGAAAAAACAAGCAATCACACAAAAAAGCAAAAAAAAACACTCATACCTCATCTTCCTCACATCCAAACCGCAAAGTTTTTCATAAACCACGACCTGGCATCGAAAGAAAGAGACAGAGAGGGCGGCGAGGGAAAAGGACATTTGAGGGAGGTAAAATTGAAAACTCACCATTTATTTTGAAAAGTTGATGTTGTTTTGTATCCATGTCAATTTCATGTTTGTCTTGGTAGTACCACTTATAATATTACGTGGTGTTTATTTTACATTTATTGATTAAGGTAGTGATCTTACTGAACGATCAGAATCTGAGATGGGCCAAAGACGAACGTCTGTGATGCTGGGTGTAAAAGAGGAGGAGGGGGTGTACCTGCAAGGCACTCTGATGCTAAAGTAAGAAAACGAGCAAGAGAGCGAGCAAGTACAAAATATGTGTTTTTAGGTAAGAAATTGGATACCTGGCCCTCTCAGCTGAGAGGGTTTTTAAATGCCCCCAGCGCTTGACCATTGATCCCTATTTTTGGGGCGAGATAACTGTTTCCCGAAGAATAGGGAACTGCCAGAAATAGCCATTGGGACGGGCATACGTGCCCATAACTAGCAGTTGGCACGGGCAGGGGCATAGTTACGGGCACAAGCGTCTTGGCTGTTTCTGGATGGTGGGACCGTGTGTGACGGGCAGAGATTGACGGGGAGAAGTATTATGACTAAGGGTAAATAGGCCAGCTTCCATTGTTGGAAGGGCATAAGGGTAAAATCTCCCCCAACGAGGTTGGACTTAGGCAATTGGGTCATTCTGGGAGCAGAAGTGGATTGGGCCATGCCCAGCCATTGGGCCAGTTCAGAACAGTAGCCCCCAAGTCGTTGCTATTGAGCATGGTAGTGATGACTTAAGGGTGGCCTGCTCTCCGAGCAGAGTCGTCGTACGTCTCTTGGTGTTTGGGTGACCACTTGCTCGTGGTCGTGGGGCCAAGGATCTTGAGACCCGGGGATCCCAACGATTGATGGGATTTGAAGAATGGGGATGCCACGTGTGCCTCGAGCCATGTGCTGCATTAAATGCATGATGATGGCTAGGCTAGGGTCATGATGATGCCCTATGAGCACATGCTCGCGCACGTGCCTGGAGTCTGCTTATAAATAGCGGAGGAGCCCGTTCATTCATAACTTTTACTTCCTTCTTCTATTATGCTCATTTCTGCAACCATCGTCTGCCACCATCTACTTTGCTCCGACCACCGTACGAGGCTCGACTAGACTCGAATTCCCTCTAGTTCATCTTCCTCGACCACGTAAGTACTTCTATCCATTGCTTGTTTTCTATATTTCTTTGTTTAAGCGCTTTAGATTGCATGTGGTTAGGATTGAACCTCTTGGTTAAGATTGAACATCAATGGTGGTGCTGGTGGTAGATGGTGGCACGACGATCTGTCTATCACCGGCGGAGTAGTCGGCCTCCTTTAGGAGGGGTAGGTTACCACCCCTTAGGTTCAGGTGATCTGTAGTCATGTTGTTGTTAGGTTACTGATCTTACCGTGGTTTCCCTAAGAGGCCACTGGGTTTTGTGACCAGGGGCTATCCTCGGATGCTTTAGGTAGAACGGTCGGGGACTTCCCCGCCTGGGTAGTTGCGCCATTTAAGTAGGGCTTAGGTCGGGGATGCTCTTCCTCGGCCCTTCGTACGCCCTTTCACTTGACTAGCAGTGGAAGGGTGGATTTGATTTGGCCATTGAATTCACTATTTTCCTCTGCTTTTCAGGTAAAAGGGATGTCGTGCAGGAAAGGAGAAGATCGCTATAGGGATTCATCCGAGTACAGCTCCTCAGAGAGCACAAATACAAATTACAGTTCTTTGTCGCCTGAGATTGTGGGGACATCAACGACGTTATTGTTGGCGGATGAGTGGATCGTGGCTGAACCTATGGAGCACGCGTCCATCTTTGCCTCTTATACCGAGTGTCATACCCCAAATTTGTCCTACCTGTGTATAGCTTTCATTTTGTACATCTATCCACTGACTATTATTCAGAAAATTGAAAAAAAAGATATGTTGCTTCTACTTGTTATTCAATTTTTGTGCAAGGTTGAATTTAAGATGTCAGATCAGGTGTGTATAGATAGGGCTGAGTGAGGTTTAATGTTCAGGCAAGAGTATGTTTCACACTTCAGGTGATGTTATCGCAACTGCAAAAAACACCCGGCAGAAAACAGAAGAGTTGCCACCTTTCGTTATTTATCCCACAAAGAGGGAAAGGAAACGATTGGAAAAACCTGACGAAAAGGGAAAAGACAAGGTCATCGCAACCAAGTCCCTGATTTGGGAGTCAGTTACGCAAGGGGAAGGTATTAGCACCCCTCACGTCCGTCGTACTCGACGGGATCCATGCTTGTTGTCTATCTAAGGGTGTGTTTAAACTATCTACGCTACTGGATTTAGGACAAAAAGAAAAGAAAAGATGACTCGGCAGAGCATCGCCGCTCTGTGCCTACGTATTCCCTCGTGCAATGGGAAAGTCAGAGTTGACGTAGTTCGGCTAACTACGGGAGAGAAGGGGGGAAGGTTTCTCGCCAAGACATCACGTCTTGTGCCTACGTACTTTCATCTGGTATGAAAGATCAAAGAAAACGTAGTTCGGGCGGACACGAAACCACAGGTTGATTGACTGTTTTAATCGAGTAGGGTTAAACGTCTGTTCTAGCTGTTAGGGACTAAGCCTGTTTGCGGTAGAACCGAAGCTTAACAACACTCTTTTCTAAAAAAAAAAGATTTTCCGATTAATCCCGAAGGAAAAAGGTTTGAATTTTGTTTTGTATTTTTTAGTGAAGTGAATTAATTCGGTTTGTGATTTACGTTGCACTAAAGACTATGACATGGAGGCGAATGCGTCGTATATCGCCCCCAAACGGGACGTATACTAAACACTCTAGATAAGCGAGAGGAGACCCCTCACTCATCATTCCCCATGTAGCTTAAGGCTCGTAGCGCGCAACGTTCATCGCCAAAAACAGCAGCAGAAAATCACTTCCAGCACCAAAACAGCTTATCCAAGGATCCAAAAGATCAACTTATTAATTAAGCACAAAATTAACAACAGAAAGCAGAGATCCAATAGCATGGATACACAATTACACAGCAATATCACAATTCGAACGGATCAAAATCAACCAAAATTCAATCGAATATGAAGATTAACATGATAAGCTCAAAAATTAAATCGGATCGAGAATTCCATCCTTCGAAACGGAGATTTGCTTCGGTAAGTGTTGATCAACTGAATTTGAGCAGATCCAAACAAGATTATCTGGAAAACTTCAAGATCCACAATATTTCTTGCAAGAGGAATGAAGATCAAACACTTTTAAGCCAAATTACTCCAAATAAGCACTTCCAACTCAAGCTCCAAAATTAGATCTCAATTTGCACGAAAATTGATCCAATGATGATGATAAATAGAGGTTTATGCTAAAGAACCCATTGATCTCAATGCAAAATCAATGAATCCAAATGATGAAGAGCTTTGAGTGAGGTTTTGGGAATGGAGAAATTTGAGAGAAAATTGAGAGAGAATTAAGTGAATTCTGAAAAATTAATTGAATTCTGAGAGATTCGATTGTTTGGTTTGGAGTAAATCACTTAAGTACTCCCTTGGTATGGATCCAAAGCTAGGTTTGGAAATTGGATTGGAAAACTTGGCTTGGAAAGTGGCATGGGATTTTGGAGGGAAATCTGAAATTTAAAGATGTTCTAGATCCTTCCCAAGTGAAAATTTGAATTCCAAGGTGATCAAAATTGGAACCCAAGTTTAATTGGCTTGCAAAATCACGTACAGGGCAAAATCTACTATGGTTAACTGGTTAACCATATGCGTTAACCGGTTAACACTGTTAAAGTTTCAAATCTGGGTTGATTCTCCAATGGTTAATCGGTTAACCATATGTGTTAACCGATTAACACCTTCAAAATTTTGAATTTGGCGCCTTTTGGAGGGAAATCTGTCCATTTGCCCTGTTTTGACTATCTGGAACTCTGTTAAGCTTCTGAACCTCATTTTTGAACATTATCATTGTGAAAATGCTTGACATGAGCCTGAGTGCTGCTTTCCGAACTGCTGTTCTCCTGCAGAATAAAATAAAATTGGTCACCTGATCGTCGTACAAAATAAATGGTCGTTTTCTGATGCTCGTTGTTTGTTGTTCCATCTTTGCACCGAAATGAACCTGAGCCACAAGAATACCTCGATCCCATGCCTCGAGAATAAATGCTATGATATGCGAAAAATGCAAAATAAAAAAATGAAACATAAGCCAGGTACAAAAACGGAAGGGCAAATTTTGAGGTGCTACAGCTGGCCCTATTTAATTGACTTGAGCTTGAAAGGATGAAAGCATCAGCTTTTAAACAATCATGGTAAAAGACGATTGAATACCAAAGAACCCGGAAATCTGCCACCCGCAGAAATAAACTGACAACCCTGACTGGGGGTAGAAATCTCCGGAAGTAGCTGAATCTAATACCCATCTGTATACCCCGCTGAGGAAGAGAAACTTAACTAAGAAACTCTGGCGGGGAAACAAGAGAAATTTAAACAAATAACTATGCACGGGGAAGAAGAGAAACTTAACCAAGCAACTCTGTGGGGAAATTCATAACAAAATGAACACGTCCATCACAAATTGTGCCATGGTCTGGATACCATATCGGCTGAAGATTAACACCTCACATTGTCGGAATCTGGATATTCAACGAACAGAATGAACCAGCAAAATTTGTCGGAGTCTGAACATTCAACTAGGGATGTAAATGGATATCCATGGGGGCGGATGTAACAGCCCAATTTCGGTTTAACTAATTAATTTAGTTATTGGAATTATTTCAATTATGGGATAGTGTGATAATATGTTAAGTCTACATATTATACTATTCTATCATTTGTAGAGTTTTGGAAAGTTTAGTGGGAAATAATTCGGACATTCTCAATTAATGGTTAAGTGGATGATTTATGGAAATTGATTGGAATAATAGGTATATTGGAGGAAATAGAATGGAAAGAAATATAAAGAATAGAAATATAAAGAAAAGATATAAGAGTAAGAGAGGAAAGAAAAAGGAAAGGATAGAAAGAAAGGGAGAAGAAGGAAAAAGGAAGAGAAAAAAGAAGAAGAAGAGAAAAAGAGTGGAATCATCAAGAGCAACTCAAAGCTTCGATTAATCCAAGGTAAGGGTGTGAAATCTTACTACCTTAATCAATATGTATGGTTATGTGTGTGTATGGTTGATCGGGTAGAGTTTTGGAGAGTTTTCTATAAACTTCCATTTTAGGTCGAAATTGATTTGATCGGTAGAGACCGAGTTTTAATGATCGAAAATGAGAATAAATGGTAGAATTTAGTCGAGGAATGTTAGACTAAGGCTACTAGAAACGAGTTGGGATTTATCGGGAGATTTCATCAGGTGTTTGGATTCTGAACAGTGGGAGAAAGTTCAGTCCGCAGGCGCTCGCTAGGCGAGCAGGTCGCGAGTGTTCGCTAGCATCTCGATAGGCGAGTGCGTAGCGAACGGTCCCAGACTTGGGACAGTGGTGTTTTGGTCTCCTTCGCTGGCAGCGAATGGAGTAGCGAATGACTCGCTGGGGGTTTGCTGTGGCGAACAAGGTAGCGAACGAAGTTTGTAGCTTCTGTTCTTGCTCGCTAGCAGTTTTCTAGGCGAGAAGGTGGCGAACGTTCGCTAGCAGCTCGCTAGGCGAGCGTGTAGCGAACGTAGCAGAATGAGTCTTCTCTGCTGTTGGGTGCTGTTGTAGCTTGGGGTTTCGAGTGCGATCGACCCTTACTTGATTTAGAAGCTGGCGTAATGGTTCGTGACGTACTGTGGGTAGCCGATAGGCGTGAATCCTAGGTTAGGAATTGTAGCCGTTTGGGCAATTTCGTGCATTGTTTAATTCGATTAAAAATGCATAACGTTTGGACATGAATGATGAACATGTCATGTAGTATACATTGCGGTGTATGATGTTAGTATATATTTGATCCCTTGGAGGATTTGCAGAACCTCGCTTGATGCGATGGTTATATTTGATCCCTTGGAGGATTTGCAGAACCTCGCTTGATGCGATGGTTATATTTGATCCCTTAGAGGATTTGCAGAACCTCGCTTGATGCGATGGTTATATTTGATCCCTTGGAGGATTTGCAGAACCTCGCTTGATGCGATGGTTATATTTGATCCCTTGGAGGATTTGCAGAACCTCGCTTGATGCGATGGTTATATTTGATCCCTTAGAGGATTTGCAGAACCTCGCTTGATGCGATGGTTATATTTGATCCCTCGGAGGATTTGCAGAACCTCGCTTGATGCGACGGTTATATAGTGATTCCTAGGAGAATCTGATGAGTTATAGTGTAACCGTATAAGTGTGAGAGGAGTGAATTCTAAGAGAATCTGACGGACGAATGAGTCGTACCGTGGTTGTAGCTGCATAGGGTCGAGGTGTCGGTCTCTATGAGTGCATTGTCATCTTCATATGATGAATTGAAAATAATGCTTGGAAATGTATTAGTGTATGTGTATATATATATATATATATATATATATATATATATATATATATATATATATATATATATATATATATATATATATATATATATATATATATATATATATATATATATATATATATATATATATATATATATATATATATATATATATATTGCGTCTGGTAAATATGAGAATGAGGTTGATGTATATGTAGAGAGATTTTACTCTCCAGGGTAGAACGGCGATGCGTCGTTCCTAGTGAGGTAGTTACCGGGGTAGAATGACCGAGACGTTCTTCCCGGTAGAGCATAAGCGACGTACCCATAGTCCGGAAAAAGGATTGAGGGTAGTGAATGAGTCTTATATGAATCGCATGGTATGATTGCGATTGGCATATGTAAATATGCATATGTGCAGGAATTGATGAGATGTGTTAGCGAATAAATAAATGTGAAAGATATTGACTGATGAATAGACGATTAAGTGTGAGCGATTATGTCTATGTGTATTTAATGCGGTGAGAATCTATTGTTATGCATTGTAGTGAATAAGTATGAGGTATAGGCATTCGGTACTTGTACATTTATATATATATATATATATATATATATATATATATATATATATATATATATATATATATATATATATATATATATATATATATATATATATATATATATATATATATATATATATATATATATATATATATATATATATATATATATATATATATATATATATATATATATATATATATATATATATATATATATATATATATATATATATATATATATATATATCTTATGCCTTGATTATTATGATAATGTTTCTTACCCTTCTGTTGTTTTATAATGCCCTACGAGGCATTGCAGATTAGGATTCGCTGGAGGTTTCCTTTGGAGTATAGCTCTTTTCCCTCGTGTCGGTCGCTCTGATATGTAACTTTGGGTAGATAGGCTTGTAGAATGTTTTAATTTTGTTTTGTTTGTATGTGAATGAAGTTGTGAACAACCAGATGACATGTAATTATGTTTTGTCATGTCTTAAGTGAATATATATATGTTTTAGTCTTCCGCTTTAAGAGAAAACATGAATATGTAATTTCGAAGAATCATGCGTTTATTTTTAGTTGAGATTTACCCCTTTTGAGTTAATTCTTTTTAAACATTAATATTCATGTGGTCGTTTCGTGAGCATTGTGACGCACTTCTTTTATACCTTAATGTAAATACACTCTGATGAAGATAAAAATACTTGTATTTCGTGACTATATGTTTTGATATGTGATTATTTTGGGGTATAGAAAGGGGGCGTTACAAAGTGGTATCAGAGCAGGTCGGTCCATCCGGCCAAGTTGTCTAATGTTGGTTGTTCCCTTGTACACGACATGTGTGTGAAGACACTGTCGGTACGTGTTTGTTGTTTAGCCATTGTCTGCAGAGGTAGGAATGATCCAAGTGGGGGAGAACTTGTGGTTCTCCAGGATGCTACAAGTGTGGATCTATAGCTAGGTGTATTGTTGAACATCAAGGGCTGGTGTTATCCGTGTTGGAGGAGAAAGCAGTGTTATGTCACTATGAAGAAGTTCAAGGAGTTTTGGAAGAACCGTCAACAACTTGTGTGTCGGTTATGTCGAACTCGATCGGACCATTTGTTGTGTGTTTGTGCCAGAGTTTGAGAGCTTCAATTGTTTAGTTGAGATTTGAGGCGAGTAATGGCCTTGAGATCTTAAGATGTTTAACTTTGATGGAAATTTTGAGTATTAATGAAAGTGGGAAGTTGGCGGTTTACC
This sequence comes from Lathyrus sativus, assembly GCA_963859935.3. NCBI lineage: Eukaryota > Viridiplantae > Streptophyta > Magnoliopsida > Fabales > Fabaceae > Lathyrus > Lathyrus sativus. Next base: position 138,873,211 of record OZ012736.1, on the reverse strand, counting down.
GGTTGATTGTTGTTGCCCGAGAGTTATCCTGACAAGATAAGTGTTGTACAACCAGGACGTGAAGTGGAGTTGCGATCAACTTAGTTGCGGAAACTAGTCAGATATTGAGAGCTCCGTATGGTATGTCTGCTTAAATGGTAAAAGGATTAAAATTGATTGAGTTGTTTTGGAAACTTGTGTCTGGTGTGTATGCTACGACAACGAATTGCGGGGCCTTATGTGATGAGACTGATTATTGGTATTCTCGACGAGATTCGAGAAGGTTGGAATTCTAATTGGAGTTAATAGGGTGATTGAGTTTGACGAATTTAAAATCGAATGAGTGATGTTTGGATTGGTGGAGATGGTGACATGAGATGTTGTGATAGAGTCTAAGAGCCCGAATAAAGGGGATTGGATGAGAGTATTTTGAAAGAATTATTTTGGTAGCCACAGATGGAGAAAGCAGTAGTTGTATGTGCTGGTGTGACTTGTCGAGAGTCGAAGAATGAACGTCTGAGATTGATAGGTCTAATGTGATCGTTGTATATTCCAGAGTTGAAATCGGAGGGTAATTCCATGGATTTTGCGTAGGGTTTTCCGAAGGATGTGAGAATATGATTTTGTTGACGAGATTCTGGATGGAATGACTGGATTGACCCTTTTCCTGTCAAAGAAGATTAATTATTCTATTTTGGAACTAGTTGTGATGGATATCACCGAAGTGATAAAGACCGTATGTAGTATCACCGAATATTGTGTCGGATGGGAATCTGAAGCCTTGTATGGCAGGAGGTGTAGGCTCATTTGTATTAATATGATTCAGGCGAGAGTGTTGTACTCAGACCTGAGGTTTGTGCAAAAGACGACTGAAGAGATTAGAGGACCCAAGAAAAGACGTGTTTTGAGAGTTACGATAATAACTGGTGTAGTCGAGCTTGAAGTCTCGGAAGCACACCGTGACTCGTTGTAACAGTATCAGAGTAGTGCAGCGGAAGCATGGGTAATAACATGTTAGATTGTTTCACCGCTGTCACTAAAGGAAATTACACGATGTGTTCGCGTGTCTAAGCTGAGGAAGCGCATCAATCTGGATGGATGGTGTGTGAGTGAGAGAGAATTTGAATACTGAGGCAACTTCTAGGAAAGAGGGATTGTCTTGGTAAAGGTATTTGGGAAGAATAAACTAGATGGAATCGGATTGGGAAGATTGGGACGCGTGAGTCACATCCCGAGTTGTCTGAATCGGATAACATTTTCGAGGACGAAAATTCCTAAAGTGGGGGAGAGTTGTAACAGCCCAATTTCGGTTTAACTAATTAATTTAGTTATTGGAATTATTTCAATTATGGGATAGTGTGATAATATGTTAAGTCTACATATTATGCTATTCTATCATTTGTATAGTTTTGGAAAGTTTAGTGGGAAATATTTCGGACAGTCTCAATTAATGGTTAAGTGGATGATTTATAGAAATTGATTGGAATAATAGGTATATTGGAGGAAATAGAATGGAAAGAAATATAAAGAATAGAAATAGAAAGAAAAGATATAAGAGTAAGAGAGGAAAGAAAAAGGAAAGGATAGAAAGAAAGGGAGAAGAAGGAAAAAGGAAGAGAAAAGAGAAGAAGAAGAAGAAGAAGAGGAAAAGAGTGGAATCATCAAGAGCAACTCAAAGCTTCGATTAATCCAAGGTAAGGGTGTGAAATCTTACTACCTTAATCAATATGTATGGTTATGTGTGTGTATGGTTGATCGGGTAGAGTTTTGGAGAGTTTTCTATAAACTTCCATTTTAGGTCGAAATTTATTCGATCGGTAGAGACCGAGTTTTAATGATCGAAAATGAGAATAAGTGGTAGAATTTAGTCGAGGAATGTTAGACTAAGGCTACTGGAAACGAGTTGGGATTTATCGAGAGATTTCATCGGGTGTTTGGATTCTGAACAGTGGGAGAAAGTTCAGTCCGCAGGCGCTCGCTAGCAGCTCGCTAGGCAAGCAGGTCGCGAGTGTTCGCTAGCATCTCGATAGGCGAGTGCGTAGCGAACGGTCCCAGACTTGGGACAGTGGTGTTTTGGTCTCCTTCGCTGGCAGCGAATGGAGTAGCGAATGACTCGCTGGGGGTTCGATGTGGCGAACAAGGTAGCGAACGAAGTCTGTAGCTTCTGTTCTTGCTCGCTAGCAGTTTGCTAGGCGAGAAGGTGGCGAACGTTCGCTAGCAGCTCGCTAGGCGAGCGTGTAGCGAACGTAGCAGAATGAGTCTTCTCTGCTGTTGGGTGTTGTTGTAGCTTGGGGTTCCGAGTGCGATCGACCCTTACTTGATTTAGAAGCTGGCGTAATGGTTCGTGACGTACTGTGGATAGCCGATAGGCGTGAATCCTAGGTTAGGAATTGTAGCCGTTTGGGCAATTTCGTGCATTGTTTAATTCGATTAAAAATGCATAACGTTTGGACATGAATGATGAACATGTCGTGTAGTATACATTGCGGTGTATGATGTTAGTATATATTTGATCCCTTGGAGGATTTGCAGAACCTCGCTTGATGCGATGGTTATATTTGATCCCTTGGAGGATTTGCAGAACCTCGCTTGATGCGATGGTTATATTTGATCCCTTGGAGGATTTGAAGAACCTCACTTGATGTGATGGTTATATTTGATCCCTTGGAGGATTTGCAGAACCTCGCTTGATGCGATGGTTATATTTGATCCCTTGGAGGATTTGCAGAACCTCGCTTGATGCGATGGTTATATTTGATCCCTCGGATGATTTGCAGAACCTCGCTTGATGCGACGGTTATATAGTGATTCCTAGGAGAATCTGATGAGTTATAGTGTAACCGTATAAGTGTGAGAGGAGTGAATTCTATGAGAATCTGACGGACGAATGAGTCGGTACCGTGGTTGTAGCTGCATAGGGTCGAGGTGTCGGTCTCTATGAGTGCATTGTCATCTTCATATGATGAATTGAAAATAATGCTTGGAAATGTATTAGTGTATGTGTGTATATATATATATATATATATATATATATATATATATATATATATATATATATATATATATATATATATATATATATATATATATATATATATATATATATTATTGCGTCTGGTAAATATAAGAATGAGGTTGATGTATATGTAGAGAGATTCTACTCTCCAGGGTAGAACGGCGATGCGTCGTTCCTAGTGAGGTAGTTACCGGGGTAGAATGACCGAGACGTTGTTCCCGGTAGAGCATAAGCGACGTACCCATAGTCCGGAAAAAGGATTGAGGGTAGTGAATGAGTCTTATATGAATCACATGGTATGATTGCGATTGTCATATGTAAATATGCATATGTGCAGGAATTGATGAGATGCGTTAGCGAATAAATAAATGTGAAAGATATTGACTGATGAATAGACGATTAAGTGTGAGCGATTATGTCTATGTGTATTTAATGCGGTGAGAATCTATTGTTATGCATTGTAGTTAATAAGTATGAGGTATAGGCATTCGGTACTTGTACATTTATATATATATATATATATATATATATATATATATATATATATATATATATATATATATATATATATATATATATATATATATATATATATATATATATATATATATATATATATATATATATATATATATATATATATATATATATATATATATATATATATATATATATATATATATATATATATATATATATATATATATATATATATATATATATATATATATATATATATATATATATATATATATATATATATATATATATATATATATATATATATATATATATATATATATATATATATATATATATATATATATATATCTTATGCCTTGATTATTATGATAATGTTTCTCACCCTTCTGTTGTTTTATAATGCCCTACGAGGCATTGCAGATTAGGATTCGCTGGAGGTTTCCTTTGGAGTATAGATCTTTTCCCTCGTGTCGGTCGCTCTGATATGTAACTTTGGGTAGATAGGCTTGTAGAATGTCTTAATGTTGTTTTGTTTGTATGTGAATGAAGTTGTGAACAACCAGATGACATGTAATTATGTTTTGTCATGTCTTAAGTGAATATATATATATATGTTTTAGTCTTCCGCTTTAAGAGAAAACATGAATATGTAATTTCGAAGAATCATGCGTTTATTTTTAGTTGAGATTTACCCCTTTTGAGTTAATTCTTTTTAAACATTAATATTCATGTGGTCGTTTCGTGAGCATTGTGACGCACTTCTTTTATACCTTAATGTAAATACACTCTGATGAAAATAAAAATACTTGTATTTCGTGTCTATATGTTTTGATATGTGATTATTTTGGGGTATAGAAAGAGGGCGTTACAGCGGATAGTATGATATCCGTGTCTGCCCCGTTGGATAAATATGATATTTGTATCTGCCCCATATCCATGCGGATATCAGTTAAGCGGGTAATCCACAGGTTTTAAGGTATCCGCGGATATTTACAAATATCCATGAATAACTTTTTTTGTCTAAAATTATTTTTTAAAAATATATTTTTTCGCTCTCAATTTAACAACTAAACTTCATCATATTATTTTCATTCTTTTTTCACTAAAACATAATAACATTCAAACATAATATTCATACATTTCATTTTTAACAAAATAAAATTCATCATACCAAATGAAAAGACTAAATTTATTGGAAGATGTAATGACGTCTATAATAAATTAAAAATATTTAAATACTTTTTATAATTTATTAATGGGTATGGATATCCGTGGGTACGGGTATCATTAAACCCGCATCCACATCCATTAAATAACGGATATTTAAATATCCATTTATTTTATCCATGGATATCCATTAAGCTATCCACATTGTATCCGTGACGGATTATATCCGCGGATACTCGCGGGCACGGGCTTTTTTGTCATCCCTACACTCAACGTACTGACCAGAGTCTGAATACTCGACGAATAAAGGAACCGGAGCCTGGATGCTCGACATAATGACCGGAGTCTGGGCACTCAACGGACGAAATAACCACAAAGATTTACTGGAGCCTGAACGCTCTACGAAACTGACTGGAGTCTGGATACTCAACATAATGGCTGGAGTCTGGGCACTCAACGAACGAAAATCGGAGCCTAGATGCTCAACACGACAACCGGAGCCAGGATACTCAATGGAGTTGGCGACTTTACTGGGGATTTACTGGAGCCTGAATACTGAACGTAATGACCGGAGCCTGATTACTCAACGGAGAAAGCAATACAACCCGAATTGGAAATTCACCGGAGTCTGAATACTCGACGCAGAAGCCGGAGCCGGAATGCTCAACGAAAATTGCCCGGAGCCTGAACGCTCAATGAAATAGCCGGAGTCTGAATGCTCGACGAAGAAACCGGAGCCTGAATGCTCAACGGAGGTTGGCCGGAGTCTAGACACTCTACAGACAAAGAAACATTCATTATGGTCTGAATACCACCTGAGTTTGCAAAGATATCACCCCTCAATGTCTGACGACACCGCTGGGGAAATAACACAAGCCGGGGTCTGGATACCACGCGGGCTAAAAGGAATTGCCATGGTCTGGATACCATGTGAGCTCAAAAACACCATCTCCAACTGCCAGAGTTTGAATACTGCACGGACAAAATGGATCAATGAAGTTTACCAGAGCCTGGATACTCGATGACACAGGAACACACTTCTGCAATCAGAAACTTGCCGGAATCTGGACACTCAACGACAATGACCGGAATCTGAATACTCAACGGACAAAGAAAACACGTCTGACATTACCATGGTTTGAATACCACAATTGTCTTTACCAAAGTCTGGGCACTCGATGGAGAAAGAAAAACATCAACAACTAGGGACTGACCGGAGTCTGGGTACTCACTGGACAGAGCCACACATCGCAAACACTCATCATGATCCAACTACCAAATGAGTCCCAAAACAACATAATCAGCGGAAATCCGATGATACTGCTAAAGAATAACGTAAGTCGGGGTCTGGATACCACGCGGGCTAACCAAAAGCTATCATGGTCCGGATACCAAGAGCAAAAAGATCAATTCTCCGGGGAATACACCTGAAACACAGAGATAACAACCTGGCTTATGTTTCACATGCATATGTTTGAAAATGGCGTAATGCTCCATACGAAATGGAAATGCTACGCATTTGGGAGGATGCTAATGTAAAAGAACTGCCCTAGCAAAATAAATGCTAGGGAGAAAAGATACCCACTCAGCCGAGGAGAGAGAACAACCCTACCGGGGAGAGTTGGCACATGCCAGCAAACTGGACTTATTGGGGAAAACAAGCCCTGGACGGCCTTCTGGGACAAAAATCCACTCCGCTGGGGATCAAATCATATCCTGTTAAGGAAAACGCCCTGGATGGCCTTCTAGAATTCAACTCTTCTGGGGAATCGAAAAGCTCGGCTGGAACACAAGCAACCTTCTATTTACATCAAACTCCTCCTGTTGAGGGAACTGACTCTGTAGGGCAAAAACAATCAACCACCGAGGATTGACTTTACCCTGCTCAGGAAACCAGCCCTGAATGGCATTCCCGAAAACTCCATCCTGCTTGGGGAGAAAATCCGCTATGCTTGGGATTACATCTGGTATCAACCTGTCTTGTTGAGGAATATCAGATACTCCTGTTAGGAATTCCATTCTACTGGGGAAATCCCACACTCCTGTTCCACCACTTACTCTGTCGAGGGAATCAGCACTGCACTCTACTAGAGAAAATCCTGAATACCAACTCCGCTGGGAAAGGGCGTCACCGACGTTGCCTCCGCGGGAGAAGAAACCCGGTTTACAAACCACTCTGCCGCTGAGGGAATCACTTTTATCTTGTGCTGCTGAGAACAAACTCCACCCTACTAGGGACTTACTTTCTCACTAAGACAAAGCTCTGTTCTACTGGAGATACAACATTTCAAACTTGATAATCGGACTCTGCCGGGGAGCGGAAACAACTCTGCCGGAGAGAAGATGACCCCTTCACTAGGGAAGCGAAATCTCTGCTATGGGGAAGCAACTTCATTGCTCATGCTTGACTTCACTTAACCTGCGGGGGAACAATTCCATTCTGCCGGAAGTTGTAACAGCCCAAATTTCATTAAATAATTAATTGTAGTAATTAATTTATTTAGTGGGATTTTATTAATATTGGAAATTAATTTTTATTAATTGGGATTAATAGAGAATTGAGAAGGAATTGGAGAGGAAGGAAAATGAAGGAAATATATAAGAGAGAAAAGAAAAGAGAAGAAAGATAGAAAAAACATTTGGAAAGAAAGAGGAAAGAAGAAGAAAGGAGAGAAAGAGAAGAGAAGAAGAGGGAAAGTGGAAATCATCAAGAACCAACATCAAAGCTCCGATTAATCGAGGTAAGGGTGAGAAATGTTTCTATTTGATCATTGTATGATGTTATGTATGTTGGGTTGGGGTTTTGGTAGAGTTTTCATCACTTTCCAATTAGGGCAAAAGTTGGAATAATCGGTAGATTGATGATTTAATCGGTTGAAACTGAGCAATAATGCCGTAGAATAGTTGGGTAACATGTGTTGATGCTGTTTGTACTGATTTTGTTGTGTGAGAAGTTGGATGGTGGTGGATGGTGGAGGTGGAACAGAATAGGGTTCTGTTCTGCGCAGGTTCGCTGGCTCTCGCCAGGCGAGCGAAGGCGAAGCTTCGCCAGGCGAAGCCTAGCGAATGTTGGCGAATAATTATATTTAAGTCCCAGTAGACTTCGCTGGTGGGCTCGCCAGGCGAAGTGGGATGGCGAAGGTTCGCCCAGCGAAGGTGCTGGCGAATGGTGGCGAATGAAGTCAGTAGCTACTGACTTGGGCTCGCTGGGAAGTCTCGCCAGGCGAAGCCTAGCGAGTGTTCGCTGAGAGAGTTCGCCAGGCGAAGGCCAGGCGAAGGTTCGCTGCGAGGGTTCGCCAGGCGAATGAAGGCGAATGTGGCAGTACATTTCCTTTGCTGTGTTATCCAAATGGTGATTGTTTGGTTGATTCGTATATGTTTATACTTCTATGTTATGAATGAGTATGTGAACTATTACGATAACATGTGCTGTGGGTAGCCTTCGGGCGTGAATCCTAGAGTTGTGGATGTTTGATTGTTGTGTACAATTATGTAATGAGTATGCATGAGAACATTTTGAATATGTGTGCATAACTTATAATTGTATGATTGGTATTGTAATGAGAATACCTTGATTTTTGTGATAATTAGAGACACATGTGAATACATGAGAAATGTATGTGTATCGTCTAATGAATTGCGGGTGCATATATGTATGCGATTGTGGTGTGAATGCATGGGAACATATGTGATATGTGTGCATTGTTGTTGAATATGATGATGTGTGAAATGAATACATTGATAAATGTTTGATATATGTTGTATGTACAATCATTGTGTAATTCTTGAAGTGATGAATTATGTAAATGCATGAGATTAAGATGTCGGTCTTAAGTGCATTTGTTGTGGTTGATTGTACATGCATCATTTAGTCAAGAGGCAATGTCTGTTAGTTTCGTGGAAACTAGTGGCTTGTCCCAAACCTAGAAGTGTGGGTTTGAAGGCTTAGAGGACGGGCCTTTGTGGTTATCGGTCTAGAAGTGTGGACCCGGTTTAATGTAAAAACCGAAAAAAGATAACGGGTTATCGGTCTAGAAGTGTGGACCCGGTTTAATGTAAAAACCGAAAAAAGATAACGAGAGTCGGTACCGCATTGCATGAGTTGCATTGAGTTGTTGAGTCACATTGATATATGACATATGCATGAAGTGATGCTTATGTGTGGATGATGAGATTGTGGAATTGTAAGTGTATACATAATGTGGGAATGCTTGTGGATATCCATGTTTGTATATATACATGTGTGGTAGTCTATATGACTAAGAGAATGAAGTGTGGTGAGAAATGTGAATATGTGTTATATGATTACCTATATATATATATATATTCTTATGCTTTGATTATTATGGTTATATTTCTCACCCTTCTGCTGTTTTATAATGCTCTATGAGGCATTGCAGATTAGGATGCTGGAGTCCTTTCGTGAAGTTAGTCTTCATTCTTTTGAGTCTGCTGCTCTGATATGTAACACCGGGTAGTTAGACTAGTATAGTCATTCTTTTGTGATACATTGTGATGTATCAGCTGATGTGGTTTTGTAATCTAACTGATATGATGTATTAATCTGGATGACTTATGTGCATTTGAATTAATATTTTGAAAAACGATCAAATGATTTTATCTTCCGCTTAAATTGAAAATGTTACATATTTTATGGAGCAAATAGTAGAAGTGGTTTATTGGTGAAATTGTGGCATTCTTCTTTTATACCTTATTATAAAACCTTTTTACTCTGATAATTTGTATGTGCTTAATTGTTTTATATGCATTTATTTGGGGTATAGAAGGGGGTGTTACAATAGTGGTATCAGAGCAGGTCGGTCCTTCCGGCCAAGTTGTTAGAGTGTTTTCTTCCTGTGTGTTATTGATATGCGTGTGTTGCATTATCAATATTGGTTGTTCTTACGTGGTTCTGTGGTTGGAATTAGTAAGATGGTTGTAGGAAGGAACGACGAAGCGATTGCGGAGGCATTGACGAGATTGGCGGGGGCAATTGGGCAGAATCCTCCGGCCAATGTGAATGTGAGGAATCATGCTGATGATGGATTCCGTGCTTTGGGGAAATTCCAAAAGAATAACCCTCCGGTCTTCAAGGGAACTCATGAACCGGACAAGGCACAAATTTGGTTGAAAGCCGTGGAAAAGATTTTTCGAGTTATGAATTGCTCGGATGCACAGAAGGTGCAGTTTGGGACTCATATGCTCGAAGAAGAAGCTGAAGATTGGTGGGGTAATACTCGCCAAAGATTTGAGGAAGATGATATTGTGATTACTTGGGATTTGTTTAGAGAAACCTTTCTGGAGAAGTATTTTCCAGAGGATGTGCGGGGGAAGAAAGAGATCGAATTTCTTGAGTTGAAGCAAGGTAATTCGACGGTTGCTGAGTATGCGGCGAAATTTGAGGAGTTGATCAAATTTTGTCCTCACTATAATACTGGTAATGCTGAGAGGTCTAAGTGCCTCAAGTTTGTGAACGGTTTGAGACCTGAGATTAGACAAGCTATTGGATACCAGGAAATCAGGCGGTTTTCTGAGTTGGTTAACAAGAGCAGAATTTATGACGAAGACAGTAGGGCTAGGTCCAGCCACTACAAGAGTCTAAGTGACAAGAAAGGAAAGGGACAATTCAGAGGAAAACCTTACGTGACTCCTGCTGATAAGGGGAAACAAAAGGTTGGTTTTGGCAAGAAGCCAAGTGGAGGAGTTTCTACCCCGGTTAGGTGTTACACTTGTGGTGAAGCGGGGCATCGTGCCCCGGAGTGCAAAAGTGTTGAACCGAGGTGTTTTAAGTGTGGCAAGCCAGGCCACAAGGCTCTAGAGTGTAGAAGCGGTGCGGGTGTTACTTGCTATAACTGTGGTGAGCGAGGGCACATCAGTACCAAGTGCGATAAGCCGAAGAAGAATCAAGGGAGCGGGAAAGTGTTCGCTCTATCTGGATCTGAGACTGCTAGCGACGATCGATTGATCAGAGGTACGTGTTTTATTAATGGTATACCTTTGATCGCTATAATTGATACCGGAGCTACGCATTCTTTTATTTCTTTGGATTGTGTTAGAAGGTTGAATCTTGAGTTGTCCGTGATTGGTGGCGGTATGGTTATTGATACTCCTGCTATGGGTTCGGTAACTACACCGTATGTTTGCTTGAATTGCCCGTTGAGTATTTTCGGTAGAGATTTTGGGATCGATTTAGTGTGTCTTCATTTGGATCAAATGGATGTCATTCTTGGAATGAATTGGTTAAAATTCAATCGTGTGTATATTAACTGTTTGGACAAAACGGTTATTTTTCCCGACTCGGATGTTGAAAGGGAATTGTTTATGACGAGGAAACAAGTGAAAGAATCGGTGCAAGATGGGGCTAAGGTATTTATGCTTATGGCAACTTTGAGGACTGGTGAGAGTGAAGGGATTGATGGTTTGCCCATTGTTAGAGATTTTCCGGAAGTATTCCCTGATGAGATAAAGGATTTACCGCCGGAGCGAGAAGTGGAGTTTTCGATAGATTTGATTCCTGGAACTAGTCCGATATCGATGGCTCCATATCGTATGTCGGCCTCGGAGTTAAAAGAGTTGAAGAGTCAACTTGAGGATTTGCTTGAAAAGAGGTTTATTCGTCCGAGCGTGTCACCGTGGGGTGCACCGGTGTTGTTGGTTAAGAAGAAAGAGGGTTCTATGAGGCTCTGTGTGGATTACAGACAGTTGAACAAGGTGACTATTAAGAATAAGTATCCACTTCCAAGGATTGATGATCTGATGGATCAGTTGGTGGGTGCAAGTGTGTTCAGCAAGATTGATTTGAGATCTGGGTATCATCAGATCCGTGTGAAAGCTGAGGATATTCAGAAGACGGCCTTTCGAACGAGGTATGGACACTATGAGTATTCTGTGATGCCATTTGGTGTGACTAATGCACCGGGTGTATTTATGGAGTACATGAATAGGATTTTCCATCCGTATTTGGATAAGTTTGTGGTGGTGTTTATCGACGACATCTTGGTTTATTCGAAGAGCGAAGGAGAGCATGCCGAGCATCTGAAGATTGTGTTATCGGTGTTGAGAGAGAAGCAATTGTTTGCAAAGCTTTCTAAGTGTGAATTTTGGTTGAAGGAGGTTAGTTTCCTGGGTCATGTGATTTCGAGTGGGGGTATTGCGGTCGATCCGTCGAAGGTTGAAGCGGTGTCGCAATGGGAGACTCCGAAGTCAGTTTTTGAGATCAGAAGTTTTCTTGGTTTAGCCGGTTATTATCGGAAGTTTATTGAAGGATTCGCTAAGTTATCGTTGCCATTGACGCAGTTGACTAGGAAAGGTCAAGCCTTTGTTTGGGACGCCAAGTGTGAAGCGAGTTTTCAAGAACTTAAGCGAAGGTTGACGACAGCTCCTGTTTTGATTCTGCCAAATCCGGAAGAACCATTCGTTGTGTATTGTGATGCTTCTTTGATGGGCTTAGGAGGTGTGTTGATGCAGAATAACCAAGTTGTGGCTTATGCTTCGAGGCAACTCAAGGTGCATGAGAAGAATTATCCGACGCATGACTTAGAGTTGGCCGCCGTTGTGTTCGTGTTGAAACTTTGGAGGCATTATTTGTTTGGTGCGAGGTTTGAAGTGTTTAGTGACCACAAGAGTTTGAGGTATCTTTTTGATCAAAAGGAATTGAATGCGAGACAAAGAAGATGGCTTGAACTTTTGAAGGATTATGATTTTGGCTTGAATTACCATCCGGGTAAAGCGAATGTTGTAGCGGATGCATTGAGTCGGAAATCATTGCATATGTCGGCGTTGATGGTGAAAGAGTTAGAATTGGTCGAGCAATTTCGAGATTTGAGTTTGGTATGTGAGAGAACTTCTTTTGGAATTAAGTTGGGTATGTTAAAGCTTACGAGTGGCATTTTAGACGAAATTCGAGAAGGACAGAAATCGGATTTGAGCTTAGTTGATCGGTTGACTTTAATCAACCAAGGCCAAGGTGGTGATTTTCGGATTGATGAGAATGGTATTATGAGATGTCGGGATCGAGTTTGTGTTCCGAACATAGTTGAGCTTAAGAAGAGCATCCTTGAGGAAGGACATCGTAGCGGATTGAGTATTCATCCGGGTGCTACTAAGATGTATCAGGATTTGAGGAAAGTATTTTGGTGGCCTAGTATGAAGAAGGATATTGCGGAATTTGTGTATTCTTGTTTGACTTGCCAGAAGTCGAAGATTGAGCATCAGAAGCCATCGGGTTTGATGAAGCCGTTGTTTATTCCTGAGTGGAAATGGGATAGTATCTCCATGGATTTTGTATCGGGTTTGCCGAGGACGCCGAGTAATTTTGAGGCTGTTTGGGTTATCGTGGATAGGTTGACTAAATCTGCTCACTTTATTCCTATGCGTATGGATTACCCTTTGGAGAAGTTGGCTAAGTTGTATATTGAGAGGATTGTGTGTCTGCATGGTATTCCGTTAAGTATTGTTTCGGATAGAGATCCGCGGTTTACTTCGAGATTTTGGGAGAGCCTGCAGAGTGCTTTGGGTACTAAGTTGCGTTTGAGCTCAGCTTATCATCCGCAGACTGATGGTCAGACGGAGAGGACGATTCAGTCGCTTGAAGATCTTTTGAGAGCTTGTGTATTGGAAAAAGGAGGAGCTTGGGATAGCTACTTGCCTTTGATTGAGTTTACCTACAACAACAGTTTCCATTCGAGTATTGGTATGGCACCATTTGAGGCGTTGTATGGTAGGAGGTGTAGGACACCATTGTGTTGGTTCGAGTCCGGAGAGAGTTCTGTTGTTGGACCCGAGTTAGTTCAACAGACTACTGATAAGATCAAGATGATTCAAGAGAAGATGAGAATTACTCAGAGTCGTCAGAAGAGTTATTATGACAAGAGGAAGAAGGCACTTGAATTTCAAGAGGGAGATCATGTGTTTCTTCGAGTCACTCCGATGACAGGTGTTGGTAGGGCACTGAAGTCGCGCAAGTTGTCGCCGCGTTTCATTGGTCCTTATCAGATTTTGCAAAGGATAGGAGAAGTGGCCTATCGTGTGGCTTTACCACCGTCGCTTGCTAATCTTCACGACGTATTCCATGTATCTCAGTTGAGGAAATACATTGCGGATCCGTCTCATGTAGTCCAAATAGATGATGTGCAGGTGAGAGATAACCTGACTGTTGAGACATCACCTATGCGGATAGAGGATCGGAAATTGAAGCAGCTTCGAGGTAAAGAGATTGCTTTAGTGAAGGTCGCTTGGGGAGAACCGGCTGGTGGAGATGTTACTTGGGAGCTCGAGAGTCGGATGAAAGAGTCTTATCCAGAACTGTTTGAATCAGGTAACATTTTCGAGGACGAAAATTCCTAAAGTGGGGGAGAGTTGTAACAGCCCAAATTTCATTAAATAATTAATTGTAGTAATTAATTTATTTAGTGGGATTTTATTAATATTGGAAATTAATTTTTATTAATTGGGATTAATAGAGAATTGAGAAGGAATTGGAGAGGAAGGAAAATGAAGGAAATATATAAGAGAGAAAAGAAAAGAGAAGAAAGATAGAAAAAACATTTGGAAAGAAAGAGGAAAGAAGAAGAAAGGAGAGAAAGAGAAGAGAAGAAGAGGGAAAGTGGAAATCATCAAGAACCAACATCAAAGCTCCGATTAATCGAGGTAAGGGTGAGAAATGTTTCTATTTGATCATTGTATGATGTTATGTATGTTGGGTTGGGGTTTTGGTAGAGTTTTCATCACTTTCCAATTAGGGCAAAAGTTGGAATAATCGGTAGATTGATGATTTAATCGGTTGAAACTGAGCAATAATGCCGTAGAATAGTTGGGTAACATGTGTTGATGCTGTTTGTACTGATTTTGTTGTGTGAGAAGTTGGATGGTGGTGGATGGTGGAGGTGGAACAGAATAGGGTTCTGTTCTGCGCAGGTTCGCTGGCTCTCGCCAGGCGAGCGAAGGCGAAGCTTCGCCAGGCGAAGCCTAGCGAATGTTGGCGAATAATTATATTTAAGTCCCAGTAGACTTCGCTGGTGGGCTCGCCAGGCGAAGTGGGATGGCGAAGGTTCGCCCAGCGAAGGTGCTGGCGAATGGTGGCGAATGAAGTCAGTAGCTACTGACTTGGGCTCGCTGGGAAGTCTCGCCAGGCGAAGCCTAGCGAGTGTTCGCTGAGAGAGTTCGCCAGGCGAAGGCCAGGCGAAGGTTCGCTGCGAGGGTTCGCCAGGCGAATGAAGGCGAATGTGGCAGTACATTTCCTTTGCTGTGTTATCCAAATGGTGATTGTTTGGTTGATTCGTATATGTTTATACTTCTATGTTATGAATGAGTATGTGAACTATTACGATAACATGTGCTGTGGGTAGCCTTCGGGCGTGAATCCTAGAGTTGTGGATGTTTGATTGTTGTGTACAATTATGTAATGAGTATGCATGAGAACATTTTGAATATGTGTGCATAACTTATAATTGTATGATTGGTATTGTAATGAGAATACCTTGATTTTTGTGATAATTAGAGACACATGTGAATACATGAGAAATGTATGTGTATCGTCTAATGAATTGCGGGTGCATATATGTATGCGATTGTGGTGTGAATGCATGGGAACATATGTGATATGTGTGCATTGTTGTTGAATATGATGATGTGTGAAATGAATACATTGATAAATGTTTGATATATGTTGTATGTACAATCATTGTGTAATTCTTGAAGTGATGAATTATGTAAATGCATGAGATTAAGATGTCGGTCTTAAGTGCATTTGTTGTGGTTGATTGTACATGCATCATTTAGTCAAGAGGCAATGTCTGTTAGTTTCGTGGAAACTAGTGGCTTGTCCCAAACCTAGAAGTGTGGGTTTGAAGGCTTAGAGGACGGGCCTTTGTGGTTATCGGTCTAGAAGTGTGGACCCGGTTTAATGTAAAAACCGAAAAAAGATAACGGGTTATCGGTCTAGAAGTGTGGACCCGGTTTAATGTAAAAACCGAAAAAAGATAACGAGAGTCGGTACCGCATTGCATGAGTTGCATTGAGTTGTTGAGTCACATTGATATATGACATATGCATGAAGTGATGCTTATGTGTGGATGATGAGATTGTGGAATTGTAAGTGTATACATAATGTGGGAATGCTTGTGGATATCCATGTTTGTATATATACATGTGTGGTAGTCTATATGACTAAGAGAATGAAGTGTGGTGAGAAATGTGAATATGTGTTATATGATTACCTATATATATATATTCTTATGCTTTGATTATTATGGTTATATTTCTCACCCTTCTGCTATTTTATAATGCTCTATGAGGCATTGCAGATTAGGATGCTGGAGTCCTTTCGTGAAGTTAGTCTTCATTCTTTTGAGTCTGCTGCTCTGATATGTAACACCGGGTAGTTAGACTAGTATAGTCATTCTTTTGTGATACATTGTGATGTATCAGCTGATGTGGTTTTGTAATCTAACTGA
This sequence comes from Lathyrus sativus, assembly GCA_963859935.3. Classification (NCBI taxonomy): domain Eukaryota; kingdom Viridiplantae; phylum Streptophyta; class Magnoliopsida; order Fabales; family Fabaceae; genus Lathyrus; species Lathyrus sativus. Next base: position 138,857,113 of record OZ012736.1, on the reverse strand, counting down.
TATGATGTATTAATCTGGATGACTTATGTGCATTTGAATTAATATTTTGAAAAACGATCAAATGATTTTATCTTCCGCTTAAATTGAAAATGTTACATATTTTATGGAGCAAATAGTAGAAGTGGTTTATTGGTGAAATTGTGGCATTCTTCTTTTATACCTTATTATAAAACCTTTTTACTCTGATAATTTGTATGTGCTTAATTGTTTTATATGCATTTATTTGGGGTATAGAAGGGGGTGTTACAGAAGTATCACACTAAACCTACTGAGAATACCCTACTGATAACAACTGCCATTTGCTACGACTTTGCGCTGTTGAGGGTAAGGAAATCTAACTCGGATGAGAGAACCATGTTGACCTGCAACAAAGAAAAACACCAGAAATGTTCTATATGTGAAATGGTTACCTCAGTTACCATCCATGATACATGCCGCTCAAGCAAAGTCAGCGCTTTCGTTATGCTTTGTACAACCTCTTGCTTTTACCTGCAATGTTTACCAAAATAACAGACATTTCGCAAACAAAATAGTAAAGTGGATAAGAAAAAGAAAGCTTCTTTACTGAAGTGAATACTTTATTGATGAAAAGCCTGTAAATAGGCGAATTACAATTCAGATGCAATTCTTGAAAAGAGGTAATTGCTCAAAAACAAGAAAACAAATGCAATACAAATGTTGGCAATGTGGAAATAGACAACCACCATGTGTCGATTCGGTTATGACCTGTATGTCTTTGATGTTTCCCATATTTTGTCTTCCGACAAGACTGACTGGACTGATTCCTTTCCTTCGGGATAACTGCTCACAAGCTTACAGATCGAACGCAGACTGTGATCATTTGCTTTTTAAATCCCTAACTTTTGCCTGGACCGCCCTTTTGGATTTTCAATCCACCGGGATACCCATTTTTGCCAAAGTTGTCTTTTCAGGTTTTCAACTTTGTGGGTTCATTCTTTTTCCTTTTATCCCTAATTTTTTCCCGAACCTTTTCTTTTTTATGGTTCGCCGGGATGCCCCTTTTTTGCCTGGACTTTTCTTTTTGTGTCCAGCGGGTCTCTTTTAAGCAAAGTATTTTTTAACCACGTCCGCTTTCACATGGGACGAAAAATCTTCACCATCCATGGTAGATAGCAATAAGGCTCCGCCAGAGAAAACCTTTCTTACCACATACGGACCTTCGTAGTTAGGAGTCCATTTCCCCCTGTGATCTGTCTAAGGAGGAAGGATCCTTTTCAACACCAAATTATCCGTCTAGAAGCACCGAGGATGCACTTTTTTATCAAAGGCTTTCTTCATCCTACTCTGGTACACCCGACCATGAGCAATAGACGCCAGTCTCTTCTCATCAATCAAACTCAGTTGATTCAACCTGGTTCGCACCCATTCAGCTTCGTCAAGCTTTACATCCGACAATACCCTTAAAGAAGGAATCTCCACTTCTAATGGTAGGACCGTGTTGCACCCCAAATTTTGACCCCTTAGATTCTCATCATCATTTTAGGAGCATACTCATGAATTATCTAACCTTAACCCAGTGCAAGTTTGTCTTTGTCAAGTTACAAATGAATCAAGGTTGTGTACAGTCAAAATCAAAGCTTCAGGGTTTGTGATCAATCAAAGTTTTAGGTTGATTCAATCATGAAACAAGGTCAAGGGTATCATATGATGACAATTGAGAATCCAATTTGAAGTTGTCACTCCAGAATCAAGAACAGTGCAGTCCAGGAGCCCCGATTAGGGTTTTTGACCGGTAAAAGTCAACTGTAGTTTGACTTTGGTGTTAGAAGGTGTCTTAATGTTGGGATTATGATCCATGAAGTTCATATAGATTAATAAATTTCATTCAAGAAGTATCAAAGTCTCAGGAGGTGCAGAGTGTCAACGGGCGACTCGGTAGTCACCGATCGATCGTACGGTTGACCGAAAAGTCAACTCTTCAAATTTAAGGAATTGGACTTAAAAGTGTGAATCAAAAATGTTCCTTATGTCATTTTGCACTTGCCTATAAATTTTCATGACCATTGGATCAAGGATGAAGGAGTAACCGAAAAATCGGGAAATTAGGGTTTCGAAAGGGGCTAAACCATAACTCCTTAACCACACATCCAAATGAAGTGGTTCAAAGCTCATTGGAAAGCTCTTCACAAATCCTACAAAAGTCCCTAAGTGATCCATGATCAGAAAATGCATAGATTTGGAGTTATGATCAAATTCATTTTGAGAAGGAAAAAGACTTGGAAAAATTTCACTTTCAAGCTCATTTTTTAGCAACTTTGAGAGGTCTTTTGCCCAAGTTCCTTTAAGAATTTGAAACTCATGAAAACATGAATGTTTTATAGATATTTGAGGGCTTTCTGAAAAGTTCTAGCACATCTCCATAGCATTTGTGAACTGAGAGTAATGGATTTGGCAAGTAGGTGTTTTCACACTTGAGTCCCACATTGACAAACTTTCAAAAATCATTCCTTTGATCAATTGGTCCAATATCAGCTTTTGAAACATGTTTTATCTGATATGTAGAGACTTTGTAGCATGGAAAAACAACGAAAATGCAGAGGAAAGTGAATTTGCCAAGTTTGCAAGTGGCCTTGCAACTTGCATTTGAAATCAATGACAAGCATGAGGTGTAAAGGCAAATATGAACCAGCCATCAACCTATGCTTTCTAGCCTGCATTTAGCCCTTTCAAACTCATCATTTTGCTTGACTATTGAACTTACCTATCTGCCAAGAAAACCCCCTTGTGGAGGTTTGATCCAAAAAGCAAACCTTTCCTTCCTATGAAGGAAATCTCCAAATCTGCCCCCTCCATTCATTTGCCTATAAATAGAGGCTCTCACCACTTCATTTGACAGACAATATCTATTCTAAAAACCTGAGAAAGCTCAAGCCTTTGCTCTTGCACACTTTGCTTCAAAATCACAAAATCACATTTTCACCAAAAACCACCAAAAAATCTGCCTTGGTACAATTGCTGCCAAAATCATTTCTCCACACTCAAACTCACCAAACATCATCCCCACAACTCATAAATATGATATAGAAGGTGTTCCAACCATTGAACCACTCAAAAACCTCCTCATTCAAAAAGTCAACTTCCATACCAAGTTACTTTGACCATGATACACAAAATCTGCCAAAACTTGTTCTAGGCATTTGCTTGATGTTTTAATCACTCTAACACCTCACATATATCATTTCTCAACTGTGCAAAGTGTTAAGGGTCATTGGTGGAGTTTATTTCTCCAACTGTCTTGAAATTTGCATTCTTGCTTCAAGAAGAAGAAATCTCCAAAGCTAGGTGCATTTGAAGTTTTCTCTGGGTTTCTTATTGATCAAACTTGCTCAACACAGTCTACTAGAGGTATGTAAACACTCCATTTTTGCTTTACACCATAATTTCATGTTTTGGCATTTTGAGTTCATCATGTTAAAAATGTGTCATGTGTATGTCTTGTATCAAAATTCTGTCATGAACACACCAGTTGTGATCTCAGGCCTAGAGGTGTTTAAATTTGTGCTCAAATTCATCCAACATCATGTATTCAATATGTATGTGTAGTTAACTTGATCAAATTATGCTCAAAATGCTGAACTTCACTTTCTCATGAATGCCTCAATTTGCCCAAATTGCAACTCAGCCCTCATTTTTCATGACAGTCTGTTGTTGGCTTCAAATTGTGTTTGAATTCACTCAATACCATATATGTGAGGTGTGTGTATGTTTCAATTGACCTGAATATGCCTGGAATTAAAAATGAACATCAATTTGCATTTCTCATGACAATTTTGCAACTTGCATATCATTTCTTATTTCAAACTGTTCTGATCCAAAACTCTTGATTGAATTCACTCATTATCATGTTTTCAATATGTGTGTGCATTTAATCCAATTTGAAACTGCCTAGAATCAGAACTGAACAATCATGATGCATTGCATATGTCAAAGTTACCACTTGATGACCACTTTTCAATGCAGACTGTTTTGGACCTAATCTTTTGCCTAAATTCACTCAATGACATGTATATAGTGTGTGTATATGACTTGTTTGATCTGAAAATGTTTGGAATTGAAATTGGACATGATCATGCATTTCACAAGCACAAATTGCAACTTGACAGTCAGTTTTCACCACAGCTTATTTTTAACTACATTTTGTGCTCACACTCATTCAATAACATATTTGTAGTGTGTGTGTGTGTGTATGATTGCTTTGATTTAAAACTGGCTGGAATTGGATCTACATTTCAAAATGCACCTTACACAATCACACAACATGTGCTATCGGGTTTTGATTTGTAGGGGGCATCTCAAAGAACTAATAATGCCATCTTATTCCTCATGAAATTCTATGCAATCTAGACCTAAATTTTGTTTGAATCCATGAAGAATTAAGGAAGTTATGAACAAAATGGAATCCTGATTTTTGTGTGTTTTTGCCCAGCCTGCCATGAAAGTTACCCTTATGTATTTATGGGGGTGGCTTCATCAATGGATGTACAGCCACCCTAGTGGTAGAAACTTGCGCCCTTAAATCACCTTTCACTGCCTGATCCTGAGTTCGATCCCTGAGGAGGGTCAACTCTTTTGGATTTTTTTTCATATTTTCCCATGTTTTGTTATTTTGTCTTCCTCTTCCAATCTTTGTCACACGCGCGCAATTTGGCCTAGTGGTAAAGGTCTTGCATTAATGATCCCAGGTGTGGTGGGTTCAACACCCACCTAGTACGTTTGTTTTAATTACTTGTTTATTTATTTCATATTTTCTTCACCATTTTCAAATGTTCTTAACTTTCTCATTTTTAATCATTTGTTGGCGTTTCTTTTTGCAACATTTCTCGTGTTAATGTATAATTTCACTTTTAACTATTGTCAACCTTTTTCTTATCCTAGCCTTAGGATTTGAGCTGCCGCGCTCATGTTTACCGTCCCGCCGCGAACAACTCTTACCCTTTTATCCTAGCCATAGGACTTGGAGTCGACGTGCTCTATTTAGTCGTCCCGCCGTGGACATTTCTTTTCCCGTTTAGCATAACCTTTAGTTTGGGGTCGCCGCACTCCACGTAAGTATTTCTCTATGAATTCTTACATCCCTTTGGAACCTTGACCACAGTCAAGAGTTCCTCATCCCTAGCTAGGGGAACTACGATTGCTCTGATTCTATTCCCGTCAGGATACGTAGGCACGAGATGCGATGTCTTCGCGAGCAAACTTGTACTTACCTTTATACTTTAGATTTTTACCTTAGCACTTTTCCCTTTTAGCAAGCAACTTTAGCAAACACAAATATTGACAAGAGGTTCCTGTAGAGTACTATAGATGCTTAGGATGCTAACACCTTCCCTAGGTATAACCAACCCCCGAACCTTTAGATCTCTCTTTGCTCAGCTTTAGGCCTTGCCTTTTGCTTTGCATTCTTATAGGTTTTTCTTTCTTTAAACCTTTCCTTTTTGGATAAATTAAAGTCCGGTTGTAAATGAATTAAGATTCAAGTTAATCAATAGCATGGTATCCAGATTTCACCGCAACAGACCGCTTCCGTACCATACACCAGCGAGAAAGGTGTTGCCCCGGTTAATGTACGCACCGAAGTACGATAACCGTGGAGAGCAAAATGGAACATCTCGTTCCATTCTTTGTAGGTCACGACAATCTTCTGCACAATCCTCTTGATATTCTTATTAGCTGCCTCAACAACGCCATTCATCTTCGGACGATACGGAGAAGAATTGTGATGTTCGATCTTGAAACTCTGACACAGTTCCTTCATCATTTTGTTATTCAAATTTGAACCATTATCGGTAATGATCCTTTCTGGAATTCCATAACGACAAATGATGTCCTTCTTTATGAATTGGGCGACCACCTGTCTCGTGACATTAGCAAACGATGCTGCTTCTACCCACTTCGTAAAGTAATCAATCGCGACCAGAATGAAGCGATGTCCATTAGAATAAGTCGACTCAATCTTTCCGATCACATCGATTCCCTACATGGGAAAAGGCTAAGGAGACGTCAACACATTTAGAGGAGCCGGTGGCACATGCACCTTGTCTGCATAAATCTGGCATTTATGGCATTTTCTGGCGTATTTGAAACAATCGGATTCCATAGTCATCCAATAATACCCAGCTCTCAACAGTTTTCTAGCCATTGCATGTTCGTTGGCGTGAGTACCGAAAGAACCCTCGTGAACTTCCTCCATCAACAGGTTTGCTTCAAGTTCATCAACACAGCGCAACAAGACCATGTCAAAGTTTCTCCTGTATAGCATATCATCCTTGTTCAGATAGAAATTTCCAGCTAACCTCCTCAAAGTCTTCTTATCTTTACTGGATGCCCCAGATGGGTACTCCCGAGTCTTGAGAAAATGCTTAATATCGAAATACCAAGGCTTTCCATCAGATGCTTTCTCAATGGCAAACATAAAAGCAGGTCGATCAAGACGCATGATGGTGATAGAAGAAGTTTCATTCCAGAAATTCACTTTGTACATCGAAGCTAGCATGGCCAAAGCATTCGCCATCTGATTCTCAGCCCTCGGCATATGATGGAAATCAACTCTATCGAAGAAAGGCAGCAATCTCCTTGCATAATCTCTATAAGGCGCCAGATTGGCCTGACGAGTTTCCCACTCTCTTTTGATTTGGTTAACGACCAATGCTGAGTCACTGTATACATCTAGATTCTTTATCCTCATATCAACGGCCTCTTCTAAACCCATAATGCAAGCCTCATACTCGGCTTCATTATTGGTGCAGGCGAATGTCAATCGGGCGGTGAACGGTATATGGGAACCGTGAGGAGTAATAATGATAGCCCCGATTCCATTACCATATGAATTAACCGCTCTGTCGAAAACCAGTTTCCACTGAGATCCCCTCTCATAACTCTCGTCAAGTAAAGGCTCATCAAAGTCTTTCATCCTAAAAAACATGACATCTTCATCTGGGAAGTCAAACTTCATCAGTGGATAATCCTCAATCGGCTGTTCCGCGAGATATTCTGACAGGACGCTTCCCTTAATGGCTTTCTGGGAAACATACTGAATATCATACTCTGTTAACACCATTTGCCATCGGGTAATCCTTCCGGAGAGTTCTTGTTTTTCAAAGACATACTTGATTGGATCCATCTTTGAAATAAATAGAGTTGTGTGGTTTAACATGTACTGTCTCAAACGCTTTGCGGCCCAAGCGAGTGCACAACATGTTTTTTCCAGCATCAAGTACCGCGACTCACAATCGGTGAATTTCTTACTCAAGTAGTAGATGGCATGCTCTTTTCTACCTGACTCGTCTTGTTGACCAAGCACACATCCCATTGAATTCTCAAGAACCGTGAGGTACATGATCAGTGGTCTCCCTGCAACTGGAGGCATGAGTATTGGAGGTTCCTGTAGATATTCTTTTATTCTTTCGAATGCTTTTTAGCAATTTTCATTCCACCTGTCCGTTTGATCTTTTCTCAAGAATTTGAATATTGGTTCACAAATGGCTGTAAGATGAGATATAAACCTTGCAATGTAGTTTAATCTCCCCAGAAAACCACGAACCTCTTTTTCCGTTCTCGACTCAGGCATTTCTTGTAGAGCTCTTATTTGGGCAGGATCTACCTCAATACCCTTTTCACTAACAATGAAACCCAGTAACTTTCCAGATCTCACCCCGAAGGTGCACTTGTTAGGATTCATCCTCAGCTTGAACTTCCTCAACCTTTCAAACAATTTCAGAAGATCGACCATATGTCCCTCCTCCGTCTGTGACTTTGCAATTATGTCATCAACATAGACTTCCACCTCATGATGAATCATATCATGAAACAAAGTGACCATCGCCCGCTGATATGTTACCCCGACATTTTTCAATCCAAAGGGCATTACTTTGTAGCAAAAATTCCCCCATGGTGTGATGAAAGTAGTTTTCTCCATGTCCTCTGGGGCCATTTTGATTTAGTTATACCCAGAGAAGCCATCCATGAACGAAAACACAGAATATTGAGCGGTGTTATCAACCAACACATCGATATGAGGGAGCGGGAAATCGTCTTTCGGGCTCGCTTTATTCAGATCTCGATAATTAACGCACATCCTGACCTTTCCATCCTTCTTAGGTACATGAACAATATTAGCGACCCACGGAGGGTAATTCGTGACAGCAAGAAACCCATCATTCAACTGCTTCTGAACTTCTTCTTTGATCTTGACTACCATGTCAGGCCTTGTCCGTCTCAACTTCTGCTTGACTGGCGAGCATTCTTCTCTGAGAGGTAACCGGTGTACCACAATATCTGTATCCAGCCCAGGCATGTCTTGGTAAGACCAAGCGAAGATATCGTTATACTCATGGAGCATTTCAACCAATCTTCTCTTGACACTGTCTTCCAACGTAGCCCCCACTTTAACCTCTTTCTTGTCATCCTCGGTACCCAGATTGATAATCTCAATATCCTCCTGATGAGGTACAATGACCCTTTCCTCCTGCTTGAGAAGTCTGGCTAACTCTTCAGGTAGTTCACAGTCTTCGTCAGTCTCATCTTCAGCTTGATAAATGGGATTATCAAAGTCGTACGAAGTCATAGCTGAACCTGAATCGATGGCATCTGATAGAGAATACCTGCATGCAACAAACAAAACACATTGCCATATTTCTGTTAAGTATAAATGCAAAACAAAAACAAGAAAAACAGGAATCACAAAATTTGAATGTGAAACGTCTTTTAATAATGATAAACTGTAAATAACAATAAGGCCCCACTAATGGGTCACTACGTATTAGGCAGAATGCAGGACTGAACATAATCAAAACAATGAACATTACTCTGCAGAAGTAACATGAATGACTTATTCGGTAGTCCAGTTGCACAGCTTCTGCCCGGGAGTACATGGACGAATCCAGGCATCCATGTCGCAGTCACTGTCACCTTCATCGTCTTCAACGGCATTGATCCTGTCAAATATCACACCGCTGTTGGTGAACTGCACAGGTCCCCTATATCTCGAAATCTGAGAAGAACTGGAGGGTTTGTATCCCAAGCCGAACTTGTCCTGCTTGACAGGAACATCGAGAACTTGGCCCCACTTCTGAGACGAACCGGGTTCTACGATAGCATGGGCTTCCCTGAGCGACAACATCGAAACCTCTATGCCTTTGGCTTCTACAGGAGACTTCCCCTGAATCTGAACTGCTTCGAAGGCCTGGCAGAGCGTTTCGTGGATCTCACCATCCACTTCTACATACTTGAAGGAGGACAAATGGCTAAACATAACGTCCTCTTCTCCGCACACGGTGACTATCTTCCCTTCCACCATATATTTCAGCTTTTGATGCAACGTTGAGGTAACTGCCCCGGCAGCATGTATCCAAGGTCGGCCAAGCAAACAGTTGTATGCTGGATGGATATCCATAATATAGAAATTTGCATCAAAGACCTCTGGCCCTATCTGAATAGGCAGCGTGATTTCTCCAAACACTAATCTTTTAGATCCATCAAAAGCCCTCACAACCAAATCACTTGGCGTGCACAGCAAACCCTGAATGTCTAACTTCATCAGCGCCTTCTTCGGAAGCACATTTAGGGATGATCATGTATCAACGAAGACATGTGACATCATAGATCCTCTACACTCCAATGATATGTGCAAAGCACGGTTATGGTTCCTCCGAGCAGGAGTCAGATCCAAATCAGTAAAGCCGAGACCATTACCGGCATTCACATGAGCGACTACCCCCTCCAACTAATTAACAGAAATATCCTGGGGTACGTACACTGCATTCAAGACTTTCAGTAGAGCGTTGCGATGTGCCTCCGAATTCATCAACAATGTCAGGATATAAATTTTCGAAGGAGTCTGATTCAAGTGATCCACAATTTTGTAGTCACTCTTCCAAATTAGTCTCATAAATTCCTCTGCATCTTTTGAAAGATCATCAATAACATCCTGGGGTTGAACATTCTCTTCAATCACAGCCTTATGCTTACCCTTATCATTCTGATCAACAATAATCTCCGGTGGAGAAAAGACCCTACCACTTCTGGTAATACCTCCGGCACCAACTATGTTCTCAACCGATGAACTTCCGCTTGCCGATTCTGTCCACTCTTGCTTCTGTTCATTACAGAACACCTCTCCCCCATAATTCCATGGGATTGCTCTAGTGCTCTCGTATGACATGGGTCCCGGTACAGTAATAGTAACCGGAGCTGGCCTAGCAGGCGTTGAAATATTGATATTTTGGTATGGAATGGAAATAGTAGCAACTTCGTTTTCGTCATTACTCACTTATTTCACAACATCTTATTTCGCGGCCTTATCGAATTGCAAACAACCTTCATCAATCATTCTCTGAATACCCCTTTCCAAAAGATCACAACCCTCAGGCTGGGCTTCACATTCTGAGCAGTCAGCAGAACAACCAAGAAACACCCCCTTCTTCAACAAACAAGCCTTCACAAAACCTAGTGGAGTCTTCAAATCCTCAACCTCAATTATCATATTCAACTTCTCCCCCTCAATAATGGCATTGGCTTCGGCCACACCATGATTCGGTATCGGGTTTTGAGTCACATTAGGCCCCTCATTGGTGAAATTGATAGCTTTGGAATCAAGAAAGTCATGTACTTTATGCTTGAAAGCTTTGCAATGTTCAATATCGTGCCCTGGAGCACCCGAATGAAAATCACAATGAGCGTTCGCATCGTACCCAGCAGGTGGAGGACCGGTGAGAGGAGACAAGGTCCTCTTCTGAACCAGTTGTAACTGCATCAACCATTGTAACAACTGAGAATACGGCATAGGAGGATTCACAAACTGTCTATTAGCCATTCTTTGTATGGCAGCATAAGGTCGTTGAACATTGCCTTGCTGATGAGCTGCAGCTGGGATATCTACTGTAGCGACTTGTTAAGGATAACAGGACTAAGCTCTACCCTTACCCTTGTGCGAGATAGCATTTGCATCCCCCTCCCTTCTCTTGGGGTTTGCAGAATATGGCTTCTTCGTTCCTCCCGACGAGGATCCACCACCACTCGGAATCTTACGAGACTTGATTCCGCTCTCCAATCTCTCACCAGCGATTACCAGATCAGAAAACCCTGCAGACATGCAGCCTATCAACTTCTCAAAATACATGCCAGGTAACAAAGCCATGAACAAGTCGATCAACTCCCTTTCAACCAAAGGGGGTTGCACTCTTGCAGCCAGATCCCGCCACCTTTGGGCGTATTCTTTGAAACTCTCAAAAATTTTCTGCGACAGACTCTGCAATTGTACCCGATTCGGTGCCAGATCACTATTATATTGATAGTGACGCACAAAAGCCTCGACAAATTCTTTCCAGCTGCGAATATGGGTTCTCTCGAGCCCCATATACGATTCCAACGAATCCCCTGCCAGACTATCCTGGAAGAAATGCATCAGCAGCTTTTCATCACTGGAATAAGCAGACATTTTCCTGTAGTACGCCCGAATGTGTACTCTGGGACAAGTCGTCCCTTTATACTTATCAAAATCGGGCACCTTAAATTTGGGGGGAATCTTAACCCCAGGAACCAAACCAAGATCAGACATATCCAGACCCAAAGAGTTCTGATTCTCAAACGATTTCATCTTCTCCTCAAACAGTTTGAACCTTCGGTCAGCTTCAGCCGGCAAACCACCTTCCAGATCTTTCACAGAAAATATATCATCCTGATTATCCTCCTAATGAGGACCAGCAACCCCGTGCACAGTGCACACACTGCCATTACCAGTAATATTACCATTCTCACCAGCAGCTCCTTCGCCCGGAGGTACAACAACAGTAGGAATGCCCTGAGGAATAGACCCATCAATCGGAGGATGAACAATGCCAGCTCCTCCGTGCAAAACACCGTCTTCATCAACTCGTGCTATCAACGGCTGGACCAAAGTCCTCAACTGTTCCTGTCCACTAGCAACAGTCTACATCAGTTCCATGAATTGGGCCATGCGAGCCCTGACCTCCTGCAATTCAGCTTGAACTTGATCCATCACCTTCTGCTGATTCCCTCGAGTAGAATACCTCTGGAAACTGAACTTTTCAATCCTGAACTGAAGAAAACCAAGCAGAGATAAAAACACAAGGCCACCAAGAATAACCTGCGATGCAAATGAGAATGCAAGATGCAAAATGCAAACATGTCTATGTATGCACAGGGAGATCTTCCCCTTGATTCTGGTTTCAATAAACAAGAACAACAGAGATGGATAAGAACACCATAATAAATCTTCTCATATATCAAGTAAAGCTGAAACAATACAACCAAATGAAAAATATCCGCATACAAAGAGGTATTGATCTCATCTAACATCTCTGGTGATGATCAAGATACAAAAGCAAATGAAACTACAAAAGATAAAACTCCTAGTAGCCATAATCTCTACGCCATTCCTGAGGCTCCTCAAGCATCTCCTTCATATCGGGATGGTCTGGCCTCTCCATCAACTCTCGGATAAGGACATCCCTCTTGCGTATCACATCCCATAGATAATGACAATGGTCCTCCCACGCATCTTCGCCAAAGGCGTCCTCAAGCCTGGGTTTCTTCACCTCTGCCCGAATCTTGAACTCTTCAAGTGTTGACAAAGTCTCTTGGTATTTCTGCTCGATCGTACTTCTGCAGAACGTTTCTAGAAATACCTCCCTCTCCTTAGCCTTGAATTGCGCTTTCAGCTTATCGACCTGAACACGAAGCTGATCTTCTCTACTCTTGTTGGCAGTCAAGGTAGCATTCCATTGCTCATTGAATTTGGATATCTTCAGATAAGCTCTATCTAAATCCTCCTTCTTACTCCTCAGAACATCACAAGTGCTTTTCAGATCAAGACCGACTTGCTTCCGTGCTTGTACCTGATCAGCAAGTTCTTCCTTCGCCTTAGTCAATAATTCTGCATTTGTCTTGGCCAAATACACAGCTTCACCCTTATCATGTTTCAGTTGACCGATTTCCTGCTTTAACTCTTCGTTCTCTTTGCGCAGCTCTTCCTTCTCTGCCCAAAGCTTGGTATATCTCAGGATGTCGACGGTTGTCGGCGGCTCAATGACTAAGGGATACAATGGTGCTTCAACAGGAAACGACAATAATACCTCTTCAACCCTCTTCTGAATCCAATCCGAGTATGGATCATAGGCTCTGCAATCTCCTTTGCCCAAAGAAAACTTTCCCTTCTTGTGAATCTTGCCCCAAGCGTCCACGAATCTGGTCGAGATACAAGGATCAGCTACACCTGTGAAGTACAGAGATGCCTACACTTCCTCTTCTTTCGGAGATCCTTTCAAAGCATAACCAAATTGTCTCACAGCAAGAGAAGGATTATAATTGATACCGCCTTTCCTCCCTATCAAGAGCACATTAGGAAAGCTAACACAACTAAAGATAAGCTCACGACCTAGCAAGTCTCGGTTGAACCAGACAATATTCCTTTCTGTTAAACCCATAAGCCTCTTCGACCATTCAGATGAGTTCCCGGAATCCACAAAAGCTCCAGAGCGAGGAAGGTGATCAACAAACCAATTATGCAACAATGGTGCGCAACAAGAAACCATCTTTCCTCTTCTTTTCTCGTTTTTGTAATGCACCGAATGATACAAGTCTCCTAGAAGAGTAGGTACGAGGTTCTTGGAAGCGAAGATATGAAAAGCATCAAAATCCACAAAGTCCGGTACATTGGAAAACAACACAATGCCATAAACACGCATAGCTAAGATAGCACTGAAAACCACCCAACAACCCTTTTCAGCATACTCTCGGGCTTTGTCGACCAGGAAGGGTAAAGTAAATCTGGAAACTCCGTTTCTGCTAATAACATGATCTACCAAGTCAGAGGCGCTCAAATAAAGAGCGGCGGACAACTTCTCGAGATTAGGTTCTTCTTCGGAGCTAAAGAAAGGCACTTTATTCAGAATCGGAACACCCAAGATGTAAGCAAATTCTTCTAAAGTCAGAACCAACACATAGTCCGGAAATGTGAAGCATCTCAGTGGAGGATCATAAAACTGCAACAGGGTATGAATAACTCCATGCTCATAAGTCGTAAGCTTATGGACAAACTTCAGAATTCCCCCATACTGTTCTTTGAAAGCTACAGGAACACCAGGATCAGTCATGGAAATCAGACCAAATAAAGGTTCCAACTCAGGCGCTGGAAACTTGTACACAACAATCCTCTTTCTGCTAACTTCCATCTCTGAAGAAGACAAGTACCAGAATCAAGGGAAAGACGAGAACTTGTAACACACATAAGCATGCAATGTTAAATGCAGAATGGTTATGCAAATGCACACATGGGATCAAGGTATCCAATGCTCAAATTCGTTGTTGTGCTGTTGACTGAATTCAACCAGAGCTTCGCTCTAATCAGAACACTGAGATAACATAATGAATAGAACACTCAGGATCAAAATTCCGCACTGACGAGAAAACCAGGGTTGGTTGAAAGCTAGGTTTCCTGCACAAACCCATCCCTCTCACATGTGGGTTCTAACCTTGAAAGGTACGACATCCTATGCGGGTTGTCAACATCACAGACTTTCGAGAAACGATGATACGTTCACCATTTCTGGTTTGGCATCATAGTTAAATGAAGCAGCCTCACTTAGCTGACCTCCCAAATGAACAGTCTATAGAGTCGACGGTCTCTCTAAGTTAACATTCCCTCAACTGCACCAAACGCGCAGGATAGAATATTTCCGAAGAAAAACCTCGTCTGAATGTGAATTTCACGCGAGCTATTGCGCAGCCAGACGCCATACAAGCTCCCGTTAATCTCCACTCTAATCCTATGTATATACTCAAGCCCGGGTTCGGCTTATCTCTCGGTGGAACAACCCAACCCACAGCACAGCAGCAACAAGAATCCAATGCAGTAATATACAATAGATAATGTACATAAAGCAAAATAACTGCACGAAAATGAACACCCAAAAACGCAATAGACAAGCACTAGGAGTGACTCGCATAGGGAACCAGCGTCCCCAGCAGTGTCGCCAGCTGTCGCAACTGCGAATAACACCCGGCGGAAAACAGAAGAGTCACCACCTTTCGTTATTTATCCCACAGAGAGGGAAACGAAACGATCGGAAAAACCTAATGAAAAGGGAAAAGACAAGGTCATCGCAACCAAGTCCTGGATTTGCGAGTCAGTTACGCAAGGGGAAGGTATTAGCACCCCTCACGTCCGTTGTACTCGACGGGATCCATGCTTGTTGTCTATCTAATGGTGTGCTTAAACTATATACGCTACTGGCTTCAGGACAAAAAGAAAAAAAAAAGATGACTCGGCAAAGCATCGCCGCTTCGTGCCTACGTATTCCCTCGTGCAATGGGATAGCCATAGTCGACGTAGTTCGGCTAACTACGGGAGAGAAGGGGGGAAGGTTGCTCGCCAAGACATCGCATCTTATGCCTACATACTTTCATCTGGTATGAAAGATCAGAGCAAACGTAGTTCGGGCGGACACGAAACTACAGGTTGATTGAGTGTTTTAATCGAGTAGGGTTAAACGTTCATTCTAGCAGTTAGGGACTAAGCCTGTTTGCGGTAGAACCGAAGCTTAACAACACTCTTTTCTGGAAAAAAGATTTTCCGATTAATCTCGAAGGGAAAAGGCTGGAATTTTGTTTTGTGTTTTTTAGTGAAGTGAATTAATTCGGTTTGTGATTCACGTTGCACTAAAGACTATGACATGGAGGCGAATGCGTCGTATATCGCCCCCAAACGGGACGTATACTAAACACTCTAGATAAGCGTGAGGATACCCCTCACTCATCATTCCCCATGTAGCTTAAGGCTCGTAGCGCGCAACATTCATCGCCTTTATTAGATGAATTAGAATTGTTTAGAGATGAGAAGAGAGACGCACGGAAGGTCTAAGGGAAACTCGGCCCTAACGTTGTCATGCAAAGTGGTCCTAAAATTTGGATTAAAGGGAAACATCTACCCTAATGTTAGTATGCTTGGATTGAACACCTAATGTCTCTCCTACTCCCATCCTAAACGGAGGGACTAGGAACCCTATGGGGATCATGGCAAAAAGCACAAGAAAGCACCAAGTAAGTTCAATCGCAAGTAGAGAATGCAAACATGAAAATGCAACACTTAGAATGGTGGGAGGGAGGAAAAATGTGTGGGGCAGCAGCCGCCACAAGTGCGTCTCGACCTCAACAGCGATGCAAAATGATGCAAACATGGGGAAAAAAACAAGAGATGAAAGCAAATAAACATGCAAACAAATGCTCACTTCGAACCACATACACAAGCATGCGACCAAGTGGAAAATGAACACACATGTCAACAACATCATGATTGACCAACCACAAACAATGACAAATATCCAAAACATTTCAATCCTAATGCATCACACTGATCTATGATGATTCGAATTGAAACGGTATGCAAACAAGCAAGCAAAACAACAAATATGACATTCTGGCACAATGTTAATTGGTTAACACATACTGTTAATCAGTTAACCTGTGTAAAACATGTGAAAATCTGGAAATTCATAGGTGTTAATCGGTTAACACCATGCATTAACCGGTTAACACCATGAAAACTTTGAAAATTTTGAATATTTGAATTGGTTAACCGGTTAACCATATACGTTAATCGGTTAACACTGTACCAGAAGCCAAAAACAGCAGCAAAAAATCACTTCCAGCACCAAAAAAGCTTATCCAAGGATCCAAAAGATCAACTTGTTAATTAAGCACGAAATTAACAACAGAAAACAGAGATCCAACAGCATGGATACACAATTACACAACAATATCACAATTCGAACGGATCGAAATCAACCAAAATTCAATCGAATATGAAGATTAACATGATAAGCTCAAAAATTAAATCGGATCGAGAATTTCAACCTTCGAAGCGGAGATTTGCTTCGGTAAGTGTTGATCAACTGAATTTGAGCCGATCCAAACAAGATTATCCGCAAAACTTCAAGATCCATAATAATTCTGGCAAGAGGAATGAAGATCAAACACTTTTAAGCTAAATTACTCCAAATAAGCACTTCCAACTCAAGCTCAAAAATCAGATCTCAATTTGCCCGAAAATTGATTATGAAAATTGATCTAATGATGATGATAAATGGAGGTTTATGCTAAAGAACCCATTGATCTCAATGCAAAATCAATGAATCCAAATGATGAAGAGCTTTGAGTGAGTTTTTGGGAATGGAGAAATTTGAGAGAAATTTGAGAGAGAATTGAGTGAATTCTGAAAAATGAATTGAATTTTGAGAGATTCGATTGTTTGGTTTGGAGTAAATCACTTAAGTACTCCCTTGGTATGGATCCAAAGCTAGGTTTGGAAATTGGATTGGAAAACTTGGCTTGGAAAGTGGCATGGGATTTTGGAGGGAAATCTGAAATTTAAAGATGTTCTAGATCCTTCCCAAGTAAAAATTTGAATTCCAAGGTGATCAAAATTGGACCCCAAATTCAATTGGCTTACAAAATTACGTACAGGGCAAAATATGATATAGTTAACCGGTTAACCATATGCGTTAACCGGCTAACACTGTTAAAATTTCAAATCTGGGCTGATTCTCCAATGGTTAATCGGTTAACCATATGTGTTAACCGATTAACACCTTCAAAAATTTGAATTTGGCGCCTTTTGGAGGGAAATCTGTCCATTTGCCCTGTTTTGACTATCTGGAACTCTGTTAAGCTTCTGAACCTCATTTTTGAACGTTATCACTGTGAAAATGCTTGACATGAGCCTAAGTGTTGCTTTTCCGAACTATTGTTCTCCTGCAAAATAAAATAAAATTGGCCGCATGATCGTCGGACAAAATAAATGCCCGTTTTCTGATGCTCGTTGTTCGTTGTTCCATCTTTGCACTGAAATGAACTTGAGCCATAGGAATACCTCGATCCCATGCCTCGAGAACAAATGCTATGCTATGCGAAAAATGCAAAATGCGAAAATGAAACATAAGCCAGGTACAAGAACGGAAAGGAAAATTTTGGGGTGCTACAGATGTGCGTGAGGTCCCAATTAGGGTTTTGTGTGTGTCTACTATGGTCAAGGGCTTTTTTGCAGGATGCTTTGAGTTCAATAGTCTTTCTTCTCATGACCAAGTAATCAAAATATGATCAAGGGGTTCTCAAGCCATTTCTCAGGACGATATTCATGTTTTGTTCAAATTCATGTCGAGCTTTATCCCAAGGCGACATTAGAGTCTTACGATGGTCAAATCATTCTCAGTCTATGCTTCGTATGACTCTAAGATTGGTGGCGCGTGCCAGCCTAATTGGTTGAACTCAAGTAAAAAACTAAGTTAAAGATCCTGTTTGAGTTAGTTGTTTGGCATAACCAATTTGTATATCCAAGTCCTGCTGAAGTAAGGTTACCCAGTTGTGTTCAGATCTTTGAGCGAAGTTCAATTTATTGGGTTACTTTAAATCCTTGAACGAACTTTTCTTTTTATCATGATGAGTTTTAGTTCAACATTCAAAATTTTGGATTTTAGAGATTGAGTCCAAGTTGTTCAGGTGGTTCAAATTTCATTACAAGCACTGTATCTCAAAACATGACAATATTTCCATCTTTTTTTCAAAACCTTGTGCTCGTTAGATCTTGAAGACAATTAATTGAACCATGAATGGTTTGGTGCCAAAATAATAATAGAAGCTCAAGATTTTGCTTAGACTCATGAAAAATTACTCGCAACTAGGGTTGGCAATGAACCGAACCAACTCGAAAATAGTTCGGAATTCGATTCGACAATTAAATCGTTGAACTAGGTTCATGAACCAAATGAGTTGAGTATGAGCGAAAAATTAAGTTCGTTAACTAAATGAGCTGAACTTGAACTATACATAGTTCGACTCGTTAGGTTCATGAGTCAACTCGATTACATATGAGAAGAATTATACAGTCTTTAAGATTAGGTTTAAATATTTACTTCAAATCTTAGATAAATTTAATCTTCAATTTAATAGTTTTTGAATTAGACTCTCAAATGTATCTCTTGAAAGTTGTGTAGGTTTTGAATTAGTAAATTTCAAAGATAAAGTTAAATTTCAATATCATAACTTTTATTTTATTTTAATATTTTATTTTAAAATAATATATTTATTTAAAATGTCAAATATACTAAAAAATATATATATTTAAAAAAAATAGTTTTTAAGTTCGTAAATCATGTGAGCTGAACCTAATGAGATGAACCTAACGAGTTGAACCGAACTGTTCGTGAACTTATAACGAGTCGAGTTTGAGCTTAAAAAAAAGTTCGTGTTGAACTCGAATTCGAACTCGAACAATTCTTAACGAGTCGAGTCGAGCTGAGGTGAGTTCGACTCGACTCGACTCATTTCCAGCCCTACTCGCAACATGAGCAGTTGGTAAGAAGTCACAAATGATAGTAGCGGCAGCAACAAAATTAACATTTTTATTTAATCAAAATCTCAGCATAAAAGGGTCCTTGACAACAAAAGGTACTCGACCCCACCATGTAGTGAGCAAAACATTAAGCCAATTTCCACACTTATGCCACAACACAACCGAGTATTCAAGTATTCACTTGCAAAACATTGTGTTTCCAAACATATACCACAAAAATCAACTTTGACAACCTATACAATAACATACTCCAACTTTACACAAAATAACTACAAAATTAAATTTACAACTAGTCATGATTCATGTCTATATATTTTTCTCTCCTGGCAGCTAGGACAACACATATTTTGTTCGTAAAACTCACGCACCCCTGGTTCAGAAAAGTTTCATAATCACACCAAACCGCCACTTCAGCCAATGCAAGATCATCTCCAAGACCAGCCGCAGCTTCACACCCGAAGCCGCAACCAACCTGTACCTGGATGCATACACACTGCCACAGTTTTTCAGTGTCCTGCAACACACAATAATCAAACAAGTTAAGGATGCAACTACAAAAGGTACAATACATGTGGTACACAATGGGCTAAAATATGAAAAAAAATGTAATTATCATCAAGCCTTTAGAAATTCAGTGGTTCCTCAATATCTACCAATAATCCCGCGAGTTCAGGGAAGAACCCATCACAAAGAAGGCCGTTATTTCTAGATCTTAGATTTCTAAATGATTTGGAGGGGAGGCTCATATCGTTTCTACGTCAAAATAAAAACACATAGTATTAATCCCTTTCCCCGAACCTATATAAAGGGCTCCACATTTCACTCAGTGGGGAGGGCGCCATTCTGCCAAAACCTACCTCCATCTGTCCTTCAACAAATAATAAACCTACAACTGTTCATCCTTCAACCCACCCAGCCTTCTTCTTCACTAACAATAACAAACTCGCAACCCGAAACCGCAAATCAAAACCCAAATAACAGAATACAGAAAGAGAAAGAGATGAAAGAGATCCACCGAATCCCTAAATCTTCATTCTCTTCTTCCAAAGATCTCCACAAAACCAAACCAACAGAAACACAACAGAGTTGAATCCAAAAGTAGAGAAAGAATAAGATGAAGTTGATAGATCGAACAAATGAGGGCGAAAACAAACCTGTTTGAGATTGACTCGAATTTGAAGCCAAAGCGAAAGTATGAACCCATTTGCATCGTTGTTCAGAGACGGGGAAATTAGCTAGAAGGGAAACCTTTTTAAAGGTGGGAAATGGCTTCTTTTCCTCTTGTTCATATCGCCTTGCTCGAGATGACACTCTTTTCGTTTTTGTTTTGGGGATGCCGCGTTCAACTTTCTTCAATGCGTTGACCCTTTTGTTTTCTGTGGTATATGCTGGTTTTATCATCCTCCAATATGTGTTGATGATAAGCTGTTAGGAAGAATGGTTTTGGGCCTTTGTAGAAGCCCACCATGTTTTCTCACGCTCAACCCTTCTTTTCTGTTGATGCACTATTTTGGATGATGGGCCTTATAGCCCAAAGGATTCCCCACCTATTGATAAAAGGTGATGAATTCGAGACCACTTTTTTTTCTCTTTTTTTTTTCTTCTACATCTTGATTTTATTTTCGTGTTTCGATCGATGAAGTCTTTGGATTTGTAAGCGTCAATTTATCAAAGTCGATAACCTTCATTATGCCAAATCTGTGGAAAATGACCATTGGGGTCATTTTCTATACTTTGGAATCGTGTTAGGCTACCTTCGATTAATCGACATGAGTGGATGATTAAGACGATATCCCCTTTTTCTTTTAGTTCGTGTGACATGATTACATTGGAAAATGATCCTCAATATCATTTCTCCATCGTGTTTTTAGCACGAATATCAATTTACACGACCTCCTATAATTTGACCTTCGTCATAAATCGAGCTACGACGGTTTAGCGTTACATTTTGTCCCAATTCAATTCACAAATCAACTAAATACTAACTTTACTTTCCGTTGATATATCACTGTTTTATTTTCAGTCAAATATACAATTGTTTTATTTTCAGTCAATATTATCTCGATTATATTATCTTGTTCATATACTTGTTAATATTTATCTTAACTATATTATTGTGGATATTCATATTATTCATAATTGTTCATATTCATATTCATTTTGATCATCTCTTATTCGTACATATTCGAAAACACAATAATTATCGAAACACTAAAAGCCTAAATTGGTGGGTTGTTGGTTACTTGTTCGAGCAACGGATTATTGGACTTTTGTCAGAAACCCTAGTAAGGAGATCTTGTCCGACTTTTGTTCAAGGCATAGTTTAGGACACTTCGCGCACACACGACTTTCTCTTGGGCTACCTCACAATGAGACCATTTATTTTGTGCAATCCCGTGTAACTTACATGTATCCCTCTCCCATTTCAATGTACGTATTCATACTTCTTTGATCATGGTTTATCTTCTAGGGGCACCCTTAAAGGCTAGCGTAGATTAAACTATTTTCAAACTAATTCTCGATTCGTCATTGAACCATTTTCAAACACCCTCTGTAAGTCGAGTGCTCATATGCATTCGCCATCAACCTATTGCACACACCTTTATATTTCATCGTGGTTTTGATATTGGAGGCACCCTCAGGGACTAGTATCGTTTCTCACAACCTAACCCTTGATTTGTCGTCAAGCCAATTCCATTTTCAAACAAACCCTTGACTCCTCGTCGAGCCCCTTTTTAAACCAAATTTCATTTCACCATGTCTTTGCATGCAAATAGAAATCAAACCCTTGATCCAACGTCAAGCAGTATTTTATCCAAGTTGTAGGCCGAATGCCTTTTTCCTCACAGTCCACCTCTTTTCGCAACGTATTCGATTCAATATTTTATTCAAACACATTTTTTAACAATTAATGAAAGAAGAAGACTCTTGAGGCGCACACTTTAGGTTATCATCTATTCACCCTTTCGTCTTAAAACATCTAATTCTTATTCAAACATTTTCGTAATCAAACTTACGAAAGAAGGAGTTCATAGAATCTCCCATTCCTTGGATTTTTGAGTGATGGATCTCGAGGCACGCCCCTTGGTTTGTTTGTCATTCAATATTTTGTTTCTCAACTCAAACTTCAAACTCAATTCAAACCAATCTCTTTTTCATGGTCGTCTCCATGAACTACTGACACTTTGATTCTTCATTCATTTTTGAATGTAAGTACGTAGGCACAAGATTGTGATGATCTTAGCGAGCTACCTCCCCTTCATCTTCCGTTCCCCCTACCTTTCCCGTAGTCGAACTACGAAGCTCTGATTTCTCATTCTCGTTCGAATGAGCATACGTAGGCACAAGGGCCCCAATCCTATAACCACCCATTTCCCCTTAGCGACTTTATCCTTTTATCCTACCGATTCACATTTATCATTGAGAAGAAAACAAGTAAGCTTAGATAACGCCCATCACAAATCACCCTAAGAGGTTCCCGTTGAGTACAACTGACATGATGGGTGCTAATACCTTCCCCTCGTGTAACCGACTCCCAAACCCGAAACATCGGTTGCGATGAACCTGTTCCAGTCCTTTCATTTTAAAAGGTTTTCTCGATACTTTCTTTTCCCGTCTCTTCGGGATAAATAAAGTTCGGTGGAACCACATTTCCACGCCTTTAGTGCGAGGGTCATTTCTCCGAATTATCTTTGTTAATTTTTCAAGGTGCGACAGCTGGCGACTCTGCTGGGGACTATTTTCTCCATGCAAGAGAGAGTCAAGCCTATCTTAGGGTTTTGTGAGATAGGGTTGTCTTTGTTTGCTTATTTTCTTCTTGTTTACGCTTTTTGTTCTCTTATATGCTTGTTATCTTGCTTATTAGATTTTGGGATGACATCATGAGTAAGGCTCTACGCCCGAGCTTTGGTAAAATCAGGGTAAACACATGTTGCACCCTAAAATTTGACCAACTGATTCTCCTATCTGACTCATGGTTTAATTTCATATTCGCAAATCAGACGCATGATATTTGTGCACAAACGGAGGATATCAGAGTTTACAGCTTGATTTTCATCTATCAGATACGGCAGATCCAGTCCAGATCACCAGGGTTTTATTTTCGGAAAATTGTGCGCTCCTCGGTGATTTTTAGCTTGCACAGTGATTTTGAGGATATTCTGATGCCCGGGGATCTCTGTTCGATTCGATCTGGTCTCGTGCGCTCTTTTATGGGGGGGGCATTTGCATTCATCTGCATTTTTAGGATTTTAATAGACTTTTGTGAATTTTTAATAGGCTTTACAGATTTTTCTGGAATTTAAATAGGGTTTTTGTATTTTTTAATAGTTTAATTCTCTTTTTAGGATTTTATAGAATTTTTAAATAGATTTTTAGAATAAACAAGATTTTAAATAGTTTTATCTTTTTTTTTTTTAATAATTTAGAATTTTACGGATTTTAAAATAGATTTTTTAGAATATAGGTTTAATTGTTTTTAGATAATATAGAAAATAATATAGTTTTTCTTTTATTAATAATAGATTTTAATAGATATTAAATAATGATAGAATTTTAATAGAATTAGTAGAAATATAGAATTAATTAGACCTTTAATCACTTTTTAGAGTTTAATTAGGTTAATTGATTTTTTTAGGTTTAATTAGGATAATATAGAATTAATTAGAGCTTTAATCATTTTTTAGAGTTGATTAGGAAATTAGCTAATTAGGTGTTAATTGTTTTGATTAGATATAATTAGGTTTAATTGTTTTTTTATTTTAATTCAGTTTTTTTTTACAGTTTTTTTATTCAGTTTCGTATGGGCCAAAGAGGTGTTCTTTTTGAGGCCCAGTTCTCAACCACCTTGCAACTCAGCATGTCCAGAAAAAAGCCCAGAAAAAGTCCAAAATCTCCAGCGAAGCCTAGAAGCTTCTGGAAGCGTCCAGAATCCTCAGTGCCTTAAATAGTGGCACGCCACGTGTTGCTTGAGGAGTTGGCCCACGTTACACTCAGAAACTCCCCCAATCCACGCCACGCGTCCCACTCAGCTGGCCCCCACTCCCTCTCTCTCTCTGTGCATGCGTGCCACACGTCCCCTTCCCAATCTCCCCTGAGACACTTGGCGCCCCCACAACCATCGCCTGAGTTTTCACCAGAAAACCCACCGGCGGCCATGCATCCGCCATAACCGCCCACCGCCGGCCACCGCAACGGCTCGCCGGAGTTCGTTTTGCACCCAGAATCTCCAGAAATCCTCCTTTCTTCATCTTCCTCCTCCGATCTCCTCCATCCAGCTTCGTCATCACCTCGCCGGAAACATCAAGTTTCGCCTGAAACTTCATACGAATCCCCAGACCTTCATACAACTTTTTCCAGAATCCACTCAAACCTTCATCGTCCTCAAAAATTTTCCAGAACACGTTCAACGATCTTCATCTTCATCCAAAGGATTTCCAGAAACGTCTTCGTTCATCATCATCATCAAGAATCTCGTGAATCCATCAACAACCTTCAACAACAACGCGCGTCTGATACGTCCCCAGATTTGTACAAGATCCATCAGTTCCAAGGCTTGGGAAATCTTCATCAAGGTCTTAGCGTCGTTCGTCACTACGAGGTGTTCTTCGCGCCATCAAAGCTTCAGCAAACATACATAGATCTTCAAAGATCCCTTGTTCCCTTCGCGTAAACCCAGGTTTGTCTCCCTTCATTATATCTCCACTGCAATTGATGAATGTAACCTCGATTAGGGTAAATTGTTTGGTTAGGGTTTGAGGTTTGATTTGTGTTGAACATGAGAGGGTGCTGACGGTGAGATTATTGTGCTGATTCGCTTGAGTGTGGTGAGATGGGTGAAGTCTTGTTAGGGTTCTTTTTTCTGGGAATGGTGTGAGATTGGAGAGAAGTTGCAGAGAAGAGATAGAGGAGGAAGACGAAGGAGACGGCTAGCTCAGTATTGATGAACAGTGTTAGGGTTTGAGAAAGGAATTGAGTTTTGTTCACTGAGTATTGGGTTTAGGGTTAGAGCATTGGGCTTAGGCCCAAACGTGTTCTGCTGAACACTACCCTCGTTTCACTCAATTCACCCCCCCGTTTGAGAGACCAGAATGAATGGATATGGGCCTTATGCCCAAATTGCTTTTCGCACCCCCCTGGGCGTAGGCCCAATGAAATAATAACTGTAAAACTTGCTAGCGCTGCACCCCCCTGCATTCATTTCAGTTTTGTTGTTTTTTTTTTAGTTAATAAACCTGGGCCCTGCGCCCTAATGCTGTTAGCACCCCCCACCTTTAGGGCCCAATGATAAATAACTAGAATACCTTGCTGTTTGAACCCCCTCCCCCATTTTCTTTTATTTTGTCTTTCTTTTATATTTTCATGTTTGTAAATAATTCATAATAAAATGTAAATTTAATTTTTTAGCCATTTCATGAAAATGTTTAGAAAATTAAATAAAAATAAAAATGTCACTTTATTTTTTATTCACTATTTTTTGGTATATTTTCCATTTAATTGATTTCTTTTAATGCATGCATATCATTAGAAAATTCATGAAAAATGGTAGATTTAGTCAAAAAATTCCGTTCTTTTTTCTGTAGACTCGTAATTCAGTGTAGAATTTTATAGTGCAGAAACATTAGCTTAATCATGCATTTTCATTTTAATTGCATTTTTTCATTGTTATTGATGTTAAATAATTGGTCTGTGGATATGCCTGTGTTGCTGATTTTAGTTCTTTCATCTGGTGTTGAATTCTGTTCTGATTTTTCAGTATGTTATCCTAGAGCCATGTAGGTCTCCCATTAGATTTTTGATAGATTTTGGTAGGGTGTCCTGACGTGATTTGTCTGAGCCTGAAGATAGGAGAAGTCTTGGTGACTTCTGACTTTGAAGTTCAACTGTGGTTGAACTTCAGAGATAGTCTCTTGTGGTTTGTTGGCCAGTGGGTTCTTCTTAAGGATAGGAGCTGGTTGCAGTCCTGTTGGAGCTTGCAAAGATGCAGTGGATTGAGGCTTAGTCTAGGAGCTTGTTGTCTGTTTGTGAGGTTCGAGATCCTGAAGTTTGAAGGGAGTTTATGGTACTTTCCTGAGGAAGGCACTATGAATGACTTTCATTCTTTCTTCTCACCTCTTTCGTAAGTATCCAATGATGTCGGAGCCGACTTGTGAGTTTAATTTCTCCTGAGGAGGAATGTAAACTGATCACATGTTGTTGAGCCACATGGGATACGATTCCTAAGTAGAAGCCTACTAGTACTTTCCTGAGGAAGGTCCTATGGGTCTATTCACTTAGTTCCATTAGTTTATCTAGGATTTCTTAAGTATCCAGTGATGTTGGAGCCAACTTGTGAGTTTAATTTCTCCTGAGGAGGAATGTAAACTGATCACAGTTGTTGAGCCACGTAGGATACGATTCCTAAGTGTCAGCCTCCTAGTACTTTCCTGAGGAAGGTCCTATGAGTCTGCTCACTTAGTTCCCCTAGTGCATATAGGTTTCTCAAGTATCCAGTGATGCCGGAGCCTTCATGTGAGTTTAATCTCTCCTGAGGAGGGATGTAAACTGATCACAGTTGTCGAGCCGCATAGGATATGACTCCTGAGTAGTAACCTCCTGGTACTTTCCTGAGGAAAGCATTATGGGCTTGTCTGCTTAGCTTCCTTTCTCTGGTAAGCTTATTCTGAAGCTTGGAGACTGGGATTGATTCCTCTTGCTTAAGGTTTTGATTAGGTGTTTGCTTAGATCTTTGCTTAGGGTGCTGTATAGAGTTTTTGGTTAGAGATATATTAGGAGATTGTTTCAGGTTTGTTAGGGGCCTTGCCCAGGAGTAGCTTCTTGTTTTGTAGACAGAGGCTTGTCAGGTTAGCTTGCCTTCTCTTTGGATTGTTTGACTTGAATGATGTTGTGTTGCATTAGACTTAGGTGTTCATCTAGAAAGTTCTGAGTAGGTGCATCTTAGAAGTAGACTTGGTGTGCATGAGAAGTTGAGGTGGTCCTCCTTCTGCTTGTTTGTTATTGCGTGGCTTTGCTTGTTGGTATTTGGTAGAGCTGAGCTCCCTTGCCTCTGTGGTTTGCGGCCTCTGTGCCTTGTTTGATTAGTTGTTGCATTCATGCATATTTTCAGTATTCCTTTACTTTGCAGTTCTTGTTTGTAGTTTAGTCCTGTTGCCATGATCCCTTAGGAGCTCTGACTTCTCCGCTGCGGAGTTGTTATGATAGACATTAGGATGGTCAACCAGGTGTGATAGCAGTAGGTAGATTCCCATGTTTCTCAGCTATAGTTCTAGGGTTTCCCCTTCCTTTCTGTAGGAGCTTTTGAGTAGCTTGACCCGTAGTTAGCTGAACTACAGCTGCTCTGATTCTTCGTACCAGACGAAGATATGTAGGCATAGGATGCGATATCCTAGCGAGCACACTAACGACTAACCTTTTGTTCTCTCGCGGCTGTGCGATCGAGACTTTCCCGCTAACGACTAATTGTTATCCTTTTCTCCTGCCCGAGTGCATTTGAGACCAGATCGTATTTGTAGGTTCCCGAGCCCTAGAGACCAGTTTGTTTTCTCACTGCTGTGTGAGAGCGCCAGTTTACCCGTAGTTAGTCGAACTACGTTTGCTCTGATCTTTCATACCAAATGAAAGTACGTAGGCACAGGACGCGATGTCCTGGCGAGCAACCTTTCCCCGTTTAGACGTAGGAAGTCGAACTACGTTGACTCTGACTTTCCCATTGCACGAGGGAATACGTAGGCCCAGAACACCGTATGTTCTGTCGAGTCCTGTCCTTTTATTTTCTTTTCAGACCAGCCATTAGCGTAGATAGATAACACACCCTTTTACCTATAAACACCAAGCGTGGATCCCGTCGAGTACGACGGACGTGAGGGGTGCTAATACCTTCCCCTTGCGTAACCGACTCCCGAATCCAGGTTTTGGTTGCGATGACCATACCTTTTCCCGTCTTTGCGAGGTTTACTTCGAGCGTTTCCTTTCCCGCTCTGAGGGATAAATAACGCACGGTGGCGACTCTCCTGTCAAGCCGGCGCCGATTTTCGCAGTAGCGACAACACATAGTTTAGAACTGGTAGTCGATTAATGTTAGTCTCCAAGGACTTGCTCCTTGTGTGCCTAGCATGAAAGCTCCCCTAGAGGAGACCTATTCGTAAATCTCATTGTAATACAGCTAGCCTGTTGCACGACGTGATTAATGAAGGGTCTGTGATTCTGGGAACCCTTGTAGCACTTGTTCTAATATTGATGGTCGTGTAGTGTTAGTCTCCAAGGATTCACTCGAGGACTCTACTAAAGAGAGACCTTATCGTCATTATCGTCGTAATACAACTAGCCTGTTACGTGGCATTGATGTGATTAGCGTCTGTGATCCTAAGAACCTTACCCATCAACGTAGAGACCATCCTGTGTATGGGTTTATGGGTAAAGGATCTAGATCTTCCCGTTTAGGGTCTACCAATAAGGTTTCTTTGGTTAGAAACCGTGGTTACCTACCTGCTACAGTGTCCAACTTCAGATTTGTTCAAACTTGTGATCCTGTGAGCCTGGATCTTGCATGTTGCATTGCATTTTGCATATCATTTGCATTGCATTACATCTATTGTGTATCTTGCATTTTCATTACTTCAGCAGAATCTCATTTCTCCTTCCTTCATCTCTAGTAAATCAAGTTGATTCCTCGACATCAGTACGTAACTAAAGCCAATACAAGACTAATTATGGAGCAAGTGCAGCAAGAATAAGTTGCCTTCAGAGAGGATTTAGATTCCATCAAAGGAAAGATTGATCAGATTCTTGAAGCTCTCCTTACAACCAGAAAGGAAGAAGAGCTACGTGAAGTTGTTGCTGTCAACAACAATGGTCAGGTACTAGGGTCCACCTCAAGGCTCTCAATTCCTGTTCCCAACAACTATGGTATGCCAATGAACTTCGCTACTGCAGCTGAAGGAACTACTTCTCAACCAATTCCAGTACTTGGAGTTACTATTGGAGCTATCCCGCAAGCCCAACCTACTTTTGTTTAGATCCCTATTCCTCACACCGAAGAGAATATATTGGATCAGTATGATGACGTGCAAAATTATCATGCTACTATCCCTATTACCAGTCCTGTTGCTGCTCAGGATTCTGAGGCTATCAAAATGTGCCGCGATCTAGCTGAGGAACTCCAAGTCATGGAAGAACACAATTCAAATTCTCTCAGTGCTCTGGAATTGTGCCTGATGCCTGATGTCTTCATTCCTCTTAAGTTCAAAGCACCAGAGTACCCAAAGTACAAAGGCCTCAGCTGCTCGAACATTCATCTGAAGATGTACTGTCGCAAGATGGATTCTTATGCCAGAGACGAAAAGGTAATGATTCATTGCTTCCAAGTCAGTTTGTCTTGGGCATCACTCGAATGGTATATGCAGTTAGAGTGTAGTAGTGTGCGCACTTGCGCCGAACTAGTTGATGCATTTGTTAAACAGTACAAATATAACATCGACCTCGCTCCGAATCATACTCAACTTCAAAGAATGGCTCAAAAGGACAACGAATCCTTCAAAGAGTACGCACAACGATGGAGAGAGCTAGCTGCAAGGGTGCATCCACCTTTGGTTGACCATGAACTGATTGACATCTTCGTGGGTACCATGCAAGGCCAATACTACGAAAAGTTGATCGGTAGCATTTTTGCTGAATTCACTGACTTGGTAATCGTCGGTGAGAGAATTAAAGAGGGTCTGAAAAGTGGAAAAAATACAAGGAGGTTCTAACAATCGTGGTGCCAAGAATGCTTTCAAAGGATACAAGAAAAAAAAGGGTGAAACAAATGTCGTGTCTGTGCAGAAAGGGCCAGCTCCTCAACAAACTCCCGCCCCTATGCCTTATCAAATCCCTTATTACCAGTATCCGTATGTTGCTACTGCACAATACACTCCAATGCCTTATCTGCCGGCCGTTCAAGCCGTCCAAGCTCAAATGCCTCAACAACAGTCATACAATCAGTAAGGGTATCCGTATCCTCCTCAACATCAACAACAACAAGTTGCTCGTCAATAGCTTCAGCCTAATCAGCAGAGGACGTGGAAGCCCAATAGAGTCTTTGATCGTCTACCAATGTCATATGCTAATATCTTCACTCAATTTTTGAAGAAGAAGGCCATTTCTTTGAGAGATTTAGCTCCCCAACTGTCATTCCTGCCGACTATGATGAAAATCCCCATTGTGAGTTTCATAAGGGCGCTCCAGGGCATACAATTGAGAATTGCAGAGCTTTTAAGCACAGAGTTCAGGACATGATCGACAGGAATGCTATCAACTTCAATGAGAAGACTCCAAACGTCATCAACAATCCTATGTCGTCGCCAAGCTAGTGCCAACATCAGATCAAGTCAAATCAAGTCAAGTCAAGTTCATCCCTCCGAAGAAGACAGTCATGTTGCCATTTCATTATTTGTATTCTTGTATTTTGTCTTTATTTGTTTAAGTACTGTATGCTTTGAACATTGCCATTCGTATTTGTTTTTTTCATTAACGTATTATTTATGCATGTTTCGAATTAGTTATGTCGTATTCACTCATTTTTTTCACTTATCACCGACACATATTGTCTTCACTTCACACTCTTTATCAACTGTTGTTTAGCATGATTGGAGGGAGGATGATGACAATGAAATACCCATAATTACAAACCGTATGCTTTCAGACAGAATCTTATCAATGATATACATGCATTATTTCAATACCCAAACACTGGAGATACAAGGAGTTAATCCCTAGTAAACCACTTCGAGCCTAGAAGTAGCAGTTTCCTTCGGATCTATAAACCCTTATACTCAACCTAGGGCAGGGTAGTGTTTAGTTAATCCAATTACGCATTCGAATTACAAAGAAAAAAAATCTAAAAGACATGACGGTTGTTCTTCAAAGACCCGTGATATGGCAGTCACAATCCTCCAACAAAAATAAAAAAAATCAAAAGCCTGCTAAGTCGAACACCTCAAAGGAGACTTAGGCAAAAATCAAGGCAATCCCGATGGACTCAAAAAGCAAAATCAGTCCATGCAAAAGTTAGGGATAAAAAAAAACAAAAACAAAAGAGGTCCTCAAACCCACAACAAAAATAATGAGATTCAGTTACCACCAAATCAAAGTCAAAGGGTCACTAACATCCTTCAAAAGAAAAATAAGGTGACTGCCACTTCAAGAAAACCTTGAACCATCAAGCTTACACCGTCAAGACAGATGTGTGCAGAATTAACCGAATGTAGGACTGGAGATCATCAAGAAGAAGAGGTGGGTACAAATCATACTTTGAGACTAAAATCCTTTGTTTCATCAACCGTGAACCAGATCGTGTTACAAACCTCAAAAGATCTAATTGAGGCGAGGTTTATTCTGAAAGGATACTATTGCAAGGTTGTGTAAACTGACTCCTCACATATTTGCTAATCATCAACATTGGTGTCATTATCCTTGCTATTTAGCATAATGTCTGGGCTAACGGTCCATTCGTCTCATACTATCACGACACTCAATAAACAACACTTTTTCAAAACTTGCATGAACTTTGCATTAAGGTTACTATTTGTGAGTGTACAATTTTAATTGCAATTCAATACTAGACATCTAAGACACTCCAATAAGGGGAAATCAAGGAGGAACTTGACTTTTAGTGGCTTACACGGAGCAAGGCTACCTCAAAACCCACAGGCTAGGGCAAATCATCCAACAGCTCGATCAGGGGCAAGTCATCTCAAAGCATCAAAGTTCAGCTTCAACTTCAGAACGGGTTAATCAGGGGCAGACCATTACCATGTTCAAACTAGGGCAAGACTAGGTCATCCTGACCATCAAGCAGAGTTGTGAGCTTTTCCGAAGCAAACTCACAACAAATCAACAAGTGATCAGACTTGGGGCATCAAGAGCATCTTCATCTGCATCAATTATGGCATCTTCAACGAACTGCGTGTTGAGGAAATCAAACCTCCCACCGCCCAAAGTCCAATATGTATTGGCAACTACCAAAATTCCACCATGCTGGCATCCTCATCAAACATATCCAATCACCCGTCTGCTATCATACACATCACATTTGATATCATAAACATCATCTTGTATCATATGCACACAAAACCTATCATACTTCCCTGACACCTGCATCTCTGTGCGTCAATATTCGCATTTGCATTTCCATTCGTTATGGAACCTCATTACCAACATCAAGCATTCATGCAAGTCAAGGTCCAGGATCAATCTCGAGATTTCCAAGACCGTCTTCAGCCCAGTCGGGGGCATCTTTTTTAAGGCCGTGAGCGTTCCCCACGAAGTTGTTTCAACCTTGTGGTTGATGAGATTTTTAAAAGAAAAATTCAGCCCAGCTAGGGGCATGTTATTCAAGATCGTGAGCGTTCCTCACGAAGTTGTTCAAACTTTTGTTGAGCAAGTTCAAAAGTCTCAAAGCAATATTCAACCCTGCCAGGGGCTTATTTTGCAAATTCGTGGGTGTTCCTCGCGAAGTTGTTCAACATGTTATTGATCAATACAAGACATCTAGCAAAACTCGGCCCAGTCAGGGGCAACTTCCTCAAGTTCATGGGCGTTCCTCATGAAATCATTTCAACTTTTTATGGTCAAAATCATGATCTCCGAGCAAGTCAGTGGGCGTACCTCATTGAGTTTTTTTATCAACCTTTTAATATTTAAGTTAGTGTCCCCAGCTCAACCAATGGCATCTCTCCGAGTCAGTGGGTGTTCTCTAGTGATTTGCTCTAATTCAACCCTGCCTCTTGGGCGTCCCCCAGTGAGTTGTTTCCTTTTAACCTCTTGTTGACAGGGATGTTGTTTCTCAGTGACTTCTTTGCTTCAACCTTTTATTCATGTTCTCAAATAAGCCTCACTCATCATATCTCCAGCAAACATGACATTTTGTCAATCGCCTTGCTATCATCCTTTTGGTGATAGCCAAACCTCGTCGATTCAACCTAGCCTGCATCCTTTTGGTGTTGGTGGCCTTCAAATTTGGGGAAGTTCCTATCATCATTTTAGTGGTAGGAACCTGTGTGTGTGATTTCACTCTATCATCCTTTTGGTGATATGTTTGTCATCCTTTTGGTGCCAGGTTGTACGAGTGTTTCCTACGTCCTTTTTGTGTCATGGTTGTATGTGTTTCTCTCTATCATCCTTTTGGTGATGGGTCTGTCATCCTTTTGGTGCCAAATTGTGCGAATGTTCCCTAACATCCTTTTGGTGTCAGGGTTGTATATGTGTCGCTCCTTCATCCTTTTGGTGATGGGTTTGTCATCCTTTTGGTGCCAGATTGTGCGAGTGTTCCCTAACATCCTTTTGGTGTCAAGGCTGTGTGTGTATCGCTCCATCATCCTTTTGGTGATGGGCCTGTCATCCTTTTGGTGCCAGATTGTGTGAGTGTTCCCTACATCCTTTTGGTGTCATGGTTGTGTGTGTGTCGCTCTATCATCCTTTTGGTGATGGGTCTATCATCCTTTTGGTGCCAGATTGTGTGAGTGTTCCCTTACATCCTTTTGGTGTCAGGGCTATGTGTGTGTCACTCCATCATCCTTTTGGTGATGGGTCTGTCATCCTTTTGGTGCCATATTGTGCGAGTGTTCCCTACATCCTTTTGGTGTCAGGGCTGGGTGTGCGAGTTCTTTCTATCATCTTTTTGGTGATAGATTTGTCATCCTTTTGGTGTCAGAGGCGTGTTAACTATCATCCTTTTAGTGATAGGTCTGTCATCCTTTTGGTGTTAGATTATTTTTGTTATCATCCTTTTGGTGATAACGACCTTTGTGATTTATTCAGTGTCCACTCGAGGGTTGACATTGACACGTTATTTCACTTCCGAAGCATTTCTTTCTTTTCAGACAAATTCAGGGTTTTCTTCATATCTAATTGTCTTATACCTCGGAAGGATAAATTCCATAGTAGTTCATCTTACTAGGTTCAAGCCAGTTAAATAGGGGCATCTGTCATGTCCCAAATTTGTCCTACCTGTGTATA
This sequence comes from Lathyrus sativus, assembly GCA_963859935.3. Classification (NCBI taxonomy): domain Eukaryota; kingdom Viridiplantae; phylum Streptophyta; class Magnoliopsida; order Fabales; family Fabaceae; genus Lathyrus; species Lathyrus sativus. The sequence goes on along the minus strand of OZ012736.1, from coordinate 138,822,741 downwards.
ACTTTCATTTTGTACATCTATCCACTGACTATTATTCAGAAAATTAAAAAAAAAAGAAGATATGTTGCTTCTTGTCATACCCCAAATTTTGACCCTTTAGATCTCCGTCATCATTGTAGGGTCATATTCATATATTTATCTAACCTTAACCCTTTCCAAGTGGTCTTTGTCAAGTTACAGGAGAATCAGGGTTTTAAACAGCCGAAATCGAGGTTTCGAGGGTTGACCGGTCAATGTTTTGAATTGGTTTTTCTTTGAGTTTGGGTCTCCATATCATCAAGAATATTCCATTGGATCAAGCATGAATCCAATTTGAGGTTGTCACCCAGGAATCAAAAGCAGTGAAATCCAGGATACCCGATTAGGGTTTTTCAAGCAGGAAAAAGTCAACTGTGGTTGACTTTTGATTTAAAAGGTGTTATAATGATGGGATTGTGGTACATAATGATCATATGGCTTGGTAAAGTCCATTTAAGAAGTTTCAAAGCCTCAGGAGGTCCAGAGCATCAACAGTCGACTCGGTAGCCACCGATCGATCGTTCGGTTGACCAAAACGTCAAATCTTCAACAATAAGGAATCTGACCTCAAGATGTGAATCAAAAAGTTCCTAATGACATATTGCATCTACCCATAAAATTTCATGACAATTGGATCAAGGGTTGAGGAGTAATCGCAAAAGTCGGGAATTAGGGTTTCAAAAGGGGTAAGACCATAACTCCTTAACCACACATCCAAATGAAGTGGTTCAAAGCTCATTGGAAAGCTCTTGGAAAATCCTACAAAAGTTCCTAAGTGGTCCATGATCAGAAAATGCATAGATTTGGAGTTATGACCAAATTCATTTCAAGAAGGGAAAATGACAGAAAAATTTCACTTTTAAGCTTATTTTTAGCAACTTTGAGAGATATTTTGGCCTAGTTCCTTTGAGAATTTGAAACTCATGAAAACATGAATGTTTTAGAGCTATTTGAGGGCTTTCTAAAGAGTACTAGAACATCTCAAAAGGATTTGTGAGCTGAAAGTTATGGTTATGGCAAGTTGGTGGTTTCACACTTTAGTCCCACATTGTCAAATGTTCAAAAATCATTCTTTCCTCAAATCTGACCAATCTCAGCTTGTGAAACATGTTTTATCTGATGTATAGAGGGTTTGTAGCATGAAAGAACAAAATAAATTCAGAAAGTATGAAATTAGCCAAACTTGCAAGTGGCTTGCAAGTTGCCTTGCAACTTGCACTTAAAGTGAACATGGCAAGCATGAGGTGTAAAAGCAATTCTGAACCAGCCACAAGCCTACACCTTCTAGTCTACATTTATATCTTTCAAACTCATCATGAAGCTTGACTTTAGAGCTTACCTATCAGCCAAGGAAACCCCTTTCTAGAGGTTTGATCCAAAAGTGCAAAACCTTTCTTTCATGTGAAGAAATCTCCAAATCTGCCCCCTCTCTTCATTTGCCTATAAAAGGGAGCCCTCACCACTTCATTTTACACACAATATCTACTCTAAAAAACCAGAGAAAGCTCAAGCCTTTGCTCTTGCATACTTTGCTTCAAAATCACAAAACCACATTTTCACCAAAAACCACCAAAATCTGTCTTGGTACAATTGCTACCAAAATCATTTCTCTACCCTCAAACTCCCCAAAAATCATCCACACAATCTATAAATATGATATAGAAGGTGTCCAAGACCTTAGACCACTCAAAAACCTCACCATTCAAAAAGTCAACTTCCATACCAAGCTACATTGACCAAAAGCCACAAAATCTGCCAAATCTTGTTCTAGACATTTCCTTGATGTTCTAACCATTCAAACACCTCACATATATCATTTCTCAACTGCCAAAGCATTGAGGATCATTGGTGGAGTTTATTTCTCCAACTGTCTTGAAGATTTCTTTCTTGCTTCACAAAGAAGAAATCTCCCAAAGCTAGGTGCATTTGAAGTTCCTCTGGTTTTCTTGGAGTTTTCACTTGTTCAAGACAGCCTACTAGAGGTATGTAGACATTCCATCCTCGCTTTACACCATAATTTCATGTTTTGGCATTTTGAGTTCATTATGTTAAAATTTTTTCATGTGTATGTCTTGTACCAAAATTCTGTCATGACTGAGATATGGCTGTTTTGTTGAGTTAGATCATCTCTAAAATCATGATCATGGTAGGTGTGTATTTTTTTGGAGCTGTTTGCATCTAATTTGTCTTTTCATTCACAAAAATGCCATGTTTGCATTTTAATGCCATAGCCATACCAGTTTGGATTGCAGGCCTGAACATGCTCAAGTTTGAGTTTAGAATCATCCATTTGTGCATTTAGGACTTGTGTGTGCAACTGTTTTGAGTTAAACATGATCAGAAAATGATTTGAGTATTTTCATGAATGTACAAAGCATAATATCACATCTTGCATATCATTTTCTCATAACAGTCTGTTTTGGCTCATTTTGTTGCTTGGACACACTCATCTATATGTATATGATCTGTTTGCATAAGTCAATTAAATCAATATGTGCTTAGAACCTAAACTGAACACCATTATGCATCACAATTATGCCAAACTTGCAAATTGTGTACCATTTTCCATGACAGCTTTGGTTTGACTTCAAAATTGTGTTTTAATCATTCAATATCACATATGTATGGTGTATGTATGACTCACTTGGCCTGAATATGCACAGAACTAGGATTTCATATCTTCATGCATCTACACTCATGACATTTGCACTTTGAACACATTCTTCCACACCAGTCTGATTTATGCCTCATCTTGTGATCAAATCCATTTAATATCATGTATGTGTCGTGTGCGTATGATTGGTTTGATCTGAACATGTATGGAATTGAAATTACTCATCATCATGCATTTCACAAGCACAATTTGCAACTCAAGAACCATTTTTCATGACAGTTTCTTTTTTGCTTCAATTTGTGTTTGAGCCCATTCAATACCATGTATATATGATGTGTGGATGTTTAAATTGATCTGGAAATGTTTTGAATTGAAAATGAAAAGTTTCATGCACTTCACACACACAAACTTGCACTTTGAACACTACATTTCACAACAGTCAGTGCAGAGCCCTGTTTTATGTTCAAACTCATTCATTAACTTGCATTCAATGTGTGTATGTGCCTATTTTGATCAATATGTGCTTTGAAACTGGACTGCCATGAATCATGCATCTCATTCATGTAATTTTGCATTTCATATAGCCTTTTTTCATCACAACATGATTTGAACTCTAACTCTTGCATGAATTCATTCATTATCATTTATATGGTATGTATGCATAATCACTTTGATCTGAAACTGACTGGTGTGTGAGATTCATATCAAAATGCATTTTTAAACATCCAAGAGCAAGTGCTATCTGGTTTTGATTTAGGGGAAGAATTTCAAAAATATAAAAATGCCATCTTGTGCCTTGTTCAAAAATACTCAAGTTACACCTAAATTTTGTGAAAAACCATCAAGAATTGACTGAGTTACACTTGAAAATGCAAAACTGATTTTGGCCTTGTTTTGTGCCCAGCCCATTTCAAAAAACACGCCCTATATGTTTTTAGGGGTGGCTTCATCAATGGATGTACAGCCACCCCAGTGGTAATTGCCTTGTCACCTGCGCACCTTGTACCTTGCATACCTGGGTTCGACCCCTGAGGAGGGCAACCCTTTTACCAATTTTTGCTATTTTTCACCCCACTTTCAAAAATTCATATCTCCTTCAATATTTATCATTTTTCACCCATTCTTTTTTCATTGTGTCTATTTTTATGTCTGCTTTTATGTCATATTTTAAAATTTCATGTTTGCCTAATTTTTCATCCCTTTTGACTACTTGCAAGTTAAAATGCATTTTGTAATCGTTTCCACATATGCAGATGAATTTCTCTCTTATTATACTTATGAACGTCATGATATTTACTTACCCTATTTTCCTTAATGTTAGTTAACATGCTAGGATTTTATTTTGGTTGTTACTATGTTCATCTTGCTTCCTCTGTTGAATTTTCTTGAGCTCGATCTGTCGTCACAGTTCCTGCTTGTTCATTTGCTTTGATTGTCATCAATGCATCTTTATTTTTATCATCTCACATGCTCATTTAATGGTTGTCACCATGAATATATCTTTATCATGTTGTTACTTTGCTTATTGTTTTCTTTCCCCAAGTGATGAGGCTTGTCAGCTTTCATCCCATTTGCCTCCCCTCTCTCCTTCCAAAGGAAAAGTCTTTCCATTAACCCTTGTGTTATGGATAGCTCATTCATCTTTCTTTTGACTTTGTTAAGTCACTTTAACCTTAGTTTAGAAGCCATTAGACTTTGCTTTAAGTCTAAGAAACCCACCTTTACTAGGAGTGTTCTTCAATTAGAACCCTAGGATAGAGTTTGTCAACTCTATGTAAGAATCATCGTCATGATTTCTTACTTCCCCTTTTGAGTGTTACAATTTAGATTAGGGAGTTTTGTCAAACTCCACACAAACATTGTCATGTTTGTTCCCCCCTTAAACCTTGATCATAATCAAGTGTTCTTCTTCCCTTGTGAGGTGAACTACGATTGTTCTGATTCTATCCTAGTTAGGATACGTAGGCAGAAGATGCGATGTCTTTGTGAGCAAACTTAGTGTATATAACTTTAGGTTTCAATCTATACCTTTTCCCAATCCATAGTACATATCACACTTAGCAAGCAATCAAACAAGAGGTTCCTGTAGAGTACTACAGATGCTTAGGGTGCTAACACCTTCCCTAGGTATAACCAACCCCTGATCCCCGAATCTCTTAGCGTTGTCGTTGCATCGCGAAAAGGGTTTTTCTTTCTTTAGACCTTTCCTTTGGATAAAATAAAGTTCGGTTGTAAAATAATTAAGATTCAAGTTAATTTAATAGCTTGATATCCAATTTTCACCGCAACACTTCTACTTGTTGTTCAATTTTTATGCAAGGTTGAATTCAAGATGTCAGGTCAGGTGTGTATGGGTAGGGTTGAGTGAGGTTTAATGTTCAAGCAAGAGTATGTTTCACAGTTCAGGTGATGTGTATGAGGTCCCAATTAGGGTTTTGTGTGTCCATTATGGTGATGTTCAGGCAAGAGTATGTTTAAATGTAAGATACGTAGGCACAAGATTGCGATGATCTTGGCGAGCTACCTCATTTCCGCGCCTTTAGCGCGAGGGTCGTTTCTCCGAATTATCTTTGTTGATTTTTTGAGGTGCGACACCGGGAACGCCTTTGCGATGGTGTGGCCGGAAGGAGAATGGAGGGTGCATTTCCCTTCTAGAGAGGATCGCATCTGCTCGACTTATGGGGAGCGCTTCCCCGTGTATGAGTACATCTTAAAGGAGATAGGGTTAAGGTTACCATTCACCAATTTCCAGCAGGCTGTCTTTGCCTATCTTGATATGGCGCCTTCACAGCTGCATCGAAACTCCCTTGCCTTCATTCGGGCATATGAGTTGGTATGCGAGCACATGCAGCTCGGTGCCACCTGTAGCACCCCAAAATTTTCTCATCTTCTTTTGTGTTCTTGGTTTATGTTTCTCTGCATTTTCATATTCATGTTTTCATAGCATTTGTTCTTGGTAGGGGATCAAGGTATCATGTTTTTTTTCTCAAGCAAGTAGGTTTTGTTTCTTCAAGTTCAAGCAAGGTGTTCTCTATGACTTTGTGGGTTTCTCAACCTCAGAAGTACCTCATCATCAAGTTTTATTCAAAGCAACACCATTCCAACATCATATGTGTTTCATCTTGGCTTATTGTGCAAGAAATCATCAAGGGACTCAAGTTTGGTACAAGGTGTTTGACCTGATATGGCAATTTGTGGATGCTATGATTAAATGAGCATATCTTCTTCAATGTTTAACATCTTGAGGTGGTTATTTTTCTAATGAACTCTTATCATCATCCCTAATAAGTTCTCTTTGCAAGTAAAGATCAAATTCTGCTTGGAAGGTCATCTAAAGCTTCAAGATATTATAGGTCATTTTGGGTTTTGGAAGGTTTTCTTAGTTAACTTCAAAAGAGGATAACTTAGTCAATTTTTATCATTTAGTGCCTATTCTCTTTCTAGAGTAAACTTGAAGATGTCCTCTACAACTTTGATTCAACATGGAAGATCTAAAAACCCATGAAAGGTCTTGGTTTTCATCAAAACATTATAGGTCTCTTTTTGGTCCCTAAAATACTTGAAATATTTCTAAGTGTTTTGTGATTTTCACTTCTCCTATGGAGGCTACTTTGAAGGATCATATCTCTCAACTCAAGCTGCCAAATCAATACTTTATTTTCACATTACAAATATTACATCTCCCTCTATCCAATGCAAGAAGAATCATCTCAAAAAGCCTCCTACATTGTGAGCACCGTGGTTGCAAAGTTTGAATTTCAAAGTTGAGATTTCTCTCCAAGTCAGAATTGGAATTGTTTGAATTGGCCTCTAATCACCAAATTAAGGCATGAATTCAAGCTAAACATGTTTAATCAACTTTCCTGGGTTGATTAGAGCCTTGAAACGCAAGGTTTGAGTGTGTTTTGACAGATTTCAACTCATACTTTAGGCATGCTGTAGGTGTGCATGATTTCCACCCATTCACCCCTCATTTTGATTCAGACAGCTTCCCCTATAAATAGAGAGTGATTCCCATTCATTTTGGCAAGCTTTTGATAGCCAAAACTACTCTGCCAAGATCCCATTTGAACTCTTGAGCTTGAGCTTCGAATTTCTATTTCCACCCTTTAAATACTCAAATTCTCCACTTAGTTCGCTTCACAAATATTCAGTGAAGCTAACCAGATCAAGAGCTTAATGAATCGTGGCCTAAATCAAGCTAGGGAACTTCATTTTCAGAGCTTTAAGGTTGCGCTTCAACAGGTATAATTCTCAACCATTTTGACTCAAAATTGTTGCTAAGATGTAGCCCTTGGTGAGTTGATGCTGTCTAGATAGTTTAATTTCATCTGTAGTTGAGTTTTGTTGGTGAATTTTCAAAATCATATTTGAATCGTGTTCTGGTTTTTTTCAAATTACTTGAGCTGTGATTTAAAGAAATTTGGCGCGATGATATGGTTGAGATCGTCTGAGAAAGACGAATCAAATGATACTACTATGAGCACCAATGGATACGGTTTGGAGGATCCATGAAATTTGACCTCCCTCTGCAAATTTCAGAGAGCTGGAGGTTGAAGATGATGATCCAACAGTCCACTTTGCCACGTGTTTTAATCTTGGTGTGTTTGACTTTGCTTGGACCTGTCTGGGTGAGCTGACTTGTATCCATCGTGGATGTGCGCTTTCTGATCCTTGGATCAACCACGTCATTTAATGAGATGAGATCCAACACATCTTGTTTTTTCTGTTTTATTTTATTTTTCTAAATTGTTTTTAAATTCATTTTATTTTCAGAAATTCATATTAAATTCATTTTTAACCAGAAAAATGCCAAACTTTTTTCTAAAATCCTATTTTATTTTTCTCTTTCTGTTTCTTATTTTTATGCATTTTTATTTTGCATGTTGGTATTTTTCATGATTTTTATTTATTTTTCCTGATTTTAATTGGTTTAAAAATACTTTTGAGCCATTTAAAATTATGAAATTATTTTCATATGATCCTATGATGATTTTGAACCTATGTTGATTTTCTTGGATTTTTATTTTCTGTTTTGGTATTTTTCATGTATTTTTGTTTTATTTGCTTGATTTTAATTAATTTAAAATCATTTTTGAGCATTTTAAAATGTTGAGGAAATTTTCATATGATCCTATGATGGTCCTAAACATATGGTTATGCCTTTGAGTCTTCACTCATGCCTTGATCTCCTCTTTTCCCTTTTTTAGGTTTTTTGCTTCCTTTTTTTTATTTTGATTTAATTTTGATTTTTATTGCCAATAAGTGAATAAATGATTTTTGATCTATGTTGGGGTGATGTTCTGACTTTACCTCAAGTCATTTGGATATTTTGTATTCACTTGGTTTGGTACTTCATTTGTGGATGTATATGATGGTGGATTCACTTTGAAGTTTGACTTTGTTCAAACTTAAGTGATCTCCCTTATGGATCCACGATTGGATGTCCATTTGTTTATCTTGTAGCGTTGCTTCTCTATGATTGTTTCTTAGGTCTCTTGCTTTCATATTTACTTTTCCTTTTGTATGGTTTGCACACTTTGAGTGTGGTTTGGATATATAGTACACCTATGATATGCTTTGAGGTGTTTTGTTCATGTTGCATGAGTTTGGATATGATTGTGGTTGAGACTTTGGTCTTGATTGTTTGATCTTTTGGTTTGCATATGCATCTTGTCCTTTGTGCACATTTTTCCTTCACCTCCTATCTCTCTTTTGAGACTTCTTCTAGTTTTGTTTTCATCTGTGATTGAATTGATCATTGCTTACTTGTGCTTGCTCACATGATCCCTTAGGATTCATAGTCCCTCTGTTTAACACGAGAGTAGGAGAGACATTAGGCTTTCAATCCTTTTCACGATAACATTAGGTAGACTTCCCTTTCATCCTGACCTTAGGACCATTTTGTATGATAACATTAGGGTTTGCAGCTCCCTTTAGTGTTCTCTTGTGTCTTCTCTTCTCATCTCAAACTTCCTTAAGACATTTAATAAAAAATGACAAATGTTGTACGCTACGAGCCTTAAGTACATGAGAAATGATAAGTGGGGGGTTTCTCCTCACTTGTTTAGAGTGTTTAGTGTATGCCCTTTGGACAATATGCGACGCATTCGCTCCTATGTCATAGTCTTTAGTGCAACGTGGGTCTCAAACTAACTCAATCCACTTCACTAAAACCAACAAACCAAATTCAAACCTTTTTTATCCTTTGGGATTGTTCTTTCAAACTTATTTTCAGAAAATAGTATGCTACTTTTCCGTTCTACCGCAACAAGCATCGACCCTAATTGCTGGAATGGGAACTTAATGTCACTCATAAAAAAACACTCAACCAACCAGTGGTTTCGTTTCCTGAACTACGTTTGCTCTGATTTCTCATACCAGATGAGGATACATAGGCACAAGACGACGATGTCTTGGCGAGCAACCTTCCCCCCATCACCCGTAGTTTCCCAAACTACATTGACTCTGACTTTCCCATTGCACGAGGGAATACGTAGGCATAAGGCGGCGATGTCCTGTCGAGTCTCTTCTTTTCTTTTCCCCTTGGTTTTGCAGTAGTTTTTTTAGGTAACCTACCCCTTTTTATAGATAACAAGCGTGGATCCCATTGAGTACAACAGACGTGAGGGGTGCTCACACCTTCCCCTTGCTTAACCGACTCCCGAACCCTAGATTTGGTTGTGATGACCTTGTCTTTTTCCGTTCTTTTAGGTTTTCTTCGACCGTTTCCTTTCCCTCTCTTTGGGGTAAATAACGTTTGGTGGCGAATCTTCTATTTGTTTCCGTTGGCCTTTTCCGCACTTGCGACAGCTGGCGACTCTGCTGGGGACCCTGGCTCCTTATGCAAGTCAACCCTAGCGCTTGTATGTTTTATTTTTGGGTGCATATTTGTATGTATGCATGTACTTTATTGTTGTATCATGGCATTTACTTTTAGCACTTTATTTTTGTTATGTTGTTATACTACTGTTGTGTTGTTGGGTGGGTTGTTCCATTGAGAGATAAGCCCAATACCTAGGCTTGAGTATACACCTAGAGTTAGTGTGGAGAGTAGTGCGGGCTTGCATGTTTGGCATGCATGAGCCCTCACGAAATTCGCGTTCAGACGAGGTTTTCTTTGAAGATATCCCATCCTGTGCATCTTGGACAGCTGAAGGGGTGTTGGATGTGGAAATTAACGACTCTGGAGACCGTTCATTGGGAAGTCAGTTGAGACCTCCTTGATTGACCATGATACCAAACCATAAATGGTGAAAGTATCATCGTTTCTCGACTTGAGAGTCCATGATACTGATGACCTGTATAGGATGCCATACCTTTTTAAAGACTAGGTCCTATCTGTGAGTGGGGAGGGTTTTGCAGGAAACTTTAACTTTCAACCAACCCGGTTTTCTGTTAGAGCATACTGTTGATCTTGAGTGTTCTGGTATTCTGGATTTCTTATTAGAGCGAAGCTCTGGTTCATCTCAGTCAACAATACAACAGTTGTTGGATACCTTGATCCTCTGTTTGCATTTGCATAATCATTTTGCATTAGCATGTATGTGTGTTCTCAGGTTCTTATTTTCCTTTTGATTCTAGTGATTTGGTTGGTTGCTGAAATGGAGGTTGAATTGAAAAAGACTATCATCTACAAGTTCCCGCTACCTGAGTTAAGACCTTTATTTGGTCTTATGTTTATGGCTAGTGTTGGTGTCATGGAAGATTTCAAAAGGGATTATGGGAAGATTCTGAGTTTCGTCCATAAAGTTACAAGTTATGAACAAGGGGTTATTCATACCTTGCTCCAGTTTTATGACCCTTAGTTGCGCTGTTTCACATTTCTTGACTACATTCTAGTTCCTACTTTGGAAGAGTTTGTTTTTCTTATAGGAGTTCCAGTCTTAGAGGAGATGCCTTTCTTTCATTCTGGGGAGGAACCTGATCTAGAAACGTTGACATGTGCTCTTTATTTGAGCAAGTCTGATTTGGAAGGTAATGCGGTCTGTAGGAGTGGAGTTTATGGTTTTCCTTTGCCCTTTTTGGTGGGTAAGGCTCAGTATTTTGCTAAGGAAAGTTGTTGGGTAGTCTTCAATGCTATTATGGCATTGTGCATATATGGTATTATATTATTTCCCAACATACCAGACTTTGTTGATATGGACGCTTTTCACATATTTCCTTCCAAGAACCATGTACCTACTCTCATAGGAGATTTGTATCACTCAGTGCATTAAAAAAAATGAAAAGAGGAGAGGGAAGAATGTTTCTTGTTGTGCATCATTATTCCATAAATGGTTTATGGATCATCTTCCCTGCATTGGAGCTATTGTTGATATAAAAGATACATCCGAGTGGTTAGAGAGACTTATGGGCTTGACATCCAAGGATATTATCTGGTCTAATCGGGATTTGCTTAGTGTAGAGATTATCTTTAGCTATGGACGTTTTCCTAATGTACCTCTGATAGGGAGGAAAGGTGGGATTAGCTATAACCCTTCTCTTGCTGTGAGACAATTTGGTTATGCCTTGAGGGGACCCCCGAAGGAGGAGGAGGTGCAAGAAGCTCTATACTTCACAGGCGTGACTAATTTTGATACCCTAGCTAAGATAAAGGAAGCTTGGAGAAGAGTTCATAGGAGAGGGAAGCTTTCTTTGGGAAAAGGTGATTGCAAAGCTTATGACCTTTATTTGGAGTGGATCCAGAAGAGAGTAGAGAAAGTGTTGTTGCCTTTTCCTGACAGAGAACCTTTATACCCTTTAGTCATTGAGGAACCTACAATAGTTGACATCCCGAGATATAATAATCTTTGGGTAAAAAAGGAAGAATTGCGCAAAGATAATGAAGAGTTAAAACAGGAGATCAGCCAACTGAAACTTGACAAAGGAGAAGCTGTTTATTTGTCTAAGAAGAAATCAGAGTCTTTAATCAGCTTGGAGAAAGAGTTATTTGAGCACGTCAGGATGCGAGAACGGATTGGTCAAGACCTAAAAAGTACTTGCAGCATTTTGAAGCATAAGAAGGAGGATTTAGACAGAGCTTATCTGGAGATATCCAAATTCAACCAGCAATGGAATGCTACTTTGACTGCCAACAAGGGAAGAGAAGACTAGCTTCGCATTCAGGTTGACCGGTTAAAGGCACAACTCAAGGTCAAGGAGAAAGAGATAAGATTGGAGTCCTCACGCAGATACAGGGTAGAATAGAAACTTCGTGATACCTTATCAAATTTGGAGGAACTAAAGATTCAAGCAGAAGTGAAGAAGCCCAGGTTGGAAGATGCTTTTGGTGAAAATGCTTGGGAGGATCTTTGTCTTTATCTCAGGGAGGTGATATCCAGAAGGAGCACTCTTATTAGAGAACTGGTTGCTAGACCAAACCACCCAGATACAAAGGCAATGCTTATGGAGGCCTTGGCTTGGGGCGAGGAGCATGATTATTAGGGTTTATTGATATGACATTGTCTTTGTATCATGATCATCACCAGGCTTGTTGGATGAGATCAATGTTTATGTATTTGGATCTTTCTCATTGCTGCTTTATATTGTCTCAACTCTATTTGATTTATGAGATTTGTTCATAGCTTCCTTTTTCCATCTCATTAATTTCTCATTTTCTTGGAAACTGGTATCAAAAGGGAAATTTTACTATGAACACATATACATGTTTGCGTCCTTGCATCTTGCATTTCCATTTTGCATGGCAGGTGTGCTTGGTGGTTCTTGTTCTAATTTCTGCTCGATATTCAACAGTTACAGGATTGAAGAACCTAGTTTCCACAGGTATTCAACAAGGGGGAATCAAAAGAGAATCATGTATCAAGTGCAAGCGGAGTTACAAGAGGTCAGGGCTCGTATGGCCCAGTTCATGGAACTAATGCAGAACGTTGCCGATGGGAAGAACAGTTGAGAACTATGGTCCAGCCTTTGATAGCACGGGTTGATGAAGAAGGGGTTGTGCATGGAGGGTATGGTGTTATCCCTCCACCTGCAGGTGGTTCTATTCTAGTAAGTGGTCCTACTGTTGTTATTCCTCTAGGAAGAGGTGTTGCAAATGAAAATGGTAATGTAGCAGGAGGGAATGTATGTGTTGTACATGGACTTATTGGTCTTCAGTGGGAAGATAACCAAGATGACTTTTCTCAATGAAGAATATAGAGTGTGGGCATCTGATGCAGACAAGTGGTTCAAGTGAATGGAAGAAAATATGAAATCCTTGGAGGTGCAAAATTCTTTGGGTCTAGATATGTCTGATCTTGGCTTGGTTCCAGGAGTTAAATTCCCCCTCAAATTCAAAGTACCTGATTTTGATAAGTACAAGGGGACAACTTGTCCTAAAGTACATATCCGTGCATACTACAGAAAAATGTCTGCTTATTTTGAGGATGAGAAGCTTTTGATGCATTTCTTTCAGTATAGTTTGGTCGGGGCGTCGCTGGAGTAGTATATGGGATTAGAAAAGGCTCACATTCACAGCTGGAAAGAGCTGGCAGAGGCTTTTGTTCGCCATTACCAATATAATAGTGACATGGCGCCAAACAGGGTGCAATAGTAGAGTTTATCACAGAAGAGCAATGAGAGTTTCAAGGAATATGCCTAGAGGTAGCGTGACCTGGCTGCAAGGGTTCAACCTCCCATGGTAGAGAGAGAACTAATTGATATGTTTATGGCTTCATTACCAGGCGTGTACTTTGAGAAGTTGATAAGGTGTATGACTGCTGGGTTTTCTGATCTAGTGATGGTTGGAGAGCTTGTAGAGAGCGAAATCAAGTCTGGGAAAATCTCAAATGCTGGTGGGTCTTCTACCAGAGGAGCAAAGAAAGTATATTCTACCAACCATAAGAGAAGAGAGGGAGATACAAACGTCGTTTCACACAGAGACAGAGGCAGAGCACATCATCAAGTTGCTACTGTGGCTATTCCGGCCCCACCTCAGCAACAAGTTAACACTCTGCATCCCTATGTGGCTAGACAGAGAATGGCTGACAGACAATTTGAAACTCCGCCCATGCCATATTCTCAATTACTACAACATTTGTTACAATTACATTTGGTTCAAAAGAGGACTCTGGCGCCCCTCACAGGCGTGCCAGCCCTAGGATATGATGTAAATTCCAAGTGTGATTTCCATTTCAGTGCTCCGGGTCATAACATCAATAACTGCAAAGCTTTTGGGCATAAAGTATAGGATTTTCTCGATTCCAAGGCCATTAATTTTACCAATGACGATCCAAATATAAGTCAGAACCCTGTGTCAAACCATGGGGCGGCAAGGGCTAATGCTATCATTGAAGGAGAAAATCTAAATTTGGTAACTGACGTAGAAGAGTTGAAGACTCCGCTGAGTTTTGTAAAGGCCAAATTGTTGAAAGGAGGAGTGTTTCCAGGATGTTCTGTTAATTATTCAGAGTGTGAGGAGGGACCCGAGGGTTGTGTTTTGTTCAAGAAAGGAATTCAGAGGATGATCAATGAGGGTTATTTACAATTTGATAGAGTGATCGAGGAGGGTTATATTTATCCCATTCCGGATAATCAATATTTTAGCACCTGCACGGTCAGCACCAGTGATCATTACTACTCCTGGACCTGTGCCTTATGAGAGCACTAAATCCATTCCATGGAATTATGGGGCCGAGGTATTTTGTAACAGTCTGAAGCAAGAATTGGTGAGTTCTTCTTATGAAGGTTCTTCTGTGGAAAACATAGTGGATACCGGTGGCATCACAAGAAGCGGCAGGGTCTTTTCCGCGCCATAGAATATTGTTGATAAAGGAAAGGGGAAGGTTGTGGTAGAAGACGAAGTTCAACAGAAAGGGGAGAAAGACTCTTTGGCCAAGGATACTGAAGAATTTATGAGACTTATTCGTAAAAGTGACTACAAGATTGTAGATCACCTGCAGTAAATGCCTTCTAAGATCTCCACTCTATCATTGTTGTTGTGCTCAGAGGCGCACAGGAGTGCTCTGTTGAAAATATTAAATACGGCGTTCATACCACATGAGATTTATGTTAATTAATTAGAAGGGGTGGTGGCCCACATAAATGCTGGTAATGGGCTGGGCTTTACTGTGTTGCCGAAGAAAGCACTAATGAAGTTAGATACTCAAAGCCTAATTTGCACGCCAAGTGATTTGGTGGTGAGGGAGTTTGATGGAACCAGGAGGTCGGTATTTGGCGAGATCACGTTACCAATTCATGTGGGACCAGAGGTTTTTGATGCAATCTTTTATATAATGGACATCTAGCCGGCCTACAGTTGTTTGCTTGGTCGACCTTAGATACATGCTGTTGGGGAAGTTACCTCGACTTTGCATCAAAAGTTGAAGTATATGGTGGAAGGGAAAGTTGTTACAGTCTGTGGAGAGGAGGATATCATGATCAGCTGGCTGTCGTCATTCAAATATGTGGAGGTAGATGGAGATATTCATGAGACGTTGTGTCAGGCTTTCAAAACTATGCAGATTTAGGAGTGTCCTCCTGTAGAAGGCAAAAGTCCATAGATTTCCATGTCCATGTTTAAGGAAGCCCGTGCTATTGTAGAATCCTGTTCTTCGCAGAAGTGGGGAAAAGTTCTCAATGTTCCTAACAAGCAAGACAAGTTTGGTTTGGGTTATAAGCCATCCAACTCTTCTCAAAGTGTTCCAAGGTATAGAGGACCGGTGCAGTTCACCAGTGGTGGCATTACCTACGACAAGATCAATGTTGTTGGAGAGGACGAAGGAGACAGTGATTGTGATATGGATGCTTGGATTCGTCCATGCACCCCCGGGAAAAGGCTTTGTAATTGGTATGTGGAGGAGGCCATACAAGTTACATCGGAAACGTAAATTTTCATCTTTTTGATTATGTTTGGTCCTACGCTCTGCCCAAGGCGTAGTGGCTTTATTGTGGGGCTCTTTTCTTGACATTTAAATTTATCATGAATAAAAGACGTCCTCTTGCACTCAAATTTTGTGATCTCTGTTTTTCTTGTTTTTATTTTTATGCACTTTTATAAACAGAAAAATGGCAATGTATTTTGTGTTTGTTCGCATATCATGATCAACATAAAACATCAATCATGCAGGTATTTTCTATCATATACCATCGATTCAGATTCGGTTATGACTTCGTATGACTTTGATAATCCCATTTATCAAGCGGAAGAAGAGACTGATGAAGACTGTGACTTACTTGAGGAATTGGCTAGACTTTTTAAACAGGAGGAGAGGATTATCTTGCCTTATCAGGAGGATATTGAAGTTATCATCCGGGTACCGAGGACGACAATAAAGAAGTCAGAGTTGGGGCCGCATTGGAAGGCGATGTCAAGAGAAGATTAGTGGAAATGCTCTGTGAGTATAGAGATATCTTTGCTTGGTCTTACCAAGACATGCCTGGGCTGGATGCAGATATTGTGGTACACCGTCTACCCCTTCGAGAAGAATTCCCGCTTGTGAAGCAAAAGTTGAGAAGAACCAGACTTGATATGGCAGTCAAGATCAAAAAGGAAGTTCATAAGCAGTTAGATGCCGTTTTTCTTGCTGTTACTACTTACCCCTCTGTGGGTCGCTAATATTGTTCCTGTACCTAAGAAGGATGGAAAGGTCAGGATGTGTGTCGATTATCGAGATTTGAATAGAGCGAGCCCAAAAGACAATTTTCCGCTCCCTCATATTGAAGTTCTGGTTGATAATACAACTCAGTTTTCCGTGTTTTCATTCATGGATGGTTTCTCTGGGTATAACCAAATCAAAATGGCCCCGGAGGACATGGAGAAAACTAGTTTTATCACACCATGGGGGACTTTTTTCTACAAAGTTATGCCTTTTGTATTGAAAAATGCAGGGGCAACTTACCAGAGGGCAATGGTGACTCACTTTCATGATATGATTCATCATGAGATCGAAGTTTATGTTGATGACATGATTGCGAAGTCACAAACAGAGGAGGGACATCTGGTTAATCTATTGAAGCTATTTGAGAGGCTAAGGAAATTCAGGTTGAGGTTGAATCCAAATAAGTGCACTTTCGGAGTGAGATCAGGAAAGCTATTGGGGTTTATTGTCTGTGAAAAAGGAATCGAGGTAGATCCTGCCAAAAAAAAGCCATACAAGAAATGCCTGAGCCGAAAACAGAAAAAGAGGTTCGTGGTTTTCTGGGGAGATTGAACTACATTGCAAGGTTCATATCTCACCTTACATCCACTTGTGAACCAATATTCAAATTGCTAAAGAAAGATCAAGCGGTCGTCTAGAACGAAAATTCAGATAGAGGTTGAATCCAAATAAGTGCACTTTCGGAGTGAGATCAGGAAAGCTATTGGGGTTTATTGTCTGTGAAAAAGGAATCGAGGTAGATCCTGCCAAAAAAAAGCCATACAAGAAATGCCTGAGCCGAAAACAGAAAAAGAGGTTCGTGGTTTTCTGGGGAGATTGAACTACATTGCAAGGTTCATATCTCACCTTACATCCACTTGTGAACCAATATTCAAATTGCTAAAGAAAGATCAAGCGGTCGTCTGGAACGAAAATTTTCAAAGGGAATTTGAGAAAATAAAAGGATATTTGCAGGAACCTCTAATATTAATGCCTCTGGTTGCGGGGAGACCCCTAATAATGTATCTCACGGTTCTTGATAATTCCATGGGAAGTTTTCTCAGTCAACATGACGAGACAGGTAGAGAACAGCATGATATCTATTACCTGAGTAAAAAGTTCACCGATTGTGAGTCGAGATACTCAATGCTGGAAAAAACATGATGTGCGCTTTCCTGGGAAACCAAGCGTTTGAGGCAGTACATGTTAAACCACATAAACGTGTTGATTTCGAAGATGGATCTGATTAAATATATGTTTGAGAAGCATACACATTCTGGAAGAATTGCTAGATGGCAAATGGTTTTAACAGAGTACGATATTCAGTATGTTTCCCAAAAAGCTGTCAAAGAGAGTGTATTGTCAGAGTATTTGGCTGAACAACCTATTGTAGATTACCAACCTATGAGATTTGAGTTTCCTGACAAGAAATATGCTAGGAGATTATTGCCTTTCTTTGATAGGTGTCACACCCTAAATTTGTCCTCCATTTTTCAAATATTTTCGCATTTTCGATTCTATTTTTAATTTTGCATTGCCCGCATAATTTCATGACATTTAGACACGTGTCCACCCACAATTGGGCGATTTTATGAATCTCTGTTATTTTACCCAATGAAAGTGTGACACGTGGCCTAAGGATCTTATTTTTGTAAATATTAATTCCATTTTTAGTTTCCTAACCTTTTTCTTTTCAAAATATTAGTATTTTGTACATATATTGTTTTGTTTGTTAATAATATAATAGTAAGATTGTAATATATTAATTAATAGATTTTTTAGTATTAGAATTAATTAATTAGTTTAGTATAGAATTTTTATTAAAATTAGATTTAGAATTTAATTAGAATTTCAATTAGAATGTAAGGTAGAATTTTATTAAAATTAGATTAAGATTCAGATAGATTTTAGATTTAGAATTTAATTTAGACAAATAGAATTAGATTTTTTATTTAATTAAATTAATTAGTTTAGAAAATAGGCTTAATTAGAATTTTTATTTTTATTAGAAATTAGAAATAGATTTAGAATTTTTATTTAGAAAATAGGATTAGATTAATTAGTTAATTAATTAGTTTAGAATATAATTTTTATTAAAATTTGATTAGAATTATAATAGAATTAATATTTAGATTAAGAGTTAAATTAGGAATTATTTTAGAATTAGAATTAATTAATTAAACATAAAATTATATCAAAAAATTAGAAAAGAAAAGGACAAGTGTTTTTCTTCAGCATAAAAGGCCATAAGAACTGTTCATCTTCTTCCCGATGTTTGACCTAGCCACCGCAGACCTAGCTCCTCCCTCTCTTTCCCCTTCGTTCACTAACTCACCCTCACAACAAACTCTCCTCAAAAACCTAAATCAGTAAATCCACCATTAACCACGAGAAATCTCGTTCCTCCATTAAATAACCTTCGAACCCTTCACGACGAAACCTCTAGAACCTCTGTCAATCTCCTTCTTTCACAATTCAACCTTCAATCCACCCATAAATCCTCCCTTCAACACCATCCTTCCCAATCTAATATGAAAACCCCTCTTTTCAAATTCAAAACCCAACAAATTCACCGATCACCTCTACGCAGCGTTTAAAGGCAGCGACTTAACAGTTTTTCAAGAACGACACAGAACTTCAACAAGGCGAAGTTACTACGCCTGAGCTCCTCAATGCGATCGAGCAGTCGCTCTCCTCCGTGCCTCTAACATTCAGCCAACAACAACCCACAATATCCAATTCTTCTCTTCCCTCTCAAATACTAGCCCACCATAAAACCACATGTTCTCAGAGCAGTTCAATCTCAAAGCACAGCCAAAACCCCATTAGAAGACACCAAGAACACTCATCTTCACCATTGTTTCAGCAAATCCAAAGATGGGTATCTGTATTGTGAGGGTCTCAAGGCGGATGAGATTATGGAGTCTGTTGAAAAAAGACCTTTTTATTTGTATAACAAACCCCAAATTACTAGAAATATTGAAGCTTATAAGAATACATTAGAAGGGTTAACGTCTATTATTAGTTATGCTATCGAGGCCAATAATAATTATAAGATTTTGGAGCATTTGAGGAACTTGGGTTGTGGTGTTGTGCTTGTTAATGGAAATGAGCTTAAACTTGCTCTTCGTGCTGGATTTGATCCCACAAGGTTTATTGAGTTTTATAAATTTGGTTAGATGATGTTTGGTTTTAAGCTTTTTTATATACATGATTTTGAATGGATTTGGTTTGTAAAAAAATGGTTTGAGTTCTTGTTGGAGAGGTGATGGGCCGTTAGGCCCATATGATTCTCAGATTCATCTTACACCCCCCATCCATATTCACCCCTTCAGTTTTTAATTCAATATTTTTCAAATAGGTTTTAAGATTGTTAATATATTTCTTTAAAATAGTTTTTAGATTTTTTCTATATATTTTCTAAATTAGTTTTTAGATTGTTAATTTATTTCACAAATTAGTTTTTTTTATATTTGTAAATATACTTTTCTAATTAAAATTTTAGAATTCTTTATATTTCTCTAATTTTAGTTTTTTTAAGTTGTTAATATATTTCTCTAAAGCTAGATTTTGATGTTTTATTTATTTTCGAGGTTTTATTTTTGTATTATTTTGTTTCGGCCGATGACGAGACCTCCAAAACCATTATCGGTCAAATTATTGATAGATAACGATTTGTCCGAGACCACCTTCTTTTCTCTTTCAATTTCTTCTTCATTTTCGATTTTATTTTAATTTTCTCGACCTATGAAGTCTTTTGATTCGTAAGCGACGATTTATCGAAGTCGATAACCTTCGCAATTTCAAATCTATGGAAAATGACCATTTGGGTCATTTTCTTTACTTTGGGATCGCGATAGGCTACCTTCAATTAATCGACATAATGTTTGCGATTTAGACGAGATCCCACCTCTCTTTGGTCTGTGCGACACGATTAAATCGGAGAATGATCCTCAATATCATTTCTCTATCTTGTCCATAACACATATATCAACTTACGCGACCTCCTATAGTTTGAATTTCATCATAAGTCGAGCTACGACGGTTTAGCGTCACATTTTGTCCCGATTCAATTCACTAACAAACTTACGGCTAACTTTTACTTTTCTGTCAAATATACACTGCTTTAGTTTTCAGTCAATTTTATCCTGTCCATATACTTGTCAAATATCAACTGCTTTAAATTTAGTCATTATATTCTTGTATATATTGTTATATATCCTGTATATTGTTCATATCTTGTATATATCCTCTTCATCTTAATTCACATTCTTTCAAAACACTTAATAAATATCGAAACCATAAAATCTTAAATTGGTGGACTGTTGTTTGTTTGTCCGAATGACGAACCTTTGGACATTTTCAGGAACTCAAGCATGGAGTTGCGCCCGAATTTTGCTCAAAGGCGTAGCTTAGGACTCATTGCACACACACAACTTTCTCTTGGGCTACCTGACAATGAGACTTTTTATTTCGTGCAATCCCGTGTAATTTGCATGTACTCTTTTCCCATTTCTGATGTACGTATTTCGTATTTCTTTGACTTTGGCTTATCGTCTAGGAGCACCCCAGGGACAAGAATATCTATTTTCAAACTAATTATCGATTCTTCATCGAGCCATTTTCAAACCCACTTCCATTCCACCACGCTTTTGCATGCAAGTACTAGTCAAACCCTTGATCCAACGCCAAGTGGATTTTCTCAACCAACTTTCAAACCAATTCACCATCTTCTTCTTTTACATTTCTCTTCTCCTAAAACCTTGGTCTCATACCAAGTGCATTTTCAAGTTCTTTTCACAATAAAACTTGAATGGTCGTGGAGTAGTTAGGCGTAGGCCTTCTCCTATCCCGATTGCTTAACATTACCTTTAGGGTTCACTATCGCAGAGCACTTACCATTTAAGATTAAAACATTTTAATAAAGAGAATAAAGTTCTCTTTGTATTGAATTAAAGAGAGAGGATTGAGTGTAGACTTCTTCCTCTCCGAGTGTCAGGATACTCACTGTAGAGTGTGTGGTCTCGATACTCGTCTTTCAATACGAAGGCATGACTATATTCGCCACACCTTTTCATAACAAAACTTTGAGATAAAGAATTGGGTACTACCCGTAAGGGGTTGCTATCCGAGGACCTATTTCATCCCTAAAAACAATTTCCACAAATCAAATGTGACACCTTGCCTCGAATGGCGAAAACTCTCTTTTCAAAAAGGATATGTTACGTCCGTTCTACCGCAAACAAGTAACGCCTAAGTTTCCACAAGCGAGCAACAATACACCTAAACTGCTAGAATGCGCACGTTAGCATCATCCACAAAAACACCACTCAACCGTAGCCCGAACTACGGCTGCTCTGATTCTTTACTTCTTTTAAGTAAAGATACGTAGGCACAAGGACCCCAATCTTTGCCGAGCATATTCCATCTTTTGACCTGTGGTTCCCCGAACTACGTTGACTCTGACTTTCTCATATTTGTTAAGAATACGTAGGCCTAGGACCGCGAGGTCCTACCGAGTCCTTTCTTCCCCCTTATCCCTCTTTTTCCTGTTTCTAACCTTTCTCTTTATCCCTTGGAACATTCTTTATAGCAATATCTTTTTGCAAATATCCTCACACATAGATAAACAAATGGCTCCCATCGAGTACGATGGATGCGAGGGGTGCTAATACCTTCCCTTTGCATAACCGGCTTCCGAACCCATTCTCTTGGTCGCGAGACCATCTTATCCATTTCTTTTCTTAAGGTTTTCACTACAAGAAAATTGACAAATTGCGATGGTTCATTTTGACATATTACGACGGTTTTAACCGTCGCAATTTGTAAGTTACGACGGTTTCAACCCCGTCGCAGGAACGTGCGTCGCGAGGCCGTATTGCGACGGTTGTGAAAACTGTCGTACAAACCGTCGTTATTTTCATGACGGGTAGCTAATTGTCGTAATCTCCATATTATGACAGTTTTCAACCATCGTAATTATATTTACTAATTCTAAATATTATTTATGCTAGTTGTGATGGTTTAAACCGTCGTAATGTTATCTATAGAATTTTTTTTATAATATTATTTTTTTATTTAAATTACTTTCATCTCTTTTTTTTATAATATTAGTTTTTTAATTTAAACATTATTGTTTTTTGGTAATATATCAAATATATAAAGACTCACGTATATCAAATATATAAAGACTCACATATAACAAATATATAAATTTATATAACTTAAAAAACAATTGATATTTCATTACATCACTTTTCTAAATAACTTATTATATTTTCTACTAAATATATACTTATGAATATCTAAATGATCAAATGTCATAATCTATAACTTGATATATACAATATAATCAATATAATTGTACAACTTATGATGATCCAAGATATTCTGCCCAATTTTCCACACCAAGTGATGATCCAAGATTTTCTACCGATGGCTGAAGAAATATTTGGTATGATTTTGCCTTAGAGGATAGACATGAACATCTACAAAAGCTTAAACATTACTTCCAGTTAGCACCAATAAAGAAAATCACTTGTGGTCTTCTAATATTATCATGACCCCTTCATAATCAGTTTGGTAGTCTTCTAGTTGCTGCTAATCTTTTGGCTTCACCAACACGCTCTTCCAAAAGCAAAACTTCCTCAAGTTGTGTAGGGTATTCTGGTAACTTTTTGTCTGAAAAACACTTGTATTTGTTAAGAATAGGAATACGAATGTTTTACTCCTTCAAATGTCACAGCAAAGACTAAGACTATCCTCCCCACCGATAAGCTTCTCTATCTGAAGGAACCATTCCATTTCATATTGGTACCATGCCCACACAGAAATTGCAGGTATGCATTTAATATCTGCATGCATATTGATGTCGGTTGTTATTGTTGTTATCTATACAAAAGAGATTAAGGATAGAAACGGCAAGGAAGACGCAACTATTAAAAAAAGTTTTAGATATATACCAAATTTACCGATCGAGGAATTCACAACAATGCAGTAGGACCAAAATTAGTGACATCCTTGTAGGTTGACTTGTACCATACAGTAACATTGAATCCATTCCCGTTCGGATTTAGAAAATTAAAAGTTGTTACATGTCAAAACAATAAACATGAGTATAATCTTCCATATATTATGTAGGCTGAAACATAAATGATAAAAGGGAAATCTTTATATTTGTGATTATAACAATAATGATAAAAAAAACTTCTAGCGAACCACAAATGATAAAAGGGAAATCTTCCATTGATGGTGCGTGTTATTTTTATAGTGATAATCACTATATTTGTGATATAACAATAATAATAAAAAACTTTCAAAGGGAAATCTTTCTCCCAATTATTTTCCTACAGGGCTCAATACAAAAGCTACCAGATAGCATCGCATGGATACGGTAAGCACTATTCTTTATTATAATGCTGCAATCTGAAGGTCACGAGTATAAAAAAGTGAAGTCCAAACTCAAAAGTCCATTGAAGGAAGAAAAACTCTCCTAGATATATATTAATCTACACAGCCCAATATCAACTTTTTCTGTTATCCCATTTGATGAGTAATGAATAGTTACATACTCAAGGTTGATTAATTGAGACATCATATATAGTATAAACAAATAAACACACATACACACAACATATAAACCTAAACACAATACCAACTTTTCTGTTACCCCATTTGATGAGTAATGAATAGTTACGAGCTCAAGGTTGATTAATTTAGATATCATATAAAGTATAACAAAAAAACACACACACATATACACACAAAACATATAAACCTAACCTGTGTTCCTGCCATGAAATACACCGTGTGCATAAATTCTGTTCGAACTAAGCCCAGGGTGTCAAGTAAAATATCGAAGCTGTCATAAGTGCCAAACAAAAATAAATTCATGGCACAAAGATAGCAGTATGAAGCACAGATAGAAACGACAATTATAAATTATAACTACTTGTATACAATGTCTTTGCTTTGCAAATGCATATACCAGGTCAAATTTGATAGAAGGAAATGAAGAACGTCAACGTCGCCATATTTGAACATTCTCGTTCCCCAGAACTTGTGTTGTCCCCGTTTACCTATTCAAAAAGTCAAATCATAATTCGCATTTACAGGTTTCCGAATAAAGGCAAAGTCAGCGTAGAAAAGATCAATACAACACTTTACTTTTCTAAGGAACAAACAAGCTCAAACTCTCAATTATACATATGCTCCAACAAAAGCTTATTAATAGCTCGTGTATGTTTGTTCTGAGGTGCAACGAGTATCAAAGAAAATTATTTCACCAGTGTAACTAAATAAAGAGGTTCTAGCAGCGTGAAAAGATACCAGAATGAAAATAACAGTCGTTAGATCCATCAAACAATGGTAATCCAACCATCTCATCTGCAGCGGCGTATGAATGGACGATTTCCATGAAGACAAGTTGTCCTAGTCCTGTAGAGCCAAAAGCAGAGTTAGCAAAATAGTTGTCAATTGTCACCCTTACAGACATGGGTTTATAACTATTATCCTTGTATTTCAATGAACTCAAGTAAGGCCAAAAATATAATCCAGCAGCATGTTTTTTCTGTCTCAGTGTCCAATACTAATGATGGTTGCGTTTAAATATTTTCTCACCCCGCGCCTGGTCGACTATCATTAATAGGGGAAGTACATACATTTTTACCAATGCCATTATCAATGAAAATTTTTAGTTTCCTTACAACTCAAAGAACCAATATCTTGTTCTTCCCGGAGATGAACAAGTGAAATACAGCCTCGGATGACATACTTGTTTCTTGACTTCCCTGAAAAATTCAATTTACTTCAGAACAAATTATTTAAACACAACCATAACCAACAAAGTTATCAATTTCATATATTGTACACACAGTCACAATTTGACATTGAAGACACCCACCTCTGTCATCAATGAGAGACTCGGGAACAACACCACTTATAATCAAATTAGTTAAACAAGGGCGAAGCTCTTCATCTCTCGTGCCATATCTCATGCATTTGCAGCCAATGAAGAAGTCTGCTTCTCAACAGAATTTGCTATTTCACTGGCATTAGCTCCTTCATTTGACAAATTCCTCTTAGCATCTAGAGTCTTAGGAATTTTCTCATCACCGTCAGTTGTTTCTTCTTGACACTTGCCTGTATCACCGAAATATTATCTTGTAAAGTTAGATCAACAAAGTCTTTGGTTTGAATTTCTGTATGACAGGAATCCACCTCCAAACAATTTTTAGAATATATAAATCTTCCCAATTCCCATTGCATCCCTAGAGCATGATTCATTGTCTGAAATAATGAACAAAAATAAAATAGGACCTCCCATTAGAGATTCTCAAATTTAAAATGTTAACTGATATTTGCAAAATCTTTACATACACTCGCAGTCATTTTCTCTTGCTTTTCATGGCATTTTTAGTGACAGTGGTGACCTTGGTGATGATGGTTGATCATCAAAGACTAAAGGACCTGGTTCACCATCCTGAGTATATATCAATGAGTAAAAAAATCAAAACTCAACAGAATTTCTCAATGTCTTTATCTATGAAATAACCACTATTTTCTTCCTTATTTCCATCATACAAAAACAATCGTTTGATAGATATGCCTAACTATGCCTTACCTACTCTATAAAATAACACAAAATAGTTTTGAAAATATATAAGGGTGTGAAGTGATTCAAAAATACCACAACTAACCAAAACCCATTCACAGAGAACAAGAGTGATTCAATATTTTGGATCATGTAAAACAAAAAATATAACCAACACGCAGGAATATAACAATTTTAACAATATTGGAAAAATAAAGTAATTTTACGTAATACATATTTCCTTAGGATGGCTAGACAATATATAACAAGAACACTAGCTCGAATTAAAAACATCAGAAGCAATTCGGTCGTAAAATTTCATGTGTTCAACAATAGTCTACCAAACCAAGAACAAAAACTGACATCTTCTAAAGATTTCACGTGACAACCATCTACCAAAATTTAATATCAGAAGAAATTTTATAAAACAACTTCAATACTTTGGACCATGTAAAAGGAGGACGGGATAATACAAGGGATTAACAAGATATAAATCAGATTAACAAGATATAAGTCTTACTTGCCATCACCGGAATTTGAAATTGTATCATGCATTGGGATGGTTCAAATTTCATGACTATTGTTGTGACCAATCAAGCTTGCACACTTCATAAAACTAAGAGATGGAAGCTTGACAACAACCTGCAAGATTAATAGACAATGGACCAATAGGATATTGATTATGCAAGTGAAGCAACAAAAAACAAAATATGCATGTAATTTATATATACAACCTTTGCTAGAACTAAAGCAGACACAACACGCTCAACAAATGACTACATGAAAGTCATGCGTGTTCTGATATACTATAAAAATTTGTGTTATGATACTAGAGGAGTATTATGATAATATGAGTCACCTTGCCATCAACCACAACAACACCTATTATGACATCCACATGCTCACCACCAAAAACATCTCTCTCAACTCTTTCTCTCAAATTCCTTCCCCGCCCTCTGTCCAGCCACTAACAAAGTATGGAGACAAAAAAAAAACAAATAAAAAAAAAGAGTAAACCAGTAAATCTAAAAAGCTCATCAATTTCCCCACCGTCAAAAGAGTCGGGTCCCAATTTCCCACACACCCAATCAGTTTAAGAGTTTGAAACTTCTTCCAACTAATTATTAATGACATAAAGTGTCTCCATTACCATGTTCGTTGTAACACCCCCTTCTATACCCCCAAACAAATAAGATAAAGCATTTAGGCACATACAAAATTTTCATCAGAGTATATTTTAAATAAGGTATAAAAGAAGTATGTCACATCATCACAACAAAACATTCAACATCTGCTCTATAAAAATATATGCAACAGTGGGATAGTTTTAAAATAGAGGAACTTCGTCTTTATGCCCACATCTCGATATTTAATTAAAGCGGAAGATAAAATCATTGAATCATTGCAAAGCATTAAGTCACATAAATACATGTCATCAAGATCTGTTCATCATATCATTCATGATTACAAAATATAACATCAAATACATATACAATGTATCTCAAAAGAATTTCTATACAAGCCTAACTACCCGATGTTACATAATCAGAGCAGTCCGACTCAAAAGAATGAAGCTAAACTTCACACAAACCTCCAGCAACCTAATCTGCAATGCCTCATAGAGCATTATAAAACAGCAGAAGGGTGAGAAATATTACCATAATAATCAATGCATAAGATTATATATATACAAATACGCAATACAACTGATCCACATTTCTCACCACAATTCATTTCATTATCATATGCATTCATCATACATATACGCAAACAATTCATGGATATTCAACAAGTATATTTCATCCTACACACACATCCATATCCTCAACTCCATAATTCACAATCAAGCATATTCATATAACCATGACATCCATGTTGTGGGACTCAATCACAACTCAATGCAACTCAATGCTATGTGGTACCAACACTTGTTATCATTTTTCGGTTTTTACACTTAAACCGGGTCCACCCTTCTAGACCGATAACAACAAAGCCCGTCCCCTAGGCTTTCAAACCCACCCATCTAGGTTTGGGACAAGCCACTAGTCTCCACGAAACTAGCAAACATTGCCTCTTGACTAAATAATGCATATGCAATCAACCAACAAAATGCACTTAAGACCGTTCCCGTGTCTTAATCCCATGCATTCAAATAATTCATCCCTTCAAGAGTTACAACATGATTGCACACACAACATATCACAACAATCATCAATGTATTCAAATATCAATGCCTTTACCACATTATCAAGCTATGCACACATATTCACAATATGTTCTCATGCATACTTCACACGCAATCGCATACAATAATATGCATTCACAACAATGTATACCAAACGGAAATCGAACACCCTAATTATTTAAGTCTCACTTACTTAAATAATCAATCTCGATTAATCGGCTAAAAGTAGGCTAAAAATAATATTTCTTTTCACCAAGTTATAGAACATATTATTAGCTTCAGTTTGATATAAAGAACGTCAAAATCCGATAAACGGTGAAGAAGTTATGAATTTTCGAAGTTTTGAAATAAATATTTTTCTCACACTTACAGTGTTAATCGGTTAACGCATATGGTTAACCGATTAACCGCTCCAAAAACTTAGTTTTTAGACCAAAAACTCAGCTTTTAGGCCCCCAAAACTGTGTTAATTGGTTAACGTATATGGTTAACCGATTAACACCTGAAAAACTCAGAAAAACAGCTACAGGTTCGGGCTTAAAAGCCCCAAAAAGTCGCCCGATTAAATAGTTTTTACCCGATCAAATACTTACTCATCATCACCACTCATATAGGGATAATTTAGGATCATAAAACACTAATTCTACGACTTTCGAATTTCACCCAAAATCTTAACCTCCAATTTCTCCAAAAATGGAAAAACTCATAAACTCGATCAAATTCACTCAAACGAAACTCAATACTCTCGGCTAAACACTACCCGACTAAACTACGTAATTTATTTCGAGTTTCATCCGCTAAAACTCGGTTTCTATCGATTTAACTCATTTGCCCTAGAAATGGAAAATAGAGAAAACTACCAACAAATCCAACACAACTCATACATAATCATACACATTGATCAAATAATAATGTTTCTCACCCTTACCTTGATTGAATTGAAGCTTGAAGTTGATTATTGATGATTTCTCTAAGTTTCCCTCTTCTCTTCTCTTTTCTCCTCTTTCTCTATTCTTTCTCTTCTATTTTCTTTCTATCCAATTCTTTCCACTTATCCCTTGTATACTTCTATTATTTCTTTCCTTCCCATTTCTCTCTTCAATTATCTACCAAATAAATCCAAATCATTAAAATTAATTCCAATAAATCAATTAATTAAAATAATTAATTAATTAATGAAATTTGGGCTGTTACAACCCTCCCCCACTTTAGGAATTTTGTCCTCGAAAATGTTACCTGATTCAAACAATTCTGAATAAGACTCCTTCATCTGGCTCTCAAGTTCCCAAGTAACATTTCCACCAGCCGGTCCTCCCCAAGCGACCTTCACCAAAGAAATCTCTTTGCCTCAAAGTTGCTTCAACTTTCGATCCTCTATCTGCATAGGTGATGTCTCCACAGTTAGGTTATCCCTCACCTGCACATCATCTACTTGGACTACATGGGACGAATCCGCAATGTATTTCCTCAACTGAGATACATGGAACACATCATGGAGATTAGCAAGCGACGGCAGTAAAGCCACACGATAGGCCACTTCTCATATCCTCTGCAAAATCTGATAAGGACCAATGAAACGCGACGTCAACTTACGCGACTTCAATGCCCTACCAACACCAGTTATCGGAGTAACCCGAAGAAACACATGATCTCCCTCTTGAAATTCAAGTGCCTTTCTCCTCTTGTCATGATAACTCTTCTGACGACTTTGAGAAATCCTCATCTTCTCTTGAATCATCTTCATCTTGTCCGTAGTCTACTGAACTATCTCGGGTCCAACTACAAAACTCTCTCTCGACTCATACCAACACAATGGCGTCCTACAGCGCCTACCATACAACGCTTCGAACGGTGCCATACCGATACTCGAATGAAAACTATTGTTGTAAGTAAATTCAATCAAAGGCAAGTAGCTATCCCAAGCTCCTCCTTTCTCCAATACACAAGCTCTCAAAATATCCTCAAGTGATTGAATAGTCCTCTCAGTCTGACCATCTGTCTGAGGATGATAAGCTGAGCTCAAACGCAACTTCATACCTAAATCACTTTACAAGCTCTCCCAAAATCTCGAAGTAAACCTCGGATCCCTATCCGACACAATACTAGACGGAATACCATGCAAACTGACAATCCTCTCGATGTATAGCTTTGCCAATTTCTCCAACGGATAATCCATTCGCATAGGAATAAAGTGAGCAGATTTAGTCAATTTATCCACAATAACCCAAATAGCTTCAAAATTACCCGGCGTCCTAGGTAATCCAGACACAAAGTCCATAGAAATGCTATCCCATTTCCACTAAGGAATAAACAACGGTTGCATCAAACCCAATGGTTTCTGATGCTCAATCTTCGACTTCTGGAAAGTCAAACAAGAATACACAAATTCAGCAATATCCTTCTTCATACGAGGCCAACAAAATATCTTCCTCAAATCCTGATACATCTTAGTAGCACCCGGATGAATACTCAATCCACTACGACGCCCTTCCTCCAGAATGCTCTTTTTCAGCTCGACAATATCCGGAACACAAACTCTATCACGACACCTCATAATACCATTCTCATCTATCCGAAAATCACCACCTTGGCCTTGATTGATCAAAGTCAACCGATCCACTAAACTCAAATCAGATTTCTGCCCTTCTCGAATCTCATCCAGAATACCACTAGTAAGCTCCAACATTCCAAGCTTAACTCCATAAGAAGTCTTCTCACACACCAAACTCAAATCCTGAAATTGCTCAATCAATTCCAACTCTTTTACCATCATCATCGACATGTGCAACGATTTCCGACTCAACGCATCCGCTACCACATTCGCTTTACCCGGATGGTAATTCAAACCAAAGTCATAATCCTTCAAAAGTTCTAACCATCTTATTTGTCTTGCATTCAATTCCTTTTGGTAAAAGAGATACTTCAAACTCTTGTGATCACTATACACTTCAAACCTCGCACCAAACAAATAATGCCTCCAAAGTTTCAGTACAAACGCAACGGCGACCAACTCTAAGTCATGCGTCGGATAATTCTTCTCATGCACTTTGAGTTGCCTCGAAGCATAAGCTACAACTTGGTTATTCTGCATCAACACACCTCCTAAACCCATCAAAGAAGCATCACAATACACAACAAACGGCTCTTCCGGATTTGGCAAAAACAGAATAGGGGTTGTCGTCAATCTTCTCTTAAGTTCCTGAAAACTCTCTTCACACTTGGCATCCCAAACAAAAGCTTGACCCTTCCTAGTCAATTGCGTCAACGGTAACGATAACTTAGCAAATCCTTCAATGAACTTACGATAATAACCTGCCAACCCAAGAAAACTTCTAATCTCAAAAACTGATTTCGGAGTCTCCCATTGCGACACCGCTTCAACCTTCGACGGATCCACCACAATACCTTCACTTGAAATCACATGACCCAAGAAACTCACTTCCTTCAACCAAAATTCACACATAGAAAGTTTCGCAAACAACTGCTTCTCTTTCAACACAGACAACACAATCTTTAGATGCTCGGCGTGCTCTTCTTCACTCTTCGAGTAAACCAAAATGTCATCAATAAACACCACAACGAACTTGTCCAAATAAGGATGGAAAATCCTATTCATGTACTCCATAAACACACCTGGTGCATTAGTCACACCAAATGGCATCACAGAATACTCATAGTGTCCATACCTCGTTCTAAAAGCAGTCTTCTGAATATCTTCAGCCTTCACACGAATCTGATGATACCCCGACCTCAAATCTATTTTACTGAACACACTTGCACCAACCAACTGATCCATCAAATCATCAATCCTCGGAAGTGGATACTTGTTCTTGATAGTCACCTTGTTCAACTGTCTGTAATCCACACAGAGTCTCATAGAACCTTCTTTCTTCTTAACCAACAACACCGATGCACCCCACGGTGACACACTCGGACGAATAAATCACTTCTCAAGTAAATCTTCAAGTTGACTCTTCAACTCTTTTAATTCCGATGCAGACATACGATATGGAGCCATCGATATCGGACTGGTTCCAGGAATCAGGTCAATCGAAAACTCCACTTCTCGTTCCGGCGGTAAATCTCTTATCTCATCAGGAAAAACTTCCGGAAAATCACGGACAACTGGTAAGGCATCAATTGCCCCACTTTCACCAATACTCAAAGTTTCCATCAACATAAATACCCTTGCACCATCTCGCACTGATTCTTTCACTTGCTTAGCAGTCATAAACAAATTCCCTTCATCACCCGGTTCAGGAAAAATAACCGTTTTATCAAAACAGTTAATATAAATACGATTGAATTTTAACCAATTCATTCCCAGAATGACATCAAGTTGATCTAAGTGAAGACACACTAAATCGACCCCAATGTCTCTACCGAAAATACTCAAAGGGCAATTCAAACACACATACGGTGTAGTTACCGAACCCATAGCAGGAGTATCAATAACCATGCCACCACCAATAACAGACATTTCAAGATTCAACCTTCTAACACACTCCAGAGAAATAAAAGAATGCGTAGCTCCAGTATCAATTATAGCGATCAAAGGCATACCATTAATAAAACATGTACCTCTGATCAAGCGATCATCACTAGCAGTCTCAGATCCAGATAGAGCGAACACTTTTTTCGCTCCCTTGATTCTTCTTCGGCTTATCACACTTGGTACTAATATGTCCTTGCTCACCATAATTGTAGCAAGTCACGTTTGCACCGCTTCTGCACTCAAGAGCTTTGTGGCCTGGCTTGCCACACTTAAAACATGTCTTCTCAACAATTTTGCATTCCGGAGCACGGTGCCCCTCTTCACCGCACCTATAGCATCTCACTGGAGTAGAAACTCCCCCACTTGGCTTCTTGCCGAAACCAACCCTTTGTTTCCCTTTATCAGCAGGAGTCACGTAAGGTTTTCCTCTGAATTGGCTCTTTCCTTTCTTATCACTTAGGCTCCTGTAGTGGCTAGACCGAGTCCTACTATCCTCATCATAAATCCTACTCTTGTTTACCAACTCAGAAAATCTCCGGATTTCCTGATAACCAATAGCTTGCTTGATCTCAGGCCTCAAGTCGTTCACAAATTTGAGACACTTAGATCTCTCAGCATTAACAGTGTTGTAGTGAGGACAAAACTTGATCAACTCCTCAAATATTGCCGCATACTCAGCTACCGTCGAATTACCTTGCTTCAGCTCCAGGAATTCAATCTCTTTCTTTCCGCGCACATCTTTTGGAAAATACTTCTCCATAAATGTCTCTCTAAAAAGATTCCAAGTAATCACAATCTCATCCTCTTCGAATCTTTGACGAGTATTACCCCACCAGTCCTCGGCTTCCTCTTCGAGCATATGAGTTCTGAACTGCACCTTCTGTGTATCCGAACAATTCATAACCCGAAAAATCTTCTCAATAGCCTTCAACCAAATTTGTGCTTTGTCAGGCTCATGGGTTCCCTTGAACGTCGGTGGATTATTCCTTTGGAACCTTCCCAAAGCACAAATTTCATCATCAGCATTATTCCCCCCATTCACGTTGGCCTGAGGATTTTGTCCAATTTCCCCAGCCAATCTCGTCAAAGCCTCCGCAATTGCTTCGTCATTCCTACCTGTAACCATCTTACTGAATTTCAACAACAGAACCACGTAAGAACACCAATATCGATAGTGTAACACACACATATTAATATACACAGAGAACAACACACTAACTACTTGGCTGGACGGACCGACCTGCTCTGATACCACTAATGTAACACCCCCTTCTAGACCCCCAAACAAATAAGATAAAGCATTTAGGCACATAAAAAATTTTCATCAGAGTATATTTTAAATAAGGTATAAAAGAAGTATGTCACATCATCACAATAAAACATTCAACACCTGCTCTATAAAAATATATGCAACAGTGGGATAGTTTTAAAATAGAGGAACTTCGTCTTTATGCCCACATCTCGATATTTAATTAAAGCGGAAGCTAAAATCATTGAATCATTGCAAAGCATTAAGTCACATAAATACATGTCATCAGGATCTGTTCATCATATCATTCATGATTACAAAATATAACATCAGATACATATACAATGTATCTCAAAAGAATTGCTATACAAGCCTAACTACCCGGTGTTACATAATCAGAGCAGTTCGACTCAAAAGAATGAAGCTAAACTTCACACAAACCTCCAGCAACCTAATCTGCAATGCCTCATAGAGCATTATAAAACAGCAGAAGGGTGAGAAATATTACCATAATAATCAATGCATAAAATTATATATATACAAATACGCAATACAACTGATCCACATTTCTCACCATGATTCATTTCATTATCATATGCATTCATCATACATATACACAAACAATTCATGGATATTCAACAAGTATATTTCATCCTACACACACATCCATATCCTCAACTCCATAATTCACAATCAAGTATATTCATATAACCATGACATCCATGTTATGGGAGTCAATCACAACTCAATGCAACTCAATGCTATGTGGTACCAACACTTGTTATCATTTTTCGGTTTTTACACTTAAACCTTGTCAACCCTTCTAGACCAATAACAACAAAGCCCGTCCCCTAGGATTTCAAACCCACCCTTCTAGGTTTGGGACAAGCCACTAGTCTCCACGAAACTAGCAAACATTGCCTCTTGACTAAATGATGCATATGCAATCAACCAACAAAATGCACTTAAGACCGTTCCCGCGTCTTAATCCCATGCATTCAAATAATTCATCCCTTCAAGAGTTACAACATGATTGCACACACAACATATCACAACAATCATCAATGTATTCAAATATCAATGCCATTACCACATTATCAAGCTATGCACACATATTCACAATATGTTCTCATGCATACTTCACATACAATTGCATACAACAATATGCATTCACAACAATGTATACCAAACGGAAATCGAACACCCTAATTATTTAAGTCTCACTTACTTAAATAATCAATCTCGATTAATCGGTAAAATCGGCTAA
Source organism: Lathyrus sativus (assembly GCA_963859935.3). Lineage (NCBI taxonomy): Eukaryota > Viridiplantae > Streptophyta > Magnoliopsida > Fabales > Fabaceae > Lathyrus > Lathyrus sativus. The sequence goes on along the minus strand of OZ012736.1, from coordinate 138,787,762 downwards.
AAGTCGGCTAAAAATAATATTTCTTTTCACCAAGTTATAGAACATATTATTAGCTTCAGTTTGATATAAAGAACGTCAAAATCCGATAAACGGTGAAGAAGTTATGAATTTTCGAAGTTTTGAAATAAATATTTTTCTCACACTTACAGTGTTAATCGGTTAACGCATATGGTTAACCGATTAACCGCTCCAAAAACTCAGTTTTTAGACCAAAAACTCAGCTTTTAGGCCCCCAACACTGTGTTAATCGGTTAACGTATATGGTTAACCGATTAACACCTGAAAAACTCAGAAAAACAGCTACGGGTTCGGGCTTAAAAGCCCTAAAAAGTCTCCCGATTAAATAGTTTTTACCCGATTAAATACTTACTCATCATCACCACTCATATAGGGATAATTTAGGATCATAAAACACTAATTCTACGACTTCCGAATTTCACCCAAAATCTTAACCTCCAATTTCTCCAAAAATGGCAAAACTCATAAACTCGATCAAATTCACTCAAACGAAACTTGATACTCTCGGCTAAACACTACCCGACTAAACTACGTAATTTATTTCGAGTTTCATCCGCTAAAACTCGGTTTCTATCGATTTAACTCATTTGCCCTAGAAATGGAAAATAGAGAAAACTACCAACAAATCCAACACAACTCATACATAATCATACACATTGATCAAATAATAATGTTTCTCACCCTTACCTTGATTGGATTGAAGCTTGAAGTTGATTCTTGATGATTTCTCCAAGTTTCCCTCTTCTCTTCTCTTTTCTCCTCTTTCTCTATTCTTTCTCTTCTATTTTCTTTCTATCCAATTCTTTCCACTTATCCCTTATATACTTCTATTATTTCTTTCCTTCCCGTTTCTCTCTTCAATTATCTACCAAATAAATCCAAATCATTAAAATTAATTCCAATAAATCAATTAATTAACATAATTAATTAATTAATGAAATTTGGGCTGTTACACTCGTTCAAAAAAATTGATTTCTTAGAAGAAGAACCATCACCACAAATTTATTTAGCATTGTCGTCGTTATCTCCTTGAAGCCTCTTAACAGAAAGCTCCTGAATAAATTTGTTTTTATATACACCGAAATGAAAACCCTTAACACTGAATAATCACTACACAATCCAAAGCTTCTTCAAATTCTTGAAATTTTTCACAAGACCTAACATTTTAATCTTGATGATTTCCTTAAACCCGCGTAACTTGAGAGTGGGTACAATGACAATGCGCAAGAGAATCAAGAATGAGAAGCCTTTCCCTTTCGAATTTCCCTCTAATTCTTCCTTTGAGAGATTGGGAAAACGAGAATTTGTGACTTTTAGAGAGAAATGTCGTCTCTTCATTTTTAGGGTTTGAACAAGAATGAACATTTGATTATAGGGTTTGAGAGAAAAGAAAGGAAATATTGAAAAAGGGAAAGTAAGGTAAGATTAAAATATTAGTGATAAAAGGAAGATGGTGGAAGATGCTGAAAATAACAAAACCAATGAAGAGTGAAAAAAATAAAACAAATAATAATGAAAATTAAAAAAAATAGTGGGAAAACATAACAATGAAAAAAAGTGGGAAAGTAAAAAAAACATTGAATAAAATAGAAATGATGAGTGGCCAAAATAGTCACAACGCTCCACTCTAAGGGTCGCGAATTTCAAAAGATGATGGTTATTTAGTAACTGTCGCAATATGTTACTCAATCCATTTCTTCTGGAAGTCCTCACCGTACGACTTTAGTTCAGGGAAAATACCAGGCTTGGCAAGCTGTAATCCTGAAATAGGCACACCATATACTTGACCAGTCTGTCAAAGCAAAACATTGACATCAAATATCTTCATAAAAAACTGAGACAAGTAGACTGCATTAAGTTTGTGCATATCCATGGCATATTAATTGGTTTTTAGGACATTTTTAGTTGGACTTTTAGAACCCTCAATTTACCCTTATTTTTAGGGTATACCTTAGAGCTTGCCCTCTGTTTGTATAGCTAAGTTTAGGATTTTTCCCCATAGTTTAGACCCCTGTTTCCTAACACCAGAGGGGTATTATAGGGTTTTATTTGGTATTTTTTAGGATTTGTATGCTATTTTTAGTGTATTTTACATTCTAGCCCACCCTTGTATGGTTTTCACCTTGATACATGAACTTGTTTGTGTTTTATTTGGATTTTGTGCAATGTTTGAGCCTCCAATATTTGTGTATTCATGTCATATACATAATAAGGTGTTTGTATGTCAAATTTTGAGTTCTAGTTGTGTTCGTAACTTGCTTAAGTTTGGCTTTCTTTTAGACCTTTCTTTTAGGGTTTTTCATGTGTACATGTTGAATGTTTCTCATCTTTTACATGATTCCTTTACAATCATTTGTGCATTTCCTTTCAATTACATTGTGTACACTCTTCTCCTTCATCTCTCTCTGTCCTAGGATTTTAGGATCCTACTTATGGAAGCTTGGTCCCTCCTGAGGAGGAACTTGGAGCATGCCATAAGTAGTGAGCCTTTAGGGACTATTTGTGTGTTTATGTGCATATTGAATGTAGTATGCTTGGTTGAGTGCCCTTGTGATTTCCCTTAGGTTCTCACTTTACCTCCCTGTTAGCTCCCAAATTCGACACTGCCTTGGGTTGCTAAAACACTAAGACATAATTAAGGTCTAAGTTAAATGAAGCAAAGAGGTTTCGACAGCCTCTAAGGAATTTTTCTAAAGTTAAACGGTTGAAATAACTTAGAAAAATTAAGAAACCTAAAGTTATGAGCATTTCGACCGTGTCAGAGGTCATTCGACCGAAATTCCGCAAATGGCATTGCTACGTCGTTTTGAAATTCAAAAATTGGAGGGAGGAGTTTTGGTTCATAAGACACGTGGCGAATTCTAGAGCAAGAGGTTACATGCAAATGACACTTGTTAGATTGAGGAGATACTAGGAAGTTATTAGCGGTTAATTATTAGCATTATAAATAGGGATTTGTTAGGCAGATTTCTAGGTGTGTTTTACCATTTGTACAAAGTAACTCCAATCAAATTTACTCAATGTAGAGTGTGAGAAAAGAGTATTTTCACGGAGAATGTACGTTATGTAAAATCACCAACTTTTCAATAAAGTCTTTTACAATTTCAGCAACATTTACATTTCCTCTATCGAACCACTTGTGCAAGTGTTACATTTTGCCTTTTACCTTTTCTGCTTCTTTTACTCCAATTCCTTCTTCCCTTTAAACTTTTTACCCTTTTCGAACAACCCTTTTTTTTACAAGTCTTTTATAGTGTTTCCTTTAAGTTTATGCACTTTAAAATATTCAGTCAAAGTCCTTTTCATTACAAGCACATTTACCAATTCGTTATCACAAGTACTTTAAATTTAATTCTAAACGTAGAATACTTTAGCACATGTCTGATCCGCGGTCGCTCGCGGATCAAAAACGAGTAATTTTATGAAAATGCAGTACAGCGACAGTGACTCGGAATATCGTTCTCACAAGGATTCTTGTAGTGATTAACCAATTACAGTAATGAAATAAAAAGGGGGTTTTTGGTTCGATTAGGGAAGAGTAATTAACAAGAGTAATTTTCGAAATAAGTTGTTATGAAGAAAATTGATTATGAAATAAGTCAATCTACCGATTCGGTTCCTACTATCATTGATTATTATAATATTGATCTTCTAAGTGTCATTCCTATCTGGATGCAAACTCAATGGCAAGCGCAAAAATGTTTGTAAGATTTATGATCCTAATGTCCGAATTAAGCAAACGGGATAAAACTTCATGAATTAAGCAAACATGATTGTTCAGACACACAAACGAATTAAGCAAACGTAAACGTGTCTATGCCTAGGACCATACAATCAACCAAATTAAATCAATAATATCATGCAATCGAATTAAGCATACAAGAACATAAAATTATTGAACGGAATTAACAAATAGTAATAATATTATAATAATCTCAAGTGTTGGAACCTGAATTACGGTAGACCGACTCAGAGGGATTAGTTCTCCATAGGATTCGTAAAAGCTTCAAGGTTTTTTCTCGTGAATAGTAGGTAATGTGAACAGTAACACGATTTCTCTATAAAAAGGAAAATAATGGATCAAAACCCAACTGGGTCAAAAATATAACCCAGGCCCAAAACATCAAAACTAAAATAAAATTCTAATGCTGTAACTTGAAACGGAAATCTGGAATTTTGAGCTCCGAATCTGACTTCGACTCCAACACGAAAGTTGTAGCTCTCTCTCTTAGCTTTCCGGCGATATTTAGAACGCCTCAATCGGATTCCCGGAACTCCAGTTATGATCGTTTCCGTGCAGACTGCTAAAGCTGAAAAATAGTTGCGAAAATTAAATTAAATCAAAAATAAAATAAAATAAGAAAACATGATAAAATATAATAATAAGCAAAATAACATAAAGAAATGCCTAAGTAAAAATGTAGGAGAATGTGCATAAATATGCACTGATCAAATTCCCCCGGACTTGAACTTTTGCACTCCGAGCAAAATTAAATTCAAATAAAACAAAGGAAACTCATTCCAGGCTACAAGACTTCTTCGGTTAAGTTTGCCTCGATAGGTACTAATCTTCAACACTAAGGATATCGTAGGAACACTAACCCACAATTGCGCAGTCATAACCCTCCTGAATATACAAATCAATTCGAATAATGTTATTATGCTAAAGCCTAACTTATTCTTCCTCCTTTTTGCTCTTTCCCATTCAGGCGCAATCACATTAAGCCCGTTATCTCCACACACTCATAGCAAGGCGACCGGTTAGTGACTCTGATCTCTCTTTTTTTTTTTGGGGGGGGGGTTCTGGTACTTACGTGGCATAACCCCTTATTGACTCAATTGTAGTTGTGGGGGATCAGACCGTAATCCGCCCTACCAAGTTCAGCACCAGAAACCGTTGAACCAACTAATTATCTTTCTTTTCTTTTCTGTGTTTCTTTTTTTTTCTTTCAACTTTTTCCCTTTTTTTTTTCTTTTTGATCACTCACTTATATTCATCGGCTTCCCTGCGTAGAGTGTGCATGAGATGGTGCTGACTGCTGAAATAAACTACTCAAGAGCTGTCAGAGAATGAAAATTCAAGGCTAAAACATAGAGAGTATTCAAATTAATTTCCACATGCAGGAGACTTACGGTGTTCAGACGATACCGATCTTGCGAATTTTTTTCCCAAGTCTCCGCAAACTACTCTCAAATCAGTCTATAAACCTAGAACTTTTTATTTTTTTATTTTTATTTTTATTTTTATTATAACTGAAAACAAAACAAAACAAAACATAAAGAAAAACAAATGTAAATGTTTCCCTCCCCCAGACTTAAAACGAGCATTGCCCTCAATGAAAGGACATAATGATAAAAGTAGAGAGAAGGAAAGAACAACTCCCTGATTAAGTTGCAGTGTAATTAGGCGCTTCTAGAGAAAGCTCCTCTATACCGACATCTTCAGGCACCGAACCTCCATAGAATAACTTCAGACGCTGCCCGTTGACCTTGAAGACTTTGTCAGTACCTGTACTTTTAATTTCTACTGCACCATGAGGGAAAACATTAGTAACAACGAAGGGGCCAATCCATTTGGATCGAAGTTTCCCAGCCATAAGCTTAAGGCGGGAATTAAACAATAAAACCTGTTGGCCCACAGAAAACTCTTTCCTAGAAATCATTTTATCATGGAAGTGCTTAGTTTTTTCTTTATAAATCCTAGAGCTTTCATAAGCCTCTAATCTAAGCTCTTCCAACTGTTGTAATTGGAGTTTTCTTTCAATACCTGCTTGTTGCATCTCCAAATTACAACTTTTCACCGCCCAATAAGCACGGTGTTCTATCTCAACAGGAAGATGACATGCCTTACCAAAAACAAGTCGATACGGAGACATCCCAATGGGTGTCTTGAAAGCTGTTCTTTGAGCCCAAAGTGCGTCTTCTAGACGACGGCTCCAATCCTTCCTGTTTGGTTGCACCATTTTTTCTAAGACCTGTTTGATCTCCCTGTTTGAGATCTCAGCTTGCCCATTAGTTTGTGGGTGATATGCAGTAGAGACTCTATGCACAACTCCATACTTTTGGAGCAAAGCTTCCATGGTGCGGTTACAGAAATGAGTGCCTTGGTCACTGATGATGGCTCGCGGTATTCCAAACCTGCAAAAAATATTAGACCGGACAAAATCTGCAACAACTCTAGAATCATTAGTCCTAGTGGGGATAGCTTCCACCCACTTTGAAACATAATCAACAACAAGTAAAATGTAAAGGAAACCAAATGATACAGGAAAGGGACCCATGAAGTCAATTCCCCATACATCAAATACCTCACAGAAAAGCATAGGTTGTTGAGGCATTTCACTCTTGCGAGTGATGCTTGTTCCTGCTATCTGGCACTCTTTACAAGTGCGGTAAGTCTCATAAGCATCTTTAAAAATAGTTGGCCAATAAAAACCTGAATCAAGAATTTTTCGTGCGGTTCTTTGAGGGCCAAAGTGTCCTCCGACTTGAGATGCATGAGAAAATTTTAAAATGGATTCAATCTCATAGTCGGGAACACATCTTCTAATTACCTGATCACTACCAAACTTCCACAGATATGGATCATCCCAAACATAATATTTGGCATCGCTTTTGAGTTTATGAATCTGTGATCTGGATGCACCTGTAGGAAAAACACCAGCAACAAGATAATTAACAATATCAGCAAACCAAGGTGTAATACCATGTAAAACTAAAAGCTGCTCATCAGGAAAGTCATCCTGAATGGGAAAAAGATCTTCATCTCTCTCTATCCTGCTCAAATGGTCAGCCACTAAGTTCTCAGCTCCACTTTTGTCTTTAATCTCTACATTAAACTCTTGGAGCAACAACATCCACCGAATCAATCTCGGTTTTGCATCCGGCTTCTTCAACAGGTACTTTAAAGCTGCATGGTCAGTAAAAACAACAACCTTGGAACCTAGCAAATAAGATCTGAATTTATCAAGAGCAAAAACAATAGCTAGAAGTTCCTTTTCAGTGGTGGTGTAATTGGACTGTGCAGAATCTAAAGTCCTAGAAGCATAATAAATAACATGGGCAGCCCTGTCAACTCTTTGTGCAAGGACAGCCCCAACAGCATAATTCGAAGCGTCACACATAAGCTCAAAAGGGAGGGTCCAGTCAGGGGGCTGGATTATGGGAGCGGAGGTCAATGCTTTCTTCAAGAAGTCAAACGCCTGTTTGCATTTGTCATCAAAGTGGAAGGTGACGTCATTCTTTAACAAGTTTGACAGTGGAAGAGCTATCTTGCTGAAATCTTTGATGAAACGCCTGTAAAAACCTGCATGACCAAGAAAAGAACGAATCTCGCGAATGCAAGACGGGTAAGGTAGTGTAGAAATTACATCAATCTTAGCAGGGTCTACAGAAATTCCTTTTTCAGAAATTATGTGACCAAGAACAATTCCCTGCTCAACCATAAAATGACATTTTTCATAATTTAAAACAAGGTTAGTTTCTATGCATCTTTGTAAAATCAAGCTTAAACTGCTCAAGCATGCATCAAAAGAAGAACCATAAACAGTAAAGTCGTCCATAAAGACTTCCATGCAATTTTCAATAAAATCAGAAAAAATACTAAGCATACAACGCTGGAAAGTTCCAGGAGCATTGCAAAGACCAAAAGTCATCCGCCTATACGCAAAAGTACCGAAGGGACAAGTAAAAGTGGTCTTCTCTTGATCTTCCGGTGCAATATGAATCTGAAAGTAACCTGAAAAGCCATCAAGTAAACAGTAATGTGATTTACCAGCTAGCCGTTCAAGCATTTGGTCGATGAACGGTAAAGGAAAGTGATCCTTTCTAGTAGCTTGGTTTAGTCTCCTGTAATCGATACAAACTCTCCAGCTATTCTGCACTCTAGTGGGAACAAGTTCATTCTTTTCATTTTTGACAACCGTAAGTCCGGATTTCTTAGGTACAACCTGCACTGGGCTTACCCATTTACTGTCAGAGATAGGATAAATGATACCTGCTTGCAAGAGTTTGGTTACCTCTTTCTTCACGACATCAAGAATCAAGGGATTAAGCCTCCTTTGGGGCTGCCTTACTGTTTTCGCACCATCCTCGAGTAAAATTCTGTGCATACACATGGAAGGACTAATTCCTGGAAGGTCGGCTAATGTCCATCCGATTGCCTTCTTGTGCTTCTTCAAAACCTGCAAAAGCTTGTTTTCTTGATCGAAATCAAGGTTAGAAGAAATAATAACAGGGAGTTTTTCGTTACTCTCTAAGTAAGCATATTTCAGGTTCTTAGGGAGCTCTTTTAGCTCTAAGGACGGGGGTTGCTCGGTAGATGGGATGGTCGGGGCAGCAGGAACATCAAGAGCATCAGCTGTAAAAATAGCTTCGTTGGTTATAGCTTCACCTGTAGGAAATATATCAGCCTGCAGGGCAGCATCAATCTCAGTGCACACAACACAAAGGTTAGTGTCAGTACAATCAGAACATGAATAAACATCATCAAAATCAGAAAGAGACGGAAAATCGAGTGAAAATAATTCAGAACAAGTGTCCTCAACCAGCTCAGATATCAGTCCAATATGAAAAACGGAATGTTCCTCCAATGGATGTTTCATGGCATCAAAAATGTTGAATTTTGCGACGATGTCACCAAACTCCATGGACATGCTCCCATCATCAACATCAATTTTCGTTTTTGCCGTTTTCATGAACGGACTTCCTAAAATGATGGGAGCTTTGCTGGACTTTGTTTCTCCTTCCATATCAAGAATGTAAAAATCTGCAGGAAAAATCAAATCGTTAACTTGAACAAGGACATCTTCGATTATGTCGGCAGGGCGAGTGTTGCTCCTGTTCGCCAACTGAATGATTAAACCTGTAGGCTGCAAAGGACCAAGACAAAGGTTATTATAAACAGAAGTAGGCATAACATTAATGCTCGCTCCTAAATCAAGCATGCAATCATCGAATTTACTATTCCCGATGGTACAAGGAATAGCAAAAGTTCCCGGGTCTTTGCACTTTTGTGGCAGGACCGGAGTAGTGAGGAGGGCTGAAACTTCGCCTGTAAATTTTTCAGATGAAGGCTCGGGCTGAATAAAGGAAGAAATATTTCTTCCTAAATTGACTCTCTCACTTCCCTTCATTCTCCTCTTGTTGGTGCACAAATCCTTCAGAAACTTAGCATACTTAGGAACCTGCTTAATCACATCAAGTAACGGAATGTTTACCGCAACTTTTCGAAAAACATCTAATATCTCTCTTTCTTTGTCTCCCTCATCAATACTCTTATTTTTCAGAACTCTATGCGGGAAGGGGACAGGTGGTACGTACTCTTTTTCTTTATTTTTTTCAGTTTCGACCACAACAGGAGGAGAAGAAAGTTCAGCAGACGGTTCAGAAGTAGGAAGTTCAGAAGTAGCCTCAATAATAATTTTTTTATTTTTTTCAGGGGCTGGTTCTGTAACTTTTCCGGATCTTAAAACTATTGCACTTACATTAGCATTGGGACCATTTGGATTGACAATTGTTTGGGCTGGAAGTTGGTTCGAACCTTGGGCTTGCATGTTATTCATTTGAGTAGCAAGCTGTCCCATCTGCGTGTTCAAGTTCTGGATGCTAGCATCGGTTCTTTGTTGGAACTCAAGGTTGTTGACGGCCATTTGCTTAACTAGTTCCTCTAAGGAAGGTCCGGAAGGTGCAGGGGAAGCCGCCTGAGGTGGATTATTTTGTCGGCTGGTATGTGGGTTTCCATATCGAAGGTTGGGATGGTTCCTCCAATTCGGGTGATACTTATTTGTGGACAGGTCGGGAATGTTGTATCGGTTCTGGTTTTGACCTTGATTGTAGAGGGCTGCAGCATAAGCTGGGGGTAATTCAGTAGGCTTATCATCTTGCAAAATAGGGCATGTATCAGTAGGATGATCAGAAGAGGTACAAATACCACATAACCTTGGCGGTGTTTGAAGTTGTTGGGTTGCTTGAGCCTTACCTACGACTATCATCTGCTGCACTAAATCTTTCAGCTCATTCATTCTATTTTCGAAATCCTTGTCGGAGTGAGAAACATGGGAGGATACATGAATTTCGTTCACACCCTTTATTTGGACAGAATTATTTCTTGTTGAAAACTGTTGGGAATTTAGTGACATATTTTCAATTAAGGCCTTGGCAGCGGCTGGAGTTTTATCAACAAGTGCTCCACCGCTAGCAGCATCAAGAATGTTCCTATCCATCGGTAACAACCCCTCATAAAAGTACTGAATGAGTAGTTGCTCGGTGATCTGGTGTTGAGGGCAGCTGGATACCAAATGTTTGAATCTCTCCCAATACTCGGTCAAAGACTCATTACCCTGTCGAATACCACATATCTCTTTTCTTATCGAGGCAGCTCTAGAGGCAGGAAAGTATCTCTCAAGGAACACTTTTTTCAGAGCATTCCAGTTTGCAATTGAATTTGGCTCGAGGGAATATATCCAATCCTTTGCTGCACCCTGCAATGAAAAAGGAAAAGCTCGAAGTTTGACATGATCTTCAGTGATCCCTTCAGGCTTCAATGGCGTAGAACACACCACTTGAAATTCTTTCAGATGTTTGTGAGGATCTTCACCTGCAAGACCACTAAACTTGGGCAACAAATGGATTAAACCTGATTTTAACTCAAAAGGAACAACATCAGCAGCATATTCAATACACAAACCATTGTAATTCACATCAGGTGCAGCTAATTGTCTTAGAGTTCTATTATCAGCCATATTGATATCAAGTTCAGACTCAGATATGTGTGGTGAACTAGTGGTAGCCTGGACTGCTCTACGTCGTGTGTGCAAAGTTCTCTCTACTTCAGGATCAAAAGCAACAATATCAGAACAAGATGACCTAGTTGCCAGGACTAATGCACAGCAATGCAGGGACAATACTCAAAATGCCAACAATGTCCCTAAAAGTCAAAAAAAAAACACAAAGAAGCAAATCGATCAAAATAAATCCAGAAAAATTAACTAACACCAGAATTGGTCTAATGGCTTAAAAATATAATTATGAGAATTTTTTCGATTTTTTTCGACTCTGAAAACAGTAAAAAATTCATTAAAAATAGAAAAAAGGATTTTTTGGCGATTCTGAGGGTGGATTCCAGGTATTCCTTTGGAATACATGGACTAATGACCGGACGAATTTTTTGCTTCTCGTAGGCAAAACAGTTTTACGATCGGACACAATTTTTCCAAAAACAGATTTTTTTACGATTTGGACTATAAGACGCGAATTGGACGAAACCACGAGGAAACTAAGGTCTAGACTCGAGGATACTAACTAACCCTATGACTCTAAAATTGATTAATAACGACAAGAATCCCCGGCAACGGCGCCAATTTGATCCGCGGTCGCTCGCGGATCAAAAACGAGTAATTTTATGAAAATGCAGTACAGCGACAGTGACTCGGAATATCGTTCTCACAAGGATTCTTGTAGTGATTAACCAATTACAGTAATGAAATAAAAAGGGGGTTTTTGGTTCGATTAGGGAAGAGTAATTAACAAGAGTAATTTTCGAAATAAGTTGTTATGAAGAAAATTGATTATGAAATAAGTCAATCTACCGATTCGGTTCCTACTATCATTGATTATTATAATATTGATCTTCTAAGTGTCATTCCTATCTGGATGCAAACTCAATGGCAAGCGCAAAAATTTTTGTAAGATTTATGATCCTAATGTCCGAATTAAGCAAACGGGATAAAACTTCATGAATTAAGCAAACATGATTGTTCAGACACACAAACGAATTAAGCAAACGTAAACGTGTCTATGCCTAGGACCATACAATCAACCAAATTAAATCAATAATATCATGCAATCGAATTAAGCATACAAGAACATAAAATTATTGAACGGAATTAACAAATAGTAATAATATTATAATAATCTCAAGTGTTGGAACCTGAATTACGGTAGACCGACTCAGAGGGATTAGTTCTCCATAGGATTCGTAAAAGCTTCAAGGTTTTTTCTCGTGAATAGTAGGTAATGTGAACAGTAACACGATTTCTCTATAAAAAGGAAAATAATGGATCAAAACCCAACTGGGTCAAAAATATAACCCAGGCCCAAAACATCAAAACTAAAATAAAATTCTAATGCTGTAACTTGAAACGGAAATCTGGAATTTTGAGCTTCGAATCTGACTTCGACTCCAACACGAAAGTTGTAGCTCTCTCTCTTAGCTTTCCGGCGATATTTAGAACGCCTCAATCGGATTCCCGGAACTCCAGTTATGATCGTTTCCGTGCAGACTGTTAAAGCTGAAAAATAGTTGCGAAAATTAAATTAAATCAAAAATAAAATAAAATAAGAAAACATGATAAAATATAATAATAAGCAAAATAACATAAAGAAATGCCTAAGTAAAAATGTAGGAGAATGTGCATAAATATGCACTGATCAATGTCCTAGGATCAATCTGATCGATCCTGTGAGTCACCAAAGTCAAATTTGGAAGATCAGCGGTTGTTTTCCGATTTTCAAGGGAAACAAAATGGCACGCCCAGTGGGACAGTGCTAAATATCCCCGCGATTTAGAATCAAAGAGTTCTCGTTCACAAGCCTTAATAATCTTCGTAGAAAGTACATTATATGTTACTAAGAAGTGGTAGAATTACCGCTGCTAACGAAGAAAGACGAACAGTCCTTAGGAATATGGCGACGGAAACGAACCAGCCAAACAATCCTAACCCACAAGTCCAAGGTTCTGGCGAAGGAACCAATAACAACGTGGTCCCACCGCCTATACCATCGACAGGAGAGCAAGTAGCGCCTCCCGTAAGGTCAGAACAAACCGTCGCCCCAGTAGGATCTGGGACAACGATAGTTAGGCCTTACACACAACCCGTATTGGAGTATATTGGGCCACCAGTGTCGAATCCCCAAACTCCAATAGCAGGACCATCAGTGTCAAGGCAGTTTTCCCCTCTTGGTCTTTCGCAGTTGCCAAGGAATCCCCCGTATGGGATATCAACGACTGTAATGCAGGGGCTGCAAAATGTGCCCCCAATATTTTCTGAACACACAATGGCGTCACCTTTACAAGGATCAGGACCTGGTTCAAATATTGGTCGAAACCCTCAGAGTTTAAGTCTAGGATACTCGACTCAAGGTCCTAATTTAACCAATACGTCTGTTGTCTGTTTGAGGCAGCAGATGGATGAGAGTAACTTACAGATGGGTCAAACCCTTTCCTAGACTATGGGCGAGATCTTTCAGCCATTAATTCGAGATACAACTCACGCTAACCAACAACTGGCGACACAGTTAACACGCTTGACTGAATTTATAGGGGTACCTCCGTTAGAAAGGAACCAAGCCCCTGTGGAGAATATTCCACAACAAATTCCAAGAGTGGCGCCAGAAGCCAATTTAGAGAACCAAGGAGGAATAGGCCCTTATGTTGTCGAAACTCCTAGAGTCCAGGTCGAGAGAAACCCAGAAATATTTGTGGTGAATCGAAACCAGGATGCAGACAATGTGGTCCAGCAAGTAAGACGCAACAACCTCGCGGTCGAAAACAATTTGGCTACGATGGTAGAAAGAATCATGACTCGAAATGGCCTAAACACTGGGTTTACTAGGCCAAATTATACTTCACCAATAGTCGACTACATCCTTCGAGTGGAATTACCCCCTAGGACTAAGGTGCCTAAGTTCACTAAGTTTTCAGGGGACACAACGGAGTCCACCGTTGAACACGTAGCACGCTATATAATTGAGGCTGGGGAGATAGCCAATGACGAAAGCCTTAGGATAAAATACTTCCCAAGTTCTCTTACAAATAACGCCTTCACGTGGTTTACCACTTTACCACCAAGTACAATATGTAACTGGACGCAGTTAGAACGACTCTTCCATGAACATTTTTACATGGGCCAGACGAAGATTAGTTTGAAAGAGTTGGCCAGTGTAAAGCGTAAGTTTTCAGAGCCAATCGAAGAATACCTCAATAGGTTTCGACTACTCAAGGTAAGGTGTTTCACACAAGTGCCTAAACATGAGTTGGTCGAAATGGCAGCAGGAGGTTTAGATTACTCTATTAGGAAGAAATTAGATACGCAGTATCTGAGAGATATGGCCCAATTGGCTGACAGAGTCCGACAGCTAGAAAGGCTGAAAGACGAAAAGTCAAGATTTAACAAAGGCAAGAAAATAGCTTTTGTCGAACTCAACGAAAGTAGCGAAGGGGCCTGCGAAGAGTCCCCCTACTTCGAGGAGAGTGAAGTCGATCTTGCTGAATTAAAACAGGGTCCTCCATATTCCTGTCGAGTACTGGCCCCTCCTCAAGGAAAGGGCTTTGTCGAATCAGAAAAGAACGACAGGTTCCCTAAGAAAACTTACACCTTTGACATCACGAAATGTGATGAAATCTTCGATTTGCTAGTAAAAGATGGGCAGATGATAGTGTCGTCTGGTGCTAAAACACCGCCCTTAGAGCAGCGAAAAAAGAGAGGTTTTTGTAAGTACCATAATTTTCTGGGTCATAAAACATCTCAATGTTTTCTTTTCAGGGATCTCGTCCAGAATGCGATACAGGAGGGACGCTTGAAATTTGGAGATAAGGCAAAGGGCCAGATGAAGGTGGATGCTGATCCGCTGCAATTGACTGATGCTCTTTATGCTGAACCTATGGAAGCAAACATGATAGATGCTACTGAGGGCATCGAGTTTTCTGTTAATATGATGGAGGTTACTGAGGACCTCATTTCAGCACCAGTGATGGTGAAATGCGTCATGGGTTTCGGTTTGGGCGATACGGCAGTCATAGTCGAGGAGAATACTGGTTGAAACGATAACAAGTCAAGTCTAAGGGTTCAAAATCATCCAAGTTACGCCATAGTAACCAAGGAAACAGCTGACCATTTCGTCAGAATGGACCAGGCCACTGAGGGCTTGGAAAGAATGGAGCTAGGCGGGACGGTCGAAGTCAATATGGTCGACATTAACCCATCAGAGACCATGGAAGAGAAAGAATCAAAACACCATGAGGGATGTAGCAGGTTAGCATACCCAAAGACAGAAGAGTCAATCGTTGGCTTTTTACATCGATGCAAAGACAATGGATTGAGCGTGATTTTGTGCCCCAGGTGCAGCGCCGTTTTCGATAGAAAAGCAGCAGAGAAGCTAGAGGGAGAACGTCGACGTCGTCTGAACAGAGGTGGCCATGGTTTTGATCAATGAAAGAGCTACCACAGGAGGACAGAAGACCAACGCTCTGAACCTCGAATCAGGCCACCAAGTGCTAGGCCCGCCAGTTTCAAACCTGTTATCGATTCTGCTGATGGAAAGTGGAGGAAGCCTAATGAAGAGAGGGCGCAAGGGCAGCAAAGGTGGAAGAGCTTCGAAGTGAATCGAGGATCTTCGGTCTCCTACAGCAAGGAGTATCAATCCTCAAAAACAGCGCACATATCTGAAAACTATAAGGGTAAGAATCCTATGACCAGGTCTCAATGGAGGAGAGAGCAAAGAAGAAGAAAGGCTCTCAGAGAAGAGATGGAGAAAATTCATTCGAAGAACAGTTCAAACCCCCCCGGAAAAGAAGAACAGCAGTCGAAGATAGCGAAAAATTACCAGTTGGGCGAAGGTTGTTTTCGCCTAAACAAGACAGACTGACGGAAGGGGACGAAGACATGACAGATAACTTTGAATCCGATGATTCTTTAGACCTGGTGGTCAACGTGGTGTCGGTGATGCGCCGAGAGTTCAATAGGGTGTCAGAGGTCGAAGAACCAGGCGCAGACGCTGAGTGGGAAATGGCAGCACATAAACCTGTATGCTATTACATGATGAACAATGGTTGTGTCGAAGAGCAAAATGCTTTTTTCGAACGGCCCACTGAAGAAATGAGGACCCACCTGAAACCGTAGTATATTACAGCAAAAGTGGAGAACATCCCCATCAACAAAATACTGGTGGATTGTGGCGCTACGGTAAACCTGATGCCACATTCTTTGCTGACCAAAATAGGAAAGCATGACGCTGATACAAAGCCACATAATATGGTCTTGTCGAATTATGAAGGAAAAGTAGGAACCACCAGGGGGTGATTCAGGTGGATGTGACCGTCGGAACAATTACAAGACCAACGGTATTCATGGTGGTCGAAACAACGGCTAACTACAATTTATTGCTTGGTCGAGAATGGATACATGGCATTGGAGCAGTACCATCATCGATGCATCAAAGGATTGCCATCTGGAGGCCGGATGGCATAGTTGAAAATATTGAAGTTGATCAAGGGTACTTCAGGGTGCTAAGAAGGCAAATAGATTAGTTCCAATTCGACAAGCACTTGGCCAGCATTGGCCCTTGTGCTCCAGCGGACTTTGAGTTCGCACCAAATGACAAGGTGTACTACTCACTATACCTCCACCCTGTCGATGGATTTCGTTGGGATAGGGAAATACCTGGGGAGAGACTCCCATACCTGGGGGAAGCCCCAGTTGACCCCACGGGGTGGGGCAGTGAATTTGATGACTGAAGCAGCGGTGCTGCGAAGAATTTTGGCCTATGTGGCTGAAACTAAATTACAAACGGCCGCAATGGCCGCCCATGACAAAAAGGCTGAAGAAGCCACCAAAATACAGCGGGAGAGCCAGAGGCTCGACGCCATCTATGATGACGAACCTCTGGGGTTCGAGAGAGATCCTTTGGGGAACGACATCAAAATGCTCGCACGGGATCCATTGGAGGAAATTGATTTAGGAGAGGGTCCAACCAGGAGGCCAACGTACGTTAGTGCTAACCTCGACCCTCAACTGAAGATCGAAGTCATCCAGTTGCTCCGGGAGTATAAGGATTGTTTCGCCTGGGACTATGACGAAATTCCTGGGTTGCAAAGAGATTTGGTGGAACATAAACTACCAATAAAACCGGGAAAGAAGCCCGTCAAACAGGGCCCAAGGTGTTTTGCTCCAGAGATCATGTCGAAGATCAAGGAGGAAATCGAAAGGCTCCTTCGTTGTAGATTCATTTGCACAGCGAGGTATGTCGAATGGCTGGCCAACATTGTCCCAGTCATCAAGAAGAACGGGTCCTTAAGAGTGTGCATTGATTTCAGAGATTTGAATTCAACCACTCCCAAAGACGAATATTCGATGCCAGTGGCGGAAATGTTAGTTGATTCAGCCGCTGGCCATGAATACCTCAGTATGTTGGATGGTTATTCTGGATATAACCAGATTTTTATCGCGGAAGATGACGTTCCCAAAACAGCGTTTCGTTGTCCAGGGGCCTTAGGTACTTACGAATGGGTAGTAATGCCATTTGGCCTAAAGAACGCTGGGGCAACGTACCAGCGAGCAATGAATTCTATATTCCATGATTTCATCGAATCTTTTATGCAAATATACATTGACGATATTGTGGTGAAATCTGTTTCAGGAAAAAGCCATCTGGGTCATCTGCGATAATCGTTCGCCAGAATGAGGAAGTTCGGCCGCAAAATGAATCCGTTGAAGTGCGCGTTTTGTGTACAGGCGGGAGACTTCTTGGGTTTCGTTGTCCATAAGAAGGGAATCGAAATAAACCAGAATAAGACGAAGGCTATTTTAGAAACCAAAGCACCGTCAAACAAAAATGAGTTGTAATCGCTGCTGGGGAAAATTAACTTTCTAAGGAGGTTCATCTCTAACTTGAGCGGCAAGACGCAAGCCTTCTCACCTTTGCTTCGAATTACTAGGGACAGATTCGAGTGGGGCAAAGAGCAGCAGGAAGCCTTCGATAAAAATCAAAGATTACTTGTCTCATCCCCCAATCCTTTCGCCTCCGTGTAGAAGCAGGAGCATGCGATTGTACATAGCAGCGTCAGATAGAACTTTAGGGAGCATGTTGGCTCAGGAGGATGAGAATGGCGCCGAAAGGGCTATTTGCTACCTTAGTAGAGTTTTAAATGACACAGAAACTAGATATAGTGAAATCAAAAAGCTATGTCTATGTTTATATTTCTCATGTACAAAGTTAAAGCAATATATTAAACCAGTAGATGTTTGTGTTTCTTCGCACTTTGATGTTATTAAACACATGTTATCAAAACCTATTTTGCACAGTCGAATTAGAAAATGGGCACTGGCATTGACAGAATATTTTTTAACTTATAGACCGTTAAAAGCAGTCAAAGGGCAAATAGTGGCAGACTTTATCGTCGACCACTCTATAAACGAAAATGCCCTGAATATAGTTGAAGTGGAACCATGGAAATTATACTTCGATGGCTCTAGCCACAAACATGGCACGGGTATTGGTCTGATGATTATTTCGCCAGATAAAATTCCAACAAAATTCAAGTATAAAGTCGAGGGATGGTGTTCCAACAACGAGGCTGAATATGAAGCTTTAATAGTTGGACTTGAGATTTTGTTAGAATTGGGGGCAATCCAGGTCGAATGAATGGGCGATTTGGAATTAGTGATAAAACAGTTGACAAAGGAGTACAAATGCGTTAAAGAAAATCTCATCATGTACTTCGTAGTGGCCAATAGGCTGCTTAAAAAATTCAAAGCATCAACTATTCGACATATACCGAGAATACAGAACCGAGTGGCCAACGATCTAGCACAGATTGCCTCGGGATATAGGGTCTCGAAGGAAGACTTGCAGGAAGTAATCGAAGCTAGAGGCAAGGTAGTGTCAGTTGGGTTGAAGCCATCAGACTTAGAGGCTACAAAGTTTGGATATATGGATGAAGAGACTTTCGAAGTCTTTACCATCGGAGAATTGTTGGACAATGACTAGAGAAAGTATTTAGTCGAATATCTCCAGAATCCGTCAATAGCCTCGGATCGAAAGATAAAATATCGAGCGTTGAGTTATGTCTTGATGGGCAACGAATTGTTCAAAAAAAACCCTGAAGGAGTTTTGCTGAAATGCCTGAGTGAATCAGAGGCATACTTGGCTTTGTCAACAGTCCACAGTGGGGCATGTGGTGCACACCAAGTTGGCCATAAAATGAAATGGTTGTTATTTCGACAAGGTTTGTACTGGCCTACAATGCTAAAAGATTGCATCGAGTTCGCCAAGGGGTGCCAGGAGTGTCAAGTTCATGCAGGCATACAACACGTCCCAGCAAGCGAATTACATTCCATAATTAAACCATGGCCGTTTAGAGGCTGGGCTTTGGATCTGATTGGAGAAATTCGACCAACATCCTCAAAAAACCAAAAGTATATCTTAGTGGGGATAGATTACTTTACCAAGTGGATCGAAGCAGTGCCTTTACCTAAAGTGGATCAGGAAGATGTGATTGAATTCATTCAGAAAAATATCATCTTTAGGTTTGGACTGTCAGAGACGATAACAACGGATCAAGGGTCAATCTTCACGGGTAGAAAGATGCAGGATTTTGCCAAAGAGATGGGGTTCAAACTCTTAACTTCAACCCCTTATTACGCGCAGGCTAACGGGAAAGTCGAGGCAGCAAATAAAGTGGTCATTGACATGATAAAGAAGCAAGTAGGAACCAAGCCAAAGAATTGGCACAAAGTGTTGGATCAGGTTCTATGGGCATGTCGAACGTCACCCAAAGAGGCAACCAACGCCATCCCATATCGTTTGACCTTTGGTCACGATGCAGTGTTGCCAGTCGAAATCCACATACAGTCGATTAGGGTTCAAAGGCAACACGAAATTCCTAGAGAAGTCTATTGGGATATGATGCTCGATGAGGTCATAGACTTAGACGAAGAGAGATTGAAAGCTCTAGAATTGCTGAGAAGGCAGAAAAAGAGAGTGGAAAAGTCATACAATAAGAAGGTTAAAGCAAAAACCTTTTTAGTTGGAGACTTAGTTTGGAGAGTCATTTTGCCTATGGATCGAAAGGCCAAGACGCTGGGTAAATGGTCCCCAAAGTGGGAAGGACCCTTCCAAGTGTCGAGGGTGTTCTTTAATGGAGCCTATGAAGTGGAAGAATTGGGCGAAGATAGGAGGATATTAAAAGTAAATGGTAAGTACTTGAAAAAGTACAGGCCTATGCTACAAGAAGTTAAGATAACAACAGAATAACAGAAAGTATAAAGCAAAGCCACAAATGGTATTAATATTTGCCAAAATGGCACGATAAGTTACAATAACAAAATGGCTTCAAAGGCCAGCAAAATATACTCTGTTAAAATATGTCAGTAAATTAGAAAGGAAGATTGGCCTTCATTTTAAGGTAGCTCGCCTTCTGAGACTCGATACGTTGTTGGCACGAGGCCCTTTCATCAGTTAATCTAGCAACTTCTTCTTCTAAGCTTCGAGCCTCTTCTGCAAAAGTGATAGCATGTTCGAGTTCAGCAGCAAGGGCCGAATCGTCTTTGGAAGACAGTTGAGAAATCTTCTTTTCTTCCTTCTTGATCTTGCCTTGAAGTTTCTTGATCTTGCATTTCCAACAGACGATATTTTCCTTGCTGGAAGCAATCTCTAGTTGGTCTTTCTTTTTCTCTTCCTCCAGCTCTTCGATCCTTTGTTCTGATTCCGCTGCACTTGTCCAGGCAGCTGCTTCGCAACCAGATTTCGTCGAAATGTCACTTTCGAGGCGGGGCAGCAACGTGAGGTCTTTGTAGACTTGATCTATCAAAATTCCCACCTCTCGAATGACGTTAGCAGCTTCAGGCGATATGGAGTCAAGTTTCACCTATTGAAGAAGCGTTTTCAAAGATAGGTGGGTGACAGAATCCATCTTCAGCAACATGGAAAGGTCTCCTTTAAAGATTTTGGCTTTGATCTTCGCCAAAATATCATCTGAAGGTTTGCTAGAGACCTGGCCCTCAGAAGTCGAAGTACTTCGAGTTTTGCTAGAAGAACTGCCTCGACTGCGCAACAGTAGTTGGACGTATCGACGAGGATCGCTTTCTTTTAGCGCAGCCATTTCTTCCTTAGAGAGGATCGTTTCGCTCTGAAGAGGCATTGCCTGTGGCACCTCGACGGGAATAACTTTGGTAGCATCAATGAAAGCAGGCTCATCAGACTTTCCCTTTGTAATTATTTCCCTTTCTACATGGGCAACTTTTGTGGGGTCTTGAGCCAAGGTAGCCTCTTTCTCCTCATCATCTGACTCACCTAGCTCAGATTGGTGCATGGCTTCTTCTTCGCATGCGTTGGCTTCGTCCGCATCAACGTCGTCAGTAGCGGGTTTTGTGTGAACGAGAGGGGAACTTGTTGTGGTGGCAGGGTTGGTGTCCTCAGGTTTGGGGTTTTCATCTTCATCTGCCACGACTATTGTCTCAGGAGCTCCCTCTTCCTCATGGTCGGACCCATCAGTTTGTGATTGTTGGGTAGTAGTTTTTAGGGGCGAAGGGGCTGTATAAAATTCAGGTTTGTTAAATTCACCAAGAGAACTCACACCAGAGCCCAAATCAGATGTAGGAATATAAGTGGGTTCACCTTGGCTGTTCAATGGATAAATAGGCAAGGGAGACGGCTGCATATAAGGTTTGGAAGCCTCAGTAGTAGTCTGCAGTTGGGAAAATAAACCTCATGAGACGCGAGATGAAAGAAACAAGAGCTTGATATAGAAAGGTCAGAGATTCTTTCACAATACCTTTGCGGCTTCCTCAGCCGGACTAGAGTTATCACTCTCTATGGGAATGGCAGAAGGATTTGGATCATTTGTTGTGAGAGCTTTGACAGGAGATTCAGGAGGCGTGTTCTATTTCTGTATCTTGGTGGGAGATGAAGGAGATTCGACGCTCTCTATCCCATGAGTTACCCTTCGTTTTCTTTTTAGGGGAACATCTTCACGAGGGGATTCATCATCGTCGGAGTCTATGATGACTTGGGCTGCAACTTTTCTTCTTTTTTGAGGAGTTGGAGGTTTGCGGCCAACCTGGGAAGATCGAAGTGATCAGCAAAATACAGAAAAGCTTCAAGTGAATAAGAGCATGTAAGAATTTACCTTTGAATTTTCGGTCTTTCCTTCTGTTTTATTTGTCGAAGCGTTTCTTTTGGGAGCAGCTGCGAATAAGTAAATATAGAAGACATGGGTTAGTAACGTTGAAGCTTCGTGAGAGGAAGCCAAATCGAAGGGAGATGACCTTCAAGGATTTCGGTCTCGATGTGAACATCTCCGATACTGATATGAAGGTGCCCTCTAAAAGTATCAAGTGTATGTTTAGTCGGAACCACCCGCTGCGCTTTAGGCTTCGACTGCTGTCGAAGTATTTTTATATTATCCTCACAGATAACCCAGTCTGGAAATGGAGGGGCAAGAGCCACGCCAAAATCAGCGATTGGTAATCGAGGGGTCTTTGGGGGAAAGATTTTAAAAGCAACCTCATATCGTGTATCATAAGGGATAGATGAGGGGATTTTCAGTTTCTCTATTCGTTTGGAAAATTTTTCTTTTAAAGTGACAGCAGCCTCGTGGACGGTTCGACTAACATCATTTGGTCGATAGGCAGTTTCGAAGTACTTCTGGAAAGCTTGTATCTCTTTGATATGAGTAGACGTACCTTTCTTGACTTTTTCCTGCACATCAATAAAAGCCTGGTCAATCAAGCGTGAAAAACTCGAAACATCAAGAAAGTTATTGGAGTAATGATTGGTCCACCAGTTGTAAAAGTCTGGGGTACAAAGGTGAGAGGGTTCAAAATAAATTGGAGTAAAATGGGACTTATGGGCGTAACGGGCCATTTGAGTCGAACACTCAAGTGGGTTGAAGCTGGTAGAGAGAAGAATAACATGAGACTTCTTATCATACAAGCACCTAGGCAATGATTGAATTAACCCAAATTGCCTCGACACCAAGTTGGGTTGATAAGCGACTAATATTGCTTGTCCTCTGACAAGGTTGAGCTTATGAACTATCAAGCGTGGCGTCAAGAATCTCTCCCATATCAGGTTTGATTCTGCTTCCTATTTTTGTGAAACTGGAGGAAATGACCTGGTGAACCATTCAGGGCCATACAGCCTATGAGCAAAAGGGGCCATCCTGGGAGTGAATTCATGCCTTTTTGCGAACAAGTGGATGAAGCTGGTAAGATTGGCACGAAGGCTTCGACCCTCTTCATTTGGTGTCAACTAAACCAAGCGTGGCCATTCGACCTGACGTTCAGATACCTGGGCTTTGTCGACCTTTCCTTTAAAGGGAAGGTTGTGTTCGAAGGTGGCGTTCAACCATAGTTGAAGCAACCAAAATGGCCCCGCCATTATAAGAGCGCCATGGGTTTTTGGGTCCCTCAGTTTATCAGCGCCTTCTCCCAAAGCCTCATACAGGCTGGCTAGTATCATCTCACTAAGGCATATGTCCCTTTTAAGGTGTAACTGATTCGCCAGGGTCAGGTACTTCCTCGCCACCTGCAAAGACTTTGTGCAAAAAATGCAGCGAGATAACCACATAGCCAGAAAGGCTATGTGCTCCTCGTCTTCAACTACGTCGGTGTCTTTCTTATGATAATGATTTATGAAGGGTGTGTAAGTATGCTTCATGCTACCAAAACCTATGGTGTCCCGTGCATCAATTTTAGGATTGTAAGCCAATCCACATGGTCTTAATCCAACGATAGCAGCCATGTCGAAAAGTGTGGGAGTCACCATTCCACAGGGAAGATGGAAGGTATGGTGAGTACTGTCCCAAAAATACAAAGAGGAGGCCAACATTAACGGACAGTAAGGTGGCCCAACCTTCGGCAGCATGATTAGGTCATAAATACCTATTTCTTTCCAATGTTGTGCCTTCGCTTTCTCTATTTTCGCCAACCAGTTAAGATAAAGTTCAGAATCTTTGAAGTACGGCGTAGCTCTAAATAGTCTTGCCCCATCATGTAAATATTTAAGGTCCACGTTGAAGAGAGAAAGGTCATCTGGGTTATCAGAAGGGATTTTGCTAGCGTCTTTTTGCCCTAAGGGTTTGGTTTTTCAATAGGAAGGGAAAAAGTCACTCAAAGTGGAATAATCAAGGTTTGGGGGTGACAATGGGCCAGACATGGCTAAAGTTTATCCAGCCACATCAACGGGGATGATTACCTGAGATTCGTAGATGTGTCGTTTCTCTTCCGCTAACGGTTCCCTGATGAGCTGTTGGTTCTTCGTGATTTTTGGTCCGCTCAAAGTAGCGAAAGGTGGCAATGCAGATGAAGAAGATGGTCTCCTAGTTTGAGTTTTCTTCTGTTGTTCAGCCATGATTGAAGTTTCCAGAGAGGAAGGAGATTTTTATGGTGTTTAAAAAAGGGGTTTCTTCAGCAAAGGGGAGAAGAGCAAGCGGTGGTAAAGAGTAGAAAGTCTTATGAAAAATTTCTTTGGTGATTTTATAAGGGTTCAGAAAATTAAGAATTTTACGTGGGTGAAGTTAGTGGGCCACGTGTGCCACCTAGTGGAAGAAGTAAGGGGCGGTTGTAACCTATACCCCTAGGCGCTAAAAGGGTGATGATGTTTTCTGAATTTTTGTGAGTTCCAAGAAACCTGCCATGATGATGATGACGTCAGAAGCGTGCAAAGTGGCGCAGTTTTTAATAAACATTTATCTTTCTTTTGTTTTATCTTCCAAAGGATAAGAGGCAAACCAAAGGGTCTGATAGTATCGAAAAGATGGTGTCGAATGGGATACTATCAAAAAATGTCATTTTCCTGCAATAAGGTCGAAAAGAACATTCTTTGGGGGCAATTTGTTAGCTTCCAAATTCGACACTACCTTGGGTTGCTAAAACACTAAGACATAATTAAGGTCTAAGTTAAATGAAGCAAAGAGGTTTCGACAGTCTCTAAGGAATTTTTCTAAAGTTAAACGGTTGAAATAACTTAGAAAAATTAAGAAACCTAAAGTTATGAGCATTTCGACCGTGTCAGAGGTCATTCGACCAAAATTCCGCAAATGGCATTGCTACGTCGTTTTGAAATTCAAAAATTGGAGGGAGGAGTTTTGGTTCATAAGACACGTGGCGAATTCTAGAGCAAGAGGTTACATGCAAATGACACTTGTTAGATCGAGGAGATACTAGGAAGTTATTAGCGGTTAATTATTAGCATTATAAATAGGGATTTGTTAGGCAGATTTCTAGGTGTGTTTTACTATTTGTACAAAGTAACTCCAATCAAATTTACTCAAAGTACCCGAGTGTGAGAAAAGAGTATTTTCACGGAGAATGTACGTTATGTAAAATCACCAACTTTTCAATAAAGTCTTTTACAATTTCAGCAACATTTACATTTCCTCTGTCGAACCACTTGTGCAAGTGTTACATTTTGCCTTTTACCTTTCCTGCATCTTTTACTCCAATTCCTTCTTCCCTTTAAACTTTTTACCCTTTTCGAACAGCCTTTTTTTTTACACGTCTTTTATAGCATTTCCTTTAAGTTTATGCACTTTAAAATATCCAGTCAAAGTCCTTTTCATTACAAGCACATTTACCAATTCGTTATCACAAGTACTTTAAATTTAATTTTAAACGTAGAATACTTTAGCACATGTCCTAGGATCAATCTGATCGATCCTGTGAGTCACCAAAGTCAAATTTGGAAGATCAGCGGTTGTTTTCCGATTTTCAAGGGAAACACTCCCATCATCTCATTCAATCCTTTCCTTCTTTCCATTTCATGTTGTATGATTTTGTGCATTAGGATAGATGTAGGCATGTTATAAGTTTCTTTCTCTTTTCTTCCTACTTGCATTAAAGGTTGAGATGAGCTTGTGGTGGTGTTTAACCCACACTATTTCCTCCCTTTTCTTGTGCGTTGCATTACATATACATTCATTCATTCATTTCTATTTCATGTCTTATTTCATGTTGTTATTTGCTTCTTTTTTCTTACCATGATCCCTTAGGACTTCCAATCTCCTTGTTTAAGGATGATTGTGATAGACTCTAGGACCAATCCATGTATAAGAACATTAAGTAGAATTTCCCTTCAACCACAACTATAGGTTCATATTGCATGCCAACTCTAGGGTTTGAGTCTAGTTCCCCTTAGTTGTGTCTTCTCTCTTTCTCATCTCAAAATAACTTCAAAATACTTAATAAAGGCTAATGAATATTGTACGCTACGAGCCTTAAGTGTAACAGCCCAAAATTTCATTAAATAATTAATTATAGTAATTAATTGATTTAGTGGGATTTTATGTTAATGTTGGAAATTAATTTTTATTAATTAGTATGGATAGAAAATTATGAAGGAATTGGAGAGGAAGGAAAAATGAAAGAAATATATAAGTGAGGAAGAAAAGAAAAGAAAGTTAGAAAAACATTTGGAAAGAAAGAGGAAAGAAGAAGAAAGGAGAGAAAGAGAAGAGAAGAAGAGGAAAAGTGGAATTCATCAAGAACCAACATCAAAGCTCCGATTAATCGAGGTAAGGGTGAGAAATGTTTCTATTTGATCATTGTATGATGTTATGTATATTGGGTTGGGGCTTTGGTAGAGTTTTCATCACTTTCCATTTAGGGCAAAATGTTGGATAATTGGTAGATTGATGATTTAACCGGTTGAAACTGAGTAATAATGCCATAGAATAGTCGGGTAACATGTATTAATGTTGTTTATACTGATTTGGATGTGTAAGAGAGGGTTGATGATGGATTGGTGAAGGAGGAACAGAATAGGGTTCTGTTCTGCGCAGGTTCGCTGGCTCTCGCCAGGAGAGTGAAGGCGAAGCTTCGCCAGGCGAAGCCTAGCGAATGTTGGCGAGTAATTATATTTAAGTCCCAGTGGACTTCGCTGGTGGGTTCGCCAGGCAAAGGTGGATAGCGAAGGTTCGCCCAGCGAAGGTGCTGGCGAATGGTGGCGAGTGAAGTCAGTAGCTACTGACTTGGGCTCGCTGGGAAGTCTCGCCAGGCGAAGCCTAGCGAGTGTTCGCTGAGAGGGTTCGCCAGGCGAAGGTCAGGCGAAGGTTCGCTGCGGAGTCTCGCCAGGCGAATGTGGGCAAGTTTGACAGCATTTTTCTTTTGCTGTATTGATCATGTGGAGATGGTTTGGTTGTTTCACATAGGTGGATACCTTATGATAAGGATATAGATATGATCTATTATGGTAACATGTGTTGTGGGTAGCCTTCGGGCGTGAATCCTAGAGTTGTGATATGAATGATTAATTGTAATCGGTTAAAATACATGAGAACATAATGATGATTATGTGGGTATTAATTGATGAGTTGTGAATGTTTGATTGTTGTGTACAATTATGTAATGAGTATGCATGAGAACATTTTGAATATGTGTGCATAACTTATAGTTGTATGATTGGTATTGCGATGTGAATACCTTGATTGTTGTGATAATTAGAGATACATGGGAATACAATGAGGAATGTATGTGTATCGTCTAATGAATTGTGAGTGCATATTTATATGCGATTGATTATGTGAATGCATGGGAACATATGTGATATGTGTGCATTGTTGTTGAATATGATGATGATGTGTGAAATGAATACATTGATAAATGTTTGATATATGTTGTATGTGCAATCATGATGATATTCTCGAAGGGGTGAATTATTCGAATGCATGAGATTAAGATGTCGGTCTTAAGTGCATTTGTTGTGGTTGATTGTACATGCATCATTTAGTCAAGAGGCAATGTCTGTTAGTTTCGTGGAAACTAGTGGCTTGTCCCAAACCTAGAAGTGTGGGTTTGAAGGCTTAGAGGACGGGCCTTTGTGGTTATCGGTCTAGAAGTGTGGACCCGGTTTAATGTAAAAACCGAAAAAAAGATAACGGGTTATCGGTCTAGAAGTGTGGACCCGGTTTAATGTAAAAACCGAAAAAAAAGATAACGAGAGTCGGTACCGCATTGCATGAGTTGCATTGAGTTGTTGAGTCACATTGATATATGACATATGCATGAAGTGATGCTTATGTGTGAATGATGAGATTGTGGAAATTGTAAGTGTATACATAATGTGGGAATGCTTTGTGAATATCCATGTTTGTATATATATATGTGTGGTAAATATATATGACTATGAGAATGAAGTGTGGTGAGAAATGTGAATATGTGCTATATGATTACCTATATATATATATATATATATATATATATATATATATATATATATATATATATATATATATATATATATATATATATATATATATATATATATATATATATATATATATATATATATATATATATATATATATATATATATATATATATATATATATATATATATATATATATATATATATATATATATATATATATATATATATATATATATATATATATATATATATATATATATATATATATATATATATATATATATATATATATATATATATATATATATATATATATATATATATATATATATATATATATATATATATATATATATATATATATATATATATATATATATATATATATATATATATATATATATATATATATATATATATATATATATATATATATATATATATATATATATATATATATATATATATATATATATATATATATATATATATATATATATATATATATAATCTTATGCTTTGATTATTATGGTTATATTTCTCACCCTTCTGCTGTTTTATAATGCTCTACGAGGCATTGCAGATTAGGAAGCTGGAGTCCTTTTGTGAAGATTAGTCTTCATTCTTTTGAGTCTGCTGCTCTGATATGTAACACCGGGTAGTTAGACTAGTATAGTCATTCTTTTGTGATACATTGCGATGTATCAGCTGATGTGGTTTTGTAATCTAACTGATATGATGTATTAATCTGGATGACTTATGTGCATTTGAATTAATATTTTGGAACTGCTTAAATGATTTGATCTTCCGCTTACTTTTGAAAATGTTACATATTTTATGGAGCAAAATGTTAAAGCGTTTTATTGGTAAAGTTGTGACATTCTTCTTTTATACCTTATTCTAAAACTTTTACTCTGATGAATTTGTATATGCTTAAATGTTTTATATGCATTTATTTGGGGTATAGAAGGGGGTGTTACAATAGTGGTATCAGAGCAGGTCGGTCCGTCCGACCAAGTTGTTAGAGTGTTTTTTTTCCTGTGTGTTATTGATATGCGTGTGATGCATTATCAATATTGGTTGTTCTTACGTGGTTCTGTTGCTGGAATTAGTAAGATGGTTGCAGGAAGGAACGACGAAGCAATTGCGGAGGCATTGACGAGATTGGCGGGGGCAATTGGGCAGAATCCTCCGGCCAATGTGAATGTGAGGAGTCATGCTGATGATGGATTCCGTGCTTTGGGGAAATTCCAAAAGAATAACCCTCCGGTCTTCAAGGGAACTCATGAACCGGACAAGGCACAAATTTGGTTGAAAGCTGTGGAAAAGATTTTTCGAGTTATGAATTGCTCGGATGCACAGAAGGTGCAGTTTGGGACCCATATGCTCGAAAAAGAAGCTGAAGATTGGTGGGGTAATACTCGCCAAAGATTTGAGGAAGATGATATTGTGATTACTTGGGATTTGTTTAGAGAAACCTTTCTGGAGAAGTATTTTCCAGAGGATGTGCGGGGGAAGAAAGAGATCGAATTTCTTGAGTTGAAGCAAGGTAATTCGACGGTTGCTGAGTATGCGGCGAAATTTGAGGAGTTGATCAAATTTTGTCCTCACTATAATACTGGTAATGCTGAGAGGTCTAAGTGCCTCAAGTTTGTGAACGGTTTGAGACCCGAGATTAGACACGCTATTGGATATCAGGAAATCAGGCGGTTTTCTGAGTTGGTTAACAAGAGCAGAATTTATGATGAAGACAGTAGGGCTAGGTCTAGCCACTACAAGAGCCTAAGTGATAAGAAAGGAAAAGGACAATTCAGAGGAAAACCTTACGTAACTCCTGCTGATAAGGGGAAACAAAAGGTTGGTTTTGGCAAGAAGCCAAGTGGGGGAGTTTCTACCCCGGTTAGGTGTTACACTTGTGGTGAAGCGGGGCATCGTGCTCCGGAGTGCAAAAGTGTTGAACCGAGGTGTTTTAAGTGTGGTAAGCCAGGCCACAAGGCTCTAGAGTGTAGAAGCGGTGCGGGTGTTACTTGCTATAACTGTGGTGAGCGAGGGCACATCAGTACCAAGTGCGATAAGCCGAAGAAGAATCAAGGAAGCGGAAAAGTGTTCGCTCTATCTGGATCTGAGACTGCTAGCGACGATCGATTGATCAGAGGTACGTGTTTTATTAATGGTATACCTTTGATCGCTATAATTGATACCGGAGCTACGCATTCTTTTATTTCTTTGGATTGTGTTAGGAGGTTGAATCTTGAGTTGTCTGTGATTGGTGGCGGTATGGTTATTGATACTCCTGCTATGGGTTCGGTAACTACACCGTATGTTTGCTTGAATTGCCCGTTGAGTATTTTCGGTAGAGGTTTTGGGATTGATTTAGTGTGTCTTCATTTAGATAAACTGGATGTCATTCTTGGAATGAATTGGTTAAAATTCAATCGTGTGTATATTAACTGTTTTGACTAAACGGTTATTTTTCCCGATTCAGAAGTTGAAAGGGAATTGTTTATGACGAGGAAACAAGTGAAGGAATCGGTACAAGATGGGGCTAAGGTATTTATGCTTATGGCAACTTTGAGGACTAGTGAAAGTGAAGAGATTGATGTAGTGCCCATTGTTAGAGATTTTCCGGAAGTATTCCCTGAAGAGATAAAGGATTTACCGCCGGAGCGAGAAGTGGAGTTTTCGATAGATTTGATTTCTGGAACTAGTCCGATATCGATGGCTCCATATCGTATGTCGGCCTCGGAGTTAAAAGAGTTGAAGAGTCAACTTGAGGATTTGCTTGAAAAGAGGTTTATTCGTCCGAGCGTGTCACCGTGGGGTGCACCGGTCTTGTTGGTTAAGAAGAAAGAGGGTTCTATGAGGCTCTGTGTGGATTACAGACAGTTGAACAAGGTGACTATTAAGAATAAGTATCCACTTCCAAGGATTGATGATCTGATGGATCAGTTGGTTGGTGCAAGCGTGTTCAGCAAGATTGATTTGAGATCTGGGTATCATCAGATCCGTGTGAAAGCTGAGGATATTCAGAAGACGGCCTTTCGGACGAGGTATGGACACTATGAGTATTCCGTGATGCCATTTGGTGTGACTAATGCACCAGGTGTATTTATGGAGTACATGAATAGGATTTTCCATCCGTATTTGGATAAGTTTGTGGTGGTGTTTATTGACGACATCTTGGTTTATTCGAAGAGCGAAGGAGAGCATGCCGAGCATCTGAAGATTGTGTTATCTGTGCTGAGAGAGAAGCAGTTGTTCGCAAAGCTTTCTAAGTGTGAATTTTGGTTGAAGGAAGTTAGTTTCCTTGGTCATGTGATTTCTAGTAGTGGTGTTGCGGTCGATCCGTCGAAGGTTGAAGCGGTGTCGCAATGGGAGACTCCGAAGTCAGTTTTTGAGATCAGAAGTTTTCTTGGTTTAGCCGGTTATTATCGGAAGTTTATTGAAGGATTCGCTAAGTTATCGTTGCCGTTGACGCAGTTGACTAGGAAAGGTCAAGCCTTTGTTTGGGACGCCAAGTGTGAAGCGAGTTTTCGAGAACTTAAGCGAAGGTTGACGACAGCTCCTGTTTTGATTCTGCCAAATCTAGAGGAACCATTCGTTGTGTATTGTGATGCTTCTTTGATGGGCTTAGGAGGTGTGTTGATGCAGAATAACCAAGTTGTAGCTTATGCTTCGAGGCAACTCAAAGTGCATGAGAAGAATTATCCAACGCATGACTTAGAGTTGGTCGCCGTTGTGTTCGTGTTGAAACTCTGGAGGCACTATTTATTTGGCGCAAGATTTGAAGTGTTTAGTGACCACAAGAGTTTGAGATATCTTTTTGATCAAAAGGAATTGAATGCGAGACAAAGAAGATGGCTTGAACTTTTGAAGGATTATGATTTTGGCTTGAACTACCATCCGGGTAAAGCGAATGTAGTAGCGGATGCATTGAGTCGGAAATCATTGCATATGTCGGCGTTGATGGTGAAAGAGTTAGAATTGGTTGAGCAATTTCGGGATTTGAGTTTGGTATGTGAGAGAACTTCTTTTGGGTTTAAGTTGGGTATGTTAAAGCTTACAAGTGGTATTTTGGATGAAATTCGAGAAGGACAAAAATCGAGCTTAGTTAATCGGTTGACTTTAATCAACCAAGGCCAAGGTGGTGATTTTCGGATTGATGAGAATGGGATTATGAGATGTCGGGATCGAGTTTGTGTTCCAAATGTTGTTGAGCTGAAAAAGAGTATCCTTGAGGAAGGACATCGTAGCGGATTAAGTATTCATCCGGGTGCTACTAAGATGCATCAGGATTTGAGGAAAGTATTTTGGTGGCCTAGTATGAAGAAGGATATTGCGGAATTTGTGTATTCTTGTTTGACTTGCCAGAAGTCGAAGATTGAGCATCAGAAGCCATCGGGTTTGATGAAGCCGTTGTTTATTCCTGAGTGGAAATGGGATAGTATCTCCATGGATTTTGTATCGGGTTTGCCGAGGACGCCGAGTAATTTTGAGGCTATTTGGGTTATCGTGGACAGGTTGACTAAATCTGCTCACTTTATTCCTATGCGTATGGATTACCCTTTGGAGAGGTTGGCTAAGTTGTATATTGAGAGGATTGTGTGTCTGCATGGTATTCCGTCGAGTATTGTTTCGGATAGGGATCCGAGGTTTACTTCGAGATTTTGGGAGAGCCTGCAGAGTGTTTTGGGTACTAAGTTGTGTTTGAGTTCAGCGTATCATCCTCAGACTGATGGTCAGACGGAGAGGACGATTCAGTCGCTTGAAGATCTTTTGAGAGCTTGTGTATTGGAAAAAGGAGGAGCTTGGGATAACTACTTGCCTTTGATTGAGTTTACCTACAACAATAGTTTCCATTCAAGTATTGGTATGACACCATTTGAGGCGTTGTATGGTAGGCGGTGTAGGACACCATTGTGTTGGTTCGAGTCCGGAGAGAGTTCTGTTGTTGGACCCGAGTTAGTTCAACAGACTACTGATAAGATCAAGATGATTTAAGAGAAGATGAGAATTACTCAGAGTCGTCAGAAAAGTTATCATGAAAAGAGGAGGAAGGCACTTGAATTTCAAGAGGGAGATCATGTGTTTCTTCGAGTCACTCCGATGACAGGTGTTGGTAGGGCACTGAAGTCGCGCAAGTTGTCGCCGCGTTTCATTGGTCCTTATCAGATTTTGCAAAGGATAGGAGAAGTGGCCTATCGTGTGGCTTTACCACCGTCGCTTGCTAATCTTCATGACGTATTCCATGTATCTCAGTTGAGGAAATACATTGCGGATCCGTCTCATGTAGTCCAAATAGATGATGTGCAGGTGAGAGATAACCTGACTGTTGAGGCATCACCTATGCGGATTGAGGATCGGAAATTGAAGCAGCTTCGAGGTAAAGAGATTGCTTTAGTGAAGGTCGCTTGGGGAGGACCGGCTGGTGGAAATGTTACTTGGGAGCTTGAGAGTCGGATGAAAGAGTCTTATCCAGAACTGTTTGAATCAGGTAACATTTTCGAGGACGAAAATTCCTAAAGTGGGGGAGAGTTGTAACAGCCCAAAATTTCATTAAATAATTAATTATAGTAATTAATTGATTTAGTGGGATTTTATGTTAATGTTGGAAATTAATTTTTATTAATTAGTATGGATAGAAAATTAAGAAGGAATTGGAGAGGAAGGAAAAAAGAAAGAAATATATAAGTGAGGAAGAAAAGAAAAGAAAGTTAGAAAAACATTTGGAAAGAAAGAGGAAAGAAGAAGAAAGGAGAGAAAGAGAAGAGAAGAAGAGGAAAAGTGGAATTCATCAAGAACCAACATCAAAGCTCCGATTAATCGAGGTAAGGGTGAGAAATGTTTCTATTTGATCATTGTATGATGTTATGTATGTTGGGTTGGGGCTTTGGTAGAGTTTTCATCACTTTCCATTTAGGGCAAAATGTTGGATAATTGGTAGATTGATGATTTAACCGGTTGAAACTGAGTAATAATGTCGTAGAATAGTCGGGTAACATGTATTGATGTTGTTTATACTGATTTGGATGTGTAAGAGAGGGTTGATGATGGATTGGTGAAGGAGGAACAGAATAGGGTTCTGTTCTGCGCAGGTTCGCTGGCTCTCGCCAGGCGAGTGAAGGCGAAGCTTCGCCAGGCGAAGCCTAGCGAATGTTGGCGAGTAATTATATTTAAGTCCCAGTGGACTTCGCTGGTGGGTTTGCCAGACGAAGGTGGATAGCGAAGGTTCGCCCAGCGAAGGTGCTGGCGAATGGTGGCGAGTGAAGTCAGTAGCTACTGACTTGGGCTCGCTGGGAAGTCTCGCCAGGCGAAGCCTAGCGAGTGTTCGCTGAGAGGGTTCGCCAGGCGAAGGTCAGGCGAAGGTTCGCTGCGGAGTCTCGTCAGGCGAATGTGGGCGAGTTTGACAGCATTTTTCTTTTGCTGTGTTGATCATGTGGAGATGGTTTGGTTGTTTCACATAGGTGGATACCTTATGATAAGGATATAGATATGATCTATTATGGTAACATGTGTTGTGGGTAGCCTTCGGGCGTGAATCCTAGAGTTGTGATATGAATGATTAATTGTAATCGGTTAAAATACATGAGAATATAATGATGATTATGTGTGTATTAATTGATGAGTTGTGAATGTTTGATTGTTGTGTACAATTATGTAATGAGTATGCATGAGAACATTTTGAATATGTGTGCATAACTTATAGTTGTATGATTGGTATTGCGATGTGAATACCTTGATTGTTGTGATAATTAGAGATACATGGGAATACAATGAGGAATGTATGTGTATCGTCTAATGAATTGTGAGTGCATATTTATATGCGATTGATTGTGTGAATGCATGGGAACATATGTGATATGTGTACATTGTTGTTGAATATGATGATGATGTGTGAAATGAATACATTGATAAATGTTTGATATATGTTGTATGTGCAATCATGATGATATTCTCGAAGGGGTGAATTATTCGAATGCATGAGATTAAGATGTCGGTCTTAAGTGCATTTGTTGTGGTTGATTGTACATGCATCATTTAGTCAAGAGGCAATGTCTGTTAGTTTCGTGGAAACTAGTGGCTTGTACCAAACCTAGAAGTGTGGGTTTGAAGGCTTAGAGGACGGGCCTTTGTGGTTATCGGTCTAGAAGTGTGGACCCGGTTTAATGTAAAAACCGAAAAAAAGATAACGGGTTATCGGTCTAGAAGTGTGGACCCGGTTTAATGTAAAAACCGGAAAAAAAAAAGATAACGAGAGTCGGTACCGCATTGCATGAGTTGCATTGAGTTGTTGAGTCACATTGATATATGACATATGCATGAAGTGATGCTTATGTGTGAATGATGAGATTGTGGAAATTGTAAGTGTATACATAATGTGGGAATGCTTTGTGAATATCCATGTTTGTATATATATGTGTGTGGTAAATATATATGACTATGAGAATGAAGTGTGGTGAGAAATGTGAATATGTGCTATATGATTACCTATATATATATATATATATATATATATATATATATATATATATATATATATATATATATATATATATATATATATATATATATATATATATATATATATATATATATATATATATATATATATATATATATATATATATATATATATATATATATATATATATATATATATATATATATATATATATATATATATATATATATATATATATATATATATATATATAATCTTATGCTTTGATTATTATGGTTATATTTCTCACCCTTCTGCTGTTTTATAATGCTCTACGAGGCATTGCAGATTAGGAAGCTGGAGTCCTTTTGTGAAGATTAGTCTTCATTCTTTTGAGTCTGCTGCTCTGATATGTAACACCGGGTAGTTAGACTAGTATAGTCATTCTTTTGTGATACATTGCGATGTATCAGCTGATGTGGTTTTGTAATCTAACTGATATGATGTATTAATCTGGATGACTTATGTGCATTTGAATTAATATTTTGGAACTGCTTAAATGATTTGATCTTCCGCTTACTTTTGAAAATGTTACATATTTTATGGAGCAAAATGTTAAAGCGTTTTATTGGTGAAGTTGTGACATTCTTCTTTTATACCTTATTCTAAAACTTTTACTCTGATGAATTTGTATATGCTTAAATGTTTTATATGCATTTATTTGGGGTATAGAAGGGAGTGTTACATTAAGTACTTGAGAAATGGTTTTTTTGGGGTTTCCTCTTGATGGCCTAGAGTGTTTAGTGTTCACCCTTTGGGTGATGTGCGACGCATTCGCTCCCAGGTCATAGTCTCTAGTGCAATATAAATTACAAATAATTCAAAAACACTTCTCCTTAAAAGGCACAAAAACAAATGATCAAACTTCATTTTGTCCCTTGGGACCCTTAACAATGGAAAACCTTTTCATGAAAAAGAGTTTCGTTAACTCTTAGTTCTACTACAAACAGGTAATGCCTAAGTCTCCAAAGGTCGAGCTGCATACACCTAACTGCTAGAACTGATTGTTAACCATACTCGGGTAAAAACAGTTGAACCAACCGGTGTTCTTTTTTTCTCGAACTATGTTTGCTCTGATTTCTCATACCGTGCGAGAATACATAGGTACAAGACACGATGTCTTGGCGAACAACCTTTCCCCACTTGTCATCCGTAGTTAGCCGAACTACGTTGACTCTGACTTTCCCATTGCACGAGGGAATACGTAGGCCCAGAGCGGCGATGCTCTGTCGAGTGACTTTTCTTTTTCTTTTGACCCTGAGACCTTTAGCGTAGATAGTTTCAATCATCCCTTTTAGATAGACAACAAGCATGGACCCCGTCGAGTACGACGAACGTGAGGGGTGCTAATATCTTCCCCTTGCGTAACCGAATCCCGAACCCGAGATTTGGTTGCGAGAACCAATCTTATCATGTTTCATCAGGTTTTCTCTGATCGTTTCCTTTCCCTCACGTTGGGATAAATAATGAACAGTGGCGACTCTTCTGTCATTGCCGGCACCTTTTTTCGCATTAGCGATAGTTATCACGTTGAAATCAAAACCTAGTGGGTATGGAGGAATCACATGGTTTATCTCCTTCGGCATTATCATCCCACCTTTGATCAAATCAGGCAACATCTGACTGTACGATATTGGCAACTGAGTGAAATGCCTCTCTAGCTTCCTTGGTCTCCGTCGGGCGTGCTGACGCGGCTGACGGCTATATGACTGTTGACTCTGAGGAGGTCCTTGATTTGAAGAATGATATTGTCTCTATGGAGAGAACATTATCTGATACGGAGACCAAGAAGATTGTTGACTCTGAACAGTTGAAATATTTGAAGAATGAATCTGAGGTATCAAGGATTCCTAGATGGAATTACTTTCCTTCTCCTATTCTTCTCGAGAACGGACAACTGATTCACTTTCACCGGCTAAAGTGTCTGAGGTGTATTAAATCTTTCCACTCTTGAGTCCACTCTCGATATGTTCCCCAACTACTATCAAGTCAGAAAAGTTTAATACCTCATTGTCAATCATCTTATCCAAGTATGGACTTTGCCAAGTACCCATGAACAGGTCAACCAATTCCCTGTCTAGAATTGGTAGTTGAACGTGAGTGACTAACTCTCTCCATCTTTGAGCATACGCTTTGAAAGATTCATTGTCCGCTTGAGGTAAGTCTTGCAACTGCATGCGGCTAGGAGCCATGTCCTGGAAACAGTGAATCATAAGCTTATAGTTGCGGACATACGAGGTCATTCTTCTATAAAACATCACCAAATGTTGTTTTGGACAGCCATCCCCTTTGTACTTCTCAAATTTCGGTGTTTTAAACTTTGGAGGCATCACAAGGCCTGGAACCAAACACATGCTTGAAGCATTCAGATTAAGAGCATCGCGACCCTCTAGGGCATCAAACTTCTCCTGTAACACACGATACCTTTTCATAAACTCAATAGTCCGTGGGTCTTTAGGTTTCATCTTTGGAACTACTCCTTGGAAATATGGCACAGATAATGCAAAGCTCTAATATTATGTGGCATTAAGAGAAGAGGAATGTCCATCTCGGACAATGGTACACTCTTGTATAACCTAATCCTTAACAGGAATCTGCACATGCTAAGCTTGAGCAACATTGTTCACTAGAGGTGGAATAAAATTCTCAGTAACTTGAGTCCTCTGAACATTGGCATCTCCCATTATCATGGTTGTCATAGCTTCCACGAGTTGATCCAACTGATTCTTCATTAATTCAACATCTGCCCTTGTAACAAACTGATTCTACTCTTCTAAGTTCATGATTCTTCTAAGAGCTGGCTCAAGTCCAATATGAGAGTCGGGAAATCAACTGCGGGTCGGACAAAAGATGGATGAGCTATGATGTTTCTGGATGAGGAAAGACATGCAAAAATGATGTACAACTGCTTATGCAATGCAATGTTATGGATGCAACAGACATAGAATCAAAGCTTCCACAAATATCTGAATATTTGTTGTGCTGCTGACATAATAAGCTTACAAGTCTGCTCTGATGAGAAAATACCGGAATACCAAAATACTAGAATAATCAGAATACCAGAGTATTAGAATAATCAGAACACCAGAATACCAGGCTGATAAGTTTACACTGATAAGAAAACCATAAAACTAGGTTGGTTGAAAGTCAATGTTTTCTGCAAAACTCATCCCCTCTCACATGTGGGTTCTAGTCTTAAATGACATGGCATTCCTAGCAAGTTATTAGTATCACGAACACTCAGGTCGAGAAACGATGATACGTTCACCATTTATGGTTTGGCATCATGGTCAATCAAGTAAGTCTCAACTGACTTTCCAATGAACGGTCTCCAGAGTCGTAAGCTTTCTAAGTTAGCACTCTATCATATGCACCAGATGCGCAGGATAAAACATTTCCAAAGAAAACCTCGCTTGGATGTCAATTTCGTGCAAACATTATGTAGTAGACGCCATTAAAGTTCCCACTACTCTCCAATTTAATCCTAAGTGTGTACTCAAGCCTGGGTAGTGGCTTATCTCTCGTGGAACAACCCACCCAATAACACAGTAATAGCAGCAATATAGGATAACAATAATCATATGCAGTAGTAAAATGAAAATGAAATAATATACAACAGTAAATAAACAATAGATGCAACATACATATGCACAAATGTAAACACCCAAAGATACAAAATAGACAAGCGCTAGGATTGACTCGCATATGGAACCAAAGTCGTTAGTTGTCGCAACTGCGAAAAACAACCGGCGGAAACAAACAGAAGAGTCGCCACCGTACACTATTTAACCCAACAAAGGGAAAGGACACAATCAAAGAAAACCTAAAAGAAGGGAGAATACAAGGTCATCGCAACCAAAATTGGGTTCGGGAGTCGGTTACACAAGGGGAAGGTATTAGAACCCCTCACGTTCGTTGTACTCAACGGGATCCACGTTTGTTGTCTAATCAAAGGTGTGTTATCTAAAGCCTACTGTTAAACGAAAAAGGAATGGGGAAAAGAAAAGGAGACTCGATAGGACATCACCGCCCTATGGGTACGTATTCCCTCGTGCAATGGGAAAGTCAAAGTCAACGTAGTTCGGAAAACTACGGGTGAATGGGGGAAGTTTGCTCGCCAAGACATCACCATCTTTTGCCTACGTATTCTCATCTAGTATGAGAAATCAGAGAAAATGTAGTTCGGGTAACTACGGGAAAAGCTCTCGATTGTACTGGGGCGAGAGAAAAGGTTTGGATTAACAGGTTGGTCTCGATCGCACTTGGGCGAGAGAAAAGGTTTGAATAAACAGGTTGGTCTCGATCGTACTGGGGCGAGAGAAAAGGTTTGAATAAATAGGTTGGTCTCGATCGTACTGGGCGAGAGAAAAGGAAAGTTAGTTATTATTGTGCTCGCCAAGGATAAGGATCATCGTGCCTACGTATCTGTCATACCCCAAATTTGTCCTACTTTTTTCTAACAGATGATCATCATGGTCTCTTAAAAAAAGTCAGGTCCTATAGGAGGTGGTTGCATTTGCTATGATCGCAGGTTCTTGCAAAAAGTGTTGAAGTCAAGAGGAGAAAAATGATGTGCCATTATACCCATGGTCAATCAATCAAGGATTGATCAATGAGCTTCAAGTGGATTTTAAACCATATGACTATTTTCTCTCAAGCCAGGAGCATATAAATTAGGTCATAAAAACTTGTGTGCTTATGGTGATTACAAGCTCTTGCAAGGTTGAACGTACCCTCATTCTCATGATCAAGCAGTCAAGACAATATCAAAGGCCCGAGTTGTGTGACTGGTTCATCTCGAGGCATGATCAATTAGGTTTTTAATGGTTTTAGGCCATGTTTCAAGATGAGTCCAGTTTGTGTTCCAATATGATATTAAGGTCACGTGTACATTTGTTTAGTCCAAGCTTGAATTGGTTCAAAATTGATAGTTGGTTTTAAAGCATACGCAAGTAAATTTCAAAGATCCCATGTCATAACCGACATGTGATCAAAGCACATGCTCAATTTAGGTCATGGTGGAGAATTATATCAAGAATTCGAGTGTGTTACAAGTGGTAATCGAGTCCTCAAGCTGTATCAATAAAATTAAATGGTTAAGGTGTTTCAAGCTTAAGGACGTGCTGGAATTTTATCAATGCACTTTACATGAGAATTTGTATCAAGCTGATAAACCACTTTGAAAAAACTCATGGATAAATTACTGCATTCATTGTGGCGACCAAGGCGTACATATGTTCTTTCAAGCCAGATGTAACGAAACATCAATATTTCTTTATGTTACATAAACCAATTTTCATTCATTATACATGACGAGAAATGCAAGGAACCCATGGAGGCAAGACAAGTGCATAATAAGTTGATACAAAAGTTCCAAACTCTAAAACAACAGGGTGTTGTCCTAGCTAAATTACAACAAAATTCACAAATGAAAGACTGTTGGAGCTCTAATCCGCAAGTAGGCTTGCCTCAAAAAATCAGGGTTAACTTCAAGTCTTATTGTGCTAATAATAAATCTGGTGAATTTGTTAAAGAGGGTCCATATCGAATGAAACTGGCCGCAATAAGAAAATCCAAGCAATGCAAAAGCTGGCGAGTCTTTTTCTCTAAGCTAAAACAAAAAATGACGAACCTGCAAAACAAGCAAAGCCATGGGTCAGTAGAGTTCATTAAAGTCATGAAGGAATATGCAAGGAAGGGTTATGGAAATCAGGAGAAAGATTCAAGAGCTCATGATAGGGAGGGTGAATGTACAGTCTGCCTAGGAAAAACTGATGATGGGAAGCACTTGGCATGCATTCTTGAATGGTTACTGTCCAAA
Organism: Lathyrus sativus; assembly: GCA_963859935.3. NCBI lineage: Eukaryota > Viridiplantae > Streptophyta > Magnoliopsida > Fabales > Fabaceae > Lathyrus > Lathyrus sativus. The sequence continues at coordinate 138,746,497 of OZ012736.1, read as the reverse complement.
TGTGATCACATTGTTTGGCCATTTTAAAAAGGGAGGAGGATGAGACGATTATCTAGTTAAGGTGGACAGGTGGTGATGAACATTGATTAATTTTCAAACCTTACCCAAGAAATTTTCAAGGGCCAGTTACCCCAAGATTAGCACCGTATGTCATTTCAACACAAGTTAGAGGAATTGTCAAAACACCTTACATCACAATTAGAAATGAAAATTATGTTCTCAGCAAAAAATACAAGGGAAATAAAAGAATGCAAAGCACATGAATAACAACTATGTAAATAATGAGTAAATTCCCTTCATCTTGATACCAAATCCACCATCACAAAATTCATACGAAGAATTCTACACAAATTAAACCTTCAACTTTCTGTCTTTGTGTTTGACGCTAGCATTTTAAGCAGATATATACTTGCAGCAACAACAACAAGATTAGCAAGTACAGTTAGAAATTGAAAACACCAATGCACCATCATCACATACATATAGATACAAAAGAAATACATGAGTCATTCATAAAGACCATCATGTATGATCAAGGTTTGGAGGGACATATAGATACAAAAGAAATACATGAGTCATTCATAAAGACCATCATGTATGATCAAGGTTTGGAGGGACCACAAAAGACTCGTGTACTATACAGTTGGAATTACAATTAGAAAAATCACAAGGTACAGAAAATCAGTGGGACCACCATATGCTAGAAGAAATCCCATTCACTACAGACAAAACAGAAGAAGGTGAGTCAACATTCAATATCTCACAAAATCAGCTAAAGATTCTAACAGAAATTAGCTCAAAAGAAATCATTAACACGAGTTGGAGAAGAAAAGGAAAACTCACACTTATGAAATCTCTATAAGTAGCTCGTCATTTCATCTAGAAAAGGGGGCGAACTCACAGATATGTGGTAGAAATCTCTTCTTCGAGGAAACTTTCAACGGCAATACTCCCTTTAACCTTCACCTTCGTTCTCTTGATAAAACCTTCGTCTTCTTTTTAATCGACTCTGTTCCCAAACCCACAAACGAAACCCTTTAACCAAATACAAGACCCAGACCCGGATTAGTTCACAAACTCAAACGAAATCTAAAGTAGAGCAGAAAAAGGAAGATACGAAGAGGCGCGAATTTGACGAAAGAGAATTACTCACCATTATCACCAAACTGGTAGATCTTTGTTGATTTTGACTTGTATTCATCTGTTTATCGCTTTAATTTCTGCTAAGCATCATGTATTGGTTTCCAGAATGGTAAAATCGGGGTTATGAATTTTTTATTGGGGGATAGGGTTTGTTTCTGTTTGATGTTTGAGCAGTGCTTTCTTTGTTTTGATGTTTAATCCTTGCTAATATGATAGTTTGTTGTGTATGCATGAGTGTGATGCAAGAAAGTCTGCGGTCCTCCTTGCTAATATGATAGTTTGTTGTGTATGCATGAGTATGTATGGAATATTTGGCGTTTTGATGGAGGGATAGAGAGGTGAAATATGAAAGATGAATGGTTTCATTCATTCTTACGTTTTGATCCCTGGTGAATTAATGTGTTTTTACTTTAACAAGAGTAGCTAGTTTTTCTTTTTAAAAAAATGATAATGATTACCATCGTTTTACACTGCCCGAGGTTTAGTCTATGTAGCGCATTAATGGCCAAGGAAGGAGTGTAACGGTTTAGTTTAAGGGGATAGCCTTCAATTGCATTTTCTATTCGGCAAATTAAATTCTGCTCTAATATGCTATTATGTCCCATTATAATGTGACTTCCCAAGAAAATAGATGACATGCTTGATTATGACTTTTCATTTTAGTTGAACGTTACTATCTTGGAGGCTGGTTGTTGTGATTTAGGTTTTGGGGGCTCTAAGCCTCACAGATCACCACGGGGTGGATCCTGGCCCACCGTACTGTGGCCTATTGGCATGTGGGTTTTACTAATTAAACACATCTTGATTTTATGCTATGAATAAAATTAAAGTTTGTTAATTTAAAAAAGGGAAGTAATTATTTTATTTAACTTAAAATTAAGTATTTGATTCAAAGATTAATTATATTGTCATCTCTCAATTATAGATGTGTTATTTTATGTATTTGCTCATTACTAGATTAATTGACAAATAATCTTATGTTAATTAAGTAATTAGCAAGATGTAGTTTCGAACTTACCCTAATGTTTTTTTTTTAATTTTGATTAAATTATTTTAATCCTAATTTTAATTGATTTGTCAACGTTAAAATATGTGTCCTTATTAATGGTGAAAGAATTGAATTCTTGAGGTCTAGCACTTATTGGGTTTTTGAGTGACCACTATTGAGGCGCACGCCTTAGGTGGTGTGTCATTCAATCTTTTCGTTTCTAAAATACGCTCTTTAAATACTTAGACAAAGAAATGTCATTGGAATCTAGCGTTCCATGCGGTACTTTCAGTGTCCATTCAAATAATATTGCATAAGTTAATCAAATGAAAAAGGTGTCATTAGGATCTAGCATCCAAATAGCGCCCTGATTAATTGGTTGTGAGGCTGACGTCTCATTTATCGAATAATCGTCATTTCCCTAAAAATACTTAACAAATCTAACCTCATATTCTCACCCCGTACAAATGAACTCTTCACGTACCCTAATTCGATTCAAATTCGTAATTAAACTTTTTCTTGATCAAACTTCGAAAGAAGGAGGTTCTTGGAGTCTAGCATTCCTTGGATCTTCGAATGAATAACTCTCAAGGCATGCCCCTTGGGTTGTTATCCATTCAATCTTTCGACTTTCATAAGTTAAACTATTTTCAAACTAATTCTCGATTCATCGTCAAGCCATTCTCAAGCACCCATTGTAAGTCAATTTCTCGTATGCATTCGCCATCAACCTATCGCACACACTCTCAAATTTCATCTTGGTTTCGGTATTAGGGGCACCCTCAGGGACTAGTATCATTTCTCACAACCTAACCCTTGATTCGTCGTCAAGCCGGTTCCATTTTCAAATCAAACCCTCGACTCTTCGTAGAGCCATTTTCAAACCATCTTCCATTCCATCACGCTTTTGTATGCAAATATAAGTCAAACCCTTGATCCAACGTCAAGTGGTATTTTAAACCAAGGTGTAAATCGAGTGCCTTTTGCCTCGCTGTCCATCTCTTTTCGCAACTTATTGGATTCAATCCTTCTATTCAAATGATTTTCTTAACAAATAACAAAAGAAGAAGATTCTTGGAGTCTAGCATTCCTCGAATCTTCGAATAAATGGCTCTTGAGGCACACGCTTTGGGTTGTCATTCATTCACCCTTTCGTCTTAAAACACCTATTATTTATCCAAACATTTTCATAATCAAACTTACGAAAGAAGAAGATTCTTGGAGTCTAGCATTTCTTGAATCTTCGAACGAGTAGCTCTCGTGGCACGCCCCTCGAGTTGTTATTCATTCAATCTTTCGAATCCAAAATGTTCAACCTACTTGTCAACCCTATTCAACTAACTCCTGAAAGAATTAAGTTCTTGGAATCTAGCATTCCTCGGATTCTTGAGTGACAACTCTTGAGGCACACCCCTTGGGTTGTTTTTCATTCAATCTTTCATTTCTCAACTCAAACTCAAACTCAAATTTCAACCCCTCTCTTTTTTGTGGTCGTCTCCACGAACTACAGACATTTTGATTCTTCGTTCACTCTTGAATGTAAGATACGTAAGCACAAGATTGTGATGATCTTGGCAAGCTACCTCCCTTTCATCTTTCGTTTCCCGTTATCTTTTTCCCATAGTCGAACTAAAAGAGCTCTGATTTCTCATTCTCGTTCGAATGAGCATACATATGCACAAGGGCCTCAATCCTTGTCGAGCACCCTATCCTATAACCTCTCATTTCCTCTTAGCGTCTTTATCCTCTTATCCTACCAAATTGCATTTACCATTGAGAAGAAAACAAGCAAGTTTAGATAATGCCCATCGCAAACCGTACTAAGAGGTTCCCATTGAGTACAACAGACATGAGGGGTGCTAATACCTTCCCCTTGAGTAACCAACTCCTGAACCCGGAACATGGCTTGCGACGACCATGTTCATGTCCTTTTGTTAAAAGGTTTTCTCAATATTTCCCTTTCCCTTTTTGGGATAAATAAAGTTCGGTGGCGACTCTCTCGAACTACATTCCACGCCTTTAGGGTGAGGGTCGTATGTTCGAATGAATTTTCGAGTTGCGACAGTATCCTCATTAGGGAATAAGGAATCAGAGCATCCGTAGTTCAGGCTACTACGGGAAAATGGGATCTCGATTGCACAAGGGCGTGAGAAAAGATTTTGGACCTGAAACGCCTTAACAGAAGTGAATTGACTTTGTTTAAGATGTGTATCGCACTAAAGTCTATGAATAGGCGTGAATTCATCACATATCGCCCTCAGATGGGACGTACACTAAACACTCTAGACAAGTAAGGAGAAACCCATCACTCATCATTTCCCATGTACTCAAGGCTCGTGGCGCACAATACACATCGTATTTATTAAGTGTTTTGATTATTATTTTGAGAAAGAAGAGAGAGACACATATAAGGTCTAGGAGAAACTGAATCCTACATGTCGTCATACAATGTGGCCCTAAAGTCAAGATTAAGAGGAAAGTCTACCTAATATTGTCATGCTTGGATTGAGAGCCTAATGTCTCTCATACCTTAAACTTAATAGGAAATTAAGTCGAGCTAGGAATCCTAAGGGATCATGTGAATAGCAAGTAACAAACAAGTAAACACAAAGCAAACTCAATCACAAAGAGAAATTGAAAACGAAACAAAGCACGCATTAATCAACATTTAATCAAGATAAGCATCAAAATCAAGAATACCCATAAAATCCACAAAAAAGCACTATCGACACTTTCCAAAATTAAAATCAAGATTAAACAAATATTAATATCAAAACTAGAATCTAAGTTAATAAAAATTAGTATTAAAATCAAAATTTAATTAACTTAAACTAAAATTAAAGATTTAATTCTAAGTTAATATCTAATCCTAAAATCTAATTAATTCAAAGGTTAATTCTTAAAGAAAATCTTAATCTAACTAAAATTTGATAACAAAAAAAATCCAAAAGAAATAGAATTAAAAATATTAATTTAATCAGCTAATAGAATTAAAAAAATAATATTAATAATAGAATTAACAAAAACAAATCAAAATGGGTGCAACAGTAATAAAAGAGTGGGGGTAGTAATCCAGGCGCATGGGCTTTAGGCCCAAAGGCTTTCTCCTTGCAGCCACAGGGGTATGTGAGCATTTGTTCCACCCCCAAATTTGTCCAACCTTTTTTTGGCTTGACTTTGTTTCATTACATTCTGTTGCATTTCTACATTGCATAGCATCTGACAGGGGATCGAGATTTTCCTGTGGCTCAGAATTCACTCTCAGGGCAAGCAATTAAACCACGAGCATTAACGGGTTCCGACATATATTTTGCCCAGCGGTCGAGCGACCAATTTTATTTTGTTTTGCAGGTTATTTTCATCCAAGAAAGTATCGTTCAAGCTATCGTGAGCATTCTCATGGTTACAACGTTCAGGAACACATTCCAGAAGCTTAACAGGGTTCGAAACAGCAAGAAACGGGCAAACAGGCAGGTTTCCCTCCAAAAGACGCCATAATTCAAATTTTGAAGGTGTTAACCAGTTAACGCATATGGTTAACCGATTAACCAATGAAAAATCAGCCCAGATTCAAAAATTCAAATGGGTTAATTGATTAATCTATATGGTTAACCGATTAACCAATGCAATTTTTGCCTCTGTACGTGATTTTTCAATGCAGAGCCATTTGGGGTCCAATTTTGATCATTTGGAAATCCAATTTTACACTTGGGAAGGATCTAGAACCATTTTGAATTTTGGATTAGTTTTCAAATTAATTCAATTTCCTCCAAACTCCCACTCCTAATGCCATTCCAAATTTTCCAAACCACACTCCAAACCATGCTTTGGATCCAAGCCTAAGTGATATTTAAGTGATTCACTCCGAACCACACTCATCTAACTCTCATAATTCCCATTTCAAATTCAGAATTGATCTCATTCTCTCTCAATTCTTTCTCAATTTCATCATTTCCAAAACCTTCACCAAAGCTCTTCATCCATTGAATTAATTGATTCTTCATTGGAATCCATTAATTCTTGAGCTTAAACCTTCATCCATCGTCTCCATTGGATCAATTTCTTCATTCAATTTTTGTGCAAATTCGGATATGAAATTTGAAGTGAAGTTAGAAGTGATTATTTGAAGTAATTTGGCTTAATCTTGAAGGATCTCCATCTTTACTACAAGGATTAACTTGGATCTTGAAGTTTTCCAGACTTTCTTGCTTGGATCTGTTCAATTAAGGTTGAATCAACATTAACCAAAGCAATCCCCCGCTTTGTAGGTTGGATTTCTGATCCGATTTAATTTTCGAGCTTATTTGCATAATCATGTTGATTTTTATATTTGATTATTTTTAACTGATTTTGATCCATTGAGAATTGTGATCTTGCTATTTTAACATGTTGACATGCTAATTGTATCCCTGTTTGCTGGTGTATTTTCGTGCATAATTGATTGTTTGATCATTGGTATGTTTGGAGAAGTGATAAGCTGTTGAAAACCTTCTGTACATGAGATCAGTGGTATTTACACCCTCCTACAGTTCTATGATGCCCAACTGAGATGCTTTGTCTTCCCGGATTATGTCCTAGCTCCTACTCTGGAGGAGTATTCTATTTTATTAAATGTGCCTATTCTGGATCAAATGTCGTTCTTCCATACGGACGTTGAGCCTAATCTGGCTCAAGAGTAGTGTGATGTTTGGGTTTCCTTTGCCGTGTTTGGTTGAGAAAGCTCAACAGTGTGCCAAGGATGGTTGTTGGATCGTATTTAGCGTTATCCCATCTTTGTGTACCTATGGCATTATATCATTCCCTAATCTTCCGGACTTCATGGATATAGATGCTTTTTACATACTGGCTTCGGGGAACCCAATACCTACACTGGTCGGTGATGTTTATCATTCTGTGCACTACAAGAATGAGAACCGAAGAGGGGAAAATGTGTCATGTTGTATTCGTCTACTGTACAGGTGGCTTTCCAGTCATATGCCCAAGACCGGTCTGTTTGTTACTTCTGCAGGTACGTCAGAATGGTCTGAACGTCTGATGGGTTTATCAGCTAAGAACATCACTTGGTTCGATAAGAATATGCTTGGTACATAGGTTGTTTATAGTTGTAGTGGATTTCCTAACGTCCCTTTGGTCGGAAGGAAAGGGTGCATCAACTATAACCCGTCTCTGTTGGTTAGGCAGTTTGGATACGCACTAAGGGGTCCTTCTAAGGAAGAGGAGATACAGGAATCTCTGTATCTCACCGGATTATCGGGGGGTGAGACTTTAGGCAGACTTGAGCGTGCTTGGAACAACATTCACTGAAGAGGAAAATCATTATTGGGTAAGAGTGATAGCCGAGCATATGACCCTTACCTGACTTGGATTCGTGAGAGAGCTGCGAAGTTTTTGATGTCGTTTCCTTCAGTTGCACCTTTGTATCCTCTCATGATTGAGGAACCCACCACCGTAGACATTCAGAAGTACAATCAGTTATTGTTTGAGAAGGAAGAGTTGAGAAAAGCTAATGAGGAGTTGGAGAAAGAAATCATTCAGCTTCGAAGTGAGAAGATTGAGGTTGTTCATTCCTTCAAGAAGCAAACTGAGCTTGTAAACAAATTGGGTGCAGATCTAACCAAGGAGGCCAATTCTCGGGAGCGTTTGGGTTTGGATTTCAAGGCTGTTAATAGTGTTCTTGCTTCCAAGAAGGAAGATTTGGATAGAGCTTACTTATAGATTTATAAGTTTAACAATCAATGGAACGCTACGCTCACCAACAACAAAGAGCGTGAAGACATGTTAAAGCTACAGATCAGCAAATTGAAGACTCAGCTCAGAGCAAAGGACGAGAAGATTTCAGCAGATGCATCACTCAGACGTGATAGCGAGTACAGGTTGAGCGAAGCTATTACAAACTTGAAGGATTGTAGGTTGAGAGCTGATTCCAAGAGATGCAGGCTTGAGGCGTGCTTTGGGGAAGGGGCCTTGAAGACCATGTTAAGAGTCTACAACGCACTATTAGCCGGCGAGAGCTACTTATTCAGGGATTGCTTACCAGACCAGATCATCTTGAGACGCAAGAGTTGCTAGAGGAGTTTCGGTCTCATCATCCAGCTTGACTATCTTGTTTATCTCTTTGTAGCTTGTTGCTTATTGCTTGTTGTACTGACCATCACCAGGCTTGTTGGTTGAGGTCCTTTCTATTGTACTCAGCTGTTATTGTTTGTACATTTCCTGTTGGCCTGTGATTATATACGAGGAGGTTCCGTTATATGCTTGTCTGTAGGGTTCTCCATTGTTGTATTTTTCTCCCGGAAACTAGAATCAAGGGGGAAATTTCCCTGTTGCATACATACATGTCTGCATTTTGCATTGCAGGTGCATCGGAACTGTTAATCTTATTTCACGTGGTTCGTTAGTGTGTTTCAGGATTACCGATCAAACAACTCACCGGTACGCTACCAGAGGGAATCAGAAGAGAGTAATGGAGCAAATGCAAGCAGCGATGCAGGAAATGAGGGACTGGATGACCCAGTTCATGGAGGTAATGTAGGGAGTGGCTAACGAACAAGAGCAACTTCGTACTTTGGTGCAGCCCTTGATTGCACGTGTTGATAGCAGCGGTGTGTTGCATGGTGGAAGTGCTGCCAATCCTCCATATGTTGAGACTCCTCGAGCTGATAACTCCATGCCTACTTTGGTTATCCCTATTGCTAGAGGGAATGGTAATGATGCTAGTGCCGGTAACGCTGCTGGTTTCGACAACACTGGTTTTGGTAATGCTGGAAATGGTAATGTTAATGGGAATGGTTATGGACCTGATACCACTTGTGCTATACATGGTAATATGGATCAACTCTGGAATGAAGATAGGCAAGATGATGTGTTCTCGCCGAGGGTTGTGGTTGCTGAGTTGCCCTTCGAAGCTGATAAGAGGATCAAGATGATTGAAGAAAAAATGAAGTCCCTTGAAAGTTAAAATTCCATGGGCCTTGATATGGCTAATTTGGGACTGATCCCGGACCTGAGAGTGCCGCTGAAGTTCAAAGTCCCAGACTTTGACAGGTATAAGGGTACCACCTGCCCAAGAGTTCATCTGAGATCTTACTACCGTAAAATGTTTGCCTACTCGGACAACGAGAAATTGCTCATGCATTTCTTTCAGGACAGTTTGTTTGGTCCTTCGTTGGAGTGGTACATGAGTCTGGAACCCGTGAATGTCCGCATTTGGAGGGACTTGGCTGAGGCCTTTGTGAAACATTATCAATACAATAACGACCTTTACTCCTAATAGGGTCTAGCTACAGAATCTTTCGCAAAGGAACAATGAGTATTTTAAAGAATATGCCCAAAGGTGGCGGGAGTTAGCAGCCAGGGTGCAGCCGCCTATGGTGGAACGTGAGCTCATTGATATGTTCGTCGCCACTTTGCCTGGCGTCTATTATGAGAAGCTCATCAGTAGCATGTCGAGTAGTTTCTCTGATTTAATCATCACCAGAGAGAGGGTGGAAAATGGTATCAATTTAAGGAAGATAAGTGTTGGTGAAATGCCCTCAGCAGGTAAGAAAGTATTCGGTAACAAGAAACGAGGAGATACCAATTTAGTGTCCAGTTCTCATGGGAGAGGAATGGGTCAGAATCGTCAGCAACAGCAGGTTGCCAGTATTACAATTCCCGCAGTTCAGCAGCAACAACAACAACAAAAACCGAAGCAGGGTTATAGAAGGTATCAAGACCGAGGTCGGACGACAGTGAATAGACATTTTGACGCTCCTCCCATGCCGTATTCCCAGCTATTGCAAGCTTTGTTGCAACTGCAGTTGATTCAAAAGAGGACCATGGCTCCCCTGACTGGGCCACCTCCACCCGGGTATGACGCGAACGCTCTCTGCGAGTTTCATTCAGGTGCCCCGAGGCACAATATCGATAATTGTAAGGCCTTTAAGCATAAAGTTCAGGAAATGATTAACAACAAGGCAATTAACTTCTCCAACAACGTTCCCAATGTCGTACAAAATCCTATGCCAAATCATGGGCAAGCCGGAATCAATGCAATTATTGAGGAGGATGTTTAGATTTGGTAACAGATGTTAATGAGCTGAAGACACCATTGAGCTTCGTGAAGGCTAGACTGTTGAAGGGGGTGTTTTCCCAAGTTGTGCTGAAGATTGTGTTGAGTGTCTGAATAATCCTGAGGGATGTGTGCAATTGAAAGGCTATATTCAAAATATGATGGATAGTGGAGTCTTGCAGTTTGACCGGTCTGTTGAAAGTAAGTCTGAAGAGTTGGTAGCTGAGGAAAGGGATGAGATTGCAACAATTTCCATTCCATACAAAATCGTTACCATTTATGCGCCAAAACCACCAACAATAACCATAACTAAAGCAGGTCCCGTACCGTTTGAAATCACCAAGGCTATTCCATGGAACTACGGGGCTGAAGTGTATTGCAACGAACACAAACTAGATTTGAATGGTCCCCTTGTAGGTTCAGTGGATAATCTTGTGGGAGCAGGAGGAATTACCCGTAGTGGCCGGGTCTTTTTGTCACCTGAAGTGGTTGTTGATAAGGTTGACAAAGGAAAAAGTAAAGTCGTGATAGAAGAAACTTCTCAAGCTGGAGAGAAGGAATCTTTGTTAAAGGATGTAGAAGAGTTTATGAGGCTGATACGAAAGAGTGACTACAAGATAGTCGATCATTTACAACAAACTCCTTCTAAGATATCAATCCTGTCTTTGTTACTATGTTCCGAAGCGCATAGGAATGCACTGTTGAGGATACTGAATACTGCTTACGTGCCGCAAGAAATTTCGGTTAATCAACTCGAAGGGGTTGTCGCACACGTAAATGCAGGAAATGGACTGGGTTTTACAGACCTGGATTTGATGCCAAGGGGCAGGAACCATAATTGTGTGTTGCACATATCATTAGAATGTCGAGGGGCTGTTATGTCTCATGTACTCGTCGATACAGGATCATCCTTAAGCGTACTTCCGAAGAAAGTCCTAATGAAGTTGGACATGCAGGGATTGATTTGCACGCCAAGTGATTTGGTGGTGCGCACTTTTGATGGTACCCGAAGATCTGTGTTCGGAGAAGTGACATTGCATATCCAGGTGGGACCTGAGGTATTTGATGCAGTGTTCTACATTATGGACATCCATCCTGCCTATAGCTATTTATTAGGTTGTCCATAGATTCATTCAGCAGGGGTTGTGACCTTCACGCTGCATCAAAAGCTGAAGTATATGGTTGGCAGTAGTGTTGTCACAGTGTGTGGAGAAGAGGATATAATGATCAGTCACTTATCATCCTTCAAGTACGTCGAGGTGGACGGAGAAATACATGAAACCCTATGTCAGGCTTTTGAAGTAGTCCAGATTAAAGGTAAATCTCCCGTTGTGAGCAAGGCGCCGGAGGTGGCCATGTCTTCTTTTAAGGAGGCCCAAGCAACAGTATAGGCTGGGGCAGCGTAAAGTTAGGGCCAGGTATTGGAGATTCCCCACAAGCAGGAAAAGTTTGGTTCGGGGTACCGCCCTTCATTTTCTTTTTCTTCATCCTCACAGAGCGCGTCGCGCTATAAAGGACCTGTGCAGATCACTAAAGGAGGAGTTATCTTCGAAAGAATCAACGCGGTTTCAGACGAAGAGGGAGATAGTGATTGTGACATGGACGCTTGGATCAAGCCTTGTATCCCAGGACAAAGTGCGCAATTGGTCTATTGAAGAATTTGTTCAAGTGACAACAGAACAGTAATACTTTGTTTTCCCAATTATTGTACAACCATATGCTCTACCCGGAGCATAGCGGTTTTGTTTTCAGGGCCTTATTGTTTATGTTTAAACATTGCTTTATCAATTAATCAAAGGGCGTTTTTCTCATTCAAATTTTGTGATCCTTGTCTTTCTTTTTTTTGTTTCTCACAATGAAATGGCAATGTGACTTGTACTCGTTTGCATATCATTTGAAAAATTTAACCATTTTTATTACAGGATTCCTATTGCAGATGACACCGACTCAGAACCTCCTATGACACGCTTCGACTTTGATCACCCGGTATATCAGGCTGAAGAAGAGATTGATGAAGATGAAGACTTGCCCAAAGAGCTAGCTAGACTCTTGAAACAAGAAGAGAAGATTATTCTGCCTCATCAAGAGGAAATCGAGGTTGTCAATTTGGGTTCTATAGAAGTTGTCAGAAATGTTCAGACAGGGTCTGCGCTGCAGAGTGACATCAAGCAAAGACTGATTGAGATGCTTTGAGAGTATAGTGACATCTTTGCTTGTTCGTACGAAGACATGCCCGGGTTTGACATTGATATAGTGGTGCATCGCTTGTCGCTTGTTGCACCCCAAATTTTGCCCAACTTTTCTTTACCTAGCTTAGGGGCCATTTCATTCACATTAGCATTGTCATTTGCATTTCATTGACATGTATGCAGGAGATCAAGAGGTATGATTACCAATTAAGAGCTACACAATACTATGAAGCTAGCTAAGAAGGTTATTCAAGTGTTCAAGGGTTGATATCCTTGTCAGAGAAGTTAAAAGAGCCTCAGAGAGATTGATTGAAACCAAGAGTGCGTGTCTCCTAACTTGAGAGTTGTGGAAAGCCCTCAGATGATTTTGAAGCCATGAAGTTGGACTTTAGGTCTTGATAGAGCTCATGAGTAGTGTTGAAGATCACTTTGATGCCTAGATAGGTCATTGTGCATGATTAAGAAGCCTCGTCCATGAGTGGTGCAATTAGGGTTTGACTGGGTCAACCCTAAGTCAACTGAGGATTTGAAGAAGGTTGGGACTTAATTCAAGAGCCATGTGACCATGGATGGATACATTTAGATGTTCTAAGGATGATTCTAAGGTTAAATCATCATGATTGAAGAGTTTGAGAAGTTTCAGGCTAGGGTTTCTAAGACTTGATAGTGTAAAATCCCCTAGCTTGACCCTTGACTGCCAGGCCATTTAACTCAAGATATGATCTTCATCTCATCTTGACCCTAACATGATTGTTGTAGAGCATGAGCTTATCTTTAATTTGAGTACTAGAAGTCCTTTATAGGATTCATAGAACTCAAGTTATGAGGCAGACAAGTTACAAGTCATTTGAGGCATGTGAATTTGGAGCTTGAAAGTTACCCAACTTGCATGGCACTTTTTCCCTAGAGGGATGATTCCTATGAACTTTTGGTCAACATGAATGTTGTTCCTTATTCTCTTAGCTTTCTAAAGAGTACTAGAAGTCCATGATTGGATTTGTAGAACTCAAGTTACGGCTTTGACAAGTCAAGGGTATTTTGGGTATTTGGACATTACAGGTCATTTTGAATCATAGGTCAATTTCATCATCTTGCAAGCTTCAAATGGATTTTTGTTCAACATGAAAGTTTCTCAAAATGATGTTTTTAGCTTAGCCAAGAATCAAGAGTCCATTGATATGGATTTTATCAAGCATTGGTTGAAGAAAATTCACAAAAAGACCATTTTAATGAATTAAAATGTAAAAATGCAAAACAATTGGAAATGGGATGTTTTGAGGCCAAATTTGTGATCATTTTGATTGGAATTCACATTTTTGAATTGAAGTTCACAACATGGCCATATGGAGTCTTACTTCATTATGAAGAAACATACCAAATGCATCCCTTTGATTGGAATCAAGGAGGGAAAACTATTCAATTATACTCCCTAACTGTTAAGTAAGTGAATTGGATGGAATTTGAGGGGAGAGCAAGGCCAAAACGTGTACAACATCATTGAAATTTTGGAAGGAAAGTGAAACTTGAAAATCCCAAATTGGGCTTTGTTTGGGCCTCCAAAGTTGTTGAACTGAATATAAATTGGATGTGGATCATTCTGAGAACCTTCTAGTGTCAAATTCAGTTGAGAATCCATTGGAGCAAGTTTGTGAAGGAGCTTGGAATTTGATTTTTGGTTTTGAAGATTCAGAGAGTTTCAGCAGGAATTGGCTATCAAGAAACGTTCATCATGATTCACTGAAGTGATCTGCACTCTTTGGAGAAGAATTGAGGCCTGAAACCTACCTCGATAGAAGCTCCAACTCAGGTTTTCATTTCTCAAAATTGAACTTAATTTACGCGTTTTTAGCATCTTAGATTCATGTGGCTAGGGTGTAATTAAGATGTAGATGGATTCTGGATAGTAAATTTGAGATTTAGTGACGAATTAGGGTTGAATCCATTTTCGGTTTGGATGTAGATTTCTCTGGTTTTGAGGTTTTAGCGTAATTGATTAGCATATTTGTAATCCTCATGGAAAATCCTTCGATTTTCATTCAAGAACCATGGCGTTTCGTTGAGATATGATAGAGTTAGGTTTGTGAGGAGTATGACTGCGTTTTCCGGCCACCGTGAGTGTCGCCGGACTGGTTTCCCTCCTTTGGTTTGTTTAAACGAAGAAGACAATACATCCACCATCGGATCCTGCTTGGAAAGTTGAATTGGTAAGCAGATCTGACGATCACGCGCATGGCCACGTGTGCTTCCAAATACGTTTAATGAAACGCAGAGTTTCGTGGATGAAACTCTGGGCTTTGGCTTCTCAGCTACTATCCACGCCTCCCCCTATTAGGCCCAAATGCAATAACACGTAGAAAACCTTACTTGTGGCACCCCCTGGTAAAGTTCATGATTAAACTAATGTGCTGAGTTAGTAACTCTGGGCCCAACGTGTGCTATCCACACTCCCCATTCGTAGGCCCAACAGGAATAACGTGTGAGGTTGTTACTCAATCCACCCCCTGGCGTTGCTTCCTTGAGAAATAATTTGCTGAGTTGAGACTCAGGCTGGGCCCAGTTCCCAGCGCTTTTCGCACCCCCCTCATATTGGGCCCAGGCGAATAAACCCTTGTTTCTCCTGCTAGTTACACCTCCCTGCGTGATTTCTTTTATTTTCTTTTATTTTATTTTTTGTTTTGTTTTATTGCCTGTTAGATTTAATTCATAAAAAATGATGAATGTTGGTAATAAATTCTGAGATGTGTAGAATATTTCCATGCTTTTTATTTTAATTTTCCATTTTTTGGCAATTAGTTTCATATTTTCTTTTGTAATATGTTTGTAATGATGGAATAATTGTGTTCTGAATTTGTTGATTTTCTTTCTCTCTCATACTTTGGAGTTTGATCTTGAAATTTTATATGCTGATCATATACATATTGATGATGTTGTGTAATTTTTGTCATGATTTTTAGAAGATTTTAAATAGGGTTTTAGGGTAGTTGTGTAGGAGTGTCCTTTGTTGAACCCCCTTTAGGTACCTTTGAGGTTTTAGAATTAGTTTGGACCTTTTCACTTAGGACTAACCCCTGACTTTTCTACTATAGCATGTTGATACATGTAGGATAGCATAGTATTTTTCTTAGGATTGATTTTCAATTAGTTCCCTATTTTACAAATTAACTTTAGTTTAGGTGATTCTAACTTAGAGAACTTCATAGGTTAACCTTGTAATTGGCCATTAGATGATTCTAAGTGGTGTATTCCTTCTTGATAGAATGGTAAGTAAGTAGATACCTCATTAGGGTTTAGGAAGAGCCCTAGAGAGTGTTTTCTTTCTTCAAACAAACATGGCTTGCTTTGTGTGCATGCCATTCCCATCCTATGATTCAAAGTCCTCATGTGAAAGCCCATTTCTCCTTGGGAGGGATGTATGGCATGTCATAATGAGTAGAACTTTTGAGGATGCCTTTCATGGATGCATGGTTGAGTGTCGTGATGGATTCCATAGGTTTCCATCATGCTTCCCATCATCATGTACTCATCTCGTTGACTCTATTCTCTTTTGTTGGAGCATGAAGATGAAGGCTTCTCTTGAAGAGGGCTTGAGCTTGGAATTTACATGCAGCTGTTTGGTTGTTTGCTATTTATCTGCTTTGCTACTGAGCTATTTTGTCTGCTATTTGGTCTGCTACTCTGTCTGTTCGATTGTTGCTTGTGTGACTTGCTCTTGTTGCATTTCTTTCTTCCTTTATCTTTGCAATTATTCATTCTTGGCTTGAGGTTGAGATGAGCTTATGGAGGCTCCTGCCCCACACATATTTCCTCCCTCACTTGCATTGCATGCATTTTATTTACAGTTGTTTCCTGTACAGTTTATCTGTTTATCTATTTCTGTATCCCATTGACATGATCCCCTAGGAATCTCACTTCCTTTGATAAGGAAGTGATGATTAGAACTTTAGGTTGAAACCTATGCATGATAACTTCTAGGAGATCCCTGTTTCAAACCTCAACCACAGGATGAATCCTTGGCATGACAACATTAGGACTTAATAGTCTTCCCATAGAGCCTGTTCTCTCTTCTCATCTCAAAACAAATCAAAATACAGTAATAAAGGTTAACTGATGTCGTACGTTACGAGCCTTAAGTTACTTGGGAAATGATTGTTGAAGGGTCACTCTTCAACAGTCTGGATGTTTAGTATGGTACCCTTGGGTGACATGCGACTCTCAGGTCATAGTCTCTAGTGTGATATTGGTTGCAAACATCCATAAAAAACAGTTCTTCCGTAAAAAACAGAAAACAAACTTCAAACATTTTGCCCCGTGGGCCCGTAATTCAAAGGAAGCTTTTCTGAAGAAAAGAGTGTCGTTAACTCCCAGTTCTACCGCAAACGATAACGCCTAAGTCTCCAAGGGTCGAGCTGCGTACACCAAACTGTTGGAACTGTTTGTTAACCCTACTCGAAAAACAGATGAATCTGAATTGCCGTAATCCGTATTATCCCGAACTACGTAAGCTCTGATCTCTCATACCTGTTGAGAGTATGTATGCACAATACTGACGTATTGGCGAGCCACCTTTCCCCATCACCCGTGGTTAGGCGAACTACGTTGACTCTGATTTCTCATTCTCTGATGTGAATACGTAGGCATAAAGCGCGACGCTTTGCCGAGTCATTTTCTTTTCTTTTCAGACCGGCCTTGATAGGTAGATAGTAAATAAACTCGTCAGATAAACACAACAAGCGTGGATCCCATCGAGTACTATGGACGTGAGGGGTGCTAATACCTTCCCCTTGCGTAACCAACTCCCGAGTCCAACCTATAGTTGCGATGACCTTGTCTTATACCTTTTCGTCAGGTTTTTCTGATCGTTTCCTTTCCCGTTCTGAGGGATAAATAACGGAAGGTGGCGACTCTTCTATTTTACCGTCACCTTATTTTCGCGGTAGCGACAGCTGGCGACTCTGTTGGGGATTATGATAGCTGCTTGGGACTTTTCCCATCCCCTATGTTGGGACCGTTTCCCATCCCCTAGGCGAGTCAATCCTAGCGCTTGCGTGTTTACCTGTTGGGTTGCATTTAGTTATCGCATTTTACTTCCCGCATTTTATTTTCAGTATGATATGATTATTTGTGCTGTTGTGGGGAGGGGCATTCTGATGAGTGATGGGCCAAAACCCCGGCTTGAGAGCATACACCTAGTATTAGAGTGGAGATTAGTGATGGACCTGTATGCTTAGCATGCACCAGTCCCCATGAAATCCACACTCAAACGAGATCCTCTTTGATGACTTCTCTTCTGGCCCTTAGGGCTCGTGAGGTTGGATCTGAGGGTTGTCGACTTTGGGGACCGATCATTTGTGATTCAGCTAAGAGAGGCCGCTTCAAGAGATGATGATGCCACACCTTTTGGGTATCGTATCATCGTTTCTTGAAAGTCTGTGACGCTGATGAACGCATAGGATGCCGAACCTTGTCTGTGATTAGGTCCATACCTGTGAGCAGGGTCAGGTTATTGCAGGAAACCTTAACCTTCAGACAACCTGGTTTTCTTGACAGTGAATCAGTTTTGTTGGTATCAGGGGTTCTTATCATCAGAGATGTGTTTGTTCTTGACAGAGCAGAATTATTGGTCCTTTTCAGGGTTTGGTTGTCAGAGTAATGTTGTGGTTATGCTGAAACAGAGCCGTGGTCTCCTCAACAACAGCCTTGATCTCCTGCAGCATCCTAGCATTCTTGCATCTTGCATGTCTTTGCATTTTCATTGGCATATCATTAACGTATGTCTGTGTTACAGGTGTATACTTCATCCCTGATTCTAGTGAGCTAGCTTCCCTTGCCGTCATGGAGACTCTGAAGAGAACCATTGCCTACAGATTTCCCACCCCAGATGTCAGTGCCATCCTGAGTTTGAAAACCCTGGCTGATGAGACAGTTCTGGCAAAATTCAGGCAGACGTATGGGAGATTGCTGAAGTATGTCTACAAGCCCTCCACCCACAAGATCAGTGGTCTGTACACGTTGCTACAGTTTTACGAGGCCCCTCTGAGATGCTTTCTGTTTCCCGACTATGTTTTGGCCCCTACTCTAGAGGAGTATGCTGACTTGATAGACATTCCTGTTAAGGATCAAATGCCTTTTCATCATGTTGACACTGAACCTAAGCTAGTTGACCTAGCAGTTATCTTGCATTTGGATGAGTCTGAATTGAGAAAAGGGTTCACTCGGAGAGACAAAGTGTTTGGCTTCCCTATATCGTTTATGGTGGAAGTAGCTCAGAAGTTTTCTAAGAAAGATCGTTGGGATGTGTTCAGTGCTACTCTAGCTGTGTGCATATACGGGACTGTGCTGTTCCCGAATCTTCTTGACTTCATAGATGCTGACGCTTTCTACTTGCTCGCCTCAGGGAATCTGATTCCCACATTGCTTGGTGACCTGTATCATTCTACCCACTACAAGAATGAGAACAGGAGAGGGAAAATGGTGTCCTGCTGCACTCCCCTGTTGTACTGGTGGTTTGATAGCCACATGCCCAAGAAGGGTCCCTTTGTTTCTTCTGCAGCCACAACTGAGTGGTCTGAGCGCCTGATGGGTTTATCTACAGAGAGTATCGTTTGGTTTGACCGGGATATGCTGGGTACTGAAGTCATCCACAGCTGCAGCGGTTTTCCTAATGTTTCATTGATTGGAAGAAAAGGATGCATCAACTACAATCCCTCACTGCTTGTCAGACAGTTCAGGTATGCCTTGAGAGGTCCGTCGAGAGACGAGGAGGTGCAGAAATCTCTGTACCTCAACGGGTCGCTTGATAGTGACACGCTGACCAAGCTAGAGCATGCTTGGGATAACATCCACAGACGAGGAAAGACGCTGTTGGGTAAGAGCAACAACCAGGCTTATGAGCCTTATGTGAGTTGGGTTCGGAATAGAGCACAACAGTCTTTGATGCCATTTCCTCCAGTGGCTCCTCCAGCTCCCCTCATGAATGAGAAGCCAACTACTGTGGACATCCTGAAGTATGAACAGGTAGTGGATGAAAAAGAAGAGTTGAAAAAGGCCAATGAAGAATTGGAGAAAGAGCTGGCACAGGCTAGAAGCGAGAGGAGCGAAGCCGTCCACTCCTTCAAGCGGCAGACAGAGTTGGTGAACAGGTTGGGTACAAACTTGACTAAACAGATAGCTGAGCGTGAACGCTTGGGTCTGGACTTCAAATCTGTCAATGATGTGCTTGCCACCAAGAAGCAACACTTGTATGAAGCATACCGGAGAATATCTAAGTTTAATCAGCAGTGGAATGCCCCTCTAGCCAACAGCAAGGAACATGAGGATAAACTGAAACAACAGATCTCCAAATTGAAAGCTCAAGTGAAGGCTAGTGAGAAGAGGTTTGATGAGGAAACTGCTCGCAGATATGCCGCTGAAGACCTGCTAAACAAGGCTCTCGCTAACCTGAAGGAGCGCAAGCAGATGTTTGAATCCAAGAAACGGAGGTTAGAAGATTGTTTCGGCAAAGGAGCGTGGGAAGACTCCGTTGAAGGTCTTCAATACACTATTATGCAGAGGGAGATACTCGTCGAGGGGTTGCTCACTCAGTCTGATCATCCAGAAACGAAGGGGTTGTTAGAAGAGTTTCGTGCCCGTGGCCATGCTTGACTATATTTGTAATCCTTTGTTTTTGATCATTGTTGTATGCTGGCCATCACCAGGTTTGTTGGTCAAGGTCATGCTGTTGATTCTGCTTGTACTCAGTGACATTGTATGCTGCCTTGATGGACTTTATATATATATGAGATGTTATTTCCATGACTGGATCCAGACATCTTATTATCAGCACTGGCACTCTGGCACTAGAATCGGGGTAGAAATATCCCTAAGGCACACACACACGTTGGCATTTGCATGACAGGTACCTTGCCGTTTTTCTAACCCTTTGTGTATGCAGGTTGTTCCAGGATTGACCGAAGACCGATCCACCGATACTCGACTAGAGCGAGTCAAGCAAGAGTAATGGAATAAGTGCAGACAGACATCCAGGAACTCCGAGAGAGGATGGACCGCTTCATGGAGCTCATGCAAGTGGTCTCTAACGGCCAAGACCAGCTCAGAACCTTAGTCCAGCCTCTGATCTCAAGGGTTGACAGCAACGGTGTGCTTCATGGTGGAAACACTTCAAACCCTCCACTTGTTGAGACTCCACAGAATGGTGTCCCTGTGACCGGGGGGAATGGAAGTGGTAACAACAATATGGTCACTAACATCGGGCTTAATGGAAATACGACTGGCGTCGGTAACGGTAACTTTGAGGCCAATGGCAATACTGGACTAGGCCATGGCAACACAGGGAACATTGGTGCTGGAAATCTGTATGGGCCTCATGCTGCTGGATTTGCCGCTGGAAATGGCACTCAACCATGGCTAGAAGATCGCCAAGAGGACTTGTTCTCACAAAAGAGTGCTGAGGGCGAATTGAATGCTGAAGCCCGTCTGAGGTTTAAAGCACTCGAGGACAAAATGAAGAGTTTCGAGAACCTGAACACTACGGGTGTCGACATGACTAAACTGGGATTGATTTCTGATTTCAAGGTGCCTCCTAAATTTAAGGTACCCGACTTTAAGAAATACAAGGGCACCACTTGCCCTCGTGTCCATTTAAGGTCATACTACCGAAAGATGTCCGCTCACTCTGAAGATGAGAAGCTGCTAATGCACTTCTTCCAGGATAGCTTGTCCGCTCCATCCTTGGAATGGTATATGGGTTTGGAACCCACCAGTGTGCGTACATGGAAAGAACTTGCTGAGGCCTTTGTACACCATTATCAGTATAACAGTGACTTGGCTCCTAACCGGGTTCAACTGCAGAACTTGTCACAGAAGAACAATGAGGGGTTCAAAGAGTACGCCCAGAGATGGCGTGAATTAGCAGCTAAAGTTCAGCCACCGATGGTTGAATGAGAGCTTGTTGAGATGTTTGTAGCCACTCTCCCGGGGGTCTATTACGAGAAACTGGTCAGTGGTATGTCAGGGAGTTTCTCCAATCTCATCATTACTGGCGGGCATGTTGAAAATGGGATCAAATTGGGGAAAATTCAGGGTGTTGATCTATCCTCAGCTGGAGGAGGAAAGAAACCGTACAGTAACAAAAGACGTGAAGGAGAGACGAACACAGTGTTTAACGCTCGGAGGAAAGGTAAGGGCCAGCGCCAGCAGGTTGCTAGCATAACCATCCCTGCTGTCCAACAGCCCCAGCAGTAGCAGCAGCAACAGCAAAATCAACAAGGGTACAGAAGGTATCAGAACAGAGCACCTCTGGCAAATCGTCATCTTGAGACACCGCCCATGTCATATGCTGAACTCCTACAAACTTTGCTTCAGTTACAGCTAGTCCAGAAAAGAACCCTGGCTCCCCTGACAGGGGCACCTCCACAGAGCTATGACGCGAATGCGAAATGTGATTTTCACTCGGGGGCACCGGGCCACACGATAGAAAACTGTAAGGCATTCAAGCACAAGGTGCAAGATATGGTGGATGCTAAAATCATCAATTTTTCTGATAACGTGCCGAACGTCACAAAAAACCCTATGCCGAACCATGTGGGAGGTGGGCTGAATGCCATTATTGAAGTAGAGGACTCAGATTTATTGAATGATGTCAAGGATCTGAAGACACCGCTTAGCTTCGTTAAAGCCAAGTTGATGAAGAGAGGCATCTTTCTGGGCTGTGGAGAATTGTGTATGGGTTGTGCGATTCGTTCAGACGGCTATGAACAGTTGATAATGGGGATTCAGAGTCTGATGACTGAAGGAATCTTGCAGTTTAGCCGGAGGGCTGAAGACAGATCTGGGGAGGTAATGCTGGAACAGGGTGATGAAGTTGCCACCATCACCATCCCTCGCAAGACAATAACCATTTCTGCATCTAAGCCACCCACGATTACCATCACAAAGGCTGGGCCGATACCTTTTGAAAGCACCAACGTTGTCCCATGGCACTATGGGGCAGACGTCTACTGTAACGGACAGAAATTGGAAGTGGAGCCGTCTGGGCAGTACGTGGATAACTTAGTGGGAACTAGAGGGATCACACGTAGCGGAAGAGTATTTGCTCCACCTGAGGTTGTGGCTGATAAAGCTGACAAAGATGAGAAAACTGATAAGGGAAAGAGTAAGGTCGTTGAGGAAACCCCTCGTGGGGTAGAGAAGGACTTACTTGTAAAGGACGTTGAAGAGTGATTACAAGATCGTTGATCACCTCCATCAAACACCGTCGAAAATATCTATTCTAAACTTGTTGCTGTGTTCTGAGGCACATCGTAACGCGCTGTTAAAAGTCCTGAATGCCGCGTATGTACCGCAGGAGATCTCGGTCAACTAGCTGGGGGGTAGTGGCCCACGTGAATGCTGGAAACGGGTTAGGGTTCACTGACCTGGAGCTGACGCCGAAGGGAAGGAACCATAACAGTGCCCTGCACATCTCGATAGAGTGTACGGGAACAGTTATGTCCCATGTGTTGGTGGACACCGGATCATCGCTAAATGTTCTCCCGGAGAAGACACTAATGAAGCTGGATACGAGAGGATTGATTTGCACACCCAGTGATCTGGTTGTGAAAGCTTTCGATGGAACCAAGTGTCATGTCTTTGGAGAGGTAACTCTGCCAATCCAAGTTGGGCTGGAAACTTTCGACGCAGTCTTCTACATCATGGATATCATGCCAGCTTATAGTTGTCTGTTAGGCCGGCCATGGATCCATTCTACTGGTGCAGTGACCTCCACATTGCACCAGAAACTCAAGTATGTTGTGGGAGGCAGCATTGTAACTGCCTGCGGCGAGGAAGACATAATGGTGAGCCATTTGTCGTCTTTCAAATATGTTGAGGTGGATGGCGAGATCCACGAAACCCTATGTCAGGCATTCGAAGCTGTTAAGGTTAAAGATGTGACTCCAGTGATGATTGAGAAACCGGAGATGACTCTCTCTTCCTTCAAGGAAGCTCGGGCCGTTGTTCAAGCTAGCTCTGCCCCAGGCTGGGGGCAGGTTCTGGAAATACCTAACAAACAGGACAAGTTTGGGTTAGGGTAATCTCCTGCCGCTGACGCTTCCTCCTCTCACAGTGCACCGTGCGTCAAAGGGCCGATCCAGTTTATAAGCGGCGGGGTGATATTTGAAAGTGTCAACGCA
Source organism: Lathyrus sativus (assembly GCA_963859935.3). Lineage (NCBI taxonomy): Eukaryota > Viridiplantae > Streptophyta > Magnoliopsida > Fabales > Fabaceae > Lathyrus > Lathyrus sativus. The sequence continues at coordinate 138,722,959 of OZ012736.1, read as the reverse complement.
GTGTCTGAAGACGGCGAAGACAGCGATTGCGACCTGGATTCCTGGATCGAGCCAAGCAAACTAGGCCAGAGCCTCAACAACTGGTCCATCAGGGATATCATCCAAGTGACAAGCAAAGAGTAATGATTTACTTTCTCCAATTATTGTACAACCCTATGTCCTACCCGGGGCATAGTGGTTTTATTGTCAGGGCCTTGTTTGATTATGTACATACATTTTACCAATAAATCAAAGGGTGTTTTTCTTCGCATTCAAATGTTGTGATCTCTGTTATTCTTGTTTTATATTTGTTTTGAAAAACAATAAAATGGCAATATGGTTTGTGCTAACATGCATATCCTTGTTTTAAGCTTAACCCTTGTTATTGCAGGATTCACATCGCAGATGACATCGACTCTGGACCTTCTACGAATCACTTCGACTTTGATTGCCCGATCTATCAAGCCGAAGAAGAGATTGATGAAGATGAAGACATTCTCGAAGAGTTGGCCCGTTTGTTGAAACAAGAAGAGAAAGTCATTCTGCCTCATGAGGAAGAGATTGAGATTGTGAACCTGGGTTCTGAGGAACTTGTCAGGAATGTCAGGATAGGGGCTGCATTGCAGAGTGATGTCAAGCAAAGATTGGTCGAGAGGCTTCGAGAGTATAGTGACGTCTTTGCTTGGTCATACGAAGATATGCTCGGACTTGATACTGACACCGTGGTCCATCACTTGCCACTACGAGAAGATTATCCTCCCATTAAGCAGAAGCTTAGGAGGACACGACCAGATATGGCCGTTAAGATCAAAGAAGAAGTGTAAAAGCAGCTTGATGCTAGCTTCTTAGCGGTTACTACTTACCCTCCGTGGGTCGCCAACATAGTGCCTGTATCGAAGAAGGACGGTAAGGTGCGAATGTCCGTCGATTATCGGGATTTGAATAGGGCGAGCCCTAAACATGATTTCCCGCTCCCTCATATTGATGTGTTGGTCGACAATACAACTCAGTTCTCCGTGTTTTCATTCATGGATGGCTTCTCCGACTACAATCAGATCAAGATGGCGCCGGAAGACATGGAGAAAACTACGTTTATTACACCTTGGGGAACATTTTGCTACAAGGTAATGCCTTTCGGTCTGAAGAACGCAGGGGCCACTTACCAACGAGCAATGGTCACTTTGTTTCATGACATGATTCACCATGATATTGAAGTCTATGTTGATGACATGATTGCGAAGTCCCAAAAGAAGGAGGGACACCTGGTCAATTTGCTGAAGCTTTTTGAGAGGCTTAGGAAGTTCAGGTTGAGGCTGAATCCTAACAAGTGTACTTTCGGAGTACGGTCTGGAAAACTACTGGGGTTTATTGTGAGTGAAAAAGGCATTGAGGTTGATCTTGCGAAGATAAAAGCAATACAAGATATGCCAGCGCCAAAAACTGAAAAAAAAAGTTCGTGGTTTCCTGGGCAGAATAAACTACATTGCAAGGTTTATATCTCAGCTCACGGCCACGTGCAAACCGATGTTCAAACTATTAAAGAAAGATCAGGCGATTATCTAGAATGAGGATTTCCAGAAGGCATTTGACAAGATAAAACAGTATCTGTAGGAACCTCCAATCTTGATACCCCCAGTGTCCGGAAGACCCTTAATCATGTACTTGACAGTTCTTGAGAATAGTATGGGGTGTGTTCTCGGTCAGCACGACGAGACTGGCAGAAAGGAGCATGCCATTTATTACTTGAGTAAAAAGTTCACAGATTGTAAATCCCGTTACTCGATGCTGGAGAAAACCTGTTGCGCACTCGCGTGGGCTGCCAAACGTTTACGACAGTATATGCTCAATCACACAACCATGCTAATTTCGAAGATGGATCCGATCAAGTACGTCTTCGAGAAGCAAGCGCTTTCGGGCAGAATTGCCAGATGGCAAATGGTGTTGACAGAATATGACATTCATTACGTTTCCCAGAAGGCAATCAAGGGAAGCGTATTGTCTGAATACCTCGCCGAACATCCGATCGAAGATTATCAGCCGATGAGATTTGAATTCCCTGATGAGGATATCATGTTTCTCAAAGTGAAAGATTGTGATGAACCGTTGCCCGGCGAGGGTCCAGACAGGAAACCCCAATGGAAATTGATATTTGACGGGGCGGTTAATTCTTACGGAAGTGGTATTGAGGAAATCATCACGACTCCCCATGGATCCCACATCCCATTCACTGCTAGATTGACGTTTCCGGTCACCAATAATGAAGCAGAATACGAAGCATGCATCATGGGTCTAGAAGAAGCGATTGATTTCAGAATCAAAAACCTAGATGTATATGGTGACTCGGCACTGGTGGTTAACCATATTAAAGGGGAGTGGGAGACTCGCTAATCGAATTTGGTGCTGTACATGAATTATGCCAGAAGCCTGCTTCCGTTCTTTGATCGAGTAGAACTCCATCATGTGCCCAGAGCTGAAAATCAGATGGCTGATGCCTTAGCCACGTTGGCTTCGATGTATAAAGTCAATTTTTGGAATGAAGCTCTAAGGATTGTCCTTTCTCGTCTTGATAGACCTGCATTCGTTTTTGCAATCGAGGAAGCCGCCGATGGCAAGCCATGGTTCCATGATATCCATACCTTCCTTATGACTAAGGAGTATCCTGCGGGAGCGTCAACCCAGGACAATAAGACTCTGAGGAGGCTGTCTGGGAATTTCTATCTCAATCTTGATAGACTTCTGTATAAGAGAAACCACGATCTCGTGTTACTCAGATGTGTAGATGAGAAAGAAGCGAGTTTGCTCATGGAAGAAGTCCATGAAGACACATTTGGTACGCACGCTGGCGGACACGCTGTGACGAGAAAGATCCTTAGAGTAGGATAATACTGGCTGACGATGGAGTCTGATTGCTTTAAATTCGTGAAGAGATGTCATAAATGCCAGATTTATGCTGATAAAATTCATGTGCCGTCGTGCTCGTTGAATGTCATGTCCTTCCCGTGGCCGTTCTCCATGTGGGGCATCGACATGATAGGCAAGATCGAGCCCACTGCATCTAACGGTCATCGCTTCATTTTGGTAGCCATCGACTACTTCACCAAGTGGGTGGAGGCAGCCTCGTATGCTAATGTGACCAAGAAGGTGGTGGCTAGATTCATAAAGAAGGACATCATCTGTCGATACGGAATTCCCGAGCGGATTATTACTGATAATGGTTCGAATATGAATAACAAGATGATGAAGGAGTTATGCCAGAGCTTCAAGATTGAACATCACAACTCATCTCCTTACCGTCCGAAGATGAATGGCGCGGTTGAAGCGGCCAATAAAAACATCAAGAAGATCATATAGAAGATGGTTGTAATCTACAAAGATTGACATGAGATGTTGCCATTTTCATTGCACGGTTATCATACGACGGTACGCACATCAACCAGGGCAACTCCTTTCTCACTAGTATACGGTATGGAAGTTGTCCTACCGTTAGAAGTTGAGATTCCTTCTTTGCGAGTTTTGGTCGACGTGAAACTCGATGAGGCAGAGTGGATTAAGAACCGACTGAACCAACTCAGCCTGATGGACGAGAAGAGATTAGCATCAATTGCATATGGTCGTCTGTACTAGAGCCGAATGAAGAAAGCTTATGATAAGAAGGTGCGTCCTAGAAGCTTTCAGACAGGTGATCTCGGGAGGAGCCTTGTTGTTATCCACGATCACAGGGGTAAGTGGGCTCCCAATTACGAAGGTCCGTACATCGTCAGCAAGGTCTTCTCGGGAGGAGCCTTGTTGTTATCCACGATGGATGGCGAAGATTTTGCATCCCCGGTGAACGCGGACGCAGTTAAAAAATACTTTGCTTAAAAAATGACCCGCTGGAAAGAAAAAAGAATATCCAGGCAAAAAGGGGGCATCCCGACGAACCATGAAAAAGGAAAAAAGGTTCGGGCAAAAATTAGGGATATAAATGAAAAATGTACACCCGCAAAGTCGAAAACCTGAAAGGGCGACTTTGGCAAAAAAGGGTATCCCTGTGAATCAAAAACCCGAAAGGGCGGTTCAGGCAAAAGTTAGGGATTCGAAAAGCAAATGACTGCGTTCCGCGTGTGGACTTTCATTGTTTAGTGGTTTGGAAGACCCGAGGGCCATTTATCTGAATCAATCTCTTCTAAAGCTGAAGCGTCGGAGAAGTATCGAAGTCAAGTGGGTCATAGAGGGATCAACTCATGGTGTTCGTCTACGCCACATTGCCGACATTTGTATATACTGATGTATATTTATGTTATTATGCTTGCGCAACTTCCTCATTTCAGGAGCTTGCATTTGTTGTAAAACATTTTTGCCCATTCAGGGGTCCGTCATCAATAAAAAATATACTATTCAGCAATTCTGTTTGTTTGTTTAGTTTTTATCTGTTTTGTTTGTGAAAAAGAACGCCCGATGTTTTTGACAAAATACGCATACATAAACTTGTTGGCCTAGGCCGATAATTGTTGAAACATTGAATTACCTGAACATTGTCGCAGGATGATAACCTTGATAGGTCCCTTTGTGAAGGGTATCTAGTCTGTTTGTTCATGTTGTTGCAGGTATGGCACATTCCAGGCAGTATGCCAGACGTTTTCCAAGCAGGATGATTCCTTCTTCCCTAGCGAGTTCAGCAGTGTCACCCCACGGAGTCTGAACATGGGATCAAGAGCATTGATATGTCTCTCCAAGCAGAGATAGATTCTCCTCAACTTGATGCATCTCGAGGAAGGGTCATCATCTCCCCAGCTGAGTCATGCGCCGAAGCGTATGCTCATCCCCAACACTGAGCCAATGTGCAGTTTTCCCATAGAAAACTATTCACAAGTATTCAACTTCCGATAGTTCAGACTGAAGTCTCAAGCGAAATTGAAATTCCCCATAGAGTTGTACTCTCCCCGGTAGGTAGGAGTGATTCCAGCGTCCGATTACCATCCCCAGCCGAGTTTGCAGTTCCCCAAGAGAGCCGAGTCCTTGGAAGCCGTTCAGGCCATGATTGGTGCTCCCTAGTAGAGTGTTGAATAACTGATGTTGGGTTTCCCCGTCGGAGTCCGTATCTCCAGGAAAGTTTTAGCCGCGAAGGCCGTGCAGTTTATTTCTGCGATTGACATCGTTTCCCTCAGCAGATTGTGGTTCGTATACCTAGCTTAGCAGGTCCAAGTTCTCGGAGAACTTCATTCCCTTGCAGCAGTCGTCTGGAGTTCGTTTCCCCAGGTTTAGTCTAATTGAGATTGGTGTGACTTCTTCCCCTCGGTAGGATGATTCCTTCCTCCACCAGAGTGGTTCTTTCTCCTTGACAGGAGGTTTTTCCCTTCAGCATTTATTTTGCTGATGGGGTCGTAGCATTTTGCATGAGTGCATAACATTTACCCTAAATGCGTAGCATTTCCACCTTGTGGAGCATTGCGCCATTGTCAAACATATGCATATGAAACATGAGCTAGGTCGTTACCGTTCTTGTTTTGCAGGTGTTCCTCTGCAGAATGGTTTGCTCAAGATGATTCTTGAAGTCTCCAGCGAAGTTGATTGCTTAAGATGATTCTTAAAATCCCTAGTGAAGTCGCTAAAGTTGGTTGCTCAAGTTGATGCTTAGAGTCCCCGACAGAGCGTTTGCTCAGAATGACTCATGAAATCTCCGGCAGAGCTACCGGTTCAGGATGATTCTTGAAGTCCCCGACAGAGTTATTTTCCCAAGATGATTCTTGAAGTCCTCAGCAGAGTTGATTCACCCGGAATGATTTCTGGATCCTTGAAGCATAGTTACTTAATAGTCCTCCAGAATCCCTAGCGGAGAGGTGTCATCCCTGTCGCTACTGCGAAAATCGGCGCCGGCTATGACAGAAGAGTCGCCACCGTGCGTTATTTATCCCAACGGAGGGAAAGGAAACGCTCAGAGTAAACCTAACGCAAAACGGGAAAGGAATGGTCGTCGCAACCAAATTTCGGGATTCGGGAGTCGATTACGCAAGGGGAAGGTATTAGCACCCCTCACGTCCGCCGTACTCGACGGGATCCACGCTTGTTTTCTAGTACGGATTGTTATTCTATCTACTCTAAAGGTCTGGGTTAAAAAGAAAAGAAAATGACTCGGCAGAACACAACAGTTCTATGCCTACGTATTCCCGTCTGGAACGAGAAATCAGAGTCAACGTAGTTCGCCTACCTACAAGAAAGGAGGGAAGGTTGCTCGCTAGGATACGACATCCTATGCCTACGTACTTTCATACAGCATGAAAGATCAGAGCAAACGTAGTTCGGGCTACGGAAGACACAAGCTTGTCTTGCTGTTTTTATTACCTTAAGAAAGGGTTTTTCTTGATTAAGAGTCCAAGCGGACAAAAATGACACTTTGATGTTTGTTTTGAATCTTTTACGAAAGAAGTATTTTTTTAGTTTGTTTGCAATCTCTGACGTACTAGAGACTATGATTTGAGAGTGACTACATCGCGTGTCACCCAAAGGGTACCACACTAAGCAGCCAGACTACTGGAAAGAAGCTCTCCAGCAACCCTTTCTCGAATAGCTTAAGACTCGTAACGTACGACATTGATTTACCTTATTATTGTATTTTTGAGTTGTTTTGAGATAAGAAGAGAAAGAAGCTCTAAAAAGCCTAGGGTTGAAAAGGGAATAAAAACTAACCTAATGTTGTCATGCATGGATAAGAATCCTAATGTCTGTCATAATTCCCTCCTGCATTGAGGAAATCAGAGATCCTAGGGGATAAACAGAAAAGAAAGCAAGCAAATACAGTAAAATGCATGCAATGCAGCAATACAAGCGAGGCAAGGGAGTCCCGCTCAACCTCGAACCTGGGAAAACAACAGGCAAAGTGAATCATCATTCACTTCAAACCTAGGGGGAAAGCTGCACAAGCCAACAAACAATACAGAAAACAAAACCCCAAAGCAGAGGAGGCAGCCCAAGCAGCAACACCAAACTCCTAGAGCAAACAACAGCTCTGACAGCAACAAGTTGTTTAAATAGCAAAAAGTTGACAGCAACAACCTTCATCTTCATGAATAACTCCCATCCTCAAGCTTCAACAAACTTTCAATCTTCAACAAGCACCAACTTAACCCAGCAAACTTCAATCAGTAAACAGCTTCAACAAGCAGACAACTTCAACAAGCAAGCAAAACCCTAGCTTCAACAAGCAACCAACTTCAACAAGCACAAAACCATGGCTTCAACAAGCTTCTAGCTTCAACAAGCACAAACTTCATCTTCATCAAGCTTCAAAAAGCAACCTCATCTTTACCAAGCTTCCACAAGCACCTCCAAGGGAGGATCATTCAACAAGATCAAGTTGAAGTGTTAAGAAACTCACTGACAACCAAGGGAAGCCATTAAGATCTTAACACTATAATCGGAAGGCATCCTCACAGTTCTACTCTTAAAGCATGCCATTCATCCCTCCAAGGGAGAGATGTGACTTCTTGAAGAGGAATTTATGTCATTGGATTGAATGGAGATGAACAATATACTCCATGTTTGAAGAAAGAAGCAAAACTAGTCTAATGCTCTCCATAAAACCCTAGTTCTCCTAAGCTCCTGACAAGCACCCACAAGCTGAGAAATCTTCACATCCAAGCTCCTTCAAGCTCTCCAAAGCACCTTCAATTGGTCTTCATGATCATCCAAGCACAAGAGCACCACCACCCTAATCTAAGGGAAACTATTGAATTAAACTAGTCAAATTAGTTCACTAGAAACACCTAGAAGTTAGTCCTAAAACTAAATCTACTTAAAACACCAAAAATGATTGTAAAATCCTATAAAAAATTCTAAGGGTTCCTAAACCTCTTAAGAATCACTCCATACAAAAACCAGGGGGTTAACCATTCATTTGGACCTAAAACTATGCCCTAAACCTAAGGGTACTATCCTAAAACCCTAATTCTACAACACCTAATGTTCAAAGATCAAACTAGCCTGAAATTCTCTCACAAAATTGTGAGAAAATTACTAGGGGTACATGAATTTCTAAGCTATCTAGCCCAAAAAGAATCAATTCAAAAATCATCACCAATCATCCATACTAGAATCAACAAAATCATGCACCAAACAAATTCAACATAAAACCAATTAAAATAAAAAAATACAAATAAATTCTAAAATGCATGAATTAGTAAAATTTTAATCCTATAAAAAACTAGACTCTTTAAGGAGTCAGGGAAAAAAAATCTAGGTTAAAAATGTTAATTTTCCTATTTATTGTGAATTTATTTCTAGACTATATGCAAAACATAAAAATAAAAGAAAATACATGAAAATTAATAAAAGAGCGTGACAAATAGCAATTGGATCCAGTTATAGTCCAGACATGGGCCCAAAGGGGGGTGTGGTTAGCAAGTATCATTTAAGCCCATCCAACTCAGATTAAATGAAATGGAGCGTTTTGATAAAATTCATCCTCTTCAGAAATCAACTTGTAATCGTGGCCATTGGATTAAGTTTTGGTCAAGGGTCAGACTAAGATCCAACGAGTCCTGGGTCATCGTCCCCAAATGTTTGAAAAATGGAGGGAAAAACTCAGACGGTGGCCTGAGCTTTGCGCCACCGTCTTCTCCGGCGAGGGTTTGCCCAAAACGCATCAAACAAGCCAACTAAATACCCTATCTCACTCCAAATTCTCTCCTGATCACGAATATGCCCTCAGAATTCATTGATTCATCTTCTAAAACCAAACCCGATCCAAGTTGCAGAGACTCATCCAATTCTTGATCACTCCAAAACTTAAAATTAATAAGCCTAAACTCATCTACATGCTTCCCTGATCAATTCTCACCATTCAGCCATGCTTAAAGCCTCAAGAACTAAGAGATATCTCCCTCAACAAAAATCTTGCACTGACCTAAAGTATCTCTAATCATCCAATTCTTATGCCTAAATCCATCTAAGCAACATCTATAACCTATCCACATATCAAATGCTAATCAATTTCCCCTAATCTAAGCTAAAAAATGAAAGTTGCAAACCTGGAAAAAATGGATGAACAGAAGGTGCAAATGCTCGATTCAAGCTCCAATCTTTTGCAGAATCACTCAAGAACCACTTCCCAAGCTACTCCAATGGTCAATTTGCCTTGAAATTCCCTCTATCTCCAAACCCGATTCTGAGATGCAATGAAGAAAATTCAGTTGCTCTTTCTGATTCCTTGCTTAATCCTTCCCAAAAAATGATCTGAATCAGTTGCAATGCTTATATAGAATGTGTTGGAAACCTCTAGAACCTTCTGTAACTAACTGAATGAGAAATTCAATTTCTCATATCCCTTGAAAATCTCACATGCCAAAGTTGTGCTTTGCTCTGTTCTAGCTCACCATCTTGCTTGAATTTCTCTCCTCATGACATTTTGAATTGAATGGGAATGATATCTTCCTTGTTTTTGATCCAAAGGTATGTAATTCAAATGTTGCTTCCTTCTTAAGTAACAAAAGGGAACCATGTGAAATTGGCCTCAAATCCAAAATATGGTATTTCCATCCTTTCCAAAATATGTTTTCTGATCAATTTGGTATATAACATTGCTTGGTTTGGCCATAAATCAAGAATTTCACATTTTTTGCCTTTAAATGACTTTAATTTCTTCCTTTTCAAAATTTCTCAAACCAACTTCTCCTATGAGCCAATTTAAAGCCTCCTTGATGCATGGTCAAGGTTAAAACCCTATTTTGAGCAACTTTCTAGTTGAATAATTTTCCATTTGAAGCTTGCAAGTTGGAGTTTTTTTGCCCATGCTTGAAAATGACCTATAATCACCAATACCCAAAATACCCCTGGCTTGCCAAGATCATAACTTGAGTTCTACAAATCCTATCAAGGACTTCTAGTACTCTATGGAAAGCTAAGATCAATAAATACAACTCTTATGTTGTCTAAGAATCCATTTGAAACTTCCTTGAAGGGCAAAAGTTGCTTGGAAGTCAAGTGACTTTCACAGATAAATTTCATAGTCCTCTGATGACCTGTAATTTGCAAAGACCATAACTTGAGTTCTACAAATCTTCTTGAAGACTTATAGTACTAAAATTAAAGGTATTGAGATGATCTATAAGTTTCATGTTGGCCAAAGATCCATTTGAAACTTGTATTTTGACTTATATGGCTTTGAAGTTAGGCACTAATCAGGGGATTTTACACTGAAACCCTAATTTAGCAACTTCCCACATCCTTGATCCTTCTTTGCTTAATCTTGGCACAATACCACCCATGTATCAACATACCAATCCATGAATCCCATGACCTATAAGTAGGCTTTGATGCTCACCAATTTGCACAATTGAATTAGGGTTGACCTAGATGAAACCCTAGTTGACTACACCTTAACTGTGGCTCTCATACTTGAATCAATGACTTGTCTCAGCTTCAATAGGGCCCTCTAGGCATACCATGAGATCCATACACACCTCACATTCCATATTTCTCACTCCACTGGTGATTCTCAATATTCCTCAAGATAGGAGCAAAACCCACATATAGGCACTCAAGCTTCTCAAGACTTCAAATCTCTTCTTGATGACTTGAATGACTTCTCAATCTTGGATAACACCTCTTGCTAGGCTTTTCCCTTGATAGACACCCTTTATCCCTTGTTGGATGCATGCATATGCTATGATGCCAATGATTGAACTATGTACATGATGTAACTATGCAAATGAAATGCAATGAAACATAAAAAAAAGGTTGAGCAAATTTTGGGGTGCAACAGCTGCCCCTATTCAAACGGCTTGGACCCGACTGGGTGAAGAGCGAATGACCTTCAAACAATCGAGGTACGAGACTGTTGAATACCAAGAAACCCGGAAATTTTCCAACCGCAGAAGTAAACTGCACTGCTTGGGGAGCAACATCCCCTATCTGAATCCGGTTGTTACGACAACAACTGATCCAACGTCCGATAATAATTCTGATTTCAACTTCAACCACCTATGTAACGCCACAGGTACTGAACAATTTTTGCAAAAACACCTCCGTCCACAACTGGATTAACCTTGTCAACACAAGAAGAGAAACAAATTCGTCAACACGAATAGAGATTCTGTCATCACAGGAGTAACCTTGTCCACATCTGGACCCAAATTTCGTCAAATCACGAATAAATACAAATCTGTCCACGTCAGGACTCACATTTCGTCAACCCGAAGAAATCTCAGCAACACAGGAATACAACTTTGTCCATGTTAGGACGCATACTTCGTCAACACGGAGAAATCCCCTCATAAACCCGTCCACGTTAGGACTCCACATTCTGCCAACACGGAGAAATCCTATCATCATAGGAATAAAACCTTGTCCACGTTAGGACGCTAGATTCCGTCAACACGGAGAAATCCCGGTGACTTCGCTGGGGATGAGTTGTCCGCGTTTCGTCAACACGAAGAGATCCTATCAACATAGGCATAAATTGTCCATGTTAGGAATAAATTGTCCACGTTAGGAATAAATTGTCCACGTTAGGAATAAATTGTCCACGTTAGGACTCCATCTCGTCAACACGAAGAACGGTAAACTTGTCCACGTCAGGACTCGCCTCTCGTCTTGATTTGTCCACGCCAGGACTCACATCTCATCAGCACGAGAAAATCCTATCAACATAGGAGTAAATTGTCCACGTCAGTACACCGGTTCGTCAACACGAAGAAAGATCAGCCTGTCCACGTTAGGACTGCGCATCCCGTCAACACGAAGAATGGTAAACTTGTCCACGTCAGGACGCGCATTTCGCCAATACGAAGAAAGATATCTGCTGGGGGTAAATGGTCCACGTCAGGACACCATTTCGTCAACACGAAGAGTAACCAATCTGCCCACGTTAGGACTAGCACATCTCGAGGAAATAAATCTGTCCACGTCAGGACTCATACTTCACCAACACGAAGAAATTCCGTCAATACAGGAATAAATTGTCCACGTCAGGACTCATATCTCATCAACACGAGGAACTCCTATCAGCATAGGCAATAGAATTTTGGCAATTTCCGGGGAAATACTGATGTCAATCAGTAGGAAAATACATCCGTTTATCCATACGGGGAGATACTCTGAATACAATTTCTCTGCTTATCTCTGCAGTAGCTAACTCTATTAGTCCCAACCCACAACCCTTTTAGCACTAACGTGACAGCGACTTTGAGGAGAACTCTACTGGGGATATTTGGAAACCAAACTACCGGACGCCTACTTTGATAACCGGCGACAGCTTCTGAAATTTTGATTCATGAAACCCTGCTGACGTAACAACAAATTTGAAGAAAATAATCCGCTGGCCGGATAAGAGAAACTTCACCAAGCAACTCTGGCGGGGAAAATAAGAGAAATTTGAACAAATAACTCTGCTCGGGGACAAAGAGAAACTTAACCAAGTAACTCTGTGGGGAAAATAGTAAGATGAACCGTATCATCACACGTCTCACGGTGAGGCCTCGAATATCTGGCAAGAAATCTGAGCTAGAACTCCATACTCCTGCTGAGAAAACACACCAGAAAGCAAAAAGGTTAACCAACCTAATTTATGTTTCAAAAATGCGTATGTTTGAAAATGGCGTAATGCTCCGTACGGCACGGAAATGCTACGCGTTTGAGTAGATGCAAATATGACGATATATGCAAATGCAAATGCAAGCTCAAGCTGCCGGGGCCACTCTGATAGTGATGTCTCAACAACATGAATGTTGAGGATAAAGCCAACCCCGTTGGGGAGAACAAATATCACAAAGTATTCTGGCGAAATAAATTCCAGAAACACAACCAACTCTGCCGGGGAGAGATTGAACATCAATTTCCACTGGGAGGAAAGAACAAACACCCTAATGGTGAACAAACTTAGCTGGGGAAGAAGCGACACTTCTGGACAAAGCACACTGTTCGGGCACAGTTTACACATTCCGAGTTACCACTCTGCTGAGGATCAACATCCCGTCAATGGCATGACGACCTTTGGGGAGCAAGAAAACCATCCTTCACGGACATAAACCTTTCAAACCAACAACTTGGTTAACTAATGCGAGAATCTCCCATGCTGGAGATTGAACGCGCACATCTTCGATTCGCTGAGGAGCGCCACCTCTGCAGGGGACATTGATTTTGACTTGCTGGGGTTAATCCTATGGACGGCTTTCCATGAGGACACTCTCCTGGGGAAAATAATTCCTCATTCGGTAAGGGATAACGTCATTCCAACTCTCTGGGGGATAAGCTGCGACTAGCTGAGGAATGACACCAACTGGAGTTACGTCTTACGTCAAGCGACCTTGGCCGGGGAATACAATTCCTGACCGTTTGCTCCAAAGGTAAGAACCCTGCAAAACACAAACGAGACAAAACAGGCCTATACAACAGAATCTATTCGGGTTAGTATCTGTGACACTACTTCAGTTAATTCGAAGTTTTAGCAATTATTGGCAAGGGCCAGCAAGATTATGTAAGTGCAAGTTTATCAAAAACATCGGCGTCTTTCACAAACAAAACAATAAAGAACAAACATCAAGTACTGAATAACATGTTTTATTGATAACGGGCCTCTGAATAGGCAAAGTTTGGTACACTGGATGCAACTCCTGAAAAGAGGAAGTTACGCACAACCACATATAAATATATGCACAAGAAGCATAAAGAAAATACAAAACAATATTTGTATACATGTTGGCAACGTGGCACAGACAAACACCATGAGCTGATCCTCCTATGACTCGCCTGACTCCGCGCTTTCCTGGTACTCGATCTTCGGAAGGGATTGTCTTTGGATAGACGGCCCCCCAGGTACTCCCAAACCACTAAGGAATGCCATATCAAATCCGGACCACAGTCATTTGCCTTTTCAATCCCTGACTTTTGCGTGAACCGCCCTTTGCGGGTTTTCAATTCACCGGGATACCCTTTTTTGCCGAAGTCGCCCTTTTCAGGTTTTCGACTTCACGGGTGTACATCTTTTCAATTTTATCCCTAATTTTTGCCCGAACCTTTTATTCAGTTTTTATGGTTCGTCGGGATGCCCCATTTTTGCCTGGACTCTCTTTTTACTGTCCAGCGGGTCACTTTCAAGCAAAGTATTTTTTAACTGCGTCCGAATTCACAGGAGACGTAAAGTCTTCACCATCCATGATGGATAGTAACAAGGCTCCTCCAGAGAAGATTTTTCTGACAACGTAGGGACCTTCATAATTGGGAGTCCACTTGCCCCTGTGATCTGTTTATGGTGGGAGAATCTTTTTCAAAACAAGATCGCCCGTCTTCGAGGGCACACCTTCTTGTCGTAAGCTTTCTTCATCCGGCTCTGGTACAACCGACCGTATGCTAGAGAAGCCAGTCTCTTCTCATCCATTAAACTGAGCTGATTTAGTCTATCTTTAATCCATTCTGCCTCGTCGAGTTGGACACCACGTAAAACCCTCAGGGAAGGAATCTTGACCTCCAACGGTAACACCGCCTCCATCCCGTATACCAATGAGAAAGGGGTTGCCCCGGTTGATATGCATACCGTCGTACGATAATCGTGAAAAGCGAAAGGTAGAATCTCGTGTCAGTCCTTATACGTCACAACCATCTTCTGAACAATCTTCTTTATGTTTTTATTGGCCGCTTCGACAGCGCCATTCATCTTGGGCTGGTAAGGAGAAGAGTTGTGATGCTCAATCTTAAAATTCTGACACAGCTCTTTCATCAATTTATTATTCAAATTCGAACCGTTGTCGGTGATAATCCGCTCAGGGATTCCATATCTGCAGATAATATCTCGTTTGATAAATCTGGCTACCACTTGTTTGGTGACATTGGCATATGATGTTGCTTCCACCCATTTGGTGAAGTAATCAATTGCCACCAAAATGAACCGGTGTCCGTTCGATGTCGTAGGCTCAATCTTGCCAATCATGTCAATTCCCCACATCGAGAAAGGCCACGGTGAGGACATCGCATTCAGAGGACTTGGAGGCACATGGATTTTGTCCGCATAAATCTGGCATTTATGACACCTCTTTGCAAACTTGAAACAATTTGTTTCCATAGTTAGCCAATAATAACCTGCCCGCAGCAGTTTTCTCGTCATAACATGCCCACCAGCATGTGTACCAAATGTACCCTCATGTATCTCTTCCATGAGCAACATCGCCTCTTTCTCATCTACACAGCGTAGCAACACCAAGTCGTGGTTTCTTTTGTACAGGACACCGTCCGGATTCAGATAGAAATTGCCAGCCAGTCTCCTGAGAGTCTTCTGATCTCGACTGGATGCCCCAGCCGGATACTCCTTGTTCTTCAGGAAGTTATGGATGTCAAAGTACCAGGGTTTACCATCAAGAGCCTCGTCAATGGCAAATATGAATGCAGGTCTATCGAGCCGAGAGGTAACAATCCGGGGAGCCTCGTTGCAGAAGTTAACTTTATACATTGAAGACAATGTTGCCAGGTGTCGCTACTGCGAAAATCGGCGCCGGCTGAACAGAAGAGTCGCCACCGTGCGTTATTTATTCCAAAGGAGGGAAAGGAAACGCTCGAGGTAAACCTACCGCAAAACGGGGAAAGGAATGGTTATCGCAACCAAATCCTGGATTCGGGAGTCGGTTACGCAAGGGGAAGGTATTAGCACCCCTCACGTCCGTCGTACTCGACGGGATCCACGCTTGTTTTCTGGTACGGATTGTTATTCTATCTATTCTACAGGTCTGGGGTTAAAAGAAAATAAAATGACTCGGGAAAGTATCGCACTTTATGCCTACGTATTCCCGTCTGGAACGAGAAATCAGAGTCAACGTAGTTCGCCTACCTACGGGAAAGGAGGGGAAGGTTGCTCGCTAGGATATCGCATCCTATGCCTACGTACTTTCATACAGCATGAAAGATCAGAGCAAACGTAGTTCGGGCCACGTACGACACAAGTCTGTCTTTGATTGTTTTTATCTCCTTCTGAAAAAGGGTTTTCCTGATTACTGGTCCAAGCGGACAAAAATAACATTTTGATGAGTTCACATTCTTTTACGGAAGAAGTGTCTTTTATTGTGTTTGAAAGATTTATTATGTTTTTCTGTTTGTTTTGAGAAAGAAGGGACAAAACTCTAACCTATGGTTGCAAAGGGAATCAAACTAACCTAATGTTATCATGCATGGGTTAAGACCTAATGTCTATCATGCTCCTCTCTTGCGCAGAGAGAAACAGAGATCCTAAGGGATAAACGGAAACAAAAACAATAGCATATATACAATAAAGCAGTAAAATGCATGGATGCAGCAATACAAGCGAGGCAAGGGAGTCCCACTCAACCTCGAACCTAGAAAACAACAGGCAAAAGTGAACAAGATTCACTTTCAACCTAACAGGTTAAAAGGCAAACAATACAGTCCGGGAAATTCAGACAATACATCAAAAATTATAAACAGCAAAAATAAACAGCCAACAGCAGTCTTCATCAACAAGCTTTATCAACATCTGTCTTCAAGTCATCTTCAACCATCTTCAGGCTTCAAGCAAACATCAGTCTTCATCTTCACAGCCTTCAAGCAAGGTCTCTATCTTCAATCTTTCAATGGCTTTTCTTCAAGTCCCAATCTCCAAGATGAGGAACAGTTAAGAGGATGAAATGGAATGTTAAACAGCTAGTTGACCACCAAAGGTGGCAAACAGACTGTTAACAATAGGTAGAATGTTTCTCTCAAGAGTTCTATCTCTTAGACACTGTCACCAAG
This sequence comes from Lathyrus sativus, assembly GCA_963859935.3. Lineage (NCBI taxonomy): Eukaryota > Viridiplantae > Streptophyta > Magnoliopsida > Fabales > Fabaceae > Lathyrus > Lathyrus sativus. The sequence continues at coordinate 138,706,273 of OZ012736.1, read as the reverse complement.
CCTTCCAAAGGAAGGGGGTGAGTGTCCTAGAGAGGCTCTGCATCATAGAGAGGGATGGAGGCAAACAAGACCTTCCATGCTTGTGAATCAAGTTTTCTACTCTAGAGCTTTGCCTAGCTCCTAGATCCTACAACCTTCAACAGCTGCCAGCAAGAGATACTCTTCATCAACTCTGGAAATTGGTCTTCATTCTTTTAGTCTTCTATGGGCTTCATTAGCACAGTCTTCAGCTCAAACCCAAACCCCAAGCAGGCCCAATACCCCACACAGTCAAATAATAACCCTAGAGAGGGCACACCACACAATCAAGCAAATACAGGAATATACTAGTAGTAATAGTAGAATAGGGGAAGTCTAATATTTTCTAAGGGATCCCATAATACCCCTATAGTCCCATACCCCAAAATTCAAACTACAACTCCTAAAAGAAATGATTTCTCACACCTATGTTATATCTAAACCCTAATTTTGATTCCCCTAATCACACCTAACCAAACCATCTAAAACTTAATCCTAAAATCATGAATTAAAACTCATATGAAAATTAAAGTCCTAAGTGAAGTACTCTAGAAAGAATGGGTCCAAAATATAAAAGGATCTAGCTAAACTAAAATCAACAAGATCAAGTGTTAAACTAAACATCATTTAAAACCTATTTAAAAGAAAAATATACTAAAAATGCAAAAATAAAATAAAATGCTAATTTTATTATATGACAATTTTCTTAACAGAAATAAGAAAAATATGCAAAAACAACCACTCAAAAATATGGAATTTTCAATTTGTTATGATTTTGCAAACAATTAAGAAAAATGAATGAAATAAGAATGAATTAAAATGAGTTGGGGTGCAGTCAGCAATAAAGTGCATTGAAAAATGGAGGATGGGCCCAGACTGGGGGTGCGCGTAGCAAGGCGCGTCTGGGCCCAGTTAAGTCAGGAAAAAAAACTAAAGAAAATAAAATGAAAACGGTGCAGGAAGTAAGAAATATAGTTCAAATCACATGGGCCTGGATATTGGGGGTGTGGATAGAAGATCCTTAAGCCCAGTCTGAGTCGTTTAATGAAACGACGCGTTTTGCGTCCAGGCTCTTCCCTCTCATTTTCAGTTTAAACATGAGCCGTTAGATTAGAGTCTTGGTCAATAATCTGAGAATGATCCAACGCCTCTGAACTCGTCTTCTCCAAATAACCTAGGGTTTCACCATGATTGAGCCATGAACGAGCTTGCATGAACCAGACTTCCACCCTCTCATACAGCTTCGTTTCTCCATGAAATTCAGATCCATAAAAAGCAAAGTTGCTCCAATTCTCAAGCTGAACAATAATACATCACTAATTCTCACTAACACTCCCTAGAAAGCCAAACCCGATAGCATACTTTCCATGAACACTCCAATTTCCACTCTCATGAAACTCCAGTTTCTTGGTACGAGTGTAACCACCACACATCCCTGATCATTCTAAACTAATCCACATGAATTAACACTCTCTATCCTCTTAGTTCTAGGTCAAAACAGTTTTGGTGCTCACATACCAAACTCCATGAAATGCTCTTAAACTCACCAGAATTATTCATCTACCTATTCCTAACAGTTCTAACCTAAGGATTCTACATCATGCTACCTATTTTAAGCTAATTCGAAGGAAACACCAACCTGGTAAAAATCTGAAAACAGATGGAGAAATCCTTGGATTCACAGCTAGCAATGCTTGGGACTTGATCAATGGAGTTGGATCTTGGTTCTGTATGCAGCAACACCTGCTCAAATGCTCTTGATCTTGCAATTGAATTCTTCTTGCACTTTGGATGATGAAGTTGGTAGCACAAGAATTCTGCTTCAATTCAACCAGATCTTGATGGAAACTTGCTCTATGATGAATGTAGATGATGATAGGATCGAGAACTTTGAAGAATGATGAAGATTTGATAGAGTTTTTGTGTAATTTGCAAAATTGAGGAATGAGATGTAACTATGAGTTTTCAACCAAATGAATAACCAACCAATGATTGGATCCACTCTACTCAATATATAGATGCTCATGGAACCATCTAGAACTTGTTAGAAACTTCTTGTGCACCAATCCCTTGTGTTTTGGCATGTGTAACTTCATACATAAGCAACCAATGATATCTCTCAAACTTTGACCTAAAATCAAAAATCCACTATTGCCAATGGTCTCAAAACATTCTTTCCAATCAAAATGACCTATAATTTCATCCCATTTGGACATATTATGAAAAATCTCATTTTTAGGTCACTTTTATTCATTAAATTCACCTTTTAATTAACCAAATGTGCAATCTTGAGCTATGAGCATTTGCCAACTCCCATGACCACTTTTCTAGACTCAAAATGTCATTTGGAACAACTTTTATGTTGTGAATTTTTTCATTTGAAGCTTCCTTGTATGAGTTTTAGGCATATGCTTGAAATGACCTGTAATTCTCAAATGACCAAAATACCCTTTGCTTGCCAAGGTCATAAGTAGAGTTCCACAAATTAGATGAATACATACCATACCTTTATAGAAAGCTAAGATCATGAGGAACAACTTTCATGTTGACCAGAAATCCATTTGAAAGCTCCTTGAGGGGTAAACGTTGCTTGGAAGACAAGTAACGTTCACAGACAAAATTTCAGATGCCTCAGATGACCTGTAACTTGCAAGGACCATAACTTGAGTTCTATAAATCTCCTTGATGTCTTCCACCACTCAAATTAAAGGTCTTGAGATCCTCTACAAGTTTCATGTTGGCCAAGGATCCATTTGAAGCTTTAATTTTGAATTATCTTGCTTGGAAGCTTGACCTAAACTAGGGGATTTTACACAGAAACCCTAATTTAGAAACTCCTCTCCTTTTTGATTTCTCTTAATTTCTCCTTGGCACAACACCACATCCTTATCTACATGTCAAATGATGAACCCCACATCTCTCAAATAGACCTTGATGCCTTTCAATCAATCATCTGACCTAGGGTTGACCTAGGGTTGACCCAGATGAAACCCTAGTTGACTGTCTTCCACTGCAACTCTTGTGATCACATTAATGACTTGTCTCACTTTCAAAATGACCCTCTAGGTCCTCCATGATGTCTATATACCCTCCATGCTCAATTCACATCTCACAACTTCTTTGATGATCTTCAAATACACTCAAGATAGGAGATAGATCCACTGCTTGATCCACTGACTTCTTAGAATTCAATTTCTTTCTGATGACTTGGCTAAGATTGAATTTGAATAATAACCTCTTGATAGGCTCATAGAGATAAGAATAGTACTTGGTCCCTTGTTGAATGACTTGCTATGCTATGCTATGCAAATGATTAGACTATGTACATGACTCCTTATGCAAATGCTAATGCAATTGAAACATAAACTAAGTGAAGTAGGTTGAGCAAATTTTAGGGTGCGACAGCTGCCCCTATTCAAGCGACTTGGACCCGATTGGGTGAAGAGCGAACGACCTTCAAACATTCGAGGTGCGAGACGGTTGAATACTAAGAACCCGGAAATTTGCCAACCTCAGAAATAAACTGCACCACTGCTTAGGGAACGACATCCACCAACTGAATCTGGTTGTTACGGCAACAACTGATCCGACGTCTGATAATTCTGATTTCAGCTTCAACCACCTATGTAACGCCACAGGTACTGAACACTTTTCACAAAACACCTCTGTCCACAACTGGACTAGCCTTATCAACACAATAAGAGAGACAAATTCGTCAACACGAATAGAGATTCTGTCGTCACAGGAGTAACCTTGTCCACATCTGGACCCAAATTTTGCCAAATCACGAATAAGCACAAATCTGTCCACGTCAGGACTCACATTACGGAAAAATCCTGGCGCTTCGCTGGGAAACATTTCTGTCTAATCACAGGAAACTCCATCCGTCTATCCATACGGGAAAATCATCTGCCTAAACACAGGAAACTTCATCCGCCTATCCATATGGGAAAATCATCTGCCTGAACACAGGAAATTTCATCCGCCTATTCATACGGGAACATCATCTGCCTAAACACAGGAAACTTCATCCGCCTATTCATACGGGAAAATCATCTGCCTGAACACAGGAAATTTCATCCGCCTATTCATACGGGAACATCATCTGCCTAAACACAGGAAACTTCATCCGCCTATCCATACGGGAAAATCATCTGCCTAAACACAGGAAACTTCATCCGCCTATTCATACGGGAATATCATCTGCCTGAACACAGGAAATTTCATCCGCCTATTCATACGGGAATATCATCTGCCTGAACACAGGAAACTTCATCCGCCTATCCATACGGGAAAATCATCTGCCTAAACACAGGAAACTTCATCCGCCTATTCATACGGGAATATCATCTGATACAGCTTTTCTGCCTATCTTTACAGCAGCTAGCTCCATCAATCACATGGGTAACACAATATGAGTCTAGTCTTCCGATTTTCAGTGCTGACATGGCAGCAAATCTGAGAAGGCCTCTACTGGGGATTTTCTGAATCCACACTGCCAGACACCTATTTTAACATAGGCGGCGACTTCCAAAGATCGATTCACGAATTCTTTTGATGCTGTCACAATAACAACCTTGAAGAAATACTCTGCTGGAGGGGTAAGAGAACTTAAACAAGCAACTCTGTGGGGAATAATGCCAAAACTGACATCATCATTACATGTCTCACGCCGAGATCTTGAATGTCTGGTAATTAATTTGAGCAAGAGCTCTCTCCACCTGCATGGGAAACAATACTTGAAAACAAACGGTTAACCAACCTGGTTTATGTTTCAGAATGCATATGTTTGACAATGGCGTAATGCTCCATTCGACATGGAAATGCTACGCGTTTTTATTTGGTAGATGCAAATATGACACTATATGCCGATGCAAATGCAGACTCGAACTGCTGGGATACGGAAAACCGCTTCAGCAAAATAAATGCTGAAGACAATGCCAACTCTGCTGGGGATAACCAGGTGTCACAGAATTATTCCAGCAAAATAAATGCTGGAAGAGTGAAGCCAACTTCGCTGAGAATAACTGAATGCGCCAATCATGATTGGACTTCTGCTGGGGAGTGAACGGGTATCACACGGTATTCCGACAAAATAACTGCCAGGCTACACCACCAGCTCTGCCGGGGAGAGTTTTCTTAATCTTTGAGTTCCACTGGGAGGAAAGAAAACACTTGCTGGAAAGAGAACTCCGCTGGGGATGGAACGATTCTCTTGGGGAAGATCAACTGACTCCGCTGGGGGAGAGTAAATGACCCTACTGGGAAGGGTAAATTGTCTAGGTACAGCTCACGAGTTGGAAATGTTAATCCTCGAAGGCTAAACCACTCTGCTCAGGATGGGGAAATCCTTCTGGGGGACACCACACTGTCTGAACACAGTCTACAGTCTGGGAATCGCCAAACTCTGCTGAGGATAAATGACTTTGCTGGAGAATGTCCTTTGGATAAGCTACGACTAGCTGGGGAATTTGATCCTTCTTCAGTGAGGAACAATGTTCTCTTGGAAGCGCGACCCGCGTGGGGATCGAGTCTTTCTGTTATGAGCTTCTGGTCGATACTGCAATCTTTTGATCGTCCACTTCATACGGCTACAAACCCTGCAACACCACAAACAAGACAAGACAAGTCTATGCAACCAAATCTATTCAAGGTAGTGTTAGTGACCTCATTTTCAGTTAATTCAAAGTTTTAGCAATTATTGGCAAGGGCCAGCGACGTTATACACTTGCTAGTTTCATTAAACCTAGGCGTTTATCATGTACAAAACAGTAAAGAACCAGCATCAAATACTGAATAACATGTTTTATTGATTGGGCCCCTAAATGGGCGGAGTTTTGTACACAGGATGTAACTCCTGAAAAGAGGAAGCTACACACAACAAATATACAAGTATGCACAAGAAGCATAAATATAATGACAAATCAAATTTGTACACATGTCAGCAACGGGATGCAGATGAACATCATGAACTGATCCTCCTATGACTCGCCCGACTCTAATGCTTTCCCGGTATCCACACTTCCGAAGAGATTGTATCTGATAATCGACCCCTCAGGTATATTCTCCCGCATCAATGCACAATGTAGTATCAAATTCGGACCGCAGTCATTTGCTTTTCAAATCCCTAACTTTTGCGTGAACCGCCTTTTACGGGTTTTCAGTTCACCGGGATACCCTTTTTTGCCGAAGCCGCCCAGTGTAGGTTTTCAACTTCGCGGGTGTACATTTTTCAATTTTATCCCTAACTTTTGCCCGAACCTTTCATTCTGTTTTTGGTTCGCCAGGATGCCCCATTTTTGCCTGGACTCTCTTTTTTCTGTCCAGCGGGTCAATTTCAAGCAAAGTATTTTTTAACTGCGTCCGAATTCACAGGCGACGTAAAGTCTTCACCGTCCATAGTGGACAACAATAAAGCTCCTCCTGAAAAGACTTTTCTGACAACGTATGGCCCTTCGTAATTGGGGGTCCACTTGCCCCTGTGATCTGCCTGCGGCGGGAGAATCCTTTTCAGCACAAGATCGCCCGTCTGAAAGCTCTGAGGATGTATCTTCTTATCATATGCTTTCTTCATTCGGCTCTGGTACAAACGACCGTATGCTAGAGAAGCTAGCCTCTTCTCATCCATTAAACTCAGCTGGTTCAACCTGTCCTTCACCCATTCTGCCTCGTCTAGTTGGACATCTCGTAGTACTCTCAGGGAAGGAATCTCAACTTCCAATGGTAATACTGCTTCCATTCCGTATACCAACGAGAATGGGGTTGCCCCGGTTGATGTGCGTACCGTCGTACGATAACCGTGCAAAGCGAAAGGTAGCATCTCATGCCAATCCTTATAAGTCACCACCATCTTCTGGACAATCTTCTTTATATTCTTATTGGCCGCTTCAACAGCGCCATTCATCTTGGGTCGGTAAGGGGAGGAGTTGTAATGCTCGATCTTGAAATTCTGACAGAGCTCCTTCATCATTTTGTTATTCAGGTTTGAACCGTTGTCGGTGATTATCCGCTCGGGGATTCCATATCTGCAAATGATATCTCTCTTAATGAATCTGGCTACCACCTGCTTAGTCACATTTGCGTAAGATGCCGCTTCCACCCATTTGGTAAAATAATTGATTGCTACTAGAATGAACTGGTGTCCATTAGAAGCCGTCGGCTCGATCTTTCCAATCATATCGATTCCCCACATCGAGAATGGCCATGGCGATGACATCACATTCAGAGGACTCGGAGGCACATGGATCTTATCTGCATAGATTTGGCACTTATGACACCTCCTCGCAAACTTGAAACAATCAGTTTCCATAGTTAGCCAAAAGTAACCTGCCCGCAGCAGCTTCCTCGTCATAGCATGCCCACCAGCATGCGTACCAAATGTACCCTCATGTATTTCTTCCATGAGCAGCTTCGCCTCTTTCTCATCTACACAACGTAGTAGCACCAAGTCGTGATTTCTTCTGTACAGGACACCGTCCGGATTCAGATAGAAATTACCCGCCAATCTCCTGAGAGTCTTCTGATCGTGACTGGATGCCCCAGTCGGATACTCTTTGTTCTTCAGGAAATTAAGGATATCGAAATACCACGGTTTATCGTCAGATGCTTCGTCAATAGCAAATACGAAGGCAGGTCTGTCAAGCCGAGAGATAACGATTCTGGGAGCCTCATTCCAGAATTTGACTTTGTACATGGAAGACAAAGTGGCCAGGGCGTCAGCCATCTGATTCTCTGCTCGCGGTACATGATGCAACTCAACCTTATCAAAGAAAGGCAACAATCTCCTCGCGTAATTCATGTACGGTATCAAATTAGGCTGACGTGTCTCCCATTCTCCTTTTATTTGATTCACCATCAGAGCTGAGTCTCCGTATACATCCAGATTTTTGATTCACAAATCAATGGCCTCTTCAAGCCCCATGATACAAGCTTCGTATTCGACTTCATTATTGGTAACCAGAAAGGTCAATCGAGCGGTAAACGGGATGTGCGACCCGTGTGGAGTAGTAATGATTGCCCCTATTCCGCTACCGTAGGCGTTTACAGCTCCGTCAAAGATCAACTTCCATTTGGAACCTAGTTCTGGTCCTTCGTCTGGCAACGACTCTTCACAATCTTTCATCTTTAGGTGCATGATATCCTCGTCAGGAAAATCAAACCTCATCGATTGGTAATCCTCAATAGGCTGCTCTGCCAAGTACTCCGACAATACACTCCCCTTTATAGCCTTCTGCGAGACATACTGGATGTCATATTCGGTCAAAACCATCTGCCAACGGGCAATTCTCCCCGATAATGCCTTCTTTTCGAATACATATTTGATAGAATCCATCTTCGAGATGAGCATGGTTGTATGATTCAGCATGTATTGCCTCAAACGCTTGGCGGCCCAGGCTAACGCGCTACAAGTTTTTTCGAGCATTGAATATCGAGATTCACATTCAGTAAACTTCTTACTCAAGTAGTATATTGCATGCTCTTTCCTTCCTGTCTCATCGTGTTGACCGAGAACACAACCCATACTTCCCTCAAGAACCGTCAAATACATAATCAAGGGTCTCCCTGCCACTAGGGGTATCAAAATAGGAGGCTCCTGCAAATACTGCTTTATTTTATCGAACGCCTTTTGACAATTTTCATTCCACGTTACAGCCTGGTCTTTTTTCAACAGCTTGAATAACGGCTCACACGTAGCTGTTAGGTGAGATATGAACCGAGCGATGTAGTTCAACCTCCCTAAAAACCCGCGCACCTCTTTTTCTGTTTTAGGCGTCGGCATCTCTTGTATTGCTTTTATTTTTGCAGGATCAACCTCTATTCCTCTTTCGCTTACGATAAACCCCAGCAGTTTACCCGATCTCACCCCGAAGGTGCACTTGTTAGGGTTCAGTCTCAGCCTGAACTTCCTAAGCCTCTTGAATAACTTCAGCAGATTCACCAAATGCTCTTCCTCCGTCTGGGATTTGGCAATCATATCATCGACATAGACTTCGATCTCTTTATGCATCATATCATGGAAAAGAGTCGTCATTGCACGCTGATACGTTGCCCTAGCATTCTTCAATCCAAAGGGCATCACTTTGTAACAAAATTTTCCCCAAGGCGTTATGAAAGTAGTCTTCTCCATGTCCTCTGGCGCCATTTTAATCTGATTATAGCCCGAGAAGCCATCCATGAAGAAGAATACGGAGAATTGGGCAGTGTTGTCAACCAGCACATCAATGTGAGGAAGCGGAAAATCATCTTTCGGGCTCGCTTTATTCAAATCTCGGTAATCTACGCACATTCTCACTTTACCGTCTTTCTTTGGCACTGGTACAATATTAGCGACCCATGAGGGATATTTTGTAACAGCTAGGAAACCAGCATCCCACTGCTTTTGAACCTCCTCCTTAATTTTCACTGCCATATCTGGTCTGGTTCTGCGAAGCTTCTGCTTGACCGGCGGGCATTCTTCTTTTAACGGCAGGCGGTGCACAACCATATCTGTATCAAGCCCAGGCATGTCTTCATACGACCAAGCGAACACATCACTATACTCTCTGAGCATTTCAACCAGTCTTCGCTTGACGTCGTTCTGCAGCGCGGCTCCTATACGGATATTCTTTTCAACCCCTTCTGACCCTAGGTTAATGATTTCAATGACCTCCTCATGAGGCAGAATGACACGTTCTTCTTGCTTCACCAACCAAGACAATTCTTCGGGAACATCGCCATCTTCGACAATCTCTTCTTCGGCCTGAAATACCGGGTGCTCAAAGTCGAGACGAGTCATAGGCGGTTCAATGATGTCATCTGAAAATGTTATCCTGCAAAAGGAATGGTTAAATGCTTCAAAATTCGTATAAAGCGAATAACCACGTTGCCATTTTATTGTAAAACACAAAACAGGAAAAACAGAGATCACAATATATGTACATGAAAAAACGCCTTTTATTTAATGTTTAAACAACGTAATGTACATAACAGCACAGCCCTAAGCAAAATCATGATGCCTCGGGTAAGACACCAGATTATTCAACAATTAAGAAAACAAAGTATTACTGTTTGAGAGTCACAGGAACAATCTCCTGAATAGACCAATTGCATAATCCTTGCCCTGGCGCGTTTGGCTGAATCCAGGCGTCCATGTCGTAGTCGCTGTCTCCTTCTTCGGAATCTGAAACAGCGTTGATGGCCTCGTGACACACTCCACTAGCGGTGATGGTTATCGGTCCTCTGAAATAGGGTGCCCCCACAGCAGGTGTTGATGACGACGGTTGATATCCCAGCCCAAATCGGTCCATCTTCATAGGAATATCCAGCACCTTGCCCCAGCCTTTTGTCTCCCCAGTCTCTACTAGAGCTTGAGCCTCCTTATATGACGAGACGGCTACCTCTGATGCTTTACTCGGCCCGGGACCTTTGTCTTTGATGCGCAACCCTTCAAAGGCTTGACAGGGTGTTTCATGAATCTCGCCGTCGACTTCTACATACTTGAATGATGACAGATGGCTAACCAATATATCTTCTTCTCCACATACAGTGACCACACTGTCCCCTACCATGTATTTCAACTTTTGATGCAAGGTAGATGTGACTGCCCCAGCCCCATGGATCCAGGGTCGCCCGAGAAGGCAGCTGTATGCTGGCTGGATATCCATAATATAAAATTTAGTCGCGAAAACCTCCGGCCCCACCTGTAGAGGTAATGTTATGGATCCAAAGACTGTTCTTCGTGTACCATCAAATGCCCTGACCACCAAGTCACTAGGAGTACACATGATTCCCCTGACGTCCAATTTCATCATTGCTTTCTTGGGCAGCACGTTCAAGGAAGATCCGGTGTCTACCAGTACATGAGACATGACTGAGCCCCTACACTCAACTGAGACGTGCAACGCCATGTTATGCTCTCTCCCCTTCGGGGTCAAATCAAAGTCTGTAAATCCCAAGCTATGGCCTGCGTTCACATGTGTCAACACCCCCTCCAGCTGGTTCACGGAGACATCTTGGGGTACGAAGGAAGTATCCAGAACTTTCAACAATGCATTTCTGTGAGCTTCGGAACACAATAGCAACGAAAGTATGGATATCTTTGACGGCGTCTGTTGAAGGTGCTCAACAATCTTATAGTCGCTCTTATGAATAAGGCGCATGAACTCTTCTACATCCTTCGACGTTGTTTCTTTTTCGTTCCTCTGCACCGGGACATTCTCATTCATCTTTCCTTTTCCTTTCGCCAGTCGTTCAGCCTTTACCTCAGGCGATATGAAGATTCTCCCACTTCTTGTCATCCCTCCGGTACCGACGACGTTGTCTACAACCTCAACTGGCTGCTTACTAACATCAATTTTCACCCCATCACAGTATACTTCCAATCCATAGGTCCAGGGGACTGCCTTAGTGCTCTCATAAGGGATTGGTCCTGCCTTGGTGATAGTGATCGGCGGTCGCTTGGCCGACGCCGTTATAGTTATCGTTTTTCGGGGAATCGTCACAGTAGCTACATCACTTTGCTTGTCTGCCAATACCTCTGCAGGTTCTTCAACTGCCGTTCTGTCGAATTACAATGTGCCTCCATCTATTAAGGTCTGAATACCCTTCTTCAATTCATCACAACCCCCAGCTTGGGTCCAACACTCTAAACAATACTCGTCGCAGCCTGGATACACACCTCCTTGCAATAACCTTCTCTTTATCTCACACAACGGTGTCTTTAGGTCGTCAACATTCATAATCAAGTTCAAACCCTCCTCAGTTAAAATGGCGTTTGCCCCATGGTTGGGCATGGGCTTTTGCACTATGTTCGGCCCTGCCTGTCCAAAATTGATAGCCTTACTATCCAATAGATCCTGCACCACATGCTTGAACGCGTGGCAACCCTCTACATCGTGGCCAGGAGCCCCGGAGTGGAATTCATAGTGCTTGCTTGCATCGTAGCCGTACGGAGGAGTGCCTGTTATTGGCGCCAGAGTTCTCTTTTCCACCAAGTTCAAACCCAGTAATGTCTGTAGCAATTCTGCATACGTTGAAGGAGGCTTTTCAAACACCCTCCTTGGTCTTCCCCCCTAGGTTCTGCGCTGGGTAGGATATACCCCCTGTTGTGGCTGCTGTTGCTGTTGTTGTTGTTGTTGTATTGGTTGTTGCTGAAATGGAATAGTAACACTTACCACCTGCTGCGGCTGATTGTACTGGTTTCGACCTCTGCCCCGGCCTCGGCCTCGGCCCCCAAACACTGTGCTTGCATCACCTTGACGACGCCCACCGAAAGCCCTTCTGTTACTGCCAGCTGCAGTGGATTCCTCAGCTTGGAATCTTCCCTGTTTAATGTTGCTTTCAATCTTCTCTCCCATCAGGATTAAGTCTGAGAAACTGCCCAAAGAAGTATGAAACAACTTGTCATAAAACATGCCAGTGAATGTTCCTATGAACATATCATTCATTTCTTTGTCCTCTAAAGGAGGGTGAACTCTAGCAGCCATGTCACGCCATCTCTGCGCATACTCTTTGAAGCTCTCGCCCTTCTTCTGGGACAACCCCTGCAATTGGACCCGGTTGGGTGCCAAGTCACTGTTGTACTTATAGTGAGCCACAAATGCTTCAGCCAGCTGCTTCCATGTCTTTATCTGTGTTGGTTCCAATCCCATATACCACTCAAGGGAAGGACCCGACAAGCTATCTTGGAAAAAATGCATCAGCATTCTCTCATCATTTGAATACGCCGACATCCTTCTGTAGTATGACCGCACGTGCACTTTTGGACAGGTATCCCCCTTATACTTGTCGAATGTGGGAGCTTTGAATTTGATTGGCACCCTCAGGCCAGGTACCAGACCCATTGTAGTCATATCTAAGCCAACAGCGCTTTGATTCACGACCCCCTTCATCTGCTCCTCGAGCATTCTGATCCTCTGAGAGTCATCCATAGGACCTTCGAAACCTCCACCGGAGAAAGCATCCTCCTGTTGATCTTCTTGCCAATTACCGTTCCCAGTTCCGTATCCATCGTACCCGTTGTTACGGCTAACTCTAGCCTGATTCACTACAGGGCCTCGCCCCCTGTTACCATACCCCAGAGCGACTCCTGCAGGTCCAAAAGCCATTAAACCAACGCCATTTCCATTTCCGAATCCGCCATAACCCTGATTAATCATACCAAATCCGTCCTGTCCGAAGCCTTGAGCGTTGAAGCCGTACTTCCCAGCATGATCAAACCCCTGGTCATTGAAGCCGAATCCATTATTACCGAAGCCATTACCTCCCATATTATCACCCAGGTTGACATCTCCGAGCCCAACGTTGTTGACGACAGTCTCGTTGCCGATTCCAACGTTACCGTTCCCGGCGGCAGCGCCGTTGTTCACATTGACAGCAGGTATGTTTACCACAGGTGGAGCCACCGGTGTGGGGGTACCATCCCCGTGAATAGTGTCGACTCGCGCAGAATTATGGTCTTCATTTCCGTGCCCAGCATTTCTTACCAACAGAGGCTACACCAAAGCTTGCAAATTCTCCTGGCCTTTCGCAATGGTCTCCATTGTCTGCATGAATAGCGCCAGCTTCTCACGCATGTCCTGCATTTCATTCTGCATCTGATCCATAATTCTTCGACAGTTGGTACGAGTGGAGTATCGGTGCGGGCGCTGACTTTCAATCCTGAAAAGACCTGGTACAGTGCAGGAAATGAGATACCGTTCGATAATCACCTGTAATGCAATATGAATGTGAATGCAGTGCAATATGTGTCTGTGCATTAGGGCGTGTCATTCCCCGATTCTAGTGCGAATGTGTCAGTGCGGTGACAGTGACAACAATACGAAGTTCGGAGCCGAATCATAGAAAACATCTCATATATTGCGGAGAAATACAATATCACTGAGTGTACAATAGGAAGGCATGACCTCAACCAACAATCCTGGTGATGGTCAGCGCTAATGCAAATAAAGCATACACATCAATACATGAAATGGTCAGGTACTCCCATAGGCCTGGTACTCTTCTAGTAACTTCTTAGTCTCTGGATGACTTGGTCGGGCAAGCAGACCCTCAACAAGTAGATCTCTTCGCTTGAGAACACGTCGCAAATCACCAGCGGATTCCTCCCATGCCCCTTCTCCGAAGCGATCCTCTAGCTTCCGCTTCTGAGACACAGCTTCTTTCTTGCCCTCGATGGCCTTGTTCAATGCATTCTGGAGACTATATCTTGTCATTACCTCTTCTTCATACTTCTTAGTGCTAGCCTTCAACTGCTCTTCGAGTTCAGAAATTTGCTGCTTCAATTTGTCTTCCCTCTTTTTGTTGTTGGTTAGCGTCGCATTCCATGTTTTGTTACAAGAGATTTCCCGGTGGGCGGCATCGAGTGCTTTCTTTTTGGACTCCAACATGTCATGAGAGCTTCTGAATTCTTTCCCCAGGCGTTCCCGCTTCTTTTTCTCTTCAGTCAATTCAGCACCTAGCCTGTTTACTAACTCGATCTGCTGTTGGAAAGAATGCACAACCTTGTTCTTCTCACTACGCATCTGAGCCAGTTCCTTTTCTAACCCTTCATTGATCTTCATCAAGGCTTCTTTTTCTTTTACAACTTGCTCGTAGGCCTCCATAGTAACAGTGGTTGGTTCCTCCACCGGAATATGAACAGGGACTGGTGCATCTGGAAATGGCATCCGCAACTGTCTCGCTCTCTCTTGGATCCAAACTTTGTAGGGTGCATAAGCCTGACAATCGTTCTTCCCTAACAGTGGCTTCCCTCTTCTGTTGATACGCATCCATGCGTGCTGAAGCTTGGCTAGTAACTCTCCATTCAAATCACCGGTGAAGTACAGAGATTCCTGTACTTCTTCCTCCTGAGGTGGGTTCTTCAACGCGTATCCAAACTGGCGAACAAACAAAGATGGGTTGTAATTGATGCACCCTTTTCTTCCTATCAAAGGAACATTAGGATACCCCGAACAACTGAAAATAAGCTCAGACCCCAACAAGTCTCGGTCAAACCACTCAATGTCTTCAAAAGATAGTCTCATCAGGCGCTCTGGCCAGTCAGCTGTATTTGCACTATCTACAAAAGGTCCCTTCAGGGGGAGATGGCTCTTAAACCACATGCACAACAAAGGCACACAACAAGAGACGTTCTTGCCTCTCCTATTCTCATTTCTGTAGTGCATCGAATGGTAGAAGTCCCCGATCAATGTGGGTACAGGGTTGCCAGCAGCAAACAGATGAAATGCATCCATGTCCACGAAGTTCGGGAAATTGGGAAACAACATTATCCCATAAATGCACAGAGCCAAAACAGCGTTAAAGACCACCCAACATCCATTCTTGGCGTATTCCCGAGCCTTGCCGATCAGAAACTGGAGAGAGAAACCTGGAACCCCGTGCCAAGAAGTTATCAACAGCTCGGAAGCATTCATGTGCAAGGCCTTAGCTAAATCCTCCAACTTGGGCTCAGCGGCAGAGTGGATAAAAGGAACCTTATTCTGTACTGGCAGCTCAATGAATTCGGCATACTCTTCCATGGTAGGCCCCAAAATAAAGTCAGCGAATGTGAAACATCTCAAAGCAGGGTCATAGAATTGCATCAGTGTATACAACCCATTCAGTTCATCGTCAGTTGATTTGCGAACCAATCTCAGCAGCCTTCCGTAACTCTGCCTGAAGCTTATACGGACATCCTCATCAGCAAGAGAAATCAAACCCAGGAGGGGAGTAATATCAGGGATAGGTAACTTGTAGGCAACTGTCATCCTCAAACCAACCATGATTAATACTCAGAAGTCTGGACACTAGAACCAGGGAATATGCAAATGCACCTGCGGCACAGACACACGTTAATGGGATGCAATGATAATGGTTATGCAAACAATACAATGCAAGTAAAATGCAACAGGGACCAAATGCCATGGCTGAGAAGCCTGAACCACATCATAAGTCTCAGGTAGACCATCCAGAATTCCTCAAACCTTGGTCTTAGATAGACCCCATACAAAGCTCCAACACTGGTCTCTGACAGACCTCATATCATAACTCTGACTAGTCTCTGACAGACCCCATATCATAACTCCAATTGGTCTCTGATAGACCTCTCAACTGTCCATAAATACTCAGGATCTCAGATCAAGAAACAAACCGGTATCTGAAGGTCTAGTTACCTGCATAACCCCAAACCCTCTCACAGGTAGGTGTCCTAGTAACTGACAATGGTATGGCATCCTATGCGGTCGTCGGCGTCACAGACTTTCAGGGTTGATGATACGATTCCCAGAAGGAGTGACATCATCAAATCCTGAAGAGGCCTCACTTAGCCAACTTCCAAATGATCGGTTCCCAGAGTCGACAATCCAACTAACCAGCAACCCGAGCCACCCAAAGGGCAGGACAGGAGGCCAACCAGAAGAACCTCATTTGAGTGTGGATTTCGTGGGACACTAGGACATGCAAAGCACGTGCGCGCCCACTAATTTCCACTCTAATTCTAGGTGCACTCAAGCCCAGGTCCGGCTTATCTCTCAATCATGGAACACCCGTCACACCCCAATACAACAATAATAACAATGATATAATGCTGAAAGTAAATGACAGAAATATAAATCCATACAAAATCCTCGACGGGAAAACAAGCGCTAGGATTGACTCTCTTAAGGGACGTTGGATCCCAAATGCATAAGGAACTATCGCAGTCCTTAGCAGCCAGGGGACGTTGGATCCCCAGCAGAGTCGCCAGCTGTCGCTACTGCGAAAATCGGCGCCGGCTGAACAGAAGAGTCGCCACCGTGCGTTATTTATCCCAAAGGAGGGAAAGGAAACGCTCGAGGTAAACCTACCGCAAAATGGGGAAAGGAATGGTCATCGCAACCAAATCCTGGATTCGGGAGTCGGTTACGCAAGGGGAAGGTATTAGCACCCCTCACGTCCGTCGTACTCGACGGGATCCACGCTTGTTTTCTGGTTCGGATTGTTATTCTATCTATTCTACAGGTCTGGGGTTAAAAGAAAATAAAATGACTCGGCAAAGTATCGCACTTTATGCCTACGTATTCCCGTCTGGAACGAGAAATCAGAGTCAACGTAGTTCGCCTACCTACGGG
Source organism: Lathyrus sativus (assembly GCA_963859935.3). Taxonomy (NCBI): domain Eukaryota; kingdom Viridiplantae; phylum Streptophyta; class Magnoliopsida; order Fabales; family Fabaceae; genus Lathyrus; species Lathyrus sativus. The sequence goes on along the minus strand of OZ012736.1, from coordinate 138,689,189 downwards.
AAAGGAGGGGAAGGTTGCTCGCTAGGATATCGCATCCTATGCCTACGTACTTTCATACAGCATGAAAGATCAGAGCAAACATAGTTCGGGCCACGTACGACACAAGTCTGTCTTTGATTGTTTTTATCTCCTTCTGAAAAAGGGTTTTCCTGATTACTGGTCCAAGCGGATGTCGCTACTGCGAAAATCGGCGCCGGCTGAACAGAAGAGTCGCCACCGTGCGTTATTTATCCCAAGGGAGGGAAAGGAAACGCTCAGAGTAAACCTCGCACAACACGGGAAAGGTATGGTCGTCGCAACCAAAACCTGGATTCGGGAGTCGGTTACGCAAGGGGAAGGTATTAGCACCCCTCACGTCCGTCGTACTCGACGGGATCCACGCTTGTTTTCGGGTATGGATTGTTATTTCTATCTACTCTACAGGTCAGGGGTTAAAAGAAAATAAAATGACTCGGCAAAGCATCGCACTTTATGCCTACGTATTCCCGTCTGGAACGAGAAATCAGAGTCAACGTAGTTCGCCTACCTACGGGAAAGGAGGGGAAGGTTGCTCGCTAGGATATCGCATCCTATGCCTACGTACTTTCATACAACATGAAAGATCAGAGCAAACATAGTTCGGGCCACGTATGACACAAGCTCGTCTTGATTGATTTTATTCCTTCTGAAAAAGGTTTTTCTGATTAGCAGTCCAAGCGGACAAAAATGACGTCTTGATGAGTTCACATTCTTTTACGGAAGAAGTGTCTTTTGTTGTGTTTGAAATCATTATTGTGTTTTTCTGTTTGTTTTGAGAAAGAAAGAGACAGAACTCTAACCTACGGTTGCGAAGGGAATCAAACTAGCCTAAGGTTATCATGCATGGGTTAAGACCTAATGTCTATCATGTTCCTCTCTTGCACAGAGAGAAACAGAGATCCTAAGGGAATTGACAGAAACAGAAACAATAACAATATATATAGTAAAGCAGTAAAATGCATGGATGCAGCAATACAAGCGAGGCAAGGGAGTCTCACTCAACCTCGAACCTAGAAAACAACAGGCAAAAGTGAACAGAATTCACTTTCAACCCAACAGGGTAAACAGCAAACAATACAGTCAGGAAAACCAATCAATACATCAGAAATGAAATACAGCAGAAAAATAAACAGCCACAACAGCTCTGCACCAACACCTATCTTCAAGTCATCTCCAATCAGCTACAAGCTCCAGCAAGCATCAATCTCCATCTCCGCAGCCTTCAAGCAAGGTCTTGATCATCAATCTTCCATCTGCAATGGCTTTTCTTCCAGTCTCAATCTCCAGGATGAACATCAATCAACAAGATGAAGTGAATGAATGTTAGCCAGTCAATTACCTACCAAGGGTGGTTCATTAACTGTTAACATTATATAGACAATTTTCCCTCAAAAGTTCTATCTTTCAAATACATTCACTGATCCTTCCAAAGGAAGGAGGTGGATATTTGAAAGAGACTTTGAATCATAGAGAAAGGATGGATGCAGACAAGGCATTCCATGTTTGAGAAACAAGCTTTCTAATCTAGAGCTCTGCCTAGCTCCTAAACCCTAGTCTCCTCAACAGCTGCTAGCAGGAATCTCCTCTTCAAACCTGGAAGTTGGTCTTCAATCTCTGGATCTCCAATGGCTTCATCATCACAAGTCTTCAGCTCCCCCAATCCCCAAGCAATCCCAATACCCATACAGACAAACAATAATCCCCAGAGGGCACACCACACCAGTCAAACAAATACAGACAGTATATTAATAGCAATAGGGGAATCCTAATGATTTCTAAGGGATCTAATAACTACCCCTAATCCCTATAGTCCCATATCCCAAACTTTCAATCTCTAAATCCTAAGGGAAATGAACTAATTCACCTAAGTCATCACTTAAACCCTAATTTTGTTCATGTTGTTCTTACCTAAACTAATCACCTAAAATTAAGTCCTAAAAATGTGAACTAAATTGTATGTACAAACTAATCTTATCTACTAATCAACCTAAAAAGAATGGGTGAAAAATATTAAAGCAACTATTCAAACTAAAATTAGCAAAATCATGTACTAAACAAAATATTATTTACACATATTAAAAGAAAAATATACCTAAAATATAAAAATGAAATGAATTATTAATTTTTTTGGATGATAATTTTCTTGACAAAATTATGAGTAATATGAAAAAACAACCAATTAAAAACTAGCATTTTTCTATTTTTTTATGAATTTTTAAAGAATTAATATTTTTGAAAGAAAATAAAAATGGATTTAAATGGAATGGGGTTCAGAAAGTAATGAAAACTAGTTAAAATAACAAACTGGGCCCAGACTGGGGGGCGCGCATAGCAAGCGCGTCTGGGCCCATCACCATCAGAAAACAATGACAAAAATAAAAAAAAACTGCAAACGGTGCGAATAGCATATATTATAGTTCAAATTGGTATTGGGCTCGATTGGAGGGGTGTGAAAAGCAGCGAATCCAAAGCCCATTCAGCCAGAATAAATGAAACGGGGCGTTTCATGGTTTGAATTTCCCTCCGTTTTTCTGTGCAATCGTGGCCGTCGATTTCCAATCCCAGTCAAAAGTCAAAAGGCCATCGTGTGGCTCCCAGATCGTCTTCAACCTTAGAAACCCTAGGGTTTCTGAAACTCTCCTTCCATGCATGATTTTCGAGCTCTCTGTTCTCTCTCCATTCTCCATGAAATCAAACACTTCCAAAAGCAAAATTATTCTAGAACATTCCCTCTACACAGCCATGCCAATAATTCCTCCTAAAACTCAAGCAACAAACTAACCCGATAGGTATAACAGTTGGAATCCACCATTTTCACCTGTGATCGAACCTTTCAACTCTCTCCAATTCTTGCCCTAAACTAATCTATATTCCATGCTGATCATCATAAGCTAATAACCTGAGATTTTCATGCTCTAATCCAAGAGTTATCCATCCAATCAGTTTTGGTACACCATAATCAAACTCCATGAAAACTCTCCAAACTCACCAAACTCAGTCATCTATCCTATCTTAACAATCCTATGCTAACAAAACCTTGTAATCCTAACCTAAACATGCAATTCGAAGTAGAAACATACCTGGTGTAAAGTGAAGAAAACAGCTATGGAATGCTCTGATCAGATGCTTGTAATGATTGGAAATGGATCAGGGAACTTGTTCTTGACTTCTGTATGCAATGAATTTGACTCAAACCTCTTGGATCTTGTGATTGAGAAATTTTTGATTCTTGGATGGTTAACTTGAACAACACGATCCTTGCTCAATTCAGCCAAATTCTTGTGTGAATTGTGATCTATGGATGATGATGATGAATACCAGATCAAGAATGGTGAAGATTGGTGAAAGTTTGAGTGTGTTTGAATTGATTTTGCAAATTGAAGAAAAAAGTGTGAAGCTTGTGTTTATGAGAAATGTGAAGCACCAACCATGGCATGAACCCTCTCATATCAATATATAGGTGAGAATAGAACCTCCTAGAAACTTGGAGAAACTTCCCTTGCACTCTTTCCTTACATTTTGGATTATGTTTCTTTCTTTGTAAGCAACCTTGAATAACTTCCAAAACTTGAACCAAGCTCAAAATTCTACTTCATCCAATGTTCTCAAAATGGTTTTTCCATTCAAAATAACCTATAATTTCACCTCATTTGGCCAAAATATGAAAAATCTCATTTTTTAGGTCATTTTTATTCATTAAATCCACCAATTTTGAAACCTTGTGCTATGAATCTTTCCAATCTCTCATGGTCACTTTTATAGACTCAAAATGTCATTTGGAACAAGTTTGATGTTGTAAAATTTTCCATTTGAAGCTTCCTTGTAGGAGTTTTGGGCATAGGCTTGAAATGACCTGTAATTCTCAAATGACCAAAATACCCTTTGCTTGCCAAGACCATAAGTAGAGTTCCACAAATCATATGAAGGCATACTATACCATTATAGAAAGCTAAGACAATGAGGAACAATTCTTATGTTGACCATAAATTCATTTGAAATCTCCTTGAGGGGTGAAAATAGCTTGGAAGTCAAGTCACTTTCACAGACAAAATTTCAGATACCTCAGATGACCTGTAACTTGCAAGGACCATAATTTGAGTTCTATAAATCTCCCTGATGTCTTCCACCACTCAAATTAAAGGTCTTGAGATCTTATACAAGTTTCATGTTGTCCAAGGATCCATTTTAAGCTTCCATTTTGACTTATCTTGCTTGGAAATTTGACCTAAATTAGGGGATTTTACACAGAAACCCTAATTTAGAAACTCCTCTTCTCCTTGATTTCTCTTGATTTCTTCTTGACATATCACCATATACTTCTATACATGTCAAATGATGAACCCAACATCTCTCCAATAACCCTTAATGCCTTTCAATCAGTCAATTGACCTAGAGTTGACCTAGAGTTGACCCTAGATGAAACCCTAGTTGACTGTCTTCAACTGCAGTTCTTGTGATCATGTCAATGACTTGCCTCCTTCTCCAAATGACTTTCTAAGTCTTCCATGATGTCCACATACTCTCCATGCTCAGCCCACAGCTCACAATTTCTTTGGTGATCCCCAGATACCCTCAGATAGGAGATAAATGCACTGCTTGATCCATTGACCTCTTTAGCTTTCCAATTCTTTCTGATGACTTGAATGAGATTGAGTTAGAGTGATAACCTCTTGATAGGCTCTTAGAGATGAGAATAATGATTGGTCCCCTGTTGGATGACTTGCTATGCTTATGCTATGCAGATGGTTGGGCTATGTACATGACCCTATATGCAAATGCTAATGATATTGAAACATAAACCACATGAGTAAGGTTGAGCAAATTTTAGGGTGCAACAGCTGCCCCTATTCAAGCGGCTTGGACCCGATTGGGTGAAGAGCGAACGGCCTTCAAACATTCGCGGTACGAGACGGTTGAATACTAAGAACCCGAAAATTTGCCAACCGCAGAAATAAACTGCACCACTGCTTGGAGGACGACATTCATCAACTGAATCTAACTGTTATAGCTACCAACTGATCCATTAGCGACCGTGCTAGGGATGACTCGTCTTTCCACGTAAGGAATAACCGTTCCATGTTAGGAATAACACCGTCCATGTTAGGACTCACCTTTCCACATAAGGAATAACCGTTCCACGTTAGGACTCACCTTTCCCCGTTAGGAATAACCGTTCCACGTTAGGACTCACCTTTCCATGTTAGGAATAATACCGTCCACGTTAGGACTCACCTTTCCACGTTAGGAATAACATTTGTCTGGATCTGTCCACGTCAGGACTAAATTCTTCCACGTAAGGAACACATCTTTTTTCCGCGTAAGGAATCACATCTTTTCACGTAAGGAACACATATTTTTTCCGCGTAAGGAATCACATCTTTCCACGTAAGGAACACATCTTTTTTCCGCGTAAGGAATCACATCTTTCCACGTAAGGAAACCAACTTCTTTTCTGAATTTGTCCACGTCAGGACTAAACTTTACACGTAAGGAATAAATCTTCTTTTCCACGTAAGGAATACCTTCTTCATCTGTCCACGTGAGGACTCCGACTCTTTCCACGTGAGGAATACAATCTTTCCGCGTAAGGAATCCAACTTGATATGTCCACGTAAGGACTCAATCTTTCCACGTAAGGAATCAATCTTACCTTTCCACGTAAGGAATACAACTTCTTTCCACGTAAGGAATGCTCTTTTCCACGTAAGGAATAACTTTTGTTCCACGTAAGGAATCACCATTTTTTCCACGTAAGGAATACATCTTTCCACGTAAGGAATCACAATTTTTCCACGTAAGGAATACAACTTTTTCCACGTAAGGAAACCGATCTGATAAGTCCACGTAAGGACTCAATCTTTCCACGTAAGGAATAAACTCACTCTTCCACGTAAGGAACTGAAACCTATCTTTCCACGTAAGGAATAAACTCGTCCACGTCAGGACCCATGTTTCGTCTTGATTTGTCCACGTCAGGACTCAGGCATCTTCGACCCGCTGGGGAAATAAAACTTGTCCATGTCAGGACTCACATCTCCTCTGCTGAGAAAATAAAACTTGTTCGCGTCAGGACTCATATCTTCGTCTGATTTGTCCACGTCAGGACCCACGCTTCACCAACACGAAGAAAGATAACTGCTGAGAGTAAATGGTCCACGTCAGGACACCAACACAAAGAGTACTCAATTTTGTCAACGTCATGACTTCACATTCCACCAATACTGAGAAACCGAATTTGTCCACGTTAAGACTAACACATCTCATCAACCCGGGGAGATAAATCTGTCCATGTTAGGACACTCACTTCTCTAATACGGAGAAATCCCTCAATATAGGAATAGATTGTCCACGTCAGGATTTAGTTCTCCATTGATCCCAACCCACAAACTTCTTAACGCTGACGTGACAGTGATTTTGAAGCGGACTCTACTGGGGATATTTGGAAACCAAACTACCGGACGCCTGTTCTGATAACCGGCGGTGGCCTCTGAAATTCTGATTCCTGAAACCCGTTGATGACAAACAACTCTGCTTGAGAATGAGGCGAAATCTTGCCTACCCACTCCGGCGGGGAAAACACGAGAAATTCACAAATAACTCTGTGGGGAATAATGCCGAAGCTGACACTTCATTGAATGTCTCACGCCGAGACCTCGAATGTTTATTGATCCATCCGAGCAAAAGCTCTCTCTACCTGCAAGAGAAACAATACTTGAAGCAAATGGTTAGCCAACCTGGTTTATGTTTCAAAATGCATGTGTTTGATAACGATGCAATGCTCCATTCGACATGGAAATGCTACGCTTTTATTTGGTGGATGTGAATATGACACTGTATGCCAATGCAAATGCAGACTCGAACCGCTGAGATACAGGAACTGCTTCAGCAAAATAAATGCTGAAGATAACTGCCAACTCCGCTGGGGATAGCCAGGTGCTACAGAATATCCCAGCAAAATAAATGCTGGAAGAATGAAGTCGACTCAGCTGGGAAATTGGGAACTTAAGCCAAACACCTCATTGAAGTAACACCCTGCTGGGGAATATAACTCTGTTGGGGAATAGCAGATGCTCCTGGTACGATTAGACTTCTGCTGGGAAGTGAACTGATATCACACGGTATTCGGACAAAATAAATGTCAGGGCGCAACCAACTCTGCCGGGGAGAGTCTTAATCTTCGAGTTCCACTGGGAGGAATGAAAATACTTGCCGAGAAGAGAACTCCGCTGGGGATGGGACGATTCTCTTGGGGAACGTCAACTGATTCCGCTGGGGGAGAGTAAATGACCCTGCGGGGAAGGGTAAACTGCCTGAATACAGCTCACCAATTCGCAAATATTAATCTTCTGAGGCTAAACCCCTCTGCTTGAGATAAGGAATCCTTCTGAGAGACACCACACTGCCTGAATATAGCCTACAATTTCGGAATCGCCAATTCCGCTGAGGATGAATGACTTTGCTGGAGCATGCCCTTTGGATAAGCTACGACTAGCTGGGGAATTCGATCCTTCTTCAGGAAGCACATGCATGACCTGCGTGGGGATCAAGTCTTTCGTTATCGCAATCTTTTGATCGTCTTCCTCGTACGGCTATGAAACCTGCAACAACACAAACAAGACAAGACAAGCCTATGCAACCAAATCTATTCAGGTTAGTGACATCATTTCAGTTAATTCAGAGCTTTAGCAATTGTTGGTAAGGGCCAGTGATGTTATACACATGCTAGTTTCAGTAAACTTAGGCGCTTTATCATGCACAAAACAGTAAAGAACCAGCATCAAGTACTGAATAACATATTTTATTGATTGGGTCCCTGAATGGGCGGAGTTTTTGTACACGGGATGTAAATCCTGAAAAGAGGAAGCTACGCAAAGCAAATACACAAGTATGCACAAGAAGCATGAATATTTTGACAAATTAAATTTGTACACATGTCGGCAACGGGATGCAGACGAACACCACGAACTGATCCTCCTATGACTCGTCCGACTCTAATGCTTTCCCGGTATCCACACTTCCGAAGAGATTGTATCCGATAGTCGACCCCTCGAGCGTATTCTCCCGCGCTGATGCTCATTGTAATATCAAATTCGGCCCGCAGTCATTTGCTTTTCAAATCCCTAACTTTTGCGTGAACCGCCCTTTACGGGTTTTCAGTTCACCGGGATACCCCTTTTTGCCGAAGCCGCCCAGTGTAGGTTTTCAACTTCGCGGGTGTACATTTTTTCAATTTTATCCCTAACTTTTGCCCGAACCTTTCATTCTGTTTTTGGTTCGCCAGGATGCCCCATTTTTGCCTGGACTCTCTTTTTCTGTCCAACGGGTCAATTTTAAGCAAAGTATTTTTTAACTGCGTTCGAATTCACAGGCGACGTGAAGTCTTCACCGTCCATAGTGGATAACAATAACGCCCCTCCTGAAAAGACTTTCCTGACAACGTATGGCCCTTCGTAGTTGGGGGTCCACTTGCCCCTGTGATCTGCCTGCGGCGGGAGAATCCTTTTCAGCACAAGGTCGCCCGTCTGAAAGCTTCGCGGATGTATCTTCTTATCATATGCTTTCTTCATTCGGCTCTGGTACAAACGACCGTATGCTAGAGAAGCTAGCCTCTTCTCATCCATCAAACTCAATTGGTTCAACCTGTCTTTCACCCATTCTGCCTCGTCTAGCTGAACGTCTCGCAATACCCTCAGAGAAGGGATCTCAACTTCCAATGGTAGTACTGCTTCCATTCCGTATACTAACGAGAACGGGGTTGCCCCGGTTGATGTGCGTACCGTCGTACGATAACCGTGCAAAGCGAAAGGTAGCATCTCATGCCAATCCTTATAGGTCACCACCATTTTCTGAACGATCTTCTTGATATTCTTATTGGCCGCCTCGACAGCGCCATTCATCTTGGGTCGGTAAGGGGAGGAGTTGTGATGTTCGATCTTGAAATTCTGACAGAGCTCCTTCATCATTTTGTTATTCAGGTTTGAACCGTTGTCCGTGATTATCCGCTCGGGGATCCCATATCGGCAAATGATATCTCTCTTGATGAATCGGGCCACCACTTGCTTAGTTACGTTTGCGTAAGACGCCGCTTCTACCCACTTGGTGAAATAATCGATTGCTACTAGGATGAACCGGTGCCCGTTAGAAGCTGTCGGCTCGATCTTTCCAATTATATCGATTCCCCACATCGAGAACGGACATGGCGATGACATCACATTCATAGGACTCGGAGGCATATGGATCTTATCAGCGTAGATTTGGCACTTGTGGCACTTCCTTGCAAACTTGAAACAATCAGTTTCCATAGTCAGCCAAAAATAACCTGCCCACAGCAGCTTTCTCGTCATAGCATGCCCACCAGCATGCGTACCAAAGGTACCCTCATGTATTTCCTCCATGAGCAACTTTGCCTCTCTTTCATCTACGCAACGCAACAACACCAAGTCGTGGTTTCTTCTGTACAAGACACCATCTGGATTCAAATAGAAATTACCCGCTAATCTCCTGAGGGTCTTCTGATCTTGACTGGATGCCCCAGCCGGATACTCTTTATTCTTCAAGAAATTAAGGATATCGAAATACCACGGTTTATCATCGGATGCCTCATCAATAGCAAATACGAAAGCTGGTCTGTCAAGCCGAGAGATAATGATTCGGGGAGCCTCATTCCAGAAGTTAACTTTGTACATGGAAGACAAAGTGGCGAGAGCGTCAGCCATTTGATTCTCTGCCCGCGGTACGTGATGCAATTCAACCTTGTCGAAGAAAGGCAACAATCTCCTTGCATAATTCATGTAATGTATCAAATTGGGCTGACGTGTCTCCCATTCCCCTTTTATCTGATTCACCACCAGAGCTGAGTCTCCGTATACGTCCAGATGTTTGATTCGCAAATCAATGGCTTCTTCAAGCCCCATTATACAAGCTTCGTATTCGGCCTCATTATTGGTAACGGCAAAGGTCAATCGGGCAGTAAACGGGATGTGCGACCCGTGTGGCGTAGTGATGATTGCCCCTATTCCGCTACCGTAAGCATTCACAGCTCCGTCAAATATCATCTTCCATTTGGAACCCAACTCTGGTCCTTCGCCTGGCAACGACTCTTCACAATCTTTCATCTTTAGGTACATGATATCCTCGTCAGGAAAATCAAACCTCATCGATTGGTAATCTTCAATAGGCTGCTCTGCCAAGTACTCAGACAGTACACTCCCTTTTATAGCCTTTTGCGAGACGTATTGGATGTCATATTCAGTTAAGACCATCTGCCAACGGGCAATTCTCCCTGACAACGCCTGCTTTTCGAATACATATTTGATAGGACCCATCTTCGAGATGAGCATGGTTGTATGATTCAGCATGTATTGCCTCAAACGCTTGGCGGCCCAGGCTAGCGCGCAACAAGTTTTCTCAAGCATTGAGTATCGAGATTCACAATCTGTAAATTTCTTACTCAAGTAGTAGATCGCATGCTCTTTTCTCCCTGTCTCGTCGTGCTGACCGAGAACACAACCCATGCTTCCCTCAAGAACCGTCAAATACATAATCAAGGGTCTACCTGCCACTGGGGGTATCAAAATAGGAGGCTCCTGCAAATACTGCTTTATTTTATCGAACGCCTTTTGACAGTTTTCGTTCCATGTTACAGCTTGATCTTTCTTCAATAACTTGAATAGTGGTTCACACGTGGCCGTTAGATGAGATATGAACCGAGCGATGTAGTTCAACCTCCCTAAAAACCCGCGCACCTCTTTCTATGTTTTAGGCGTCGGCATTTCTTGAATCGCTTTTATCTTAGCAGGATCAACCTCTATTCCTCTTTCGCTTACGATAAACCCCAGCAGTTTACCCGATCTCACCCCGAAGGTGCATTTGTTGGGGTTCAGTCTCAGCCTGAACTTTCTAAGTCTTTTAAATAACTTCAGCAGATTCACCAGATGCTCTTCCTCCGTCTAGGATTTGGCAATCATATCGTCAACATAAACTTCGATCTCTTTATGCATCATATCATGAAAAAGAGTCGTCATCGCACGCTGATATGTTGCCCCATCATTTTTCAAACCAAAGGGCATCACTTTGTAGCAAAATGTTCCCCAAGGCGTTATGAAAGTAGTCTTCTCCATGTCCTCTGGCGCCATTTTAATCTGATTATAGCCTGAAAAGCCATCCATGAAGGAGAATACGGAGTATTGAGCAGTATTGTCAACTAGCACATCGATATGAGGAAGTGGAAAATCGTCTTTTGGGCTCGCTTTATTCAAATCCCTATAATCCACGCACATTCGAACCTTGCCATCTTTCTTTGGCACTGGTACGATGTTAGCAACCCATGAGGGATATTTTGTCACAGCCAGGAAACCAGCGTCCCACTGTTTTTGAACTTCCTCTTTGATCTTTACTGCCATATCTGGTCTAGTTCTGCGAAGCTTTTGTTTGACCGGCGGGCATTCTTCTTTCAGTGGCAGACGGTGCACAACCATATCTGTATCGAGCCCTGGCATATCTTCATACGACCAAGCGAATACGTCACTATACTCTCGGAGCATTTCAACCAGTCTGCGCTTGATATCGCTCTGCAGTGCGGCTCCGATACGAATATTCTTTTCAACCCCTTCCGACCCCAAGTTGATAATTTCGATGACCTCTTCGTGAGGCAGAATGACTCTTTCCTCTTGCTTCACCAACCAAGACAGTTCTTCAGGAACGTCGCTATCTTCGACAACCTCTTCTTCGGCCTGAAATACCGGGTGCTCAAAGTCGGGACGAGTCATAGGTGGTTCAAGGATGTCATCTGAAAATGTTATCCTGCAAAAGGAATGGTTAAGTGCTTCAAAATGCGTATAAAGCGGATAACCACGTTGCCATTTTATTGAAAAATACAAAACAAGAAAGACAAAGATCGAAATATTTGCACATGAAAAACGCCATTTATTTAATGATTAACACGCAATGTTCATAACAACACAGCCCTAAGCAAATCACGATGCCCCGGGCAAGACATCAGATTATTCAACAATTAATAAAACAAAGCATTACTGTTTAAGAGTCACAGGAACAAGCTCCTGAATAGACCAGTTGCACAGTCCTTGTCCTGGCGTGCTTGGCTGAATCCAGGCATCCATATCACAGTCGCTGTCTCCTTCGTCAGATTCCGAAGCAGCGTTGATGGCTTCATGACATACTCCACTGGAAGAGATGGTTATTGGCCTTCTGAAACGGGGTGCCCCCACAGCAGGTGTTGACGACGACGGTTGGTATCCTAGCCCGAACCGGTCCATCTTCACAGGAATATCCAGTACTTTGCCCCAGCCCTTTGCTTCTCCTGCCTCCACCAGAGCTTGAGCTTCTTTATACGACGAGACGGCTATCTCCGACACTTTGCTCGGCCCGGGACCTTTGTCCTTGATACGCAACCCTTCAAATGCCTGGCAGGGTGTTTCGTGGATCTCTCCGTCGACCTCCACATATTTAAATGACGACAGATGGCTGACCAGGATGTCTTCTTCTCCGCATACGGTGACCACGTTGTCTCCGACCATATATTTCAACTTCTGATGCAGGGTAGACGTGACTGCCCCAGCCCCATGAATCCAGGGTCTTCCGAGCAGGCAGCTGTATGCGGGCTGTATATCCATGATATAGAATTCAGTGGCGAACACCTCCGGCCCCACCTGTAGAGGCAATGTTATCGATCCAAAGACTGTTCTTCGCATGCCATCAAACGCTCTGACTACCAAGTCACTGGGCGTGCACAGGATTCCTCTGACATCTAGCTTCATCATCGCTTTCTTGGGCATCACATTCAAAGACGATCCGGTGTCGACCAATACATGCGACATTACTGATCCTCTACACTCGACAGATATGTGCAACGCCATATTATGATCTCTCCCCTTAGGGGTCAAATCGAAGTCGGTAAAGCCCAAGCTGTGGCCTGCATTTACATGTGCCAACACTCCTTCCAGCTGATTCACGGAGACGTCTTGGGGCACAAAGGAAGTATCCAGGACTTTCAACAAAGCATTTCTGTGAGCTTCAGAACATAGTAGCAACGACAGGATAGATATCTTGGACGGCGTCTGTTGCAGATGCTCCACAATCTTATAATCACTTTTTCGAATCAAGCGCATGAACTCTTCTACGTCTTTCGATGCCGATGCTTTGTCGCTTGCTTGCACTGGGACATTCTCAACCATCTTCCCCTTTCCTTTCGCTAGCCTTTCGGCCTCCACTTCAGGTGATATAAAGATCCTACCACTCCTTGTCATACCTCCTGAACCAACAACGTTGTCCACAGTCCCGGCTGGCTGTTTATTAACATCAATCTTTATTCCGTCATAATACACCTCCAACCCATATGACCATGGGACCGCTTTTGTGTTCTCGTACGGGATTGGTTCGGCCTTAGTTATGGTGATCGGCGGTCGGTGAACCGGTGCTGTTATAGTGATTGTCTTTCGAGGAATCGTTACAGTGGCCACATCACTCTGATCATCTGCTACTGCCCCTGCAGGCTCTTCAGTTGCTGCTCGGTCAAACTGCAATGTGTCGCCGTCAATTAAAGCCTGGATGCCTTTCTTCCAATCATCACACCCCCCAGCTAGGGTCCAGCATTCTAAGCAATACTCGTCACATCCTGGATAAACACCCCCTTGCAACAATCTTCTTTTTATCTCGCTCAACGGTGTTTTTAAATCGTCGACATTCATAATCAGATTCAACCCTTCCTCAGTCAGAATGGCGTTTGCCCCATGATTAGGCATGGGCTTCTGCACTATATTCGGCCCTGCCGTTCCGAAATTGATAGCCTTATTGTCCAAAAGATCCTGCACAACATGCTTAAAAGCATGGCAACCCTCTACATCGTGGCCCGGAGCCCCAGAGTGGAACTCGCAGTGCCTGCTTGCATCATAACCATACGGAGGAGTTCCCATTATCGGTGCCAAAGTTCTCTTCTCTACCAGGTTCAGACCCAACAGCGTCTGCAACAAATCAGCATACGTTGAGGGAGGCTTCTCAAACACTCTTCTTGGCTTACCACCCTGGAATCTTCGCTGAGCAGGCTGTGCCCCCTGCCGTGGCTGCTGCTGCTGCTATTGTTGTTGTTGTTGTTGTTGTTGCATTGGCTGCTGCTGAAACGGTTGTTGTTGATAAGGAATAGTAACACTCGCCACCTGCTGCGGCTGATGATATTGGTTTTGACCCCTGCCTCGGCCTCTAAATACTGCGCTTGCCTCGCCCTGACGGCGCCCACCAAAAGCCTTCCTATTACTACCAGATGCAGTTGCTTCCTCAGCCTGGAACCTGCCTTGCTTAATGTTGTTTTCAATCTTTTCTCCCATCAGAATTAAGTCTGAGAAACTAGCCAAAGATGTGTGAAACAACTTGTCATAAAACATGCCTGTGAACGTGCCGATGAACATGTCGTTCATTTCCTTGTCTTCTAAAGGAGGACGGACCCTGGCAGCCATATCGCGCCACCTTTGCGCGTACTCTTTAAAGCTCTCACCCTTCTTCTGAGACAGCCCTGTCAATTGGACCCGATTGGGCGCCAAGTCGCTGTTATACTTGTAGTGAGCTACGAATGCCTCTGCTAGCTGTTTCCATGTCTTGATATTAGTTGGCTCCAATCCCATGTACCATTCTAGGGAAGGGCCTGACAAACTATCTTGAAAGAAATGCATTAGCATTCTCTCATCAGTTGAGTACGCAGACATCTTTCTGTAATAAGCCCGCACGTGCACTTTCGGACAGGTGTCCCCTTTATACTTATCAAACATAGGAGCTTTGAACTTGATTGGCACCCTCAAGCCAGGTACCAGGCCCATTGTTGTCATGTCTAAGCCCACAGCACTTTGGCTTAGGACTCCCCTCATCTGCTCTTCTAGCATTCTGATCTTCTGGGAGTTATCCATCGGCCCTTCAAAGCCTCCGCCGGAGAAAGCGTCCTCCTGCTGATCCTCTTGCCACATACCATTCCCAGCTCCATATCCATCATATTCATTATTGCGGCCAGCTCTAATCTGATTCATCACCGGGCCTCGGCCTCTGTTGCCGTATCCCTGAACACCTCCAGCAGGCTCAAAAGCCATTAACCCAGCGCCGTTTCCATTTCCGAAACCTCCGTAACCCTGATTGGCCGCACCATAACCATCTTACCCAAAGCCTTGAGCATTGAAACCATATTTCCCAGCGTTATCGAATCCCTGATCGTTGAACCCGAATCCAACATTGCCGAAGCCGTTGCCTCCCATATTATCACCCAAGTTGATATCACCAAGCCCAACGTTATGGACAGCAGTCTCGTTCCCAACTCCGACGTTACCGTTCCCAGCAGCGGTAGCGTTGTTGACATTAGCAGCAGGTATATTGACTACAGGCGGAGCCACTGGCGTGGGAGTGCCATCTCCCTGAACAGTATCGACTCGCACAGACTGATGATCCTCGTTACCGTGACCGGCGTTTCTAACCAACAGAGGCTGCACCATGGCTTGCAAATTCTCCTGACCTTTTGCAATAGCTTCCATGGTCTGCATAAAGAGAGTTAGCTTCTCGCGCACATCTTGCATCTCGTTCTGCATTTGATCCATGATTCTTCGACAGTTGGTGCGAGTGGAATAGCGGTGCGGGTGCTGATCTGCAATCCTGGAAAGTACCTGGTACAGAGCAGGAAATAAGACACCATCCAAAGATTACCTGTAATGCAATATGAATATGAATGCAATGCAATGTGTGTCTGTGCGTTAGGGAAATTCATTCCCCGATTCTAGTATGAAGGTGCCGGTGCAATGACAGTGCTAGCAATACAAAGATCGGAGTTGAATCACAGAAAGCCTCATATATTGCAGAGAAACCAATGAGCCAAGAATACAATATCACTGAGAGTACAATGAGAAGGCATGACCTCAACCAACAATCCTGGTGATGGTTAGCACTATGCAAATAAAGCATACAAGCTACTACATGAAATGATCAAACACTCCCATAAGTCTGGTACTCTTCTAGTAACTTCTTGGTCTCCGGATGACTTGGTTGGGTAAGCAACCCTTCAACAAGTTGGTTTCTTCTCTTGAGAACACGTCGCACGTCTTTAGCAGTTTCCTCCCATGCCCCTTCTCCGAAGCGATCTTCTAGTTTACGCTTCTGAGACACAGCTTCATCTCTGCCTTTGATGGCCTTGTTCAGTGCATTCTAGAGACTATACCGAGTCATCACTTCTTCTTCACACTTCTTGATGCTGGACTTCAACTGCTCCTCGAGGTCAGAAATTTGCTGCTTCAACTTATCCTCCCTTTTCTTATTGTTGGTGAGCGTAGCATTCCAAGTCTTATTGCAAGAAGAGATCTCTCGGTGTGCTGCGTCGAGCACCTTCTTTTTGGATTCGAGCATGTCATGGGAGCTTCTGAACTCTTGCCCCAGACGTTCGCGCTTCCTCCTCTCTTCAATCAACTCAGCCCCTAATCTGTTCATTAGCTCAATCTGCTGTTGGAAAGCATGCACGACCTTGTTTTTCTCGCTGCGTATCTGGGCTAGCTCCTGCTCTAACCCTTCGTTGATCTTCATCAAGGCTTCTTTTTCTTTCATAACTTGCTCGTAGGCCTCCCTAGAAACAGTAGTTGGTTCTGCTACCGGGATAGGAACAAGAGATGGTGCATCTGGAAACGGCATCCGCAACTGACTTGCTCTCTCCTGGATCCAAACCCTGTAAGGTGCATAGGCCTGACAGTCATTCTTCCCTAACAACGGCTTCCCTCTTCGGTTAATACGCGTCCAGGCATGCTGCAGCTTGGCCAATAATTCCCCCTTCAAGTCTCCGGTGAAGTACAGAGATTCCTGTACTTCTTCCTCCTTTGGCGGGTTCTTCAGCGCATATCCAAACTGACGGACCAACAGGGATGGGTTGTAATTGATACACCCTTTTCTTCCTATCAGCGGGACATTAGGGTACCCAGAACAACTGAATATAAGCTCAGCCCCTAGTAGGTCTCGATCAAACCACTCAATGTCCTCGGAAGATAGCCTCATCAGGCGCTCTGACCAGCTAGCGGTGGTTGCACTCTCCACAAAAGATCCCCTCATGGGAAGATGACTCTTGAACCACATATTCAACAAAGGAGCACAGCAGTAAACAACCTTTCCCCTTCTGTTTTCATTCTTGTAGTGCAAGGAGTGGTAGAAGTCTCCGATCAACGTTGGCACTGGATTGCCGGCAGCAAATAGATGGAAAGCGTCCAAGTCTACGAAATTGGGCAAGTTGGGAAACAGCACAATCCCATAAATGCATAGAGCCAAAATAGCATTGAAAACCACCCAACATCCGCTCTTGGCATACTCCTGAGCCTTGCCAACCAAGAAGTCCAGCGAGAAACCTGAAACCCCAAGCCAAGAAGTCACTAACAGTTCTGCAGCGTCCATATGCAAAGCCTTGGCTAAGTCCTCCAACTTGGGCTCAGCAGCAGAGTGAATAAAGGGAACCTTGTTCTGCACTGGTAGCTCAGTAAACTCCACGTACTCCTCAATGGTAGGCCCCAGAATGAAGTCAGCAAACGTAAAACATCTCAATGCGGGGTCATAGAACTGCATCAAGGTGTACAACCCGTTCATCTCATCAGCAGTGGGCTTGCAGACTAATCTCAGTAGTCTCCCATGACTCATTCTGAAGCCCCTCCTAACCTCCTCATCAGCAAGAGATATCAGACCGAGCAAAGGAGTAATATCAGGTGTAGGTAGCTTATACGCAACTGTTTTCCTCAAACCAGCCATAATCAATACTCAGAAGTCTGGGCACTAGAATCGGAGGATATGCAAATGCACCTGCAGCACAGACACACGTTAATGGGATGCAATGATAATGGGTATGCAAACAATGCAATGCAAGTAACATGCAACAGGGACCAAATGCCGTAGCTGAATAGCCTGAACCATATCAAGAGGTCTCAATTAGACTCTTTAGAAGTCCTCAAACCATGGTCTCAGATAGACCTAAAACAAAGCTCCAACAATGGTCTCTGACAGACCTCAAACTATAACCCCAACTGGTCTCTGGTAGACCTCAAATCATATCTCCAACTGGTCTCTGACAGACCTCAGAACTCTCCAACTGGTCTCTGACAGACCTCAGAACTCTCCAACTGGTCTCTGACAGACCTCAGAACTCTCCAACTGGTCTCTGACAGACCTCAGAACTCTCCAACTGGTCTCTGACAGACCTCAGAACTCTCCATAAATACCCAGGATCTCTGATCAAGAAATAACCGGTATCTGAAGGTCTAGTTACCTGCATAACCCCAAACCCTCTCACAGGTGGATGTCCTAGTAACTGACAAAGGTATGGCATCCTATGTGGTCGTCGGCGTCACAGACTTTCAGGGTTGATGATACGATTCCCAGAAGGAGTGGCATCATCAAATCCTGAAGAGGCCTCACTTAGCCAACTTCCAAATGATCGGTTTCCGGAGTCGACAATTCAGCTGACCAACAACCCCTTCGACCCAAAGGGTAGAAAAAGAAGCCAACCAGAAGAACCTCGTCCGAGTGTAGATTTCATGAGACACTAATGCAAGCAAAGCCGGCATGCACCCACTACTTTCTACTCTAATTCTAGGTGCACTCAAGCCCAGGTCCGACTTATCTCTCAATCATAGAACCACCCATCACAACCCAATACAACAATAATAACAATATATATATATATATATATATATATATATATAATGCTGAAAATAAAGGTCAGAAATATAAATCCATACAAAATCCTCGATGGGAAAACAATCGTTAGGATTGACTCTCTTAAGGGACGTTGGATCCCAAATGCATAAGAACCATCGCAGTCCTTAGCAGCCAGGGGACGTTGGATCCCCAGCAGAGTCGCCAGCTGTCGCTACTGCGAAAATCGGCGCCGGCTGAACAGAAGAGTCGCCACCGTGCGTTATTTATCCCAAGGGAGGGAAAGGAAACACTCAGAGTAAACCTCGCACAACACGGGAAAGGTATGGTCGTCGCAACCAAAACCTGGATTCGGGAGTCGGTTACGCAAGGGGAAGGTATTAGCACCCCTCACGTCCGTCGTACTCGACGGGATCCACGCTTGTTTTCGGGTATGGATTGTTATTTCTATCTACTCTACAGGTCAGGGGTTAAAAGAAAATAAAATGACTCGGCAAAGCATCACACTTTATGCCTACGTATTCCCGTCTGGAACGAGAAATCAGAGTCAACGTAGTTCGCCTACCTACGGGAAAGGAGGGGAAGGTTGCTCGCTAGGATATCGCATCCTATGCCTACGTACTTTCATACAGCATGAAAGATCAGAGCAAACGTAGTTCGGGCCACGTACGACACAAGCTCGTCTTGATTGATTTTATTCCTTCTGAAAAAGGTTTTTCTGATTAGCAGTCCAAGCGGACAAAAATGACGTCTTGATGAGTTCACATTCTTTTACGGAAGAAGTGTCTTTTGTTGTGTTTGAAATCTTTATTGTGTTTTTCTGTTTGTTTTGAGAAAGAAAGAGACAGAACTCTAACCTACGGTTGCGAAGGGAATCAAACTAGCCTAAGGTTATCATGCATGGGTTAAGACCTAATGTCTATCATGTTCCTCTCTTGCACAGAGAGAAACAGAGATCCTAAGGGAATTGACAGAAACAGAAACAATAGCAATATATACAGTAAAGCAGTAAAATGCATGGATGCAGCAATACAAGCGAGGCAAGGGAGTCTCACTCAACCTCGAACCTAGAAAACAACAGGCAAAAGTGAACAGAATTCACTTTCAACCCAACAGGATAAATAGCAAACAATACAGTCAGGAAAACCAATCAATACATCAGAAATGAAATACAGCAGAAAAATAAACAGCCACAGCAGCTCTGCACCAACACCTATCTTCAAGTCATCTCCAATCAGCTACAAGCTTCAGCAAGCATCAATCTCCATATCCACAGCCTTCAAGCAAGGTCTTGATCATCAATCTTCCATCTGCAATGGCTTTTCTTCCAGTCTCAATCTCCAGGATGAACATCAATCAACAAGATGAAGTGAATGAATGTTAGCCAGTCAATTACCTACCAAGGGTGGTTCATTAACTGTTAACGTTATATAGACAATTTTCCCTCAAAAGTTCTATCTTTCAAATACATTCACTGATCCTTCCAAAGGAAGGAGGTGGATATTTGAAAGAGACTTTGAATCATAGAGAAAGGATGGATGCAGACAAGGCATTCCATGTTTGAGAAACAAGCTTTCTAATCTAGAGCTCTGCCTAGCTCCTAAACCCTAGTCTCCTCAACAGCTGCTAGCAGGAATCTCCTCTTCAAACCTGGAAGTTGGTCTTCAATCTCTGGATCTCCAATGGCTTCATCATCACAAGTCTTCAGCTCCCCCAATCCCCAAGCAATCCCAATACCCATACAGACAAACAATAATCCCCAGAGGGCACACCACACCAGTCAAACAAATACAGACAGTATATTAATAGCAATAGGGGAATCCTAATGATTTCTAAGGGATCTAATAACTACCCCTAATCCCTATAGTCCCATATCCCAAACTTTCAATCTCTAAATCCTAAGGGAAATGAACTAATTCACCTAAGTCATCACTTAAACCCTAATTTTGTTCATGTTGTTCTTACCTAAACTAATCACCTAAAATTAAGTCCTAAAAATGTGAACTAAATTGTATGTACAAACTAATCTTATCTACTAATCAACCTAAAAAGAATGGGTGAAAAATATTAAAGCAACTATTCAAACTAAAATTAGCAAAATCATGTACTAAACAAAATATTATTTACACCTATTAAAAGAAAAATATACCTAAAATATAAAAATGAAATGAATTATTAATTTTTTTGGATGATAATTTTCTTGACAAAATTATGAGTAATATGAAAAAACAACCAATTAAAAACTAGCATTTTTCTATTTTTTATGAATTTTTAAAGAATTAATATTTTTGAAAGAAAATAAAAATGGATTTAAATGGAATGGGGTTCAGAAAGTCATGAAAACTAGTTAAAATAACAAACTGGGCCCAGACTGGGGGGCGCGCATAGCAAGCGCGTCTGGGCCCATCACCATCAAAAAACAATGACAAAAATAAAAAAAACTGCAAACGGTGCGAATAACATATATTATAGTTCAAATTGGTATTGGGCTCGATTGGAGGGGTGTGAAAAGCAGCGAATCCAAAGCCCAGTCAGCCAGAATAAATGAAACGGGGCGTTTCATGGTTTGAATTTCCCTCCGTTTTTCTATGCAATCGTGGCCGTCTATTTCCAATCCCAGTCAAGAGTCAAAAGGCCATCGTGTGGCTCCCAGATCATCTTCAACCTTAGAAACCCTAGGGTTTCTAAAACTCTCCTTCCATGCATGATTTTCGAGCTCTATGTTCTCTCTCCATTCTCCATGAAATCAGACACTTCCAAAAGCAAAATTATTCTAGAACATTCCCTCTACACAGCCATGCCAATAATTCCTCCTAAAACTCAAGCAACAAACTAACCCGATAGGTATAACAGTTGGAATCCACCATTTTCACCTGTGATCGAACCTTTCAACTCTCTCCAATTCTTGCCCTAAACTAATCTATATTCCATGCTGATCATCATAAGCTAATAACCTGAGATTTTCATGCTCTAATCCAAGAGTTATCCATCCAATCAATTTTGGTACACCATAATCAAACTCCATGAAAACTCTCCAAACTCACCAAACTCAGTCATCTATCCTATCTTAACAATCCTATGCTAACAAAACCTTGTAATCCTAACCTAAACATGCAATTCGAAGTAGAAACATACCTGGTGTAAAGTGAAGAAAACAACTATGGAATGCTCTGATCAGATGCTTGTAATGATTGGAAATGGATCAGGGAACTTGTTCTTGACTTCTGTATGCAATGAATTTGACTCAAACCTCTTGGATCTTGTGATTGAGAAATTCTTGATTCTTGGATAGTTAACTTGAACAACACGATCCTTGCTCAATTCAGCCAAATTCTTGTGTGAATTGTGATCTATGGATGATGATGATGAATACCAGATCAAGAATGGTGAAGATTGGTGAAAGTTTGAGTGTGTTTGAATTGATTTTGCAAATTGAAGAAAAAAGTGTGAAGCTTGTGTTTATGAGAAATGTGAAGCACCAACCATGGCATGAACCCTCTCATATCAATATATAGGTGAGAATAGAACCTCCTAGAAACTTGGAGAAACTTCCCTTGCACTCTTTCCTTACATTTTGGATTATGTTTCTTTCTTTGTAAGCAACCTTGAATAACTTCCAAAACTTGAACCAAGCTCAAAATTCTACTTCAGCCAATGTTCTCAAAATGGTTTTTCCATTCAAAATAACCTATAATTTCACCTCATTTGGCCAAAATATGAAAAATCTCATTTTTTAGGTCATTTTTATTCATTAAATCCACCAATTTTGAAACCTTGTGCTATGAATCTTTCCAATCTCTCATGGTCAATTTTCTAGACTCAAAATTTCATTTGGAACAAGTTTGATGTTGTAAAGTTTTCCATTTGAAGCTTCCTTGTAGGAGTTTTGGGCATAGGCTTGAAATGACCTGTAATTCTCAAATGACCAAAATACCCTTTGCTTTCCAAGACCATAAGTAGAGTTCCACAAATCATATGAAGGCATACTATACCATTCTAGAAAGCTAAGACAATGAGGAACAATTCTTATGTTTACCATAAATTCATTTGAAATCTCCTTGAGGGGTGAAAATAGCTTGGAAGTCAAGTCACTTTCACAGACAAAATTTCAGATACCTCAGATGACCTGTAACTTGCAAGGACCATAACTTGAGTTCTATAAATCTCCCTGATGTCTTCCACCACTCAAATTAAATGTCTTGAGATCTTCTACAAGTTTCATGTTGGCCAAGGATCCATTTGAAGCTTCCATTTTGACTTATCTTGCTTGGAAATTTGACCTAAATTAGGGGATTTTACACAGAAACCCTAATTTAGAAACTCCTCTTCTCCTTGATTTCTCTTGATTTCTTCTTGACATATCACCATATCCTTCTATACATGTCAAATGATGAACCCAACATCTCTCCAATAACCCTTAATGCCTTTCAATCAGTCAATTGACCTAGAGTTGACCTAGAGTTGACCCTAGATGAAACCCTAGTTGACTGTCTTCAACTGCAGTTCTTGTGATCATGTCAATGACTTGCATCCTTCTCCAAATGACTTTCTAAGTCTTCCATGATGTCCACATACTCTCCATGCTCAGCCCACAGCTCACAATTTCTTTGGTGATCCCCAGATACCCTCAGATAGGAGATAGATGCACTGCTTGATCCATTGACCTCTTTAGCTTTCCAATTCTTTCTGATGACTTGAATGAGATTGAGTTAGAGTGATAACCTCTTGATAGGCTCTTAGAGATGAGAATAATGATTGGTCCCCTGTTGGATGACTTGCTATGCTTATGCTATGCAGATGGTTGGGCTATGTACATGACCCTATATGCAAATGCTAATGATATTGAAACATAAACCACATGAGTAAGGTTGAGCAAATTTTAGGGTGCAACAGCGGACAAAAATGACGTTTTGATGAGTTCACATTCTTTTACGGAAGAAGTGTCTTTTATTGTGTTTGAAAAATTTATTATGTTTTTCTGTTTGTTTTGAGAAAGAAGGGACAGAACTCTAACCTATGGTTGCAAAGGGAATCAAACTAACCTAATGTTATCATGCATGGGTTAAGACCTAATGTCTATCATGCTCCTCTCTTGCGCAGAGAGAAACAGAGATCCTAAGGGATAAACGGAAACAGAAACAATATCATATATACAATAAAGTAGTAAAATGCATGGATGCAGCAATACAAGCGAGGCAAGGGAGTCCCACTCAACCTCGAACGTAGAAAACAACAGGCAAAAGTGAACAAGATTCACTTTCAACCTAACAGGTTAAAAGGCAAACAATACAGTCCGGGAAATTCAGACAATACATCAAAAATTATAAACAGCAAAAATAAACAGCCAACAACAGTCTTCATCAACAAGCTTTATCAACATCTGTCTTCAAGTCATCTTCAACCATCTTCAGGCTTCAAGCAAACATCAGTCTTCATCTTCGCAGCCTTCAAGCAAGGTCTCTATCTTCAATCTTTCAATGGCTTTTCTTCAAGTCCCAATCTCCAAGATGAGGAACAGTTAAGAGGATGAAATGGAATGTTAAACAACTAGTTGACCACCAAAGGTGGCAAATAGACTGTTAACAATAGGTAGAATGTTTCTCTCAAGAGTTCTATCTCTTAGACACTGTCACCAAGCCTTCCAAAGGAAGGGGGTGAGTGTCCTAGAGAGACTCTGCATCATAGAGAGGGATGGAGGCAAACAAGACCTTCCATGCTTGTGAATCAAGTTTTCTACTCTAGAGCTCTGCCTAGCTCCTAGATCCTACAACCTTCAACAGCTGCCAGCAAAAGACACTCTTCATCAACTCTGGAAATTGGTCTTCATTCCTTTAGTCTTCTATGGGCTTCATTAGCACAGTCTTTAGCTCAAACCCAAACCCCAAGCAGGCCCAATACCCCACACAGTCAAATAATAACCCTAGAGAGGGCACACCACACAATCAAGCAAATACAGGAATATACTAGTAGTAATAGTAGAATAGGGGAAGTCTAATATTTTCTAAGGGATCTATTATTTACCCATAATACCCCTATAGTCCCATACCCCAAAATTCAAACTACAACTCCTAAAAGAAATGATTTCTCACACCTATGTTATATCTAAACCCTAATTTTGATTCCCCTAATCACACCTAAACAAACCATCTAAAACTTAATCCTAAAATCATGAATTAAAACTCATATGAAAATTAAAGTCCTAAGTGAAGTACTCTAGAAAGAATGGGTCCAAAATATAAAAGGATCTAGCTAAACTAAAATCAACAAGATCAAGTGTTAAACTAAACATCATTTAAAACCTATTTAAAAGAAAAATATACTAAAAATGAAAAAATAAAATAAAATGCTAATTTTATTATATGACAATTTTCTTAACAGAAATAAGAAAAAGATGCAAAAACAACCACTCAAAAATATGGAATTTTCAATTTGTTATGATTTTGCAAACAATTAAGAAAAATGAATGAAATAAGAATGAATTAAAATGAGTTGGGGTGCAGTCAGCAATAAAGTGCATTGAAAAATGGAGGATGGGCCCAGACTGGGGGTGCGCGTAGCAAGGCGCGTCTGGGCCCAGTTAAGTCAGAAAAAAAAACTAAAGAAAATAAAATGAAAACGGTGCAGGAAGTAAGAAATATAATTCAAATCACATGGGCCTGGATATTGGGGGTGTGGATGGAAAGATCCTTAAGCCCAGTCTGAGTCGTTTAATGAAACGACGCGTTTTGCGTCCAGGCTCTTCCCTCTCATTTTTAGTTTAAACATGAGCCGTTAGATTAGAGTCTTGGTCAATAATCTGAGAATGATCCAACGCCTCTGAACTCGTCTTCTCCAAATAACCTAGGGTTTCACCATGATTGAGCCATGAACGAGCTTGCATGAACCAGACTTCCACCCTCTCATACAGCTTCGTTTCTCCATGAAATTCAGATCCATAAAAAGCAAAGTTGCTCCAATTCTCAAGCTGAACAATAATACATCACTAATTCTCACTAACACTCCCTAGAAAGCCAAACCCGATAGCATACTTTCCATGAACACTCCAATTTCCACTCTCATGAAACTCCAGTTTCTTGGTACGAGTGTAACCACCACACATCCCTGATCATTCTAAACTAATCCACATGAATTAACACTCTCTATCCTCTTAGTTCTAGGTCAAAACAGTTTTGGTGCTCACATACCAAACTCCATGAAATGCTCTTAAACTCACCAGAATTATTCATCTACCTATTCCTAACAGTTCTAACCTAAGGATTCTACATCATGCTACCTATTTTAAGCTAATTCGAAGGAAACACCAACCTGGTAAAAATCTGAAAACAGATGGAGAAATCCTTGGATTCACAGCTAGCAATGCTTGGGACTTGATCAATGGAGTTGGATCTTGGTTCTGTATGCAGCAACACCTGCTCAAATGCTCTTGATCTTGCAATTGAATTCTTCTTGCACTTTGGATGATGAAGTTGGTAGCACAAGAATTCTGCTTCAATTCAACCAGATCTTGATGGAAACTTGCTCTATGATGAATGTAGATGATGATAGGATCGAGAACTTTGAAGAATGATGAAGATTTGATAGAGTTTTTGTGTAATTTGCAAAATTGAGGAATGAGATGTAACTATGAGTTTTCAACCAAATGAATAACCAACCAATGATTGGATCCACTCTACTCAATATATAGATGCTCATGGAACCATCTAGAACTTGTTAGAAACTTCTTGTGCACCAATCCCTTGTGTTTTGGCATGTGTAACTTCATACATAAGCAACCAATGATATCTCTCAAACTTTGACCTAAAATCAAAAATCCACTATTGCCAATGGTCTCAAAACATTCTTTCCAATCAAAATGACCTATAATTTCATCCCATTTGGACATATTATGAAAAATCTCATTTTTAGGTCACTTTTATTCATTAAATTCACCTTTTAATTAACCAAATGTGCAATCTTGAGCTATGAGCATTTGCCAACTCCCATGACCACCTTTCTAGACTCAAAATGTCATTTGGAACAACTTTTATGTTGTGAATTTTTTCATTTGAAGCTTCCTTGTATGAGTTTTAGGCATATGCTTGAAATGACCTGTAATTCTCAAATGACCAAAATACCCTTTGCTTGCCAAGGTCATAAGTAGAGTTCCACAAATTAGATGAATACATACCATACCTTTATAGAAAGCTAAGATCATGAGGAACAACTTTCATGTTGACCAGAAATCCATTTGAAAGCTCCTTGAGGGGTAAACGTTGCTTGGAAGACAAGTAACGTTCACAGACAAAATTTCAGATGCCTCAGATGACCTGTAACTTGCAAGGACCATAACTTGAGTTCTATAAATCTCCTTGATGTCTTCCACCACTCAAATTAAAGGTCTTGAGATCCTCTACAAGTTTCATGTTGGCCAAGGATCCATTTGAAGCTTGAATTTTGAATTATCTTGCTTGGAAGCTTGACCTAAACTAGGGGATTTTACACAGAAACCCTAATTTAGAAACTCCTCTCCTTTTTGATTTCTCTTAATTTCTCCTTGGCACAACACCACATCCTTATCTACATGTCAAATGATGAACCCCACATCTCTCAAATAGACCTTGATGCCTTTCAATCAATCATCTGACCTAGGGTTGACCTAGGGTTGACCCAGATGAAACCCTAGTTGACTGTCTTCCACTGCAACTCTTGTGATCACATTAATGACTTGTCTCACTTTCAAAATGACCCTCTAGGTCCTCCATGATGTCTATATACCCTCCATGCTCAATTCACATCTCACAACTTCTTTGATGATCTTCAAATACACTCAAGATAGGAGATAGATCCACTGCTTGATCCACTGACTTCTTAGAATTCAATTTCTTTCTGATGACTTGGCTAAGATTGAATTTGAATAATAACCTCTTGATAGGCTCATAGAGATAAGAATAGTACTTGGTCCCTTGTTGAATGACTTGCTATGCTATGCTATGCAAATGATTAGACTATGTACATGACTCCTTATGCAAATGCTAATGCAATTGAAACATAAACTAAGTGAAGTAGGTTGAGCAAATTTTAGGGTGCGACACCAGGGCGTCAGCCATTTGATTTTCTGCTCGCAGTACGTGATGCAATTCCACCTTGTCAAAGAAAGGCAACAATCTCCTTGCATAATTCATATAGGGTATCAAATTGGGCTGACGTGTCTCCCATTCTCCTTTAATCTGATTCACCACTAGAGATGAGTCTCCGTATACATCCAGGTTCTTGATTCGCAAATCAATAGCTTCTTCCAGACCCATGATGCAAACCTCATATTCAGCCTTGTTATTGGTAACAGGAAAGGTCAATCGGGCAGTAAAGGGAATGTGCGTCCCTTGAGGAGTAGTGATAATTGCACCTATTCCGCTACCATAGGAATTTATAGCTTCGTCAAATATCAACTGGCATTTGGAACCCAACTCTGGTCTTTCGTCCGACAATGGTTCTTCACAATCCTTCATTTTCAGGTACATGATATCCTCGTCAGGAAAATCAAACCTCATCGACTGGTAGTCCTCAACCGGTTGCTCAGCGAGGTACTCTGACAGAACACTACCTTTAATAGCCTTTTGCGAGACATATTGGATATCGTATTCTGTTAACACCATCTGCCATCGGGCAATTCTTCCGGAGAGTGCCTGCTTCTCAAACACATATTTGATTGGATCCATCTTTGAAATTAGCATGGTTGTATGATTCAGCATGTATTGCCTCAAACGTTTGGCGGCCCAGGCTAGCGCGCAACACGTCTTTTCGAGCATTAAGTATCTGGACTCACAGTCGGTAAACTTCATACTCAAATAGTAGATCGTATGCTCTTTACGTCTGGTCTCATCGTGTTGACCGAGAACACAACTCATACTTTCCTCAAGAACCGTCAAATACATAATCAAAGGTCTCCCGGCCACTGGGGGTATTAAAACAGGAGGTTCGTGCAAGTATTCTTTTATCTTGTCGAACGCCTTTTGACAATTTTCATTCCAGGTCAACACCTGATCCTTTTTCAACAACTTGAATAACGACTCGCATGTCGCAGTTAGGTGAGATATGAACCGAGCGATGTAGTTCAACCTCCCTAAAAACCCACACACTTCTTTTTCTGTTTTAGGCATCAGGATTTCTTGTATAGCTTTTATCTTTGCAGGATCAACCTCTATTCCCTTTTCGCTCACAATAAACCCCAGCAGTTTACCCGATCTCACCCCAAAGGTGCACTTGTTAGGGTTCAGTCTCAACCTGAACTTCCTAAGTCTTTTGAACAGTTTCAGCAGATTAACCAAATGCTCTTCGTCCGTCTGGGATTTGGCAATCATATCATCAACATAAACTTCGATCTCTTTGTACATCATGTCATGAAAGAGAGTCGTCATAGCACGTTGATATGTTGCCCCAGCGTTCTTCAATCTGAAGGGCATCACTTTGTAGCAAAATGTTCCCTAGGGAGTAATGAAGGTAGTCTTCTCCATGTCTTCTGGTGCCATCTTGATCTGATTATAGCCTGAGAAGCCGTCCATGAAGGAGAATACGGAGAACTGAGCAGTGTTATCGACTGTTGCACCCTAAAATTTGACCAACATTTATTTACCCATCAAGTGTTTGAAGGTTGATACCTTTGTCAGAAAGCTCAAGAGATCCCCAGAGGAATTGATTGAAACCAAGGTTGTGTGTCTCATAACTTGAGAGTTGTGGGAGCTCCTCAGATGATTCTGAGACTTTGAGAATGAACTTGAAGCTTTGAGAAAGTTTATGAGATGTCTTGAAAGCCATCATGAAGCCCAGAGAGGTCATTGTACAAGAATTCAGAAGATTCAACCATGAATGGTAGAATTAGGGTTTGACTGGGTCAACCCCAGGTCAACTGATGATTTGGAGAGGGTTGAGACCTAATCCAAGGGCCATGTGATCATGGAATGATGTATTGAGATGCAATAAGGATGATTCCTAGACCAACTCATCATGATTGAGGAGTTTGAGAAGTTTTAAGCTAGGGTTTCTAAGGATTGACAGTGTAAAATCCCCTAGTTTGATCCCTATCTTCCAGGCAGCTTTAGCTCAAGATGTGATTGTCATATCATCTTCCCCACAACATGAATGTTTTAGATCTTGTTATTAGCTTTAATTTGAGTGGTATAAGTCCTTGATAGGGTTTGCAGAGCTCAAGTTATGGTTTTGACAAGTTACAGGTCATCGGAGGTATGTGAATCTGGGTCCCTGAAAGTCACCCAACTTGCAGACAACTTTTGCCCTAGTAGGATGATTCCTATGGATTCTTGGTCAACATTAATGTTGAAGGTAATCTTCTTAGCTTTCTAGAGAGTACTAGAAGTCATTGATAGGATTTGTAGAACTCAAGTTATGGCTTTGACAAGCCAAGGGCATTTTGGTCATTTGGAAGTTATAGGTCATTTCAAGCATAAGGCCATATCTCCTACTTCCAAGCTTCAAATGGAAAACTCTTCAACATCAAACTTGCTTAGAATGATGTTTTAAGGCTAGTAGGGAGGTCATGAGATGTTGAAAAGGCTCATATCAAAAAGTGATAAAAATGGCCTAAAAATGAGGCATAAGTTAATTCAAGTGAAGTTGAAAATCATAAATCATAAGCTATAAGTCCAAACCATGTCATATGATAGGTCATTTTGACTCCAAATGACATTCTAAGAACAATGGTTCATCCACAATTTGGATTTGAGGCTTGCATCATAGGGCTACTTTGGAAAAGTCTTGCTTGCATAATAAGATACCAAACCAAAACAAGGAAAAGCTTAATAAACAAGGAAGAGATGCATGGTAACTTGTCCAAAATATCATTTGGGGATAAATTCAAGTTGGTTACCAAAGTTACAAGGGTTTTTGCATGAGATACCATGGTATGAGAAGTGAAAATGCAAATTACCATGGCATGGAAACTTCAAGTTCTCACTAGATGATTCTAGGAGGTTCTAGACTTTTCTAAACCTCTCTATATAATGTTTCTAACTTGCATTGATGCAAGGTTGGTGTTGATTGTGGTAGAGAATAGTGATTGAAATCATAAAGCTTCATTTGCAAATCATATTCAAACTTCATATTCTTCTTCATTACCATTCCATTTTTCTTCACAAATCTTCTCCATAAACATTTCTGAGGGTGTTGAGACTAGAGTGAAGCTCCATTGATGAAGGTTTGAAGGTATTCATATTGAATTTGCAAGAAGGCAAATTGCATTGGATCTTGAAGTACAAGTTCTCTACATCATATCTTTTGCAAACAGAGGAAGATTCATCATTCAAGGAGTGTTCTTGAGGAGTTTCAAGGCCTGAAAGCAAGGATTTCACCACCTACCATTTCAAGAAGCAAGGTATGCAAAATCATTCCTACACCCTATTCTAGGCATGGCTAGGATTAATTATTAGTTTAGAACCATTAGAGACAATTAGGTGGTCATTTTTGATGAGTTTGAGACCAATTGGAGAAGTTTCATTAATGGATGTCATTTCTTGATGGAGCTAGAATGAGTGATTTAATGGATGATAGTGCAAGATTATTGGCTGGTTGTGATGAGTGTAACATGAGGATCAACTTGATATAAAGAAAGTTAAGTTTGGTTGAGGTCGAAAGTTGATGATATTTTGAGATCCATGGAGATTCATATTCGGGTTGCATGATTTAGGCCATGTTAATGGAAACCAATGCCACATTCGTGTTATGCTTGGAAAATAGGTCAAGATTGGTTTTTATTTTGTTAAAATTGATGAAGAAATGAAGCCATACGAAGGAGTGGAAAATCTGTGCATGGGAGATGTATTTTAATGGTGTTTCTGAAAACCCTAGGTCTCAAGGTGGAAGACGACGTGGGGACCGTTAGATGCACGCAGACTGGTTGACCAAGCAGATGATCCAATGGCTGTGATTTGAAAACGAAATTGGAGGGAGACTTTAGAAACCAGCGAACACTGCGTTTCATTAAAGCCTCATCCTGGGCTTAAGTGAGTTCAATGCTATTCCATCCCCCCATCAGGCCCAATTGCATAAAATGAACTACATTTCCATGCTATTTGCACCAAATCCTTGTTATTTTCTGAATGTTTTTTTTTCATTTGTTTTTCTGAATCATCATTGGGCCTGGCGCATTATTATTGGCACCCCTCATATGAGGCCCATCCAGATTTGAACTGGATATTGTTTCTATTCGCACCATATTTTTTTATTTTTCTTTAGATTTTTCAATTGATTTTTTCTGAAAGAAAATGGGCCCAGGCGCGTTACTTCTTGCACCCCCAGTATGGGCCCAAATCATTTTATAACTGAATGTTATCACTATCTGCACCCATCTCATCATTTTCATATTAATTTTTCTCCAAATTTTCTCAAACTTAGAAAATGCATAATAAATCGAAAAATAATGTTTTTTTCATGGGAATTTTTTCCCCACTTTCCATTTTCTGTCTAGAAAAACATAAAATCATAAAATTGCCATTTTATTTCATTTTTATATTTTTTGCATATTTTCTCTTTTAATGCACTTTTAATTCTTTTATATTGATGCATGATTTTGTAGATTTTAGTTTAGATATCTCCCTTAGTATTTTTAATTCAATCTTTTTAGGGTAGCTATATATATGTTTCAGGTTCCCCCTGGATTAATCCCATATTTTTGTGATGAATTTTAGGATAGTTTTGATTAGGTAATTCTAGGTAGTGTAGAATTAGGTTAAAACTTCAACATAGGTCCATCATAACTTTAGATTTTGGGTTTTTAGGACAATTTAGACTATGGGGCATATATGGGACTTAAGGGTAGGTATGTAGGATCCCTTAGAAATTATATTAGGATTTAATATAATAGTATGCTATTTTTAGTTGATTTTTGTATTGGTTGATTGTTTGTGTTGCCTTTAGGGCATGATTGTTTGTTTGCTTTGCTTTATGAGTTTGGAAAGCTTGGTATCTCACTGTGGAGCATTGTGGAGCATGGTTGAAGACTTGAAGATGCATTGAGGAGCTTGAGAGCTTGTGCTTCGTTTCTTTTTTTGTTGTTTTAGGGTTAGGGATTAGGAAGAGTTTAGATGTAGACAACTTCTTTCTCAAACATGGACGGTATCATTCACCTCCATTCCTCCCTATGATTCAAAGTCCTTCCATGGTATACACCTCTCTCCTTTAGAGGGATAAGTGATTATACCTAGGAGGTAGAACTTTTGAGGGAACCTTTCCTTTGATGTTGAACCCTTATAAGTCACCTTTGGTGATCAAATAAGCAGTTCAATATCCCCCAACTTATCCAGTAAGTGATTTTCTCTTGTTTGATTGTCTTGAGAGAGGTTGAGCCTGAGCATGAAGATGAAGACTTCATTGAAGAGTATTGAAGAGGATGAATCCTAGAGTAGTGCCATTCCAGCTGAAGCTTGAAGAGCATGAAGATCAAGTTGATACTTGAAGATCCCTGAAGATTAGGTGAAGCCTGAAGGTGGAGCTGATCAAGAAGCTGAAGCTTAAGGGAGAAGATGAGTTGAAACTCATGTTGTAGGGTTGAAACCTGGAAAAGCAATTGATGATTGAAGTCTGAAGACTGAGTTGCTGCTGGAAGAGCTGAAGCTTGAAGAGAGGAGTTGAGCTTTCTTCTGTTTTTCTTTTCTGTATTGTGTGTTTTGTTTGACTTGTCTGTTGCATTAGAATAAGTTCATCTAGAATAAGTAGAATCTAGGAGCATGATTGCATTAGAGGTTGAGTTGCTCCTTCTGCTTGTATTGTTACTGCGTGGCTTTGCTTGCGGGTATTCGGTAGAGCCCGGCTCCCTTGCCCATGTGGTTTGTTTGCCTGATGGCATTTTATTTCATTTTATCTGTATGATTGCAGTTTACTGTTTATTGCTTGATAGCATGTTGTTTATATTTCAGTATGATTACTGTTATTTCATTCTGGCTTGAGGTTGAGATGAGCTTGTGGAGGATGAAGCCCCACACACATTTCCTCCCTCACTTGCATTGCATGCATTTTACTGTTAAGCTGATGCTTTTGTCTGTTTTGGCGTATCATTGACATGATCCCTTAGGACTCTCATTTCCTTTAATAAGGATTTGATGATAGACTTTTAGGTTGAAGCCTATGCATGACAACATCTAGGAGTTCCCTGTTCAAACCTCAACCATAGGATGAATCCATGGCATGACAACAGTAGGACTTGATAGTCTCCCTCCTAGTTGGGCCTATTCTCTTCTCATCTCAAAACAGTTTAAGATACAGTAATCATGAATGATTTCTTTCGTACGTTACGAGCCTTAAGCTATCGGAGAAAGAATTGTGGGAGAGTTTCTTTTCCACAGTCTGCATGTTTAGTATGGTACCCTTTGGGTGACATGCGACGCATTCACTCTCAGGTCATAGTCTCTAGTGCAGTTGAAATTGCAAACATAATAAAAAACACTTCTTTCGTAAAAGACAGGAAATAAACCGTAGTTTCCCGAACTACGTGAGCTCTGATCTCTCATGCCTGTTGAGAGTACGTAGGCACAAGATGGCGATGTCTTGGCGAGCTACCTTCCCCCATAATCCTTCGTAGGCCGAACTACGTTGACTCTGATTTCTCATTCTCTGATGAGAATACGTAGGCATAAAGTGCGACGCTTTGCAAGTCATTTTTCTTTTCTTTTTCAGCCAGCCTTGATAGGTAGATAGAATAAAACCAACCCGTCCAAGTAAACACAGCAAGCGTGGATCCCGTCGAGTACGACGGACGTGAGGGGTGCTAATACCTTCCCCTTGCGTAACCGACTCCCGAACCCAGACAATGGTTGCGATGACCTTGTCTTACCCTTTTTCGTCAGGTTTTTCCGATCGTTTCCTTTCCCGCTCTGAGGGATAAATAACGAAAGGTGGCGACTCTTCTGTCATGCCGGCACCTTATTTTCGTGCAAGCGACAACTGGCGACTCTGCTGGGGAAACCAATCCAGAATCTTCGGTTCCCCTATGAGAGTCAATCCTAACGCTTGTATGTTTACCTG
Organism: Lathyrus sativus; assembly: GCA_963859935.3. Classification (NCBI taxonomy): domain Eukaryota; kingdom Viridiplantae; phylum Streptophyta; class Magnoliopsida; order Fabales; family Fabaceae; genus Lathyrus; species Lathyrus sativus. Next base: position 138,654,500 of record OZ012736.1, on the reverse strand, counting down.
CTGGGTTGTGTTTATTTATCGCATTTTACTTCTCGCACTTTATTTCCCGCATTTTATTTTCAGTATAATATGATATTTGTGTTGTTGTGGGATGGGAGTTCTGATGAGTGAGAAGCCAGACCCAGTCTTGAATGCACCATAGACTTAGAGTGGAAATTAGTGGGCGCGTGCTTGCTTTGCAGGCACTAGTGTCTCATGAAATCCACGCTCAGAAGAGGTTCATCCGGTTGGCTTCACTTTCAACCCTTTGGGTTGAGACGGTTGCTGGTTTGGTGGATTGTCGACTCTGGGGACCGATCATTTGTGATTCAGCTAAGTGAGGCCGCTTCATGAGCTGGTGATGCCACACCTTCTGGGTATCGTATCACCCCTCTTGAAAGTCTGTGACGCTGATGAACGCATAGGATGCCGTACCTTGAGTCAGCATAGGTCCATACCTGTGAGTGGGATTGGGTTTATTGCAGGAAACTTTGACCTCCAGACTATCTGGTTTTTCTTGACAGTGAATCAGTTTTGTTGGTACCGGGGTTTCTCAGTTGCAGGTTTGTCTGTTCTTGATAGAGCAGGTTTTGATCATAGGATCTTATCATCAGGTGTATGTCTGTTCTTGATAGAGCAGGTTTTGATCAGAGGATCTTATCATCAGGTGTATGTCTGTTCTTGATAGAGCAGGTTTTGATCAGAGGATCTTATCATCAGGTGTATGTCTGTTCTTGATAGAGCAGGGTTTGATCAGAGGATCTTATCATCCGGTGTATGTCTGTTCTTGATAGAGCAGGTTTTGATCAGAGGATCTTATCATCAGGTGTATGTATGTTCTTGATAGAGCAGGTTTTGATCAGAGGATCTTATCATTAGGTGTATGTCTGTTCTTGATAGAGCAGGTTTTGATCAGAGGATCTTATCATCAGGTGTATGTCTGTTCTTGATAGAGCAGGTTTTGATCAGAGGATCTTATCATCAGGTGTATGTCTGTTCTTGATAGAGCAGGTTTTGATCAGAGGATCTTATCATCAGGTGTATGTTTGTTCTTGATAGAGCAGGTTTTGATCAGAGGATCTTATCATCAGGTGTATGTCTGTTCTTGGTAGAGCAGGTTTTGATCAGAGTATTGTCATCAGTTGTTTGTTCTTGATAGAGCATACCATTGGGGTCTGAAGATCTCATCAGCAGATGTTGTTTGTTCTTGATAGAGCAGATTTTTGGGGTCTGAAGATCTCATCAGCAGATGTTGTTTGTTCTTGATAGAGCAGGTTTTGGGGTCTGAAGATCTCATCAGCAGTTGTATGTTTGTCCTTGATAGAGCAGATTTTTGATTTGGGGTCTAAAGACTTCATCAGCAGATATTTCTTGATCATACATCAGAGGTCCTTATTATCAGACATCTGTTCTTGACAGAGAAGAATTTTGATCCTATGTATATGGTCCTATCAGATGGTTGTTCTTGGCAGATCAGATCTGTGGTCCTACACCGGGGTTTACTTCTCATCAGTGGTCGTGGTTTTGTTGATACAGAACCTCCACAACAGCAGTTACCTGGATATATTATTGCATGACTGCATTTTGCATTAGTTCGCATATTCATTTTGCATTCCATTAGCAGGTGTCTGTGCTGCAGGCGCATTTCGTACCCTGATTCTGGTGTCCCGAGCAATATGAGATATTTTCTTCCATGAATGGATCCAGTCTTATCACTGCATTGACACTATGTTGGCACGTTGACACCAGAATTAGGAGTGATCTCCTAAACATACAGACACCCATGGCATTAGCATAATTCATCTTGCATGACATCAGCCGGGGCTTGTCTTCTAACCCTTGTGTTTGCAGGTTTGACTCAGAATCGAGCAACTCAGACTAATGGAGCAGGTACAAGCTGAGTTGGGGAAAATCCAAAGCCAGTTGGGGCAGGTCATGAATGACATACAGGCAGTGCGCCTAGACCAGCAAGTACTCAGAGAAGAGAATCAGCAGCTGCAGAATCAGTTGAGCTTTCTCATGGGAGTGGTAAGAAGTATGCTAAAAAAGGAGAGTGGTCAAGCGCCCGAGGTGGAGACCAAAGTGCTTCCTCTATTGCCGTCAGTGCCACCTGTGCTGAAGCCAAGTGGACCTCATGGATCCTCTACACAACATGAAGCTCAAGACCTATCTCGTCAGCAGCCGCGCCAGGCATCTCAGAATAACCCTGAAGGTCTTAATCAAAAGAAGAAGCTACTTGATAGAGCTGTGGACCCAATACCTGTGAGTTATGCCCAGCTGTTGCCACTGTTGGTTCAGAACCATGTTCTCAAGCTTCGGACTTTGGATCCACCGGATGACGTGTCACCAGACTTTGATCTCAGCACACATTGTGATTTCCACTCAGGAGCACCGGGGCACCATATTGAAACATGTAAGGCTTTCAAGAATAAGATTCAAGACCTTATTGACTCAAGGACAATTAGGTTTGTGCCGGGCGGCATGAGAGCATCGGGAAAGTTTATCCCGTACCCTGCAGAAGAGGTAAATGCTTCCACTCCTTTGCCTGAAGCTGAGAAAGATCTTGAATATGTCCCGCGACTTTTGGTGACTGAATCGCCTCGCTCGCAGTTTCTACCTGGATCAAGTTCAAGGACGCAAGCGCATAAACAAGGGACCGTTGCCATTCAGAAACGACGACCTCTTGCTCCTTGGCGGAAAGAATACCAGCACCAGAATTGAAAGAGGCCTCACAACAACCTGGAAAGAAGGAATGATCCCCTTCATCATGTTCCAGTGCCACTCAGCCAGATTCTGCCATGTCTTATTCAGAGCTCGTTGGCATATCCTAAAGATCTCAAGCCCGTGCCAGAACCTTACCCTCCAGGGTACAATCCCCATGCTCAGTGTGGTTACCATGGTGGATCTCCGGGGCATTCAACTGAAGATTGCAAGGCTTTTCGGGTGAAAGTGCAACAGTTGATCGATAAAGGGTGCATTTCCTTTCCAAAAGGAGTTTTGGTTGTGCGTGACAACCTCTCAGCTGTCTGAGCTCGCAGATTCAGAGGGTTATTTCCAGAAGCCAGTGGTCCAGACAGGCAGACGTCCTCAGCATTGGCAGTCCTCGGACTTTTTTATCATTTGCATTTGTAGTTTCTTTTCTGTTAGTTACTACTTGCTGTTAAACATTGTATGTTTCGAATGGTAATGTTAATAAAGTGACTATGCATTTTTCTGAATTAATCATGTCGTTGTCACTCATTTAATGCATTGCACTGATACTTGCATTTTATTCACTCCACTTTATCACTATGATTAGCAAAGAGTGCAGGGAGGATGACGAAACTGAATACTCATAACCGATGATCGTATGCTTTCAGATAAAACCTTGCCGATGACGTACAAGGCATTGTTTCAAATCCCCTAAACACCAGAGAGATAAGGAAGAGAATCCCTTGTTAACCACTTCGAGCCGAGAAGTAGGAGTTTCTTTCGGACTTTTAAACCCTCACATCTTAACCCGGGGCAGGGTAGTTGTCAGTTAGCTTGATCGAGCGTTCAAGTCTTATAGAGGAGTGTTGTCCTTTGAGGACCAATCACATCATATTCCTCCCCAGAGGTCGTACCTCGTCAACCACAATGGTTAAACCTCACCAATCAGGAGTGAGACAGTTATAAACCTCTCGGATGAATCCAAACAGCTAGTGTCGCACGACTTATTCCAAGGAAAAGAAAAAGGAATAAGAAAGCCCGCTAAGTAAAAAAGAAAAAGCTGGAAAGCAAATGCTTAGGCAAAAATCAGGGCATCCCGCTGGACTTCAAAAGAAAAAGCGAAAAGAACTCTGCAGAGTCAGTCCAGGAAAAAATTAGGGAATCAAAAGAATGAAAAGAAAGGATTATAAAAAAGAAAGATCCTCGAACAAGGACGAAGTCGTGTAGATACAGACACCGAAACGAAGAAGGAGTAACTGTCACTCCGAAACACCTTGTGAGTTCTTTAACCAGTTGTTCCCAATATTCAGCATACCTCTCGAAGAGGCGAGCGCTCGACCCAAGTTAACTAAACTTTAGGATCGGAGATCATCACGTAGAAGGGGTGGGTACAAATCATAATTTGAGCCGAATATCCTTTGTTTCACGAACCGTGAACCCGACCACGATACAACCCTTAAAAGACCTAATTGAGGCAGGGTTTATTCTGAAAGCGCATTACGATAAGGTTGAGTAACCTGACTCCTACATGATTTGCTAATCATATCCTTGTTGTATTTTTCACTAATTGAGTCAGCACTACGTTTGAACTCTGGTTCATTCGTCACTCACTAGCATGACACGTAAATGAGTGACAGTACATTTTTTTCAAAATCTGCATGAACACTGCATTAAAATTACCATTCGTGAATAGACAATTTTAATTGCAGGTCAGTAGTTGATACGAAGGAACTCCAACAGGGAATAGTCAATCAGGACCGAATCGTAGCAGTCCGAATCAGAATGGTATGCTGCGAAGCCCTGTGAATCTGGGGCATTGGCTTCCTGTGAGTTTGGAATCAGTTTGTCTGAGGACAAGTCCCGGAATATCGGTTGATTATGGGACAATTTATTCAAGGAGCAGTTGACCAGAAGTTGACCTTCTCGAGACCCAATCAGGGGCAAGTATCCAGAACCCCTGTGACTCGAGGGCAGATCCCTCCAGTGTTCAATCAGGGCATGTTGAGTCGCTCATCGCTCGTTCAGGGGAAAACTACTTCAGAGATATTGAAGCCAACCATGCTGAGAGTTGATTGATGGAGGATGAATCCTTCCGTTGTACAGATGTTGGGGCAAGCCATCTGAAGATTGTCTTATTGCCAGCTGTTCGCTGTTCAGAATGAATTATTCCCAAAAGTCGGATTGGGGCAAGTTGAACTGTACTGGGGCAAGTTGTTCAAACGAGTTTGTTCACCCCAACAGGAGTTGAGTGTCGGGGAATCATGTCGTTACCCTGCCAAAACCTGAGCCTTCTGAAGAAGCCTTGCTGTCATTGGATTGTTAGCCTACATCCTAACCTGTTACTCGGCTCCATGATTGGTAGTCTGTATTCCCTGTGTTGACGTTGTTGAACCAGGATTGTTTCTCAGCAGAGATGTACAGTTTGAGATTGTTTCCCCTGTGCAGTTTGAGACTGCAGCAAATTGAGATGGCATTTATCCCTTATCAGAGTAGGGTCAAGATTAGCCTCAGTAGGGTTTGATTGATATTCCCGGAAGAGTATGGTCATCCCAAGCATTGAACGTTGATCAGCCTGATATGCTACTCTTCCCTAAGTGGGTTGAGACTAAAGCTTTCCCTGACCGACAGATTTGGGTTTATTTCCCCAGCAGTGGGACTGATGCAATGTTGTATCCCCACAGAGTCCGAGTGTGACTCCCTTTCCCTCCGAGTCTAGGTCATTGACTCATTCCTCAAGCAGAGGTCGGCGGTGATTCCCCCATTGAGTAATCTCTAGACGGGTAGATTTTGATGTCAGCCCGAGTGATAACACGAAATCATATAGATATTTTCATGCATAATTCAACTAAAGTCTAACTGTTTTCGATGCGATTTCGGGTTATTTCCGTGTATTTGTCTGATGTTTTTGCAGGTATTCAACGATCACGTCTAAACAAGGCAACATGAAGAAAAGAAGCAATCCCAGATGAAATATGGACGAAAAAGGAGTGAAAACACAATGAAAAGCGCAGCAGACAGTTTTTGCTGATGTGACGACCGTCACAGATGCATGACGACCGTCACACGGGTGACGACCGTCACACCTTGTGACGACCGTCATGCAGGCAAAAACGCCCCACTCAGATTACACGTCAAAAGAGCAGTTCCAATTCCCATTAAATGGTCCACTACTCCCTAAATTATTTGCCTCAAGGTCCATCATCCTCAGAGATAACCGTTGGGATTCCACTTCTATAAAAAGGGAAGCAGAGGACTTCAAAAGGAGAGCTGCATTCATACCACGAAGTGCTGCCAAATTTAATTTCCAGAGCAAATTTAATTTCAGTTATTATTTGTATCCATTTCTCCATTTTTATTTGTATCCCTTTCCTTTATTTCCCTTTCCATTCTACTCATTCCCATTTCCGCTCTTCTGTAATTGTTACTGCACTGTACGATCGAATTGGAACTAAAGACAGAATCCTGCCAACATTTGTGGAGGATCTGCCCAAAGGCCAATTGGCATTATTTACAGGTTTTCATTTTGATCGACTTCTATTTTATCATAATGCAATTTATTATTTATTATTATTATTTATGTTTTTCTTTTCCAAATTCCATGTCTAGCTAAACTTAGGTAATCGATATGTAGTAATAATTCGAATGGGATTTGATAACTCTTGTTTGAAAACTTTCTTTTCACAAAAATAACTTATGGTCTAAGTGTTTAAAATTGATTTACGAAATAAACTTCGTCGCGAAAGCGAGAACTTATTTTAAAGTAGTTTTGCCACGAAAGTGGGAAACTAATTAAGATACGAACCAACAAGCGAAAGCTGCGGTAAGGTCAGATAGTAAACACTAGGCATTTGTTTTAATAACAGCGAAAGCACTTTAAAACGAATTAGAACTTAGAGATTTCCAAAAAGTAATTTTAACCCCGAACGGAATACGAAAGTGTACGTTAGGCCCTTAGGATTATGATTAGCGTCAATAACCATTGTGAGACGGGAGTCTTCAAATCTCCATTTTCTGCTTAAATGAACTGTGAAAACTATTTCATACACAAGTAACTTATCAAATCCCTGAAGAACACAATTACTACGTATCGATTCGATTAATTAAAATCTAAATAGTAATCTTAGTTTCCCCTTTTAGTGACAATCTTATTCCCTTAAAACATATTCTACCTAGCTAAACATAGTAACTCCCGAGAACACTAGTTTGATTACGAGTCCCTATGGGATCGATATCTTTTATTACTACGCGATAGACTGTGCACTTGCAGTTAGTTGTATTAGACATAGAAAGTCGCGATCAAGTTCTTGGCGCCGTTGCCGGGGACCCGTTTAGTCAATAGTGTAACCTTCTGTTACGCTGTATAGACTAGGTAAACAATTTTCATTTTTCCTTTACTAGTGCTGTCGATTGTATGCCAAGTGATCGCCCACAAAGCGATATCTTGAAACCTTCAGTCGCAGAACTAGAACGCTTCTTACACCTAAGAAGCCGAATCATTGGGTACCAACTCAAACATAACATTCCCGATCCTCTCACTCCCATTCCCAAATCAGAAGAAGAAGAACCAACGATGGATGAAGGACCTCCGAACAAACCGCTGAAGGCATACGCTACACCATCTCAGATGGAGCCTAGAAGTAGCATTGCTGCCCCAGCTATTACCCGAAATGATTTTGAGCTGAAACCATCATTGCTGTCGGCTGTACAACAAAACCAATTCTCAGTAAATGCAACTGAGGATCCGAACGAACATCTAACGAAGTTTGTACAATACGCAGACATAGTGAAGGCAAATGGAGTAACTCCAGACGCGATAAGACTTCGTCTTTTCCCATTCTCTCTTAGGGACAGAGCGTGGACATGGTTACAATCGTTACCATCCAACTCCGTTACGATGTGGGAGCAATTGAAGAACGTCTTCTTAGCGAGATATTTTCCACCAAGCAAAACTGCTATGCTTAGAGCTCAAATCAACGGATTTCGACAGAAAGATACTGAATCTCTTTACGAAGCATGGGAACGATTCAAAGATATGATGAGAACATGTCCTCACCACGGTCTAGAAGACTGGGTGACAATCCATACTTTCTATAATGGGCTTCTATACAATACTAGATTGACAATAGACGCTGCAGCGGGCGGTGCACTTATGGATAAGCCATACGATGAAGCCTATTAATTAATAGAAAACATGTCACAAAACCATTGCCAATGGGGAGGTGAACGCGCTCCAAATGAGAAAACCTCAGCGAAAGGTGGGATGTACGAAATCAGCAGCCTTGAAAAGTTCAATGCTAAAGTAGATGCTCTAGCACAAAAGATCGATAGTCTGACCGTTAACCCCACTGCAACTGTCGCTGCAGTAACTCCAAATTGCGAGTTATGCGGAAGCACCACTCATAATGCACCAGAATGCCCATTGCTAGCCGGAATCCCGCCAGACCAGGTAAATTATGCTCAAGGAAATCCCTACGCAAATACATACAACCCAGGTTGGCGAAATCATCCAAACTTTTCTTACAAAAGCGAAAATGCATTGCAAATGCCTACTGCTCCGCAAAGATATCAAAAACCAGCTGCTCAAAATGCACCTAGGAAATCAAACCTCGAAATGATGATGGAAAAGTTCATAGCTACTCAAGCTCAAACGAACAAAGAGTTCCTGAATCAAAACATACACACTAGCGAGCAAATTAAACAGTTGACAGGAAAAGTAGACGCTTTAGCCACCCACAACAAAATGTTAGAAACTCAGATATCACAAGTGGCTCAACAGCAAGCATCTGCTGCCGCACCTGCTGGCACATTTCCTGGACAACCCGAACAGAATCCCAAAGGCCAAGCAAATGCTGTGATACTAAGAAGTGGAAAAGAATTGGACGAACCAATCGATCCAAGGACCGAAAACTCAGCCATGCAACAAAAACCAACTGAACAAGCAGAAAAGGAATCTGAGTTAGAGAAGAAGGAGGACAACGAGAAGGAGGATACCGCAAGTGAAAAAACTCAAGCACCTCCAGCGCCATATAAACCACCTATTCCTTATCCGCAAAGACTAATAAACTTTAAAACTTCAGGACAGTTTAAGAAATTTGTAGAGCTCCTTAAACAGTTGAATATTACTATTCCTTTTACAGAAGCGATAACTCAAATGCCGTCATACGCAAAATTTCTCAAATTGATCCTGTTAAATAAGAGAAAAATCGAGGATAACGAAACAGTTACACTCACTGCAGAGTGTAGCGCTATTATTCAAAACCGCATGCCTCCTAAATTAAAAGACCCAGGTAGTTTCTCCATACCCTGCGTCATAGGAAAGTTCGTAATAGATAAAGCTCTATGCGATTTAGGAGCCAACATCAGTGTTATGCCCTTATCTATATGCAAAAAGCTGAATATGGGAGACCTCAGGCCAACCAAAATGTCCGTACAATTAGCTGACAGATCAGTAAAATACCCCGTCGGAATACTGGAGAACGTTCCAGTATGCATAGGACAATTCTACATCCCAACCGACTTCATAATCATGGACATCAAAGAGGACACTGTAACCCCAATTATCCTAGGAAGACCGTTCCTAGCTACAGCCGGAGCGATTATAGACGTGAAGAAAGGAAGGCTAACATTCGAAGTAGGAGAAGAAAAGATAGAGTTCATTCTCACCAAGTTCTTACAAGCACCAGCAATAGACGATACCTGCTATTTAGTAGACGAAATTGACGAATGCATAAGAGAACTTGAAAATGAGGAGACCACGTATTCAGAAACAATAAAGATTCAAATACCCGACATTTCTGAAGACGACAATTGGCGTAAACCGTATAAAGACGACAGCCTAAGCGAAAGCTTAGCACTGACACCAAACCATATGCCAGGTCCGAAGAACCCATCTTTAGAACTTAAAACTCTACCCAAAAACCTCAGATATGAATTTCTAGACGATGAACTAAAAAGACCAGTGATAGTCAACGCCGACTTAGGACAACCAGAAACCAAAAAGTTATTAGAAGTCCTAAAGAAGTACCCCACCGCGTTAGGCTATAACATAAGCGATCTAAAAGGTATAAGCCCTTCGATCTGTATGCATCGAATTACAATAGAGGAAGACTCTAAAACTTCTCGAGAGCATCAGAGAAGACTAAACCCCATCCTGAGCACTGTAGTCAGAGATGAAGTAAAGAAATTACTTGATGCAGGAATCATCTATCCGATCTCCGATAGTGAATGGGTTAGCCCAGTTCATGTCGTACCAAAGAAAGGAGGAGTCACAGTAGTTAAAAACGAAAAAGGCGAATCGATAACAAAAAGAGTCGTGACTGGAAGTAGGATGTGTATTGATTATAGGAAGCTTAACAAGGCTACGCGCAAAGATCACTTCCCGCTACCCTTCATAGACCAAATGTTGGAAAGATTAGCCAAACATTCATATTTCTGCTATCTAGATGGTTACTCAGGATTCTTCCAAATTCCCATCCATCCTGATGACCAAGAAAAGACTATATTCACCTGTCCTTACGGTACTTTTGCTTACTGCCGAATGCCGTTCGGACTCTGTAACGCTCCAGCAACCTTCCAAAGATGCATGATGGCAATCTTCGCAGATTTCATAGACGACATTATGGAAGTGTTTATGGACGATTTCTCGGTATATGGACAAAGTTTCGAAGGATGCTTACAAAACTTAGAAATGGTACTAGAACGTTGCGTAAAAGTAAACCTCGTCCTAAATTGGGAGAAATGCCATTTTATGGTCCGACAAGGAATAGTTCTAGGACACGTCATATCAGATAGAGGGATTGAGGTAGACAAAGCTAAAATAGAGATTATAAAAGATCTCCAACCTCCAAAATCCGTACGAGAAATACGGAGTTTTCTAGGACATGCCGGTTTCTACAGAAGATTTATAAAAGATTTCTCGAAAATCACAAAACCTTTGACCGGCCTGTTAATGAAAGATGCTGAGTTCGTCTTCGACGACGACTGTTTAAAAGCATTCGAAACATTGAAATCAGCCCTTATCACCGCACCAATCATGCAACCACCAGATTGGAGACTACCGTTTGAAATCATGTGCGACGCGAGTGATTACGCTGTAGGCGCAGTTCTAGGACAAAGGAAGGACAAGAAGCTCCATGCCATCTACTATGCCAGTAGAACCTTAGATCCTGCCCAAATGAACTACGCTACCACAGAAAAGGAACTTCTAGCAGTTATATTTGCGCTTGACAAATTCCGTTCTTACTTAGTAGGAGCAAAAATTATAATATACACAGACCACGCTGCCATAAGGTACCTAATAAGCAAAAAGGATGCCAAACCAAGACTATTGAGATGGATCCTGTTATTACAAGAGTTTGACTTAGAAATCAAAGATAATAAAGGAACCGAGAACGTTGTTGCGGATCACCTATCCCGAATAGAAGGCATCAGACACGAACCAGTACCGATAAATGACGATTTCCCGTACGAACGCCTGATAGCCAAATTAGAAAGTGACGTACCCAACTCAATCTCGGAAGATCCAGAATTCGAAAAAGCCGTAGAAGCCGTCTATGCCCAAGTCACATTACCTTGGTATGCTGACATCGTTAATTACCTCGCCGCAAGCGTGCTTCCACCAGATCTTACTTATCAGCAAAAGAAGAAATTCTTCCACGATTTGAAACACTATTATTGGGACGAACCCCTACTCTTCAAGAGAGGGGCCGACAACATATATCGTCGCTGTGTCCCAGAGGAAGAAATAGAAAATATTATTTCCCAATGCCACTCAGCACCATATGGTGGTCATGCTAGTACATCCAAGACGTGCGCTAAGATTCTCCAGGCCGGCTTATTCTGGCCTAATCTCTAGAAAGACGTTCACATCACTGTGCAAAAGTGCGATAGATGCCAACGAACTGGCAACATCTCACGATGCGATGAAATGCCTCAGAAAGGAATCTTAGAGGTAGAAGTCTTCGACGTCTGGGGAATAGATTTCATGGAACCTTTCCCACCTTCTTTTGGTAATAACTACATACTCGTCGCTGTCGATTACGTTTCTAAATGGATAGAAGCCATAGCTGCTCCAACAAATGACGCACGAGTAGTAATCAAACTCTTCAAGAACACTATCTTTCCTAGATTCGGTGTACCCAGACTCGTCATTAGTGACGGAGGATCTCACTTCATATCACGAATATTCGATAAACTTCTCTCTAGATATGGAGTCAAGCACCGAGTAGCTACACCTTATCATCCGCAAACTAGCGGACAAGTAGAGGTCTCGAACAGAGAAATAAAACAGATCTTGGAAAAGACTGTCGCTACCTCAAGGAGAGACTGGTCATCAAAGCTACAGGAAGCTTTATGGGCTTATAGGACCGCATTTAAGACACCAATAGGTACTACCCCCTATAAATTAGTTTACGGTAAATCCTGCCATCTCCCTATAGAGTTAGAGCACAAGGCCTTCTGGGCCATTAAGACACTCAACTTCAACTACACCGAGGCAGGAGAAAAGCGAATCTTGAACTTACACGAGTTGGAAGAACTTCGATTAGACGCTTACGAAAATGCCCATATCTACAAAGAACGAACCAAAAAGTGGCATGATAAACGTTCAATCAGGAAATAATTCAGTGTGGGAGACATCGTATTGCTCTTCAATTCACGATTAAAACTCTTCCCAGGAAAACTAAAATCTAGGTGGTCTGGACCCTATGAAGTGACTAAAGTACTTCAGAGTGGAGCTGTTGAAATTACCGACAAGACAAATGCACCGTTTATCGTAAACGGGCAACGTCTAAAACATTACAATAAGAACGACAACAGTCCTCAAATTAGCAATATAACATTGCTTGAGCTTCCGGCTCAAACACCAGAATAACTTCTCACCAAGCTATCGTCAGGCTTTAGACGTTAAAAACAGCGCTTATTGGGAGGCAACCCAAATTCCCCTCGTTATTGCATTTCATTTTTCTTTAAAATTCTACATTGAAAAATCCAACAAAAATCCTAAAATTACTACTACTTTCTACTTTCGTTCACTTTCGTACTTTTATTCTTATTTTATTTTTTTCCCTTTTGTCTTTTGTTTCTACCACTTTTCGTTTCTAAAAATCCTGACTTCAATTTCTTGTTTCAAACTTTTCAGGATTTTTAAAGTCTTCAAAACATTTCTTCTGTTTTCTCCGAATTACCTGCGAATATGGCCGAGTACAATTTCACAAAGGTTCACTTCCAAGGACTCGCTCAAAAGGCAAGATTTGCAGCACTGACCGAAAGAGAATTCGCCTTAACGCTGTATTATGACAAGGCTACTATGGATAAACTAGGGATCACAAATAGCATTCAATACCTGTTCAACCAACTGGGTTGGGAGAACACTGCTCTGAAAACACGTTTCGCTACCTACAAGGATCTTACCTATGAATTCCTTAGCTCTTTCAGATACACACCCAACTATGGCTTTGGAACCCGCTCAGAGTTGATTACCTTCAGATTGTTTGGAATGGACCAAACCCATAGCCGGATGTCACTAGATAACCTCATAGGATTCCCTAGCGGACCGCATGTGTTCATCAGTGCAGAAGATGACGATATTGATTTGCAACTTGAGCACTTCTGGGGTAGAATCACAGGCGACTATCACCCTGAACCAGACAGAATGTACAATGATGACATTCATAACCCAGCCTTTAGATACTTCCATAAGATACTAGCTCACACCTTGTTTGGAAAAGAAGAAAATATTACCACAGTGTCTAAGGAAGAGTTATTCATCATGCTCTGTGCTTCTCAGGGACGAACAGTAAATGCAGTGCCTTTCATGATGAGATCCTTCAAACGCCTCACGCTGGAACCTTAGACACCTATTCTTATAGGAGGACTAGTAACAATGATTGCCCACGAGCTTGGCCTTAGATTCCATTTAAATGCCAGCACTCGTTTTGGTACCATCAGACCCATGAACATACAATTCTGCTTTAACAGGCGCATCTTAGGAACTATGGGACCTGGACCGTACGAGTACCTTATTAACGAAAAACCAGTACAGCTATTCACACTGCCTGATCATCTGATGACAAGCATCCACAACAAGGATACCTGGCTCTATGAATTGGACGAGCCTATGGGACCTCCTTCACCACAGTCAACACCCCAGAACTATATGTATGACAGTGACCACATTTCTGAGGCACACGATTACATGTACTTTGAGGACGCCGCCTCTGAAAATGAAGTAGACCCTATGACTCCTCCACACTACAATACTTATCCTGAGCCTATCCCTGAGGAAACAACCGACAAAATGGATACCGTGTTACTCAGATTGGACGACGTTGATAAAGCTCTGACTAATGTAAAAGCTGATATCGCAGGCATGCACAGTGACCTGGTAGGCTTCATGGATCTAGTCTGCGACCAACTCGACTACTATTCACAGAAATTCGAGGAATTGAAGGCACGAAAAGATTAGTTATTAGCTCGTAGCAGTAGTTTCAGTTTAGTCTAGTCTAGTTTAGTTTAATTTACTCATTTGGATTTTTCGCATTGTTCGTTTCATTATGTACTACATACAATTGTTTCCATTTTATGTTATTTCAATTCTAGTTTTTATCCAATTATTCTGTTTTCGCATGATTTATTGATTGTTGGTTGTTATATTACATCACCGTAGCAATACTACGCTTTAAAATCACCACGAGTACGCCCTCAGAGCAAAATTCTGCGTTCTGCAGATTTTGCTGCTGTGACGACCGTCACAACCCCATGACGAGCGTCACACGGGTGACGACCGTCACACCTTTGTGACGACCGTCACGCAGCCCAGAACTGCAATCTGATATAACAGAGGTCGTGTTCCCTTCCACTCCCCCCATTATCACTTTCTAACTTCCAAAATTCATACCCCACTACGATTTTCGTCCTCCCCAATTGAACTATAAACCTCAACTCCAAATTCAACCTCCAAACCACCGTTCTGTCACATTTCCCTCTCTGCCGAAAAACCCCAAAACCTCTGAAACCTCTCCATCTTCAACAATGGCCGGAAACGCAAATATCAGCAACATTTCCTTCCCTGAGGGCGAGTTAGGCGAGAGACAACGAGCACAGTACATTGCATTTCATCAGAGGTCGCTCCAGCCAACTCACTACCCGCACCTTCCATCACTTACGGAGCTCGGACTCCTCGAAGGTGTAACCTGGATGCTTCAACGAGCAGGCATCTGGAACCTCTGCTCCAACCCCCAGCCGACCTACGAACAGCTCACCCTTGAGTTCTTGAGTTCGTTCTCATACATCACCAGCAGCGGCGAACTCAACCAGCACTCAGGTGCCGCTTGCTTCCGGATGTTTGGCGTTAACTATCAGATGCACCAAAACCAGATTGCCGGCATCCTACAGCTACCCCACGGCGACAACGCTCATCGCCGCATCACTAATCAGTTCCAGCACGAAGCCTTCGCGCTGTGGTATCAGTTGACCGGCCTAAATGCCGATGGTTGGGACTCCCTGCACGCCACTCACATCCATAACCCCGCCATCAGATACTTTCACCGGGCATTGAGTAACATTATCTTCGCCAGAGACAACAACCACAAGGTGAACTCCAAGGAGCTCTTCTTTCTGCACTGCGTCTTCAACAATGAACCGGTCAACGCTGCCCCGTTCCTGCTGGCTCACATTCAGGCCAACTGCAACCGTGGCTCGAAGCCATTCTACTTTGGCGGGATTGTCACGGCGATTGCACTTGGGCTGAACCTTGGCGACCGCCTCCAGCACCTCCAGTCCATCCCCTCGGTGTTCCTTGACACCGACCACTGCAGGGCCTCTCATCTCATCCGCTCCCGAGCTGACGGGAAATATCATCCGGTTGTGCGTGGCAAGACCGTACGAAGCATCATCCTTCCGTCCCGCACCCGCATCCATCCTGAGGACCGTACCAACGGGTTGTTCGACCTCACTGCCCCTCCTACTGCCGCTGTTCCTAATCAGGACCCCACTCATGACTCCGAAGATGAAATCCAAGCTGAGTTGGACAGGTCCGAGCAGCCAGAGGCATCGCAGCCTCCTCCTCCAGTAGGTACATCATCCCGCCGTCACCATCCCGTGCCCGACTACATCGAAGAGGACCTCCGTCGCTCCCTATACCAGCAGGCACAGATACTCACAATGCTGCAGCAGCAGAACCAGCGAGCTGACCAGTTCGAAGCTTGGCACCGGACTCAAATGCAACAACTTCACACCGGCCAAGCTACGATCACTGAGAGTCTAGCGAATCTGACCCTGCAGGTCGAAGGACTCCGAGACACGGTCTACCACACCGGAGCCATGAGCTATGAGGATAGAGTAGCCCTTGCTAGAGCCAGAGGACGCCAGCGTGGACGTGACAGGCCCCAGGACTAGATTTTCATTTTTTCCTTTATTGTTTACTATATGTCAGTATTTTGTATTTTCATTTTCAGTTGTATCTCCCTCTCGAATGCTTCAAGAATCAATGAGGACACTGATCGAGATAGTGTGGGAGCGGAGCCTTATTTCCACTGTATTTTGAACTTCCCTTATTTCCTGTATTTCCATTTCACTGCACTTTGAATTCTGGTAATATCTATTTTTACACTTTCTATTTCTAGCAAATAAAGCGCGTCTATATATTTTTCACGTTACGCAAACTATCCCCACATTATTCAACATAAACAAAAACTTTCATTTGTTCCTCAAAAGCAAAAGCATCACGAGAATGCACCCGAGTTCAAACCGAGTTTTGAAACTCCGAGGAAACGACAGTTCTAACAAAACCAGTATCGTCCAGACACCTTAGATCTCTAGTTTATGCGAGTCAGTTTCACCACCTACGTGTACCAAAGTCTCAAGTGTCTACGTAAACTCAACCCCAAGTAGTTTATACTAGCAGTCAACACCATCCTAAAAACACTTCTAAGCGAGCGACCGATGCAAATAAGTGTATGATCTCCAAAAAGATGAAAAATCATGAAAAGAGAGCTAAAAAAGCCCAAGAATATAAGATACGTTTCCTTCTAAGTTAGGTGCTCCTCACCCGAGCATTTAGCCCAACGGCACGAAAAACCCATTGAAAAATCAATGACACCAAATTATGATCAATGAAGAAGATCAAAAACAAAAATGAGATCATATTCACTAACAGGTCGACTTGCCATGAAAGTGTGCGGACAACGGGCTTAATGTGATTGCGCTAGAACAAACAGGGTGAACTTGCCACGAGAACCTTGACACCAAGATACGGTAGCATGACTGAGACCGATTTGCATAAAAGGGAGACCTCCGGAGACTTGTAGTCCAGTGTCGTCGTGATACTCGTCTTGTTCCTACCAAGAATCCCGGTTTTTCCAAACTCTGCGAACGAAGAAGCAGCCTCGTGCTTGCCGACTTTTCCACGTTTTACTTGAGGACAATCAAAGATTCAAGCTTATGGGAGTTTGATAACACGAAATCATATAGATATTTTCATGCATAATTCAACTAAAGTCTAACCGTTTTCGATCCGATTTCGGGTTATTTCCGTGTATTTGTCTGATGTTTTTGTAGGTATTCAACGATCACGTCTAAACAAGGCAACATGAAGAAAAGAAGCAATCCCAGATGAAATATGGACGAAAAAGGAGTGAAAACACAATGAAAAGCGCAGCAAACAGTTTTTGCTGATGTGACGACCGTCACAGATGCATGACGACTGTCACACGGGTGACGACCGTCACACCTTGTGACGACCGTCATGCAGGCAAAAACGCCCCACTCAGATTACACGTCAAAAGAGCAGTTCCAATTCCCATTAAATGGTCCACTACTCCCTAAATTATCTGCCTCAAGGTCCATCATCCTCAGAGATAACCGTTGGGATTCCACTTCTATAAAAAGGGAAGCAGAGGACTTCAAAAGGAGAGCTGCATTCATACCACGAAGTGCTGCCAAATTTAATTTCCAGAGCAAATTTAATTTCAGTTATTATTTGTATCCATTTCTCCAGTTTTATTTGTATCCCTTTCCTTTATTTCCCTTTCCATTCTACTCATTCCCATTTCCGCTCTTCTGTAATTGTTACTGCACTGTACGATCGAATTGGAACTAAAGACAGAATCCTACCAACATCTGTGGAGGATCTGCCCAAAGGCCAATTGGCATTATTTACAGGTTTTCATTTTGATCGACTTCTATTTTATCATAATGCAATTTATTATTTATTATTATTATTTATGTTTTGCTTTTCCAAATTCCATGTCTAGCTAAACTTAGGTAATCGATATGTAGTAATAATTCGAATGGGATTTGATAACTCTTGTTTGAAAACTTTCTTTTCACAAAAATAACTTATGGTCTAAGTGTTTAAAATTGATTTACGAAATAAACTTCGTCGCGAAAGCGAGAACTTATTTTAAAGTAGTTTTGCCACGAAAGTGGGAAATTAATTAAGATACGAACCAACAAGCGAAAGCTGCGGTAAGGTCAGATAGTAAACACTAGGCACTTGTTTTAATAACAGCGAAAGCACTTTAAAACGAATTAGAACTTAGAGATTTCCAAAAAGTAATTTTAACCCCGAACGGAATACGAAAGTGTACGTTAGGCCCTTAGGATTATGATTAGCGTCAATAACCATTGTGAGACGAGAGTCTTCAAATCTCCATTTTCTGCTTAAATGAACTGTGAAAACTATTTCATACACAAGTAACTTATCAAATCCCTGAAGAACACAATTACTACGTATCGATTCGATTAATTAAAATCTAAATAGTAATCTTAGTTTCCCCTTTTAGTGACAATCTTATTCCCTTAAAACATATTCTACCTAGCTAAACATAGTAACTCCCGAGAACACTAGTTTGATTACGAGTCCCTGTGGGATCGATATCTTTTATTACTACGCGATAGACTATGCACTTGCAGTTAGTTGTATTAGACATAGAAAGTCGCGATCACCGAGAAGAGTTATTTCTCAGCAGATTGCTTCGTACCCTATAAGGACTTAGGGTGTTCAAAAAAGACCGTTCAGGGTTGTCTTCCTCGGTGAAGTGAGATTCAAGTTCAGTGATCGATTGTTATCTTCCGTAGATGTCAGAGGTGTTTCCTTGATAGGATCAGTACATCTCCAACAGATTCGTACCATGAGTAGCTAAGGATTGATATCCCCAGCAGTGTTGATACACAGGTATTCCTCATCAGACTTATTTACCCAGCAAGTGTTACCCAGAAGGGTCAGTCTCCGTGAGACGTGTGCAAGAGTTATCCTCAGCGTGTCAAGATTGATATCGTCAACAGAGTGTAGCCCTTTTCCCCAGCAAGAGGATAACACTTCCCCAGCAGCAGGCATGTAGATTGATATCCCCAGCCGGGCATAGCCATGGTTGGCGGATGAAGTGTTCCCCCAAGCAGATCCTGAAGGATTGTCCAGCAAGCGGAGTTTGTTTATCCCCATAAGTTTGAGGACTTAATGACATGAGTGTCTTGTAGCCTGAAGGCTATGTTCCCCAGAAGGGTCGTTTCCCAGAGAGCCGTTCAGGGCATTTATCGCTTTCCCCATGCAGAGTAGCAGAGGGTGGTGTGTTGTTCAGCCTGATGTGCTGTATTTCCCGGAGGAGCCCGTCGTCCCAAGGTTTAAGCCCAGTTGAGATTGGCGCAGGTTGCAGTTTCCCTGAAGGGTAGCTTTTTCCTCAGCAGAGTGGTTACTCTCCCCGAGAGGATGGTTCCTCTTCCCAGCATTTATTTTGCTGGGGCATATCCTTGCATGATTGCATAACAAAAATGTAGTATTTCCGTTTTGCACGGAGCATTACACTCATCCATGCATTTCCCAGCATGTGCATATTGAAACACGAACCAGGCGGTTACCTTCTCTTCCCCAAGCAGACGCATCCTGAAGGAACGTCGCCTCCTCAGCTGAGTCACGCGCCGAAGCATGATTTCCTCCCCCCGCACCCGGTCACAAGTGCAGGTTTCATAGAAGTGTTCAGGCGCTGAAGCTCGTGTTCTTCCCCCCGCACCGGGTCACAAGTGCAAGTTTCGTAGGAAACTGTTCGTACGCCGAAGTATGCGGAAACCGATGGTGCCAGACTGAAGTCTCCAGCGGAATTGAGATTCCCCACCAGAGTTGTACTCTCTCCCGAAGTTGGATGATTCCCTCTTCCCCAGTAGAGTGTTGGAACAGCTGATGCTGTATTCCCCTGTAGAGTTGTATTCTCCCCCGAAGTCGGATGATTCCTTTTCCCCCAGTGGAATTGAAACTCCTCATCAGAGTCGTACCCTCTCCAGTGAAGCAGTTGGGACCGTGAGTTCTTTTCCCTAGCAGAGCGTTGAACAGCTGATGTTGTATTTCCCCCAGAGTCGTGCTCTCTCCAGCGGAGCATAATGAGTTCTCATTCCTCAGCCGAGTTTGCAAATGTCCAAGAGAGCCGAATCCTTGGAAGATGATCAGACCATGATTGGTGTTTCCCCAGTGGAGTGTTGAGCAGCTGAAGTTGTTTCCTCACAGAGTTATCATCCCCAGAAGAGTAGCCGAGACAGCTACGCAGTTTACTCTCGCGATTGACATCGTGTTCCCTCAGCAGGTCCAGGTTCTCGTAGAGCTTCGTCCCCTGCAGCAATCAAATGAAGTTGTTTCCCCCGCAGCAGTCAACTGAAGTTGTGTCCCCTGCGGAGTCCAAGTGATATTAGCGTGACTATGCTCTCCTCAGCGGGATGATTCCTTTATCTGAGTAGTTCTCTCCCCTTGACAGGAGGATTTCCCCCTCGACATTTATTTTGCTGACGGGATCGCATCATTGTGCATGATTGCATAGCATTTAGCATAAACGCGTAGCATTTCCACCTTGTGGAGCATGGCGCCGAAGCATATGCATAATAAACATGATCTAGGTTGCTACCGTCCTTGTTTTGCAGGTGTTCCGCCGAAGGATCAGTTGCTCAGGATGATTCCTGACATTCTCCCCAACGAAGTAACTGGCTCAAGATGATTTTTGAGATCCCCAGCGAAGTCTTCAGTTCAAGATGATTCTTGAATTCCTCAACAGGGCCGTTTGCTTAAGATGATTCTTAAGACCCCAGTGCAGTCTCCAGAGTTGGTTGCTCAAGTTGGTACTTAGAGTCCCCAGCGAAGATCGCCCAGGACGATTCCTGAAACTCCAAGAGAGCCGAATCCTTGGAAGCTGCTCAAGCCATGATTGGTTTGTCCCCGGCAAGAGTTGCCCCGAATGATTCTGGAATCCCCAACAAAATGTTTTCTCAGAATGGTTCTCGGTTTAAGGTGATCCGTGAAGTCCCCGACGAAGCTATTTGTTCAAGATGATTCTTGAAGTCCTCAGCAGAGTTGATTCCTCCAGAATAATTTCTGGACCCCCGGAGCGGAGTTACTGGATAGTTCTCCAGATTCCCCAGCGGCGAAGCGTCATCCCCAACAAGGTTTACAGCGGCGATGTTGGGTATTTCTCAGATTCTTTGTTCTCCAGCGGCGATGTTGGGTATTTTGGTAGTTTTCCAGCGGCGATGTTGGGTATTTTGGTAGTTTTCCAGCGGCGATGTTGTATGTTTTGACGGCGAGGTCAGATCATGTTTGTTTCCAGCGGCGATGTTGGATGTTTGTTTCTGGCGGCGATGTCAGGAGATTATGTTTGACGGCGATGTCAGACTCGTTAGCTCCCCAACAGAGATTATGTTTGTTCGACGGCGATGTCAGATTTTCTATTTCTCTAGCGGAGATGTTGGATGTTTGTGCCTGGCGGCGATGTCAGACTCTTTAGTTCCCCAGCGGCGATGTTGGGTATTATGTTTGTTCGACGGCGATGTTGGGTATTTTGGTTGTCCGACGGCGATGTCAGACTCTTCAGTTCTCCAGCGGCGATGTTGGGTATCTTGGTTGTTCAACGGCGATGTTGGATGTTCAGTTCTCCAGCGGCGATGTTGGGTATCTTGGTTGTTCGACGGCGATGTTGGATGTTTGGTTTGTTCGACGGTGATGTTGGGTATTTTGGTTGTCCGGCGGCGATGTCAGACTCTTTAGTTCTCTAGCGGTGATGTTGGGTATCTTGGTTGTTCGACGACGATGTTGGATGTTTGGTTCTCCGACGGCGATGTCAGATAGTTCAGTTCTCCAGCGGCGATGTTGGATGTCTCTCCAGCGGCGATGTTGGGTGTTTTGTCAGATTATCTTTCAGTTTTCCAGCGGCGATGTTGGGGGTTTCAGCGGTCTGACGGCGATGTCAGGTGATTCAGTCTTCCAGCGGCGATGTTGGGTGTTTTGGTTGTCTGATGACAATGTCAGAAGAATTTAATGTGGATAACTGACGGCGATGTCAGATCAGTATGTCTCCAGATAGTTGCTGTGCAGCTATTATTCCAGTACTCGTGCAGTTGGCAAATTTCCGGGTTTACCGGTATTCAACCGTCTCGCACCTTGATTGGCTGAGAGTTGTTCGCTCCTCACCCAGTCAGGTTCAAGCCGTTTGAATAGGGGCAGCTGTTGCACCCTAAAATTTGACCAACATTTATTTACCCATCAAGTGTTTGAAGGTTGATACCTTTGTCAGAAAGCTCAAGAGATCCCCAGAGGAATTGATTGAAACCAAGGTTGTGTGTCTCATAACTTGAGAGTTGTGGGAGCTCCTCAGATGATTCTGAGACTTTGAGAATGAACTTGAAGCTTTGAGAAAGTTTATGAGATGTCTTGAAAGCCATCATGAAGCCCAGAGAGGTCATTGTACAAGAATTCAGAAGATTCAACCATGAATGGTAGAATTAGGGTTTGACTGGGTCAACCCTAGGTCAACTGATGATTTGGAGAGGGTTGAGACCTAATCCAAGGGCCATGTGATCATGGAATGATGTATTGAGATGCAATAAGGATAATTCCTAGACCAACTCATCATGATTGAGGAGTTTGAGAAGTTTTATGCTGGGTTTCTAAGGATTGACAGTGTAAAATCCCCTAGTTTGATCCCTATCTTCCAGGCAGTTTTAGCTCAAGATGTGATTGTCATCTCATCTTCCCCATAACATGAATGTTGTAGAGATTGTTCTTAGATTTAATTTTAGTGGTAGAAGTCCTTGATAGGGTTTGCAGAGCTCAAGTTATGGTTTTGACAAATTACAGGTCATCGGAGGTATGTGAATCTAGGTCCCTGAAAGTCACCCAACTTGCAGACAACTTTTGCCCTAGTAGGATGATTCCTATGGATTCTTGGTCAACATGAATGTTGAAGGGAATCATATTAGATTTCTAGAGAGTACTAGAAGTCCTTGATAGGATTTATAGAACTCAAGTTATGGCTTTGACAAGCCAAGGGCATTTTGGTCATTTGGAAGTTATAGGTCATTTCAAGCATAAGGCCATATCTCCTACTTCCAAGCTTCAAATGGAAAAATCTTCAACATCAAACTTGCTTAGAATGATGTTTTAAGGCTAGTAAGGAGGTCATGAGATGTTGAAAAGGCTCATATCAAAAAGTGATAAAAATGGCCTAAAAATGAGGCATAAGTTAATTCAAGTGAAGTTGAAAATCATAAATCATAAGCTATAAGTCCAAACCATGTCATATGGTAGGTCATTTTGACTCCAAATGACATTCTAAGAACAATGGTTCAGCCACAATTTTGATTTGAGGCTTGCATCATAGGGCTACTTTGGAAAAGTCTTGCTTGCATAATAAGATACCAAACCAAAACAAGGAAAAGCTTAATAAACAAGGAAGAGATGCATGGTAACTTGTCCAAAATATCATTTGGGGATAAATTCAAGTTGGTTACCAAAGTTACAAGGGTTTTTGCATGAGATACCATGGTATGAGAAGTGAAAATGCAAATTACCATGGCATGGAAACTTCAAGTTCTCACTAGATGATTCTAGGAGGTTCTAGACTTTTCTAAACCTCTCTATATAATGTTTCCAACTTGAATTGATGCAAGGTTGGTGTTGATTGTGGTAGAGAATAGTGATTGAAATCATAAAGCTTCATTTGCAAATCATATTCAAACTTCATATTCTTCTTCATTACCATTCCATTTTTCTTCACAAATCTTCTCCATAAACATTTCTGAGGGTGTTGAGACTAGAGTGAAGCTCCATTGATGAAGGTTTGAAGGTATTCATATTGAATTTGCAAGAAGACAAATTGCATTGGATCTTGAAGTACAAGTTCTCTACATCATATCTTTTGTAAACAGAGGAAGATTCATCATTCAAGGAGTGTTCTTGAGGAGTTTCAAGGCCTGAAAGCAAGGATTTCACCACCTACCATTTCAAGAAGCAAGGTATGCAAAATCATTCCTACACCCTATTCTAGGCATGGCTAGGATTAATTATTAGTTTAGAACCATTAGAGACAATTAGGTGGTCATTTTTGATGAGTTTGAGACCAATTGGAGAAGCTTCATTAATGGATGTCATTTCTTGATGGAGCTAGAATGAGTGATTTAATGGATGATAGTGCAAGATTATTGGCTGGTTGTGATGAGTGTAACATGAGGATCAACTTGATATAAAGAAAGTTATGTTTGGTTGAGGTCGAAAGTTGATGATATTTTGAGATCCATGGAGATTCATATTCGGGTTGCATGATTTAGGCCATGTTAATGGAAACCAATGCCACAGTCGTGTTCTGCTTGGAAAATAGGTCAAGATTGGTTTTTATTTTGTTAAAATTGATGAAGAAATGAAGCCATACGAAGGAGTGGAAAATATGTGCATGGGAGATGTATTTTAATGGTGTTTCTGAAAACCCTAGGTCTCAAGGTGGAAGACAACATGGGGACCGTTAGATGCACGCGGACTGGTTGACCAAGCAGATGATCCAATGGCTATGATTTGAAAACGAAATTGGAGGGAGACTTCAGAAACCAGCGAACGCTGCGTTTCATTAAAGCCTCATCCTGGGCTTAAGTGAGTTCAATGCTATTCCAACCCCCCATCAGGCCCAATTGCATAAAATGAACTACATTTCCATGCTATTTGCACCGAATCCTTTTTATTTTCTGAATGTTTTTTTTCATTTGTTTTTCTGAATCATCATTGGGCCTGGCGCATTATTATTGGCACCCCTCATATGAGGCCCATCTAGATTTGAACTGGATATTGTTTCTATTCGCACCATATTTTTTTATTTTTCTTTAGATTTTTCAATTGATTTTTTCTGAAAGAAAATGGGCCCAGGTGCGTTACTTCTTGCACCCCCAGTATGGGCCCAAATCATTTTATAACTGAATGTTATCACTATCTGCACCCATCTCATCATTTTCATATTAATTTTTCTCCAAATTTTCTCAAACTTAGAAAATGCATAATAAATCGAAAAATAATGTTTTTTTCATGGGAATTTTTTCCCCACTTTCCATTTTCTGTCTAGAAAAATATAAAATCATAAAATTGCCATTTTATTTCATTTTTATATTTTTTGCATATTTTCTCTTTTAATGCACTTTTAATTCTTTTATATTGATGCATGATTTTGTAGATTTTAGTTTAGATAGCTCCCTTAGTATTTTTAATTCAATCTTTTTAGGGTAGCTAGATATATGTTTCAGGTTCCCCCTGGATTAATCCCATATTTTTGTGATGATTTTTAGGATAGTTTTGATTAGGTAATTCTAGGTAGTGTAGAATTAGGTTAAAACTTCAACATAGGTCCATCATAACTTTAGATTTTGGGTTTTTAGGACAATTTAAACTTTGGGGCATATATGGGACTTAAGGGTAGGTATGTAGGATCCCTTAGAAATTATATTAGGATTTAATATAATAGTATGCTATTTTTAGTTGATTTTTGTATTGGTTGATTGTTTGTGTTGCCTTTAGGGCATGATTGTTTGTTTGCTTTGCTTTATGAGTTTGGAAAGCTTGGTATCTCACTGTGGAGCATTGTGGAGCATGGTTGAAGACTTGAAGATGCATTGAGGAGCTTGAGAGCTTGTGCTTCTTTTCTTTTTTTGTTGTTTTAGGGTTAGGGATTAGGAAGAGTTTAGATGTAGACAACTTCTTTCTCAAACATGGACGGTATCATTCACCTCCATTCCTCCCTATGATTCAAAGTCCTTCCATGGTATACACCTCTCTCCTTTGGAGGGATAAGTGATTATACCTAGGAGGTAGAACTTTTGAGGGAACCTTTCCTTTGATTTGAACTCTTATAAGTCACCTTTGGTGATCAAATAAGCAGTTCAATATCCCCCAGCTTATCCAGTAAGTGATTTTCTCTGGTTTGATTGTCTTGAGAGAGGTTGAGCCTGAGCATGAAGATGAAGACTTCATTGAAGAGTATTGAAGAGGATGAATCCTATAGTAGTGCCATTCCAGCTGAAGCTTGAAGAGCATGAAGATCAAGTTGATACTTGAAGATCCCTGAAGATTAGGTGAAGCCTGAAGGTGGAGCTGATCAAGAAGCTGAAGCTTAAGGGAGAAGATGAGTTGAAACTCATGTTGTAGGGTTGAAACCTGGAAAAGCAATTGATGATTGAAGTCTTAAGACTGAGTTGCTGCTGGAAGAGCTGAAGCTTGAAGAGAGGAGTTGAGCTTTCTTCTGTTTTTCTTTTCTGTATTGTGTGTTTTGTTTGACTTGTTTGTTGCATTAGAATAAGTTCATCTAGAATAAGTAGAATCTAGGAGCATGATTGTGTTAGAGGTTGAGTTGCTCCCTCTACTTGTATTGTTACTGCGTGGCTTTGCTTGCGGGTATTCGGTAGAGCCCGGCTCCCTTGCCCATGTGGTTTGTTTGCCTGATGGCATTTTATTTCATTTTATCTGTATGATTGCAGTTTACTATTTATTGCTTGATAGCATGTTGTTTATATTTCAGTATGATTACTGTTATTTCATTCTGGCTTGAGGTTGAGATGAGCTTGTGGAGGCTGAAGCCCCACACACATTTCCTCCCTCACTTGCATTGCATGCATTTTACTGTTAAGCTGATGCTTTTGTCTGTTTTGGCGTATCATTGACATGATCCCTTAGGACTCTCATTTCCTTTGATAAGGATTTGATGATAGACTTTTAGGTTGAAACCTATGCATGACAACATCTAGGAGTTCCCTGTTTAAACCTCAACCATAGGATGAATCCATGGCATGACAACAATAGGACTTGATAGTCTCCCTCCTTGTTGGGCCTGTTCTCTTCTCATCTCAAAACAGTTTAAGATACAGTAATCATGAATGATTTCTTTCGTACGTTACGAGCCTTAAGCTATCGGAGAAAGGATTGTGGGAGAGTTTCTTTTCCACAGTCTGGATGTTTAGTATGGTACCCTTTGGGTGACATGCGACGCATTCACTCTCAGGTCATAGTCTCTAGTACGGTTGAAATCGCAAACATAATAAAAAACACTTCTTTCGTAAAAGACAGGAAATAAACCGTAGTTTACCGAACTATGTGAGCTCTGATCTCTCATGCCTATTGAGAGTACGTAGGCACAAGATGGTGATGTCTTGGCGAGCTACCTTCCCCCATAATCCTTCGTAGGCCGAACTACGTTGACTCTGATTTCTCATTCTCTGATGAGAATACGTAGGCATAAAGTGCGACGCTTTGCCGAGTCATTTTTATTTTCTTTTTCAGCCAGCCTTGATAGGTAGATAGAATAAAACCAACCCGTCCAAGTAAACACAACAAGCGTGGATCCCGTCGAGTACGACGGACGTGAGGGGTGCTAATACCTTCCCCTTGCGTAACCGACTCCCGAACCCAGACAATGGTTGCGATGACCTTGGCTTACCCTTTTTCGTCAGGTTTTTCCGATCGTTTCCTTTCCCGCTCTGAGGGATAAATAACGAAAGGTGGCGACTCTTCTGTCATGCCGGCACCTTATTTTCGCGCAAGCGACAGCGACTGTAGCGGTAAAAATCGTGAGTGTAAGTTATTGACTAACTTAACTCAAAGAAAACAAGAGTCGCCACCGCACTTTTATTTTATCCAAATAAAGGAAAGGAAAAAGAGCGAACAAAACCAAAGAGTTCTAAAATAAGAACACGAGACAGAGATCGGGGTAAGGGGGTTGATTACGCAATGGGAAGGTGTTAGCACCCAAAACGTCTATAGTACTCTATAGGAGCCCTTTGAAATATTTACGCTTTTTGGTTTGAAAATGGTTTGTTTGGAAAGAGATTGAGGAGATGAGAAGAGAATTATTTTTTTAGATTTTTGTGTTTGGAGAGATTTATCGTCTCATGCCTACGTACCCATAAAGTGCAATATGGAATCAAAACCCCGTAGTTCGTGGTACAAATGACAAAGATTTGTTGGTTTTGATTGATTTTAGATGTAAAGACAAGTCGTCATTTCAAGGAGAAAACTGCGACTATCCACCCACGAGTATTAAGACAACATCTGCGTCACATAAAGATGGAGGATTTGCTTGGATCATCAACAAGACTATCACTCAACATCAACGTGGAAAATGTCAAAGTCTTAATAATATGGGGAATAGGAGATTTACATCTCAACTATAGAAATGAATCATGTCTAAACTTTATGAAAAGTTTTAAAGTGAAAAGTGCATAAAGGCACAAAAAGAGTTGATGAGTTTTTGTATTTTTTTATGTCTTTTGAAATTGGTCAAAGCATGATTAACATTGATTGACTTTTATTAAGAAAAAAAATAAAGTTTAAAAATCACTTGACGAAAGTCAAGGTTTTATTGCGAAATCGGTTTTGAAGTTTGAAACCAAGAAGGTTTTGAAAGAGGGAGAAAGTTTTGAAAATTTAAGAAGGGGAGGAGATGAAGTGACTATCCTAAAAACCAAAATAAGAGCTAGAGGTAAGAAAGATCTAACCGACTTGTAGCACACTCCATAGCAAGCAAAAAAAGAATTCCATCCGATTTAAAGCATAAGCTAATGAGCGAGCCAAATAAAGGCTAAGATCCACAATACTCCAAGCATAGGAATGAGAGCCCTAATTCTAAGTCCAAAGGTCCATAAAGTCCAAGGTCTAAGAGTAGTCCAAGAGCATAACCACAAAGTTAATAGCACCAAAATTTTTTAGATGTTTTATCCTTTATTAATGTTTTGAACAAAGTATGGTCCAAGTGGACAAAAGAAAAATGACATAAACATAAACAAAGATATGGTATGAAATGATAAAATGGAAGCATAAAAGTAAAAAATAAGGAGTAAGAAGAGAATATAAACAAAATTAAACAACGATATTGTTAGTGAATTAATAGTTAGTGGTTAGAACATATGATCAATGATGATTAATTCTTGCACTTAGACCAAGATTAATGAAAATTCATTAGAGGATTGATAGAATCAAAGCCTCCTAACAATGATTTTCATAGGTATTGGAGTTAAGACAAGTAACTAATCATACTTGGACTTTTAAACGTAAGTTTGAGCCACGAATGATCATTTTCCGATTAAGGGACACTTTAGCGCTATGTTAAGCAATCGTAATCGGGTTTATGTAGAAACCACGACTATCTGAGGCCGGTCAATAAAATGTTAGTGTTAATACATGTTAGAGAAATGATATATAAATCACTCTCCTAAAACATGCCACACAAAAAGAAAAGAGGTGATGATCTCATCATAATCAAGATTTTTCATCAATTAATCAAAGGTAATCTATCACTATTCCAAAGTAAGGAGAATTATCTCAATGATTATTCGTCCATAGTTTTGAAATACTGAAGATTAATCAACCTTGATAATCAACAATCTATGATCCATAGATTTCATCGATCAAAAATAAAAAGAAGAAGAAAGAAAATGAAATCACAATTTGAATCTCGAATCGATTAAATTATCGTCAATATCAATCACCTCTCTTGGTGGATAAAATCAACACCCAAAGTCCATTGATATTGATGAAATCTTATCAAATTCAAGATCCAAAACAATCAACACTTAATCAAAATATTTTCAAATAATTTTTTTAAGAGCTTTTTCAAAAATGAAATAAAAATAAAAATTTAATAATAAAAGAAAAAATGTGGAAAAGTCCACGCGGTTAAGTTCTGAAAGAAATAAAAAGGAAAATAAAAAAAATAAAAGAAAAATATAATTGAAAAGTAGAAAGAGAAAACTAAACAGAATCATCTTCTTCTTCTAGCTCTCACAAACGAAAACATTCACGGCCATGGATGCTTGCTTAAATCACAACGGCGGGACGCGAAAAATACGCGGTTGCAATCGAAATCAAGAGCTCTTCACAATGGTACCAACAATTCAAAGAATCACAACAAAAGGTAACGGATCGAAAATGACGGTGAAGCTCAATCTACCTTCAAACTCAGGTAAGAAATCAATCCAAACTTCTTCTTGCTTCTCTTCTTCTTCTGAACGAATTCTGGTTCGAAATTGATCTGTGTTTGAGGTTGATTTGAAGTTAATTTGGTGGAAGGAAGTATGAGAAGAGAATGTGAGCAAAAGGTTTTGTATTGAGGAATTGAGGAAGAAAATCAGCAGAGATTTTTTGGCTTGAAAAGCTTGAGAAAATGAGTGAGAGATGAATTGTATTTATAGATGAGAGTGAGTGAAAAATGATTTGCCGTTTGTGATATTTTTCTGCGTTTTGAATTGGGTGTTTACGCGTGAGCTTTTTGCTGATATTTTTTCATGTCGTTTTTACTCTTTTTCTTTCAGCTCACTTAGGTGACGTGGATGGCCACTTTTTGCAATTAGCTCATGGCTTAGGAACAACTCTAAAAGCTTGTGGGGTCAGCTTGGAGTGTAACATGGCTGAGATTATATTCACATGGCTTGCAATATGGCTTGGATAAGTGATGAATTGTTTCCTCAGCTCAACCTCAATTTCGAGCCATTTTCGCTCTGTTTTCAAGTACGTGATGTGGATTGGCTCTCGTGGCTCAATTACGGTTCGGCTTCAATTTCATTTGCATCAACTTCAGCCTGTTTAATATGATCTGCTCCTCGAGAATGACCTTTGAAGGCCTCTTCCTTATTTACAGTAACCTGGGAAACAGAACTCTCATTTACTGCACCATCATTTTTCCATCTGGGTAACCTTGAATAGGCATTTGAATCCTCCTCGTCCTTCAAATGATTGATTTGATCAGAAAAATAAGAATCAGCTTCAGCTGCTTGAGATTGCCATCTCTCTATGGCAAGATGATCTTTTACTACCCCATCACCAGCTGTGTCAATCCAAGCTTTTGTATATAGATTACTGTCCACAGCAGCACTTTCTCCTGAGCGCTCTCCGAAATTCAAATGGCTGGCAATCTCATTTGAATGACTCCTCTGTGAGAGATTGTCAACCGGTATTTTAGAACTATCAAGATTAACACAAGCGGTGGAAAAATCAACAGACCATTCCCTAACTCTGCAATTCCTAGAATCGATCTCAGAAACATAATCCTGCCTTCTGAAAAAAAAAAAAACCACCTGGCAACTTTTTCTACTATCAATCTCATCATTTTGTGAATACTGCTCTCGTCTAGCAAATTTATGGAATGAGGGTATCTTCGGAAGCTGTGACAGTGTACTGCACCTAGCTTCTGCAGCAGCCTTTTCTTCTTCAGACATAGCATAGCATTTATTTTCCTCCTTAGTAACTATTTTGTCTGTTGAACCTAGGGACCTGGAAGAACTGACTTCATGCCTTAAGTCACATGCTGATTGTTGTCTTCCTTGTTTGCTGTGCAATTTCCTCGCGTGTGTGGTGGAAGGAATTCGGTAAAAGAAGTACAGAAAATATTAGGTGTGCTCCAATGCGAGCCTCTGCGTCTGAATGCAACATTACTTTTAGGAGTTGCATGAGAAGAGATTCAAGAAATCCCTGCTGCAAACGTAAGTTGGCCAATACTGAAGTGAGTGCTCGAGCAAGGACAATCAATGATCCAATGGTTGCTCTATCAACAACACCAGACTGATATTTTCTAGGGTTATTGCCATCAGGTCAAACAGTGGCTGAGCATCAATAACCCCATTAGCAATTTCCAGTAAGTAATTCTCAATGGAACTTTGGAGTGAGATATTCAAGTTGAGCTCTTTTTCACCAAAAAATTCACTTGAGGCCTGAAAGCTTTTCCTGAGATGCCTGCAAAGATCACCAACAAAACCGATCTCTGCCAGCCGTCTCCCTGATCTAATCTGCATGGCTAAAGATGTGGCAACTTGAACTACATACGATTTAAGTTGGGGATCATTCATAACATTTTTGTGGTCCAAATGATGTATCACAGAAGCTAGAATAAATCGTTGATTCCCTGTGTTCTCCCAGCTCTAATTTTCATGTTAATTGTCTCAGTTAAGATCTCAAGTACTTTCCTTACCTCAAGGGAAACTTCCCTAACTGATTTATAAACACCTCTGTATGCTGATAAACCAACAGCAACCAAGCCTCTAACTAAACCAGCACTTTCTTTGCTTTTAGCGCCACCAGAGCTACTGGAAATTACCACCTTGTCTTGTGAATTGGTAGGACGAATTACGAATTGAAAGGCCAGCCCTTCCAAGGCCCACTTGCATCAGAGCAAGGACCTTTTTTGAGTTTTGAAGTGACCCAACAAAGTTCAGCAAAATGCGGGTATATAAGAATTTGATGGCCAAATGTGGATATTGCCATTAAAACATTCGACTTTCCTTTTAATGACCTACTGTTGTTGGGTTGTGGAACTTTGGCCAAGGATTCAGGAAATTGGACTTCACCCTGCTTCTCATCAATTTGGCTTGGTGTGAAACAGGACTCGTCCATCTCAGACGATAGTTGATCCATTGAGCAGGAATTGGTCTTTTCGGCGATTTTGACATCAACTTTATCATTCTGCTCCAACAATAAGGAAAGCACCTCGATCCGACCATTGGCAACAGCAGAAGCAAACGAATCATTTTTTCTCTTCTGCTGATATCTGCATGAAGCTTATCACATGAATGATCGACCGGCATTTTAACTGCAAAACAATCAACTGGAACCCTTTTTTGAGTTGTCGAGGCCCCTTAAAAACTCAATCCAGTTAGGTACTGACACAAGCTCGACAGCAGTACATGCGATATTACTAAACAGTGGTAATACAAATTTCTCTAAAGCATTGCAAAAGATTGTGGCTAGGTTCCTGTGGGCAAACTTTAGCTCATACAAAATTGGATCATTTAGAAGGTCTGCTGATATATGCGGCAAAGTGACTCTCTTGAGTAGCTTACAGTTATCTTGCATGTCTGGCTCTTGAAAACTGCGTGATACACAATGAAGGGAAGTTTGAAGTAAATGTGAGAAGAACTTTTTCAACTGCTTCTTGGAACCATGATTTCCCCAAATATCAACATTTTTGCAGAGATTTGACCAAATGGCTATTGGCAATGAATTTTTGTTAGCAACATAAATTCCCTGATTCCATTTGTTGATTCGAGGTGCCAAAGAAACTAAATCTTCACTCTTAACATCATCAGAAACAAAGATCGTGGATTGATACACACACGATAAGTTTTCCATAATAAAATTAGTAAGTCCAGCAGCCTCTTCCTTCAAGGCCTTGATTCGTGATCTATAAAGCTTATTTTGCGAATACTTCAACAATACAATGTGCCTATTCAAGTCAACAAGCCTCTGAAGAGCCATAGACTGAAAGATATAAACCAAAGGGGAGGAATCATTGAAGCCATACTTTAGATAGAAGTCTGAAATTAATTGCATAATAACAAGGAGGGAAGCAGAAGGTTGAGCAATCCACAAGAAGAAACCAATGCTTGTAATTCTGAAATGTGGTGAAATGGCTTGAGATATATCCATATAATCTTTGTTCTCGTGGGATGAAAGCCTGCTGTAATCTCTTATTGCCGAATAACCAACAACACATCCGCTTTCAGTATCCAGCGGGAGCTTGGCAGCATAGTTGACATTTAACTTCAATCAGATTGCGAGCAGCTGAGACCCCGAATTTCTTTCGCCAACCATCAGCATCTTGAGTATCAAATATTCCCTTACGATGATTGTCTCGGTCTTGCGTTGCCATGAGAAATATGCCTGGATGTAGCTGTTCCACTGAGATATGATGATTCAGAATTATCTTCGCCTCCAAGAGCACCCACTCCACAACACCGGCACTGACTTCATTTCCGCATGGTTACCAGCATTAAACGTATTCCTTCTCTCCTCTTTACTTTTAGTAGATGAATTATCCCTGGCTTTTGCATTTAAACCCTCTATCTTCTGAATCAAAGTGGAATCTTTAGGGGCGGGCAACCTTGAGGAAGATTCTAGTGTATTAGAAGCTACACCATCCATTTTCCTTGCCACAGTGTTATCAAATTCATTAAAGCTTCCTGTGCTTTCAATAAATGACTCCTCAATCTTGGCTGCTAATATTAATGGATTGGTAAGATCAAAAATTGCTGCATTGGGTCTCATTCCCGCTCGCTCAGAAAGAGTTTCAATAGAATCCAAAGCATTTGTCGATGGTTGCTTTTTCTGAATTGAACTGCGCTTTAGCTTCTTGCGAAAATCAGCAGATAGTGCGACAGTTGCAGAGAAAACAAGAGTTTGCCTTCTCTTTCTTTGGACACTAGAAACGGTAATACAACTTTGTGCATCTTGAGAATTATCTTCACTTGAGATATTGGACATGGGAAGCATGTCAATTATCGACTGCAACTCCTTAAAATGACCATTTTGTACCATTCAACCAGCCTCATCAAGCACAAAGAAAGACAGTGAATGTAACTCAACCAGATGCTTTTTTGCAGGCACTATCTACCCATTCAGCTAACTCAAGGGTTGCTTTGTCTTCAGCAGATAACGAAAATCGATGAACTGCTTCTTTTCTTATATCAAACTTTGCTTTCTGCATGCAAAGGTCGAGTAGCTTGGAGGGAGCTACACGTAACACTGTCAGTGCCTCTTTCCATCTCCATTGGCGTTCAGATAATGGAAGAAGATGCTGCAAAATTGATAAACGCCATTCCCATTCTTCAATGAAACGTGCTGAGATTGACATTTGCCACTCAAGGGCCTGTCTGCTAGTTGTGCTTACTCCACCATCTAGTGTGTTTTCTAATGCAAACTAATGAAATATATGACCATTTTATTTCCCTCTTCACAATTACTCTTCAAAGAAGATGTATTGGATAATTTAGAATCACTCCCTCGGGACCCACAACGCATGGAGTTCGCAGAAATATTATCCATATGTAGCAGTGAAATCATGACATTCACCACCTTTTGTGTAAACATAAATTTGAAATATCACAACACTTGAACTTCAAGTCTGCCTGAGAATGAGCAACCTCACCATCAGTATCATAACACTCATTATTTTCATGGAATCATCACCCATATCATCTTGGATGACCTCAAATTGTCTCTTTCCTTCTCCAAGAGGAGCGCTTTGCACTTCCATGTATTTTGGAACTTCAATGATGCTTTAAGTTCACTTGAATGACACACTTTGAATCTTCGGTTAAAACTGAATATCTTTGAGTTTATCTGAATTAATCTCTGGGAAAATAAATCCATAGATGAACACAACCTGGACTGATGAACCTTGACCATAATAGTCTGGAACAAACTTCTCATAGAACACTGTTTGATAAACCACTGGATTTCAATTCAAGACAATTTGACCTTGAACAATCACAATAACCCACTGCCA
The DNA here is from genome assembly GCA_963859935.3 of Lathyrus sativus. Taxonomy (NCBI): domain Eukaryota; kingdom Viridiplantae; phylum Streptophyta; class Magnoliopsida; order Fabales; family Fabaceae; genus Lathyrus; species Lathyrus sativus. Next base: position 138,619,281 of record OZ012736.1, on the reverse strand, counting down.
CAACCAATTTGCACTTGAAGCAATCTCTTGATAGTTTGACCAAGATGAGGTCAAACTTCCATCCGATTTAGACTTGAATTAACATCCTTGCCATCAATCTCCTTGCAAAACCCTAAACACACAGAGAAGAAGAAGAAACAAGCAAAATTGCAAAAATATTTTTGGTATTTTGGTTAGAGGTCAGTAAACATAAACAACAAAAAGCAAATTAGAAACACACAAGAGTGGGAGAACCGAAAAGTACGATCTTGTTTGCGTATGTAATGATGCAAATTAAAAGTGGGATCTTAGGGGTAAAAATTAGGGTATTACAGCTGCCCCTATTTAAGATTCTTCTATCCGGAGATATGGAGATTGACATCTTTGTCTCGACTAGATAGAAGAGACTTAAATATAACAATTAACCCAATTTTTAGCCCTAAGAGACCACAAAATGATATGATTATGCTAATGATATGCGAACATAAGACTTCTGTGGGGAAATAATGCCACAGGAGACAAACAAAAGCTCGGGAGAAAAAGAGAGACTCCACATGAGAAAACAAAAGAACAAGATCCTATTCTGATAAGGGAAAGGAAACGACTCAATGGGGAAAGAGATACCAACTGCCAGTTACTGGGCGAAGATATTCGAACCGAAGAGAATAGGTAAAATACTTTCTACCGGTTACTGAGTAGAAAATAAGTGCAAAAACACAAGAGAATTGTTATCTACCAGTTACTGGGTAAAAAACAAAGAAATGTATTACTTATTACCAGTTACTGGATAAAAAGTAATCCACTCGTTGAGATATAATCAACTACCTGTTACTGGGTAGGAAAAGAAGCAACGCCAACTACTGGTTACTGAGTAGTTTAGCGAGATTAATAAACTTGAATGAAAGGGGTTACCATCTATCGGTTACTGGATAGGGTAAACAACATGTCAACTACCTGTTACTGGGTAGGAAGGACTCGACTACCTGTTACTGGGTAGGAGAAAAAGATAAAAGGTCAACTACCTGACACTGGGTAGGACAAACATACTCGACTACCTGTCACTGGGTAGGAGAAAGAGATATATCATTAGCTACTTGTTACTGAGCAGCTCCAAATACACAACAAACTTCTCAAATAAAGAGACAACCATTTGTTGGAAAAAGATATTAACAACTCTGTCGGGGATCTTTAAAAGAGATACGAGCAGGTTGAACCATGCAATAGAATTCTCATCGGGAGTTATTCCACAGAAATTCCAATTGACAGAAAAGCTGGTCGGATAAAGATCCATCATTTCACAATAAACTTCTCTGTTGAGGATCTTTAAAAGAGATACGAGCAGGTTGAACCATGCAATAGAATTCTCATCGGGAGTTATTCCACAGAAATTCCAATTGACAGAAAAGCTGGTCGGATAAAGATCCATCATTTCACAATAAACTTCTCTGTTGAGGATGAACTAGAGAAATGTTATTTATTGCGAAGGTAAATTTCTGGAGATTACACAAGCTGCTCAAATAAAGAGGCTTCCACATGAAGTTGCATAATTAATTACCAAGAGAGTGTTATCAAAACACTACTGGGGAAATCAAATCTTCATCTTCTGATGGGGATCAATAACAGATTCTGCTGAGGAAAATAAATCCTCAAAACCACCTTCTCGTCATCCCGGTTCCACAGCCCAGGGAAAACTAAAGTAACTGCTGCAAGAGACCAAAGTTCAATCCAGGAACAAACTAGAAAGAAACGGTCAAACAAGACTCGACCCAATGAGGAAATAACTCAACTGGGGAACAATTCCATCCAGATAAAAGTCGGGGATGAAAGCTAAACAAAACATCTTCCACGAGGCATAAACTCAGTGGGGAATTAAAAATGATATGTATTTTCTGCTTAGGGGTCGACACTCTAATGAAGAGAGGACACACGTATTCTGCGAGATAACAACATCGGGAAAAGGGAAATACCAACAAAAAATGCAGGATGCACAATGCAACAAAGACATGCTATGCTCAACCAAAATGAATGCGCATGCAATGAGTATGAATATGCTGATAAATCAGACAAAAAGGGCAAACAGAGGGTGAACAAAACACCACAACACCACTGAAATACTCGGCTAATCTCTGCGAGTTAGAGATATCATTGGAGATCGTGCCGGGGATCAGCAACGGAAAATCTTCAACCATCAATGATTCAACAAAAGGGAATAGCAACACAAATCTTCCAACCCCGCCAGGGGAATAAGAAGTTAACATCATAGCAAAAAGTCAAACTGTGGGGGATTTTAAATCACCACACAATCACAAGGTGAGAGAAAACCCGACAGGTGACTGCTATGTCAACACTTCTCAACATTGTTCTCTACTTGGGGAATAATCCAAAGCAAATGTTCATAACCTCCGCTAGGAATCATCAAAGACAAATTTCTGCCTGAGCAAAAACATCAAGGAAAAGTGGTCTTCAAATTTCTCAACTGTCCGATCATTTGAATCAAGACTTTGCTGTGGAAAACCGTTCTACACTCGTCTGGTTTATCCAAAGAAACAAAACTCTGCTAAGGGAATATCAGCAAACTCTACTGAAGAGACCTCAATATAGCTCAAATGGGGAAACATCAACACAACTCTACTGGGGAGCTGCTAATAAATTCTATCAGAGAGGCAAGAAAGAACCCTGCTGAAGAGAACACTTACGCTTTTCGCTTCAAGATTCTACCATTCTTGGGATTACTGTTGACATTCTTTCTTTTATTTTCACAAATCAAAGCAAAATGTTTTTATAATTTTCAAAATTTAAATCAATTATTCACATTTGTTTCAAAAATCATCATCAAAAATAAAATGAAATTCTATAAACAGAAACAAAATAAGAATTGCAAACAAAGGGACAAAGGTCCAAATTCTATTGATAGAATGGTAGTCCGCAAATGGCGTAACTCCATGGATCATTACAAAGTTTGAAAAATGGTAAGTACAATGGAAAGTTCTACATTGAAATACAATGACCATTATTCTCCCTAACAACTTTGAATTCCAACTGTGCTTGAGACTTCAGCGGAGAATATTTGAAGTAAACCTTTGATAGGAAATGTTGCTTCAAACGATCAAGACTGGCCAGATGCAGTTACTTGCCATGATCCCTAACTTTTGCCTAGATTGCCCTTTCGTGTTTTCAATCTACCGGGATGATTATTTCTGTTTTGTCTCTAATTTTTGCCTGGACCGCCCTATCGGGTTTTCAATCCACCGAGACGCTCATTTTTGCGTAAGCCGCCCTTTCAGGTTTTCAACTTAGCGAGCTGTTCTTTTATTTTTTAGGCGAAGTATTTCTTGACTGCATCGGCATTCACAGGACGAGTGAACTCTTCTCCATCCATAGTTGTAAGAATTAATGCACCGCCAGAGAAGGCTATCTTAACAACATATGGGCCTTCATAATTGGGAGTCCACTTGCCCCTAGAATCAGTAGTAAAAGTCGAGATCTTTTTGAGCACGAGGTCACCTTCTCTAAACACACGGGGTCGAACCTTCTTATCAAATGCTTTCTTCATTCTTTGTTGATATAATTGGCCATGACACAAAGCCGTCATTCTTTTCTCTTCAATCAGATTCAACTGGTCGTATCTACTTTGACACCATTCAGCCTCAGCCAATTCAGTTTCCATCAGAACTCTCATGGAAGGGATTTCAACCTCTATCGGGAGCACTGCTTCCATGCCATAAACAAGAGAAAAAGGGGTTGCCCTTGTTGAAGTGCGAACGGATGTACGATACCCATGCAGAGCGAAAGGAAGCATATCATGCCAATCCTTGTATGTAACAACCATCTTTTGAATAATCTTCTTAATGTTCTTATTAGCAGCTTCAACAGCCCCATTCATCTTGGGTCTATAAGGAGAAGAATTATGATGCTCAATCTTAAACTCATCACATAATTCCTTCATCATCTTGTTATTTAAATTCGACCCATTATCAGTGATGATCTTGCTCGGAACACCATACTGACAGATGATTTGATTCTTGATAAACCTGACCACTACTTGCTTAGTCACATTTGCATATGATGCCGCTTCAACCCATTTGGTAAAATAGTCAATAGCCACCAATATGAAACGGTGTCCGTTTGACGCTTTAGGCTCAATCATTCCAATCATATCAATGCCCCACATTGAAAAAGGCCATGGAGAAGAGATAACATTGAGAGGAGTTGGAGGCACATGAATCTTGTCAGCATAAATCTGGCATTTATGGCACTTTTTCACATATTTACAACAGTCAGATTCCATTGTCAACCAATAGTAACCTGCCCTTAACATCTTCTTAGCCATCGCGTGTCCATTGGCGTGGGTGCCAAAGGATCCTTCATGGATTTCTTTCATCAACATATCTGCTTCGTGTCTGTCCACGCATCTGAGCAAGATCATGTCATAATTTCTCTTATACATCACATCATCATTCAAGAAGAAACTACCAGCCAATCTTCTCAAAGTTTTCTTATCCTTCTTGGATGCCCCAAGTGGGTACTCTTGATTCTGAAGAAAGCATTTAATATCATAATACCATGGTTTATCATCAACAACCTCTTCAACTACAAACACATGAGCTGGTCTATCAAGACGCATCACACTAATCTTTGGCACATCGTTCCAATGATTTACCACAATCATGGAGGATAAAGTCGCTAAAGCATCTGCCATTTGATTCTCTGCTCTTGGTATATGGTGAAACTCAACTTTATTGAAGAAAGTTGACAATCTTCTTGCATAATCACGATAAGGAATCAAATCAGGTTGACGTGTCTCCCACTTCCCTTTAATCTGATTAATCACTAAAGCTGAATCTCCATACACATCAAGAATCTTGATTCTTAAATCGATAGCTTCTTCCAATCCCATAATACACGCTTCATACTCAGCCGCATTATTTGTGCAATTGAAAACCAACCTTGCAGTGAAAGGAATATGAGAACCATGAGGAGTAACGATAATTGCACCAATACCTCTGCCATATTCATTAACCGCCCCATCAAAAATCAAACCCCAACGGGATCCAGGCTCAGGTCCTTCTTCATGTAATGGTTCCTCACAATCTTTAACCTTTAGATACATCACATCCTCATCAGGAAAGTCAAACTGAATAGGTTGATAATCATCAATTGGCTGGTGTGCCAAATGATCAGCCAAAACACTTCCTTTTATCGCCTTTTGAGTTCGATACTCGATATCATATTCTGATAACAACATTTGCCAACGAGCAATCCTCCCAGTTAAAGCAGGCTTTTCAAAGATATACTTGATTGGATCCATTTTAGATATCAACCAAGTTGTACAATTCAACATATACTGACGGAGGCGCTTGGCATCCCAAGCTAGAGCACAACATGTCTTTTCAAGCATCGTGTACCGAGACTCACAATCAGTGAATTTCTTGCTTAAATAATAAATGGCAAATTCTTTTCTCCCGGATTCATCTTGTTGACCCAGAACACAACCCATAGACTCTTCTAGCACGGTCAAATACATGATCAAAGGTCTTCCTTCTACGGGAGGAGACAAAATAGGAGGTTCAAGCAGATACTCTTTAATTCTTTCGAAAGCTTTCTGACAATCTTCTGTCCAGACACAACCCTGATCTTTGCGGAGAAGTTTGAAAATCGGTGCACATGTGGCAGTCATATTAGATATAAATCGAGAGATATAGTTTAAACGTCCCAAGAATCCTCTTACTTGTTTTTCTGTTCTGGGTGCAGGCATCTCCTGGATAGCTTTAACTTTACCAGGATCAACTTTAATGCCTTTTTGACTGACAATAAAGCCTAACAATTTTCCAGACCGAACACCAAAAGTGCATTTATTAGGATTCAGACGGAGCTTAAAATTTCTCAAACGTTGAAACAACTTCAATAAATTTTTAATATGATCTTCTTCAGTCTTCGACTTACAAATCATATCATCCACATAGACCTCAATTTCTTTATGCATCATATCATGGAACAGAGTGGTCATAGCTCTCTGGTACGTTGCACCAGCATTTTTTAAACCGAAGGGCATCACTCTGTAACAGAATGTTCCCCAGGGTGTAATGAATGTTGTTTTTTCCATATCCTCAGGTGCCATCTTTATTTGATTATAACCGGAAAATCCATCCATAAACGAAAAGATATTGAACTTAGCAGTATTATCTACCAACAAATCAATGTGTGGTAGTGGAAAATCATCTTTTGGACTTGCTTTATTCAAATCTCTATAGTCAACGCACATTCGGACTTTTCCGTCTTTCTTTGGAACAGGCACGATATTGGCCACCCATTGAGGATATTCAACGTTTCACAAGAAAACCAGCATCAATCTGCTTTTGAACCTCTTCTTTAATCTTCACTGCCATGTCAGGATGAGTTCTTCTCAATTTCTGCTTCACGGGTGAACATTCAGGCTTTAATGGCAAATGGTGCTCCACAATACCAGTATCAAGACCAGGCATGTCTTGATAGGACCAAGCAAACACGTCAACATATTCTCTAAGAAGCTCTACCATCCTCTTCTTAACATCTGACTGAAGCAGTGCCCCAATCTTGACTTCTTTCTTATCATCATCGGAACCCAGATTAACCAATTCCACCGGCTCTTCATGAGGCTGAATGGCCTTCTCCTCGTGCTCAAGCAATCGAGAAATCTCATCAGGAATTTCTTCAATATCCTCCTCTTCCGCTTCAAACACAGGGAACTCAAAGTTGGGAGAGGGCATATAGTCATTGTTTCCAATGGGTTTAACAATCAATCTGCACAATGATTTTATGTTTGATTTTAGAATATGAACAAAAAAATGAAAATATTATGCAGATAAGAGTGATTATAACATTATTATACTTTTTTTCGGTTTTTTATGTTACCATTTTTCAGAAGTAAAGCAAAAAAGGAAAACAACATATGGATAAACAGAAAAACATTTTATTGATGATGATAAAAGTTGAAACAAAGCCCTCACAAATTCACTTTCACCTTGGGCAGAGTGAAAGGATTTTTGAAAGAAACAAAAACAAATTACTTTGAAACATGAACAACAGTAGGAACATCAACAGCGATCCAATTCTGGCATATCAATCCACGTGTCACAAAGTTGGGCATTTCTTCCTCTTGGTCATCTTCAAGAATTGCAGCTGTAGAATGATCTTTGCAATGGATGAACCCAGCACTTCGAAAGACTTCATGAATACTCTTCAGCTCTTTTTGGGTTGAACCAGATGTAAAACCCAAACCAGCTCTATCTTTTTTTCCAGCCACTTCAATGATTCGGCCCCATCCATGAGCTTGGCCATTATCCACTACATGTTGTGCATCTTTTAGAGAAGACATGGACACCCCATCTTTCTTGACAGCTTTATCAACCACAGAAAGAGCCTGAAACGGAGTTCCAATATCCTCTTCCGCATCGATATAAGAAAAAGATGACAAACTGCTTACCAACATAGCCTGTTCTCCACCAACAACGACAAGTTTACCATTCTGCACGAATTTTAACTTTTGATGCAGTGTCGAAGTAACAGCTCCAGCTTCATGGATCCATGGGCGTCCTAGAAGACAACTGTAAGCAGGACGAATATCCATGACTTGAAAAGTGATCTGGAAAAAACACGGACCAATCTTGATAAGGAGATCAACCTCTCCAATCACGGTTTTCCTCGATCCATCAAAGGCTTTCACAATGACCCCACTGAACCTCATAGGAGTACCTTGATAAGATAATCTGGACAAAGTAGATTTTGGCATCACATTCAACGATGACCCAGTATCAACCAGCACATTGGATAGAGCGTCTTCCTGGCAATTCATGGAAATATGGAGAGCCAAATTATGATTTCTTCCATGATCGGTCAACTCTTCATCACAAAAACTCAGATTGTTACACGCAGTGATATTGGCAACAATGCTATCAAACTGGTTAACAGTCACATCATGATCTACATAAGCTTGTTCCAATACTTTCTGCAACGATTCACGATGAGCCTCAGAGCTCATTAACAGGGATAAAACAGATATTTTTGACGGTGTATGTAACAATTGATCCACCACATTATATTCACTCTTCTTGATCAATTTCAATACCTCATCATTATCTGACTTCTGATTTACGTCACTTGATTGACCAGACTCCACAATAGTCTTCAACTGAATTTGCTTACTCCCAGTATCTTCACTTGTCTTTGAAGGCACGTTATCAAATACTCGACCACTTCTGGTTACACGTTCGACATCAGCAATAGTCACAACTGAGGGAAGAGAAGGAATGGGAACCTCTTTTCCATCCTCCAACATAGTAGCATTGTATTTGTAGGGAACAGCTTTATCGGATTCATACGGCGTCGGGCCAGGCAAACGGATAACCAAAGGCGTCACAGCAGATTTCTGACTATTGTAAGAAATTACAACCCGCTCAGGAATATTGAAACGTGGGACTATGACATTCACCTCGTTCTCCACTTCATTTCTGTTTGCAGTAACCTGAATCAAATTCTCATCCATCATTTTTTGTAAGTCCCTTTTTACAATCACACACCCTCGAGGGTTCACAGAACAAATACAACAGGCGGCATAATCATGCTCAATATCATGGAACTCACTCAAAGTAGCATGCATTTCAACAAGCGATCTCCGAATCCAGCGGATATCGAAAATACGGTATGTACTAGGACAACCATATACCATATTGACAGTTGCATTACCATGCTTAGGAAACGGATTTGATTGCACATTAGGGTTGGTATCTTCAAAAGACAAAATACCACTTTTAACGAGCTTTGCAACTTCATGCTTTAGAGGATACCAATTTTCGATATCGTGTCCCGGGGCACCTTGATGAAATGCGCAATGAGCATCTGGCTTATACCACCATGGAATTTCAGTTGGAACAGCCGGCGGATCACGAGGTTGACCCAAATTATTCTTTATTAAATCCGGAAAGAGCTCAGTATACGTCATCGGAATGGGATCAAATTGTGTTTTCCTCTGTGTACGACCTTGTTGAGTTGTCTTCTCTTGGAAACGTGGTTGATAACTTGCAGTAGCTTGAGCGGTAGGGGTGTTACTGATAACAGGCGTAACAGATGCTACTTGTTGCTGACGACGACTACCATTGTTGTTCACAACTCTGCGTCTTTTAGACCTTTCCTGAGATATAGCATTAGTTTCTCCCTCTTTTTTCTTAGGGAACCCAACACCAGGTTTTTTCGTACTTCCAGAATTTCCTTCTTTTATCAGACGTCCCTCACGGACAGCTTCCTCTAATCTCATCCCCATATTAACCATTTCCGTGAAATCACTAGGAGCGCTCGCAACCATCCTTTCATAGTAAAATGAACCCAGAGTCTTCAGAAAAATCTTGGTCATTTCTTTCTCTTCAAGCGGAGGGCTTATCTGAGCTGCAATCTCACGCCATCTTTGCGCATATTCTTTAAAAGTTTCTTTCTCTTTTTGAGACATTGCGCGAAGCTGATCACGGTCTGGCGCCATATCGAGATTATACTTATACTGACGAACAAAAGCTTCACAAAGATCGTTGAATGTCTTGATTTGTGTACTATCGAGTCCCATATACCATTTCAGCGCAGCACCAGTAAGACTATCTTGAAAATAGTGGATCAACAACTGATGGTTGTCAGTATAGGTAGACATCTTTCTAGCATACATAATCAAATGACTTTGCGGACAAGTGTTCCCTTTGTATTTTTCAAAATCCGGAACTTTAAACTTGGCGGGAATCTTCACATTTGGAACAAGGCAAAGCTCATGAGCATTCTTTCCAAATAACTCCTTTCCCCTTAAAGCCCTGATTTCTCTTTGCATTTCAGCAAACTGATCTTGAAAGTCATCTATTCGATCCATAACATCCAAACTCTCGCTCGGAGCAGTATGGAAAATTTGTTCCTCAGTATAAGGCATAGCGTGAGTTACAGGCGGTGGCACAGGTATGACAGTAGGAACAACCGGAACTTCAGCATTAGGAACAACATTAACCACAGGAGGTGGTACAGCCATGACAGCAGGGAGTCTAGAACCTTCGGGAACAGGAGGTCGATATCCCTCTGGCACATAATTGTTAGGCATGCCCCAAGAGAAACCAACAGGCATTTGATATTGAGAAGTATTAATCGGGGCCACAGAAATGGGCGTTGATCCGATTTCAGAAATCACAGTTCCTTGGACAGGAGAAGGAGGAGGTAGTGGTGGCTGATTCTGAGCAGCCACCAAAGCTTCCATTGCGGCAGTCAGTCTCTCCAAACCATCTTTCAGAGTTGATACCTCTTCACGGAGCTCGCGGTTCTCTTGTTGCAACTGATCCATCTTTTTCTTAGAGTTAGCCCGGGTGTTATAGTGATGCGACAGCTTGACTGAAGGAAGGCCAAAAGAAACAAATAAGACAACTAGAAAAGGCAACACACAATGCACGATGATGCGAATGCAAATGCAAAATGCAGGTGTTTCAACCAGTTTTCAAGGATCTTTAAGATATAAAGCAATTACAAACATCATAAAGAAAAACAACACTTCTCGAAATACTGATAAACATCTCATTTCATTGAATATCGGAAAGAGTTACACTTGGAAGTACAAAATACAATAATATCAAAATAAGAAAAAGCTAGGTCCTAAGGAACATCTGATGACGATCCAAGCTGATACTTCCTTCGGAGTCTCTTAATCTCTTTCTCATAGTTGTGCTTCATGGTAATCTTCTCTAGCACAAGCTGATCCACAATACCCTTCCAAGCACCAGAAGTAGGAGGATGTGATAATGGAGTAGTAGAGGAAAATAAATCCTCTGCATGCCTCTTCACAGCGCGCCGCTCAAGTAACTCTATCAAGTCATCTTTCTCCTTCATCTGTTTTTGCAATTCCATCTTCTCTTTGTCAGAAGCTTGAAACTTACTTTCCCACATCTCTTTCTCTTCCTTCATCTTAGCCAAAGCATCTTGAAGTGTCTTCACATCATCAGAAGAAACAGGGAGTGGCGTAGAGATCACAGTAGTCAGAGGTTTCTCAATAGGATAAGGCATCTTAAGCTCCATAGCCCTCTTCTTCACCCAAAGTGTGTAAGGTTCTAAAGCAATGCAAACTTGTCTTCCCATCTCCCCTCTACCCAACCTGTGAATCTTAGTCCAGGCATGAGCCATTTTTCTTCTCAAACCAAGAGAATCATCCCCTCCTTGAAAGAATAAACCCTCTAATAAAATATTCTTAGGCCTATCCTTCAGCATATAACCCAGCTGACGGCGAGCTAGACTCGGGTTGTAGTTAATTCCGCCTTGTATTCCAAGAAGAGGAACATTAGCGAATTCTCCACAACTATCAATGATCTGGACATTATCGTAAACCGAAGAAGACCAAGTGATATCAGTATGCGTAAGAGACATAATCCTTTGAGACCACCTTAAGAAATCCTTGTTTTTCCTGAAAGCAGATGTCTGAGGTAAGTGTGAAACGAACCAATTATACAGCAGAGGTAAACAACAAACAGTGGTACCGTTTCCCTTAGAAGTCCTACTATGGATGGAGAAATAAGTATCACCAAGCAAAGTTGGAACAGGGTTCCCAATCAAGAAAATTCTAATAGCATTAACGTCCACAAAATTATCAATATTAGGAAACAAGACTAGTCCATAGATGAGTAAAGCAAATATAGCCTCAAACGCCAATGTGCGACCAATGTCAGCAAATAAAGTAGCCTTCTCAATCAAGAACTTAGCAGTTAAACCCTTGAGGCCTCCCTTAGTCTTTAGATTTGCATCAATATCCGACTTCGTCAAATGGGTAGCTACAGCAATATCTTGAGGCTTAAGAGCTTCCTCCAAACCAGTATACGGAACTTTATCAGAAACCGGTACACCCAACAAATAAGCATATTCTTCCAAGGTCGGCATGAGCTGATAATCGGGAAATGTGAAGCATCGGTAAATAGGATCATAGAACTGCATAAGGGTATTCAGAATTCCGTCTTCAATATTGGTAGAAAGAACAAATAAAAGTCTCCCATAACGAGATAAGAAGCCTGAACGATAATCTACCAAGGACACTAGCTTTCTCAACTCTGTAAGATCAGGAGCCCGAAAACTGTACTTCTGAGTGTTTCTCCTTCCAATGTCCATAATCAACAATATCTGCGATGTTTGCAAAAGAAAATCTCTGAGATCCTTAAAAACCAGCTGAAACACAATGCTCATGAATGCATGAGTGCAAGATGCAACACCCACAAACAAGACATACAAAGCACACAGGTTCAAAGGTTCGGCACGAGCATGGAGCCAAAGGTAAGAACCAACCATCCCACAATGGTATGTACTATGGTTATATCATCACCTGTAGAACAAGGTTCTAAAAAGTTCCCAGAATCATAATTCCATCTTTTGGATATTATCGGCTTAAACGACTACTCGTCGGCCAACAATATTCTCAAGAGAAACTCATCTGAGTGTGGTATCGCGTAACGACCAATTCAAGTCTACACCTGAACAGCCACCGCACCACGTCCTAATAAGGTCAAGATGGGTTAAAGGGTTCTAAGGTCCTCAGCTTCTCAGGCTCCCAGTCGTAAAAAGTAATATCAATTACGACTACTCGTAAGACATCAGTAATTTCCAAAGGGGCCTCCACCGAGCGGGGGATCTCAAGTCAGCTTAGTAAGGACTACTCCACGTAAGCCAACAAGACTATACCACCCTCCTATCATAAGTGCACTCAAGTCCGGGTTAGGACTTATCTTACCACACAAATTACCAGGCACCAAAACAGAACAATCAATAACAAACAAGTCAAACAGAAAGCGAGAAATAAATCAAAGTAGGCGAAACCCACTAGGAACCGTTGGAGTCCCCAGCAGAGTCGCCACTTTTCTGTAGCGGTAAAAATCGTGAGTGTAAGTTATTGACTAACTTAACTCAAAGAAAACAAGAGTCGCCACCGCACTTTTATTTTATCCAAATAAAGGAAAGGAAAAAGAGCGAACAAAACCAAAGAGTTCTAAAATAAGAACACGAGACAGAGATCGGGGTAAGGGGGTTGATTACGCAATGGGAAGGTGTTAGCACCCAAAACGTCTATAGTACTCTATAGGAGCCCTTTGAAATATTTACGCTTTTTGGTTTGAAAATGGTTTGTTTGGAAAGAGATTGGGGAGATGAGAAGAGAATTATTTTTTTAGATTTTTGTGTTTGGAGAGATTTATCGTCTCATGCCTACGTACCCATAAAGTGCAATATGGAATCAAAACCCCGTAGTTCGTGGTACAAATGACAAAGATTTGTTGGTTTTGATTGATTTTAGATGTAAAGACAAGTCGTCATTTCAAGGAGAAAACTGCGACTATCCACCCACGAGTATTAAGACAACATCTGCGTCACATAAAGATGGAGGATTTGCTTGGATCATCAACAAGACTATCACTCAACATCAACGTGGAAAATTTCAAAGTCTTAATAATATGGGGAATAGGAGATTTACATTTCAACTATAGAAATGAATCATGTCTAAACTTTATGAAAAGTTTTAAAGTGAAAAGTGCATAAAGGCACAAAAAGAGTTGATGAGTTTTTGTATTTCTTATGTCTTTTGAAATTGGTCAAAGCATGATTAACATTGATTGACTTTTATTAAGAAAAAAAACAAAGTTTAAAAATCACTTGACGAAAGTCAAGGTTTTATTGCGAAATCGGTTTTGAAGTTTGAAACCAAGAAGGTTTTGAAAGAGGGAGAAAGTTTTGAAAATTTAAGAAGGGGAGGAGATGAAGTGACTATCCTAAAAACCAAAATAAGAGCTAGAGGTAAGAAAGATCTAACCGACTTGTAGCACACTCCATAGCAAGCAAAAAAAGAATTCCATCCGATTTAAAGCATAAGCTAATGAGCGAGCCAAATAAAGGCTAAGATCCACAATACTCCAAGCATAGGAATGAGAGCCCTAATTCTAAGTCCAAAGGTCCATAAAGTCCAAGGTCTAAGAGTAGTCCAAGAGCATAACCACAAAGTTAATAGCACCAAAATTTTTTAGATGTTTTATCCTTTATTAATGTTTTGAACAAAGTATGGTCCAAGTGGACAAAAGAAAAATGACATAAACATAAACAAAGATATGGTATGAAATGATAAAATGGAAGCATAAAAGTAAAAAATAAGGAGTAAGAAGAGAATATAAACAAAATTAAACAAGGATATTGTTAGTGAATTAATAGTTAGTGGTTAGAACATATGATCAATGATGATTAATTCTTGCACTTAGACCAAGATTAATGAAAATTCATTAGAGGATTGATAGAATCAAAGCCTCCTAACAATGATTTTCATAGGTATTGGAGTTAAGACAAGTAACTAATCATACTTGGACTTTTAAACGTAAGTTTGAGCCACGAATGATCATTTTCCGATTAAGGGACACTTTAGCGCTATGTTAAGCAATCGTAATCGGGTTTATGTAGAAACCACGACTATCTGAGGCCGGTCAATAAAATGTTAGTGTTAATACATGTTAGAGAAATGATATATAAATCACTCTCCTAAAACATGCCACACAAAAAGAAAAGAGGTGATGATCTCATCATAATCAAGATTTTTCATCAATTAATCAAAGGTAATCTATCACTATTCCAAAGTAAGGAGAATTATCTCAATGATTATTCGTCCATAGTTTTGAAATAATGAAGATTAATCAACCTTGATAATCAACAATCTATGATCCATAGATTTCATCGATCAAAAATAAAAAGAAGAAGAAAGAAAATGAAATCACAATTTGAATCTCGAATCGATTAAATTAGCGTCAATATCAATCACCTCTCTTGGTGGATAAAATCAACACCCAAAGTCCATTGATATTGATGAAATCTTATCAAATTCAAGATCCAAAACAATCAACACTTAATCAAAATATTTTCAAATAATTTTTTTAAGAGCTTTTTCAAAAATGAAATTAAAATACAAATTTAATAATAAAAGAAAAAATGTGGAAAAGTCCACGCGGTTAAGTTCTGAAAGAAATAAAAAGGAAAATAAAAAAAATAAAAGAAAAATATAATTGAAAAGTAGAAAGAGAAAACTAAACAGAATCATCTTCTTCTTCTAGCTCTCACAAACGAAAACATTCACGGCCATGGATGCTTGCTTAAATCACAACGGCGGGACGCGAAAAATACGCGGTTGCAATCGAAATCAAGAGCTCTTCACAATGGTACCAACAATTCAAAGAATCACAACAAAAGGTAACGGATCGAAAATGACGGTGAAGCTCAATCTACCTTCAAACTCAGGTAAGAAATCAATCCAAACTTCTTCTTGCTTCTATTCTTCTTCTGAACGAATTCTGGTTCAAAATTGATCTGTGTTTGAGGTTGATTTGAAGTTAATTTGGTGGAAGGAAGTATGAGAAGAGAATGTGAGCAAAAGGTTTTGTATTGAGGAATTGAGGAAGAAAATCAACAGAGATTTTTTGGCTTGAAAAGCTTGAGAAAATGAGTGAGAGATGAATTGTATTTATAGATGAGAGTGAGTGAAAAATGATTTGCCGTTTGTGATATTTTTCTGCGTTTTGAATTGGGTGTTTACGCGTGAGCTTTTTGCTGATATATTTTCATGTCGTTTTTACTCTTTTTCTTTCAGCTCACTTAGGTGACGTGGATGGCCACTTTTTGCAATTAGCTCATGGCTTAGGAACAACTCTAAAAGCTTGTGGGATCAGCTTGGAGTGTAACATGGCTGAGATTATATTCACATGGCTTGCAATATGGCTTGGATAAGTGATGAATTGTTTCCTCAGCTCAACCTCAATTTCGAGCCATTTTCGCTCTGTTTTCAAGTACGTGATGTGGATTGGCTCTCGTGGCTCAATTACGGTTCGGCTTCAATTTCATTTGCATCAACTTCAGCCTGTTTAATATGATCTGCTCCTCGAGAATGACCTTTGAAGGCCTCTTCCTTATTTACAGTAACCTGGGAAACAGAACTCTCATTTACTGCACCATCATTTTTCCATCTGGGTAACCTTGAATATGCATTTGAATCCTCCTCGTCCTTCAAATGATTGATTTGATCAGAAAAATAAGAATCAGCTTCAGCTGCTTGAGATTGCCATCTCTCTATGGCAAGATGATCTTTTACTACCCCATCACCAGCTGTGTCAATCCAAGCTTTTGTATATAGATTACTGTCCACAGCAGCACTTTCTCCTGAGCGCTCTCCGAAATTCAAATGGCTGGCAATCTCATTTGAATGACTCCTCTGTGAGAGATTGTCAACCGGTATTTTAGAACTATCAAGATTAACACAAGCGGTGGAAAAATCAACAGACCATTCCCTAACTCTGCAATTCCTAGAATCGATCTCAGAAACATAATCCTGCCTTCCGAAAAAAAAAAAACCACCTGGCAACTTTTTCTACTATCAATCTCATCATTTTGTGAATACTGCTCTCGTCTAGCAAATTTATGGAATGAGGGTATCTTCGGAAGCTGTGACAGTGTACTGCACCTAGCTTCTGCAGCAGCCTTTTCTTCTTCAGACATAGCATAGCATTTATTTTCCTCCTTAGTAACTATTTTGTCTGTTGAACCTAGGGACCTGGAAGAACTGACTTCATGCCTTAAGTCACATGCTGATTGTTGTCTTCCTTGTTTGCTGTGCAATTTCCTCGCGTGTGTGGTGGAAGGAATTCGGTAAAAGAAGTACAGAAAATATTAGGTGTGCTCCAATGCGAGCCTCTGCGTCTGAATGCAACATTACTTTTAGGAGTTGCATGAGAAGAGATTCAAGAAATCCCTGCTGCAAACGTAAGTTGGCCAATACTGAAGTGAGTGCTCGAGCAAGGACAATCAATGATCCAATGGTTGCTCTATCAACAACACCAGACTGATATTTTCTAGGGTTATTGCCATCAGGTCAAACAGTGGCTGAGCATCAATAACCCCATTAGCAATTTCCAGTAAGTAATTCTCAATGGAACTTTGGAGTGAGATATTCAAGTTGAGCTCTTGTTCACCAACAAATTCACTTGAGGCCTGAAAGCTTTTCCTGAGATGCCTGCAAAGATCACCAACAAAACCGATCTCTGCCAGCCGTCTCCCTGATCTAATCTGCATGGCTAAAGATGTGGCAACTTGAACTACATACGATTTAAGTTGGGGATCATTCATAACATTTTTGTGGTCCAGATGATGTATCACAGAAGCTAGAATAAATCGTTGATTCCCTGTGTTCTCCCAGCTCTAATTTCCATGTTAATTGTCTCAGTTAAGATCTCAAGTACTTTCCTTACCTCAAGGGAAACTTCCCTAACTGATTTATAAACACCTCTGTATGCTGATAAACCAACAGCAACCAAGCCTCTAACTAAACCAGCACTTTCTTTGCTTTTAGCGCCACCAGAGCTACTGGAAATTACCACCTTGTCTTGTGAATTGGTAGGACGAATTACGAATTGAAAGGCCAGCCCTTCCAAGGCCCACTTGCATCAGAGCAAGGACCTTTTTTGAGTTTTGAAGTGACCCAACAAAGTTCAGCAAAATGCGGGTATATAAGAATTTGATGGCCAAATGTGGATATTGCCATTAAAACATTCGACTTTCCTTTTAATGACCTACTGTTGTTGGGTTGTGGAACTTTGGCCAAGGATTCAGGAAATTGGACTTCACCCTGCTTCTCATCAATTTGGCTTGGTGTGAAACAGGACTCGTCCATCTCAGACGATAGTTGATCCATTGAGCAGGAATTGGTCTTTTCGGCGATTTTGACATCAACTTTATCATTCTGCTCCAACAATAAGGAAAGCACCTCGATCCGACCATTGGCAACAGCAGAAGCAAACGAATCATTTTTTCTCTTCTGCTGATATCTGCATGAAGCTTATCACATGAATGATCGACCGGCATTTTAACTGCAGAACAATCAACTGGAACCCTTTTTTGAGTTGTCGAGGCCCCTTAAAAACTCAATCCAGTTAGGTACTGACACAAGCTCGACAGCAGTACATGCGATATTACTAAACAGTGGTAATACAGATTTCTCTAAAGCATTGCAAAAGATTATGGCTAGGTTCCTGTGGGCAAACTTTAGCTCATACAAAATTGGATCATTTAGAAGGTCTGCTGATATATGCGGCAAAGTGACTCTCTTGAGTAGCTTACAGTTATCTTGCATGTCTGGCTCTTGAAAACTGCGTGATACACAATGAAGGGAAGTTTGAAGTAAATGTGAGAAGAACTTTTTCAACTGCTTCTTGGAACCATGATTTCCCCAAATATCAACATTTTTGCAGATATTTGACCAAATGGCTATTGGCAATGAATTTTTGTTAGCAACATAAATTCCCTGATTCCATTTGTTGATTCGAGGTGCCAAAGAAACTAAATCTTCACTCTTAACATCATCAGAAACAAAGATCGTGGATTGATACACACACGATAAGTTTTCCATAATAAAATTAGTAAGTCCAGCAGCCTCTTCCTTCAAGGCCTTGATTCGTGATCTATAAAGCTTATTTTGCGAATACTTCAACAATACAATGTGCCTATTCAAGTCAACAAGCCTCTGAAGAGCCATAGACTGAAAGATATAAACCAAAGGGGAGGAATCATTGAAGCCATACTTTAGATAGAAGTCTGAAATTAATTGCATAATAACAAGGAGGGAAGCAGAAGGTTGAGCAATCCACGAGAAGAAACCAATGCTTGTAATTCTGAAATGTGGTGAAATGGCTTGAGATGTATCCATATAATCTTTGTTCTCGTGGGATGAAAGCCTGCTGTAATCTCTTATTGCCGAATAACCAACAACACATCCGCTTTCAGTATCCAGCGGGAGCTTGGCAGCATAGTTGACATTTAACTTCAATCAGATTGGGAGCAGCTGAGGCCCCGGATTTCTTTCGCCAACCATCAGCATCTTGAGTATTAAATATTCCCTTACGATGATTGTCTCGGTCTTGCGTGCCATGAGAAATATGCCTGGATGTAGCTGTTCCACTGAGATATGATGATTCAGAATTATCTTCGCCTCCAAGAGCACCCACTCCACAACACCGACACTGACTTCATTTCCGCATGGTTACCAGCATTAAACGTATTCCTTCTCTCCTCTTTACTTTTAGTAGATGAATTATCCCTGGCTTTTGCATTTAAACCCTCTATCTTCTGAATCAAAGTGGAATCTTTAGGGGCGGGCAACCTTGAGGAAGATTCTAGTGTATTAGAAGCTACACCATCCATTTTCCTTGCCACAGTGTTATCAAATTCATTAAAGCTTCCTGTGCTTTCAATAAATGACTCCTCAATCTTGGCTGCTAATATTGATGGATTGGTAAGATCAAAAATTTCTGCATTGGGTCTCATTCCCGCTCGCTCAGAAAGAGTTTCAATAGAATCCAAAGCATTTGTCGATGGTTGCTTTTTCTGAATTGAACTGCGCTTTAGCTTCTTGCGAAAATCAGCAGATAGTGCGACAGTTGCAGAGAAAACAAGAGTTTGCCTTCTCTTTCTTTGGACACTAGAAACGGTAATACAACTTTGTGCATCTTGAGAATTATCTTCACTTGAGATATTGGACATGGGAAGCATGTCAATTATCGACTGCAACTCCTTAAAATGACCATTTTGTACCATTCAACCAGCCTCATCAAGCACAAAGAAAGACAGTGAATGTAACTCAACCAGATGCTTTTTTGCAGGCACTATCTACCCATTCAGCTAACTCAAGGGTTGCTTTGTCTTCAGCAGATAACGAAAATCGATGAACTGCTTCTTTTCTTATATCTAACTTTGCTTTCTGCATGCAAAGGTCGAGTAGCTTGGAGGGAGCTACACGTAACACTGTCAGTGCCTCTTTCCATCTCCATTGGCGTTCAGATAATCGAAGAAGATGCTGCAAAATTGATAAACGCCATTCCCATTCTTCAATGAAACGTGCTGAGATTGACATTTGCCACTCAAGGGCCTGTCTGCTAGCTGTGCTTACTCCACCATCTAGTGTGTTTTCTAATGCAAACTAATGAAATATATGACCATTTTATTTCCCTCTTCACAATTACTCTTCAAAGAAGATGTATTGGATAATTTAGAATCACTCCCTCGGGACCCACAACGCATGGAGTTCGCAGAAATATTATCCATATGTAGCAGTGAAATCATGACATTCACCACCTTTTGTGTAAACATAAATTTGAAATATCACAACACTTGAACTTCAAGTCTGCCTGAGAATAAGCAACCTCACCATCAGTATCATAACACTCATTATTTTCATGGAATCATCACCCATATCATCTTGGATGACCTCAAATTGTCTCTTTCCTTCTCCAAGAGGAGCGCTTTGCACTTCCATGTATTTTGGAACTTCAATGATGCTTTAAGTTCACTTGAATGGCACACTTTGAATCTTCGGTTAAAACTGAATATCTTTGAGTTTATCTGAATTAATCTCTGGGAAAATAAATCCATAGATGAACACAACCTGGACTGATGAACCTTGACCATAATAGTCTGGAACACACTTCTCATAGAACACTGTTTGATAAACCACTGGATTTCAATTCAAGACAATTTGACCTTGAACAATCACAATAACCCACTGCCACAACCAATTTGCACTTGAAGCAATCTCTTGATAGTTTGACCAAGATGAGGTCAAACTTCCATCTGATTTAGACTTGAATTAACATCCTTGCCATCAATCTCCTTGCAAAACCCTAAACACACAGAGAAGAAGAAGAAACAAGCAAAATTGCAAAAATATTTTTGGTATTTTGGTTAGAGGTCAGTAAACATAAACAACAAAAAGCAAATTAGAAACACACAAGAGTGGGAGAACCGAAAAGTACGATCTTGTTTGCGTATGTAATGATGCAAATGAAAAGTGGGATCTTAGGGGTAAAAATTAGGGTATTACAGCGACCAACACATCAATGTGAGGAAGTGGAAAGTCGTCTTTCGGGCTCGCCCTATTCAAATCACGGTAGTCTACACACATTCGCACTTTACCGTCTTTCTTCGACACTGGTACTATATTAGCGACCCATGACGGATACGTTGTAACAGCTAGGAAACCAGCCTCCCACTGTTTTTGAACTTCCTCTTTGATTTTTACAGCCATGTCTGGTCTGGTTCTTTTGAGTTTCTGCTTAACAGGTGGACATTCCTCTCGCAGCGGCAGACGGTGCACAACCATGTCCGTATCCAACCCAGGCATATCCTCGTACGACCAAGCAAATATATCACTATACTCTCGCAGTATCTCAACCAGCCTTTGCTTGATGTCGCTCTGCAGCACAACCCCTATACGAATGTTTCTCACAACTTCTTCCGACCCCAAGTTGATGATCTCAATTTCCTCCTTATGAGGCAGAATGATTCTCTCTTCCTGTTTCAACAAACGAGTCAGCTCCTCTGGCAAGTCGCTATCCTCACCAATCTCTTCCTCTGCCTTGAATACCGGGTGCTCGAAGTCGAAACGAGTCATAGGCGGTTCGTAGGAGATGTCGTCTGAAATATTAGTCCTACAAAGGAAATGGTTAAACGCTTCAACACGCAAACAAAGCAAATAACCACGTTGCCATTTATTGTTAAAGTAAAAACAAGAAAAACAGGGATCACAATATTTGTATATGAAAAACGCCTTTATTTCATGATTAAAACAATGCAATACACATAATCAAGTAGCCCTAAGGTAAAATTACTATGCCCCGGGTAGGACATAGGATTATTCAACAATTGACAAAACAAATAATTACTATTTAAGAGTCACTGGGACAGTTTCCCGGATGGACCAGTTGCAGAGACTTTGTCCTAGCACGCTTGGCTTGATCCACGTGTCCATGTCGCAGTCACTATCTCCGTCTTCAGCGTCGGAAATAGCGTTGATTGTCTCAAAGCACACCCCGCCTGGCGTAATCGTTATCAGTCCTTTGAACCTGGGTGCTCCTGAAGATAACGCTGACGACGTCAGTCGATACCTTAGCCCAAACTTGTCATTCTTCACGGGAATCGCCGATACCCGCCCCCAACCTTTAGTCTTACCCGTCTGCACTAAAGCTTGAGCTTCTTTGTAGGATGACACTGCCACCTCTGGCATTTTGCTGGAACCCTGAGCTTTGTCTTTAATCTGCAACCCTTCGAAGGCTTGACAAGGTGTCTCGTGTATTTCTCCGTCGACCTCAACATATCTGAACGAAGACAGGTGACTGACCAAAATGTCCTCCTCCCTACAAACGGTAACAACACTATCACCCACCATGTATTTCAACTTCTGGTGCAGCGTGGACGTTACAGCCCCTACAGCGTGGATCCATGGGCGCCCAAGAAGGCAGCTATAAGCCGGATGGATATCCATGATGTAGAATTCGGTATCAAAAATTTCTGGCCCCACCTGAAGCGGTAATGTTATTGACCCAAACACTGATCTTTTCGTCCCGTCGAACGCCCTCACAACCAAATCGCTGGGCGTGCAAATAATTCCCCGTATGTCCAATTTCATCATGGCTTTCTTTGGCAATACATTCAATGACGATCCAGTATCCACCAATACACGCGACATTACGGTGCCCTGGCATTCCACCGATATATGCAAAGCCATGTTGTGCTCTCGACCCCTGGGTGTTAGATCAAAATCTGTGAAACCCAGACTATGTCCGGCATTGACATGTGCCATTATCCCCTCTAACTGATTTACAGAAACTTCTTGAGGCACAAATGACGTATCCAGAATCTTTAGCAAGGCGTTCCGGTGGGCCTCGGAACATAACAACAACGACAAGATAGAAATCTTCGACGGCGTCTGCTGTAGGTGCTCAACAATTTTGTAGTCGCTTTTGCGAATCAGTCTCATGAACTCCTCTACGTCCTTGAGTGACGTATCCTTTTCTTTCGACTGAGTAGGCTCGCTTTCGTTTACTTTGGCTTTGCCTTTGGCCAATCTCTCTGCTTCTATTTCAGGCGAGGTAAAGATCCTTTCGCTACGGGTCATGCCCCCCGTTCCAACGACATTATCAACAACCCCAGCTGGCTGGCTATTCACCACAATCTTTTCCCCGTTGCAATATGCTTCTAATCCGTATGTCCATGGGACAGCTTTCGTACTTTCAAAGGGAACAGGCCCTGCTTTGGTAATCGTAATAGTTGGCCGCTGGGCGGGCGCCGTTATCGTTATAGTCTTCCTCGGGATTTTCACCGTTGCAATATCATTCTGCTTATCACATAATGCCTCCACAGGCTTCTCAACCACAGTTCGATCAAATTGCAAGGTCCCTTTGTCGATCATGGCCTGAATGCCCGGCTTCAAATCAGTACAACCCTCAGGCTGGGTCCAACACTCTAAACAGTATTCATCACAACCAGGGAATACCCCCCCTCTGAGCAACCTGCTTTTCACTTCACTCAACGGTGTCTTCAGTTCGTTAACATCCATCACCAAGTTCAAATTTTCTTCTGTCAAGATGGCATTTGCCCCATGATTAGGCATAGGCTGTTGTACAATATTGGGCCCTGCCTGGCCAAAGTTGATGGCTTTATTCTCCAACAAGTCTTGAACTTTATGCTTGAAAGCATGACAAGATTCTACATCATGTCCGGGCGCCCCGGAATGGAATTCGCAGTGCTTATTAGCGTCATACCCATAAGGAAGTGTCGGTCCTGTAGGCGGTTCCAACATTCTTTTCTCGACCAAATTCAACCCCAGTAGTGTCTGAAGAAGCTCTGCATATGTCGACGGAGGCTTATCAAATACCCTCTTCAGCTTTGCATTCTGAGACCTTCTCTGACCCTGATTCTGCCTTTGCTGCTGCTGTGGTTGTTGCTACTGCTGTTGTTGTTGGATTGGAATAGTAACACTGGCTACTTGTTGAGGTTGACTGTACTGATTTCTGCCTCTGCCGCGGCCTCTACCACCAAATACAGCGCTTGTATCACCCTGTCGTCTTCCGTCGAACGCTTTTCTCGCACCCCCGGCTGATGTAGATTCGCCTGCCTGAATCTTTCCAATTTTAATTCCATTTTCGATCCTCTCTCCCATAAGGATCATATCGGAGAAGCTACCCATCGAAACATTGAGCAACTTGTCATAGTACATTCCTGTAAATGTCCCCAAAAACATGTCATTCATCTCCCTTTCAACCAATGGAGGGTGCACCCGAGCTGCCATATCGCGCCACCGCTGCGCGTACTCTTTGAAACTTTCACCACTCTTCTGCGACAGACTCTGCAACTGAACTCTGTTTGGCGCCAAATCGCTATTATATTTGTAATTCATAATGAAAGCATCAGCCAATTGCTTCTAGCTCCTAATCTGAGTGGGCTCCAGTCCCATGTACCATTCCAATGATGGTCCAGATAAGCTATCCTGAAAGAAATGCATGAGCATCCTTTCATCATTGGAATATGCAGACATCGTTCTATAATAAAAACGTACATGGACCTTTAGGCAGGTATCTCCTTTGTATTTGTCGAATGTTGGAGCCTTGAATTTTAATGGCACCCTCAGCCCTGGTACCAACCCCATAGTAGTCATATCTAACCCAGCGGAGTTCTGATCTACCACACCTTTCATCTGCTCTTCTAGCATTCTGATCCTCTGAACAGGGTCAATGGGGCCCTCAGGTCCCATACCTCTTCCCGAAAAAGCGTCGTCCTAGTGATCCACATTCCAGTCATTGCCGTACCCATCGTAACCCATGTTACGGCCAAATCCTTGCTGATTGAACACAGGACCCTGTCCTTGGTTGCCGAACCCTAGATTGACCCCAGCAGGTCCAAAACCATTGTTGAAAGGAACTGCTCCAGCGCCGTTGTTATTCACATTATCGAATCCACCATTACCGTGGTTGTACCCCTGATTGTGGCCGTAACCGTCATTTCCAAAGCCTTGATTGTTGAACCCGAAGTTCCCGTCCTGATTGACATTGCCATACCCATTGTTTCCTAAGTCAGCATTGTCACCGAATCCTTGATCGGCATCCACAGTGTTGCCTTTGTTGTTAACAACATACCCATCACCACCATTTCCAGTATTGACATTACTAGTGCCTGCACCTGCAGCAGTACCAGTGTTTCCGTTGATAGTCACAACAGGTGGAGTAACAACTGCCGGTATCTCATCCTCCCGGCGAGGAGTCCCAACAGAAATATGGTCAGTATTGCCATTTCCATTTGCCCACGTCAGCAGCGGCTGCACCAAGGTCTGAAGATTCTCCTGGCCCTTGGCCATGCTCTCCATGGCTTGCATGAACAGAGTCAGCTTCTCACGGATTTCCTGCATCTCGACTTGAACTTGATCCATTGCTTTCTTACAGTTGTTTCTGGTTGAGTAGCGGTGGATTCTTTGGTCGTCAATCCTGAAAAACCTGTGAGATGCAGGAAATAAGATACAAATTTAACAAGTAACTGGCAATGCAAAAATGAATATGCAGATGCAATATGTGTCTATGCATTAGGGAGATCAACCCCTGATTCTAGTGCCAAAGTGCCAGTGCAGTAACAGTGAAGAAGCTTGGATTCATCCATGGAGAAAACATCTCATATATTGCTGAAAAGCCCATCAAGGCAGAAATACAATATCATTGAGTGTACAATAACAAGAAGGCATGACCTCAACCAACAATCCTGGTGATGGCCAGCACAATGCAAATAAAGCATATACAACAATGCATAAGGTAATCAAGTGCGACCATATGCCCGATACTCTTCTAACAATCTCTTAGTCTTGGGATGATCCGGCTGAGAAAGCAACCCTTCGACGAGCGAGTCTCTTTGCCTGATAACACGCTGGAGATCCCTAATGGATTCCTCCCATGCACCCTCTCCAAAGTACTCCTCTAGCTTCCGCTTCTGGGATGCAGACTCTTTCTTACGCTTGACGACTTGGTTCAACGAATTCTGAACGGTGTATCTCCGCATAACCTCTTCTTCAAACTTTTTCTGGCTAGCTTTCAACTGATCTTCCAGTCCAGAGATCTGCTGCTTCAGTTTGTCTTCTCTTTCTTTATTACTGGTCAGTGTAGCATTCCAGGTTTTGGTGAAGGTGGAGATCTCCCAGTAGGCTATATCAAGTGCTTTCTTCTTAGATTCCAGCATGTCATGGGAGCTCTTGAAATCTATCCCCAAACGTTCACGCTTCTTTCGTTGTTCAGTCAGTTTTGCACCTAACTGGTTCACCAGCTTTGTTTGCTGCTCGAAGGAATATACAACTTCATTCCTTTCGCTCCTGAGTTGCACTAGCTCTTCTTCCAATTTCTTGTTGGCTTTCATCAGGTCTTCTTTCTCCTTCACAACCTGCTCATATCTCTCAATAGACACAGTAGTTGGCTCCCCAACCACGGGGGGAGCAGGAGGTAATACTGCAGGGAACGGCATCAGCGCCTGCTTTGCCCTATCTTGGATCCAGACCTTGTACGAAGCATATGTTTGACAATCATTCTTACCCAAAAACGTCTTACCCTTCTTGCAGATGTTATTCCAAGCACGGTGAAGCTTGGATAACAATTCTCCCTTCAAATCACCTGTGAAGTACAGAGATTCCTGCACTTCCTCCTCTTTTGGCGGGCTTCTCAAAGCATAACCGAATTGCCTGATCAACAACGACGGATTGTAGTTAATGCACCCTTTCCTCCCAATCAGAGGAACGTTAGGATACCCGGCGCAACTGTAGATAATCTCAGATCCCAGTAAATCCCTATCAAACCAGACAACATCTTCTGAAGAAAGCCCCATCAGACGCTCAGACCATTCCACCGTAGCTGCAGACTCATCAAAGATACCCTTCTTGGGAAGGTGACTATCAAACCACATATACAACAAAGGCACACA
The DNA here is from genome assembly GCA_963859935.3 of Lathyrus sativus. NCBI lineage: Eukaryota > Viridiplantae > Streptophyta > Magnoliopsida > Fabales > Fabaceae > Lathyrus > Lathyrus sativus. The sequence continues at coordinate 138,592,482 of OZ012736.1, read as the reverse complement.
ACAAGAGACGTTCTTGCCCCTCTTATTCTCGTTCTTGTAATGCAGAGAGTGATAGAAGTCTCCAATCAGTGTAGGCACAGGATTTCCTGAAGCAAATATATGGAATGCATCCAAATCAACAAAGTCAGGCATATTAGGGAACAATACAATGCCATAGATACACAAAGCAAGGATAGCGTTAAACACAACCCAACAGCCACTCTTGGCATACTCTTGTGCTTTCCCAACCAAGAACTTGAGAGAAAAACCAGAAACTCCATTCCACGAGGTTAACAGCAACTCTGAGGAATCTAAATGCAAAGCAACAGCCAAATCCTCCAGCTTGGGCTCAACACCCATGTGAATGAAGGGTACCCTGTTCTGAATAGTTAACTCCAAGATCTCAGCATATTCCTCCATGGTCAAAGCCAGAATGAAGTCAGGGAAAGTAAAACACCTCAGCGGGGGATCATAAAACTGCATAAGTGCATACAATCTGCTCAGCTCATACGTGGATGGTTTGTAAACAACCTAAGCAGTTTCCCATAACTCTTCCTGAAGCTTCTCTTCACATCATCATCAGCTAGAGATATCAAACCAAGCAAAGAAGAAACATCTGGAGTAGGCAACTTGTATGCCACAGTCTTCTTCAAAGTATCCCTAATAGCAGACAGAAATCCGGGCAACTAGAATTAGAGGGTATGAAATGCACCTGCAACACAGACACACGTTAATGATATGCAAAATGAGTATGCAACAATGCAATATGCAAGCATGCAGCAGGGATCAAGTGATATATTGCTGAAGAGATCCATCCCCAATATCTGTCTCAACAGACCCACAATACTGCTCAAACCTGGTCTCGACAGACCCATAACAATGCTCCAACCTGGTCTCAACAGACCTATAACAAAGCTCCAACCTGGTCTCAACAGACCCAAAACACTGTCCTGATGAAGAACCCCAAAGAACCATAAGTACTGATCCAATGTCAATAAAACCGGGTAGTCTGGAGGTCAAGTTTCCTGCATGCCCCAATCCCTCTCACAGGTAGGTGTCCTATCAACTGACACAAGGTACGGCAGCCTATGCGGTTGTTGGCGTCACAGACTTTCAAGACTGATGATACGATATCCAGAAGGTGTGGCATCATCATGTCCTGAAGAGGCCTCACTTAGCCAATTTCCAATTGATCGGTCCCCAGAGTCGACAATCCAACTAACCAACAACCCCCTCAACCCAAAGGGTTGAAAAAGAAGTCAACCAGAAGAACCTCGTCTGAGCGTGGATTTTGTGGGACACTAGTACATGCAAAGCATGCACGCGCCCACTACTTTCCACAACTCATTCTAGGTGCACTCAACAAGCAACCAGCTTCAACAAGCAAGCAAAACCCTAGCTTCAACAAGCAACCAGCTTCAACAAGCACAAAACCCTGGCTTCAACAAGCTTCTAGCTTCAACAAGCACAAACTTCATCTTCATCAAGCTTCAACAAGCAACCTCATCTTTACCAAGCTTCCACAAGCACCTCCAAGGGAGGATCATTCAACAAGATCAAGTTGAAGTGTTAAGAAACTCACTGACAACCAAGGGAAGCCATTAAGATCTTAACACTATAATAGGAAGGCATCCTCAAAGTTCTACTCTTAAAGCATGCCATTCATCCCTCCAAGGGAGAGATGTGACTTCTTGAAGAGGACTTTATGTCATTGGATTGAATGGAGATCAACAATATACTCCATGTTTTAAGAAAGAAGCAAAACTAGTCTAATGCTCTCCCTAAAACCCTAGTTCTCCTAAGCTCCTGACAAGCACCCACAAGCTGAGAAATCTTCACATCCAAGCTCCTTCAAGCTCTCCAAAGCACCTTCAATTGGTCTTCATGATCATCCAAGCACAAGAGCACCACCACCCTAATCTAAGGGGAACTATTGAATTAAACTAGTCAAAATAGTTCACTAGAAACACCTAGAAGTTAGTCCTAAAACTAAATCTACTTAAAATACCAAAAATGATTGTAAAATCCTATAAAAAATTCTAAGGGTTCCTAAACCTCTTAAGAATCACTCCATACAAAAACCATGGGGTTAACCATTCATTTGGACCGAAAATTATGCCCTAAACCTAAGGGTACTATCCTAAAACCCTAATTCTACAATACCTAATGTTCAAAGATCAAACTAGCCTGAAATTCTCTCACAAAATTGTGAGAAAATTACTAGGGGTACATGCATTTCTAAGCTATCTATCCCAAAAAGAATCAATTCAAAAATCATCATCAATCATCCATACTAAAATCAACAAAATCATGCACCAAACAAATTCAACATAAAACCAATTAAAATACAAAAAATACAAATAAATTCTAAAATGCATGAATTAGTAAAATTTTAATCCTATAATAAACTAGACTCTTTAAGGAGTCAAGGAAAAAAATCTAGGTTAAAAATGTTAATTTTCCTATTTATTGTGAATTTATTTCTAAACTATATGCAAAACATAAAAATAAAAGAAAATACATGAAGATTAATAAAAAAGCATGACAAATAGCAATTGGATCCAGTTATAGTCCATACATGGGCCCAAAGGGGGGTGTGGTTAGAAAGTATCATTTAAGCCCATCCAACTCAGATTAAATGAAACGGAGCGTTTTGATAAAATTCATCCTCTTCAGAAATCAACTTGTAATCGTGGCCATTGGATTAAGTTTTGGTCAAGGGTCAGACTAAGATCCAACGAGTCCTGGGTCATCGTCCCCAAATGTTTGAAAAATGGAGGGAGAAACTCAGACGGTGGCCTGAGCTTTGCGCCACCGTCTTCTCCGGCGAGGGTTTGCCCAAAACGCATCAAACAAGCCAACTAAATACCCTATCTCACTCCAAATTCTCTCCTGATCACGAATATGCCCTCAGAATTCATTGATTCATCTTCTAAAACCAAACCCGATCCAAGTTGCAGAGATTCATCCAATTCTTGATCACTCCAAAACTTAAAATTAATAAGCCTAAACTCATCTACATGCTTCCCTGATCAATCCTCACCATTCAGCCATGCTTAAAGCCTCAAGAACTAAGAGATATCTCCCTCAACAGAAATCATGCACTGACCTAAAGTATCTCTAATCATCCAATTCTTGTGCCTAAATCCATCTAAGCAACATCTATAACCTATCCACATATCAAATGCTAATCAATTTCCCCTAATCTAAGCTAAAAAATGAAAGTTGCAAACCTGGAAAAAATGGATGAACAGAAGGTGCAAATGCTCGATTCAAGCTCCAATCTTTTGCAGAATCACTCAAGAACCACTTCCCAAGCTACTCCAATGGTCAATTTGCCTTGAAATTCCCTCTATCTCCAAACCCGATTCTAAGATGCAATGAAGAAAATTCAGTTGCTCTTTCTGATTCCTTGCTTAATCCTTCCCAAAAAATGATCTGAATCAGTTGCAATGCTTATATAGAATGTGTTGGAAACCTCTAGAACCTTCTGTAACTAACTGAATGAGAAATTCAATTTCTCATATCCCTTGAAAATCTCACATGCCAAAGTTGTGCTTTGCTCTATTCTAGCTCACCATGTTGCTTGAATTTCTCTCCTCATGACATTTTGAATTGAATGGGAATGATATCTTCCTTGTTTTTGATCCAAAGGTATGTAATTCAAATGTTGCTTCCTTCTTAAGTAACAAAAGGGAACCATGTGAAATTGGCCTCAAATCCAAAATGTGGTATTTCCATCCTTTCCAAAATGTGTTTTCTGATCAATTTGGTATATACCATTGCTTGGTTTGGCCATAAATCAAGAATTTCACATTTTTGGCCTTTAAATGACTTTAATTTCTTCCTTTTCAAAATTTCTCAAACCAACTTCTCCTATGAGCCAATTAAAAGCCTCCTTGATGCATGGTTAAGGTTAAAACCCTATTTTGAGCAACTTTCTAGTTGAACAATTTTCCATTTGAAGCTTGCAAGTTGGAGTTTTTTTGCCCATGCTTGAAAATGACCTATAATCACCAATACCCAAAATACCCCTGGCTTGCCAAGATCATAACTTGAGTTCTACAAATCCTATCAAGGACTTATAGTACTCTATGGAAAGCTAAGATCAATATATACAACTATTATGTTGGCCAAGAATCCATTTGAAACCTCCTTGAATGGCAAAAGTTGCTTGGAAGTCAAGTGACTTTCAGAGATAAATTTCATAGTCCTCTGATGACCTGTAATTTGCAAAGACCATAACTTGAGTTCTACAAATCTTCTTGAATACTTATAGTACTCAAACTAAAGGTATTGAGATGATCTACAAGTTTCATGTTGGCCAAAGATCCATTTGAAACTTGTATTTTGACTTATGTGGCTTTGAAGTTAGGCACTAAACAGGGGATTTTACACTGAAACCCTAATTTAGCAACTTCCCACATCCTTGATCCTTCTTTTCTTAATCTTGGCACAACACCACCCATGTATCAACATACCAATCCATGAATCCCATGACCTCTAAGTAGGCTTTGATGCTCACCAATTTTCACAATTGAACTAGGGTTGACCCAAATGAAACCCTAGTTGACTGCACCTCAACTGTGGCTCTCATACTTGAATCAATGACTTGTCTCAGCTTCAATAGGGCCCTATAGGCATCCCATGAGATCCATACACACCTCAGATTCACATTCCATATTTCTCATTCCACTGGTGATTCTCAATATTCCTCAAGATAGGAGCAAAACCCACATATAGGCACTCAAGCTTCTCAAGACTTCAAATCTCTTCTTGATGACTTGAATGACTTCTCAATCTTGGATAACACCTCTTGCTAGGCTCTTCCCTTGATAGACACCCTTGATCCCTTGTTGGATGCATGCATATGCTATGATGCCAATGATTGAACTATGTACATGATGTAACTATGCAAATGAAATGCAATGAAACATAAAAAAAGGTTGAGAAAATTTTGGGGTGCAACAATCCCCAGCAGGTCTTAAACAGAGAAGTTGAAATTTCCTTGAAGACTTGATGATTGGAGTCCGGCAGCAGTGCCAAAACCCCTGACTTATTGATGGAGTCTAACTGCGATGTCAAAGCAGTTCTCCCAGCTGACACGGAGTGCCTGATGACAAAATATCAGACATCCTTAATGGTTCATGATTGATTAAGGAGTCCCTTTTCTGACTTACTGATGAAGTCCTACTGCGAGACCAAAGCAGTTCTCCCAGCTGACACGGAGTGCCCGATGGCGAAAGAATAGATATCCCTATTGGGTTCAGGATTGACCGAGGATTCTATTTCATACTTGCTAACGAAGTCCGGCTGACGCCCGAGGTGTTCTTTGAATGCCCGACGACATAATTAACTTGATTGTTAAAAAGTTCCTAATGACCTGATGAGTCCCGAGGAATCCTTCTGCCGCAGTGTCGCAGAATGCCTGACGACAATATCAGCTATGTATCGCCGGTTACCGAGTGACCAGTGATCCCTTGATGACTTGAGGAAGAAGCTGCAGCGAAATATGATAATCATCCCGATGGAGATTTGAGAGTAGCCATTCACCAGTTACCGAATAACCGGTGATCCCTTATTGACTTACTAATGAAGTTCGATGAAGATGTTGTCGACGTCCCTAGCGACATAATGAGTCCATAGGCGACGATAAGGAATTCTTCTGCAGTGGCGTAGAATGCCTGACGGCAAAATCAGCCATCATTCACCAGTTACCGAATAAACGGTGATCCCTTATCGACTTACTGATGAAGTCCGACAAAGATGTTGTCGACGTTCCTAGCGACATGATGAGTCCATAGGCGACGATAAGGAATTCTTCTGCTATGACGCAGAATGCCTGACGACATGATCAACCATCCATTACCAGTTACCATGTAACCGGTGACCCCTTGATGACTTGAGGACGAAGATCTACAGCAAAATAAAATGATCATCCTAACGGAGATTTGAGATTAGACCCTTCACCAATTACCGTGTGACCAATTCCCCAGCAGAGTTGTTGAGCAACTGTCATGCTCAGTTTTTGAAGATGTTCCTACCAATCGGAGTACTGTTTACCCGTACGGTCGGCAAATCACCAGTTACCGTGCAACTGGTGATCCCTCAATGATTGGAGGATGCAATGATATCAGATAAATCAGAGAATCATCCTGACAGAGATTCAGATCAGTGTTTCTCCAACTAGTTGTCGTGCAACTATTATTTTAGTTTCCGAAGATTTGTCCATATCAGAGTACCATGTACTTGCGCAGTTGGCAAATTTCTGGGTTTGTTGGTATTCAACCGTCTTTTACCTTGATTGTTTGAGAGTCGTTCGCTTCTCACCCAGTCAGGTCCAAGCCGTTTGAATAGGGGCAGCTGTTGCACCCCAAAATTTGCCCAACTTTTCTTTACCTAGCTTAGGGGTCATTTCATTCACATTAGCACTGTCATTTGCATTTCATTGACATGTATGCAGGAGATTAAGAGGTATGATTACCAATTAAGATCTACACAAGACTATGAAGCTAGCTAAGAAGGTTATTTAAGTGTTCAAGGGTTGATATCCTTGTTAGAGAAGTTAAAAGAGCCTTAGAGAGATTGATTGAAACCAAGAGTGCGTGTCTCCTAACTTGAGAGTTGTGGAAAGCCCTCAGATGATTCTGAAGCCATGAAGTTGGACTTGAGGTCTTGAGAGAGCTCATGATTAGTGTTGAAGATCACTTTGAGGCCTAGACAGGTCATTGTGCATGATTAAGAAGTCTCAGCCATGAGTGGTGCAATTAGGGTTTGACTGGGTCAACCCTAAGTCAACTGAGGATTTGAAGAAGGTTGGGACTTAATTCAAGAGCCATGTGACCATGGATGGATACATTGAGATGTTATAAGGATGATTCCAAGGTTAACTCATCATGATTGAAGAGTTTGAGAAGTTTCAGGCTAGGGTTTCTAAGACTTGACAGTGTAAAATCCCCTAGCTTGACCCCTGACTGCCAGGCCATTTAACTCAAGATATGATCTTCATCTCATCTTGACCCCAACATTACTGTTGTAGAGCATGAGCTTAGCTTTAATTTGAGTACTATAAGTCCTTGATAGGATTCATATAACTCAAGTTATGAGCCAAACAAGTTACAAGTCATCTGAGGCATGTGAATTTGGAGCTTGAGAGTTACCCAACTTGCATGGCACTTTTTCCCTAGAGGGATGATTCCTATGAACTTTTGGTCAACATGAATGTTGTTCCCTATTCTCTTAGCTTTCTAAAGAGTACTAGAACTCCATGATTGGATTTGTAGAACTCAAGTTATGGCTTTGACAAGTCAAGGGTATTTTGGGTATTTGGACATTACAAGTCATTTTGAATCATAGGTCAATTTCATCATCTTGCAAGCTTCAAATGGATTTTTGTTCAACATGAAAGTTCACAACATGGCCATATGGAGTCTTACTTCATTATGAAGAAACATACCAAATGCATCCCTTTGATTGGAATCAAGAAGGGAAAACTATTCAATTATACTCCCTAACTGTTAAGTAAGTGAATTGGATGGAATTTGAGGGGAGAGCAAGGCCAAAACGTGTACAACATCATTGAAATTTTGGAAGGAAAGTGAAACTTGAAAATCCCAAATTGGGCTTTGTTTGGGCCTCCAAAGTTGTTGAACTGAATATAAATTGGATGTGGATCATTCTGAGAACCTTATAGTGTCAAATTCAGTTGAGAATCCATTGGAGCAAGTTTGTGAAGGAGCTTGGAATTTGATTTTCGGTTTTGAAGATTCAAAGAGTTTCAGCAGGAATTGGCTATCAAGAAACGTTCATCATTATTCACTGAAGTGATCTGCACTCTTTGGAGAAGAATTGAGGCCTGAAACCTACCTCGATAGAAGCTCCAACTCAGGTTTTCATTTCTCAAAATTGCACTTAATTTACGCGTTTTTAGCATCTTAGAATCATGTGGCTAGGTTGTAATTAAGATGTAGATGGATTCTGGATAGTAAATTTGAGGTTTAGTGACGAATTAGGGTTGAATCCATTTTTGGTTTGGATGTAGATTTCTCTGGTTTTGAGGTTTCAGCGTGATTGATTGGCATATTCGTAATCCTCATGGAAAATCCTTCGATTTTCATTCAAGAACCATGGCGTTTCGTTGAGATATGAGAGAGTTAGGTTTGTGAGGAGTATGACTGCGTTTTCCGGCCACCGTGAGTGTCGTCGGACTGGTTTCCCTCCTTTGGTTTGTTTAAACGAAGAAGATGATACATCCACCATCAGATCCTGCTGGAAAGTTGAATTGGTAAGCGAACCTGACGATCACGCGCATGGCCACGTGTGCCTCCAAATACGTTTAATGAAATGCAGAGTTTTATGGATGAAACTCTAGGCTTTGGCTTCTCAGCTACTATCCACGCCTCCTCCTATTAGGCCCAAATGCAATAACACGTAGAAAACCTTACTTGTGGCACCCCTGGTAACGTTCATGATTAAAATAATGTGCTGAGTTAGTAACTCTGGGCCCAACGTGTGCTATCCACACTCCCCATTCATAGGCCCAACATGAATAACGTGTGAGGTTGTTACTCAATCCACCCCCCCCTGGCGTTGCTTCCTTGAGAAATAATTTGCTGAGTTGTGACTCAGACTGGGCCCAGTTCCCAGTGCTTTTCGCACCCCCCTCATATTGGGCCCAGGAGAATAAACCCTTGTTTCTCTTGCTAGTTACACCTCCCTGCATGATTTCTTTTATTTTCTTTTCTTTTATTTTTTGTTTTGTTTTATTGCTTGTTAGATTTAATTCATAAAAAATGATGAATATTGGTAATAAATTCTGATAAAATTTGTGGATATAGAGTGAGATGTGTAGAATATTTACATGTTTTTTATTTTAATTTTCCATTTTTTGGCAATTAGTTTCATATTTTCTTTTGTAATATGTTTGTAATGATGGAATAATTGTGTTCTGAATTTGTTGATTTTCTTTCTCTCTCATACTTTGGAGTTTGATCTTGAAATTTTATATGGTGATCATATACATATTGATGATGTTGTGTAATTTTTGTCATGATTTTTAGATGATTTTAAATAGGGTTTTAGGGTAGTTGTGTAGGAGTGTCCTTTGTTGAACCCCCTTTAGGTACCTTTGAGGTTTTAGAATTAGTTTGGACCTTTTCACTTAGGACTAACCCCTGACTTTTCTACTATAGCATGTTGATACATGTAGGATAATATAGTATTTTTCTTAGGATTTTTTAGGATTGATTTTCAATTAGTTCCCTATTTTACAAATTAACTTTAGTTTAGGTGATTCTAACTTAGAGAACTTCATAGGTTAACCTTGTAATTGGCCATTAGATGATTCTAAGTGGTGTATTCCTTCTTGATAGAATGGTAAGTAAGTAGATACCTCATTAGGGTTTAGGAAGAGCCCTAGAGAGTGTTTTCTTCAAACAAACATGGCTTGCTTTGTGTGCATGCCATTCCCATCCTATGATTCAAAGTCCTCAAGTGAAAGCCAATTTCTCCATGGGAGGGATGTATGGCATGTCATAATGAGTAGAATTTTTGAGGATGCCTTTCATGGATGCATGGTTGAGTGTCGTGATGGATTCCATAGGTTTCCATCATGCTTCCCATCATCATGTACTCATTTCGTTGACTCTATTCTCTTTTGTTGGAGCATGAAGATGAAGGCTTCTCTTGAAGAGGGCTTGAGCTTGGAATTTACTTGCAGCTGTTTGGTTGTTTGCTCTTTATCTGCTTTGCTGCTGAGCTATTTTGTCTGCTATTTGGTCTGCTACTCTGTCTGTTTGACTGTTGCTTGTGTGACTTGCTCTTGTTGCATTTCTTTCTTCCTTTATCTTTGCAATTATTCATACTTGGCTTGAGGTTGAGATGAGCTTATGGAGGCTCCTGCCCCACATATATTTCCTCCCTCACTTGCATTGCATGCATTTTATTTACAGTTGTTTCCTGTACAGTTTATCTGTTTATCTGTTTCTGTATCCCATTGACATGATCCCCTAGGAATCTCACTTCCTTTGATAAAGAAGTGATGATTAGAACTTTAGGTTGAAACCTATGCATGATAACTTCTAGGAGATCCCTGTTTCAAACCTCAACCATAGGATGAATCCTTGGCATGACAACATTAGGACTTGATAGTCTTCCCATAGAGCCTGTTGTCTCTTCTCATCTCAAAACAAATTAAAATACAGTAATAAAGGTTAACTAATGTCGTACATTACGAGCCTTAAGTTACTTGGGAAATGATTGTTGAAGGGTCACTCTTCAACAGTCTGGATGTTTAGTATGGTACCCTTTGGGTGACATGCGACGCATTCACTCTCAGGTCATAGTCTCTAGTGCGATATTGGTTGCAAACATCCATAAAAAACAGTTCTTCCGTAAAAGACAGAAAACAAACTTCAAACATTTTGCCCCGTGGGCCCGTAATTCAAAGGAAGCTTTTCTGAAGAAAAGAGTGTCGTTAACTCCCAGTTCTACCGCAAACGGTAACGCCTAAGTCTCCAAGGCTCGAGCTGTATACACCAAACTGTTGGAACTATTTGTTAACCCTACTCGAAAAATAGATGAATCTGAATTGTCATAATCCGTATTATCCCGAACTACGTAAGCTCTGATCTCTCATACCTGTTGAGAGTACGTAGGCACAATACTGACGTATTGGCGAGCCACCTTTCCCCATCACCCGTAGTTAGGCGAACTACGTTGACTCTGATTTCTCATTCTCTGATGTGAATACGTAGGCATAAAGCGCGACGCTTTGCCGAGTCATTTTCTTTTCTTTTCAGACCGGCCTTGATAGGTAGATAGTAAATAAACCCATAAGATAAACACAACAAGCGTGAATCCCATCGAGTACGATGGACGTGAGGGGTGCTAATACCTTCCCCTTGTGTAACCGACTCCTGAATCCAGACAATGGTTGCGATGACCTTGTCTTATACCTTTTCGTCAGGTTTTTTTGGTCGTTTCCTTTCCTGTTCTGAGGGATAAATAACGAAAGGTGGCGACTCTTCTATTTTTCCGACACCTTATTTTCGCGGTAGCGACACCGCTGCATGAGGAATGTCTGCCAGTCAAGCATAAGCTTAGAAGGATAAGACCAGACATGGCTGTGAAAATCAAAGAAGAAGTCCAGAAGCAGTTGGACGCAGGATTTTTAGCCGTAACAACTTACCCTCCGTGGGTCGCCAACATCGTGGTTGTACCTAAGAAGGATGGGAAGGTACAGATGTGTGTAGATTATAGAGATTTGAATAAGGCAAGCCCAAAGGATGACTTCCTGCTCCCTCACTTTGACGTATTGGTTGACAGTACTGCTTAATACTCCGTATTTTCCTTCATGGACGGTTTTTCAGGCTATAATCAAATAAAGATGGCACCAGAAGATATGGAGAAAACGATGTTCATTACGCTGTGGGGGATGTTCTGTTACAAGGTAATGCCTTTTGGGTTGAAAAACACAGGGACAACCTACCAACGGGCTATGGTCACTTTGTTTCATGATATGATTCATCATGAGATTGAGGTCTATGTTGATGACATGATAGCAAAGTCGCAAATGGAGAAAGAGCATCTGGTCAACTTGTTGAAGCTGTTCGAGAGGCTCAGGAAGTTCAAATTGAGGTTGAATCTAAATAAGTGCACTTTTGGTGTTCGGTCCGGAAAGTTATTGGGGTTCATTGTCAGTGAAAAAGGAATCGAGGTCGATCCTGCAAAAATAAAAGCTATACAAGATATGCCAGCGCCGAAAACAGAAAAAGAGGTTTGTGGTTTCTTGAGGAGATTGAACTATATTGCTCGGTTCATATCTCATCTCACAGCCATGTGCAGACCAATGTTCAAATTTCTAAAGAAGGATCAGACGATCGTCTGGAATGAAAATTGTCAAAAAACATTTGATAAGATAAAAGAGTACTTGCAGAAGCCTCCGATATTGATACCCCCAGTAGCTGGAAAACCTTTAATCATGTACTTAACAGTTCTTGAGAACAGTATGGGTTGTGTTCTCAGTCAGCACGACGAGACTGGAAGAAAAGAGCATGCAATATATTATCTGAGTAAAAAGTTCACAGACTGTGAGTCCCGTTACTCAATGCTCGAGAAAACGTGTTGCATACTCGCTTGGGCTGCCAAACGTTTGAAACAATATATTCTTAATCATACAACCATGCTGATTTCGAAGATGGATCCGATCAAGTATATCTTCGAGAAGCAAGCGCTCTCAAGAAGAATTGCCCGGTAGCAGATGGTACTGACAGAGTACGATATACAATATGTTTCCCAGAAAGCTTTAAAGGGAAGTGTTTTGTCAGAATACCTCGCTGAACATCCAATCGAAGACTATCAATGAATGAAGTTTGAATTTCCTGACGAAGACATCATGTTCCTAAAGATGAAGGATTGTGAAGAGCCATTACCTGACGAAGGTCCAGAGAAGGGTTCTCAGTGGCAAATGATATTCGACGACGCTGTTGACTCCTATGGTAGTGGAATTGGGGCGATCATTACAACTCCTCATGGTTCTCATATCCCCTTTACTGCCAGGTTGACATTCCCTTGCACTAATAATGAAGCCGAGTACGAGGCGTGCATCATGGGTCTGGAAGAGGCTATTGATTTGAGAATCAAGAATTTGGATGTATATGGCGATTCAGCGCTAATGGTTAATCAGATCATGGGAGAGTGAGAAACTCGTCAGCCAAATTTAATTCCTTACAAAGATTATGCAAGGAGGTTGCTACCTTTCTTTGACAGGGTAGAGTTTCACCATGTGCTGCGAGCAGAGAATCAGATGGCAGACGCTTTGGCAACGCTATCTTCGATGTATAAAGTGAACCATTGGAATGATGCTCCAATAATAGTCATCTCGCGTCTTGATAGGCCCGCTTTTGTATTCTCCATTGAGGAAGCTGTGGATGGCAAGCCATGGTTTTACGACATACACAATTTCCTTAAGAACCAAGAATATCCGCCAGGGGCGTCAGCTCAAGATAAGAAGACTCTGAGGAGGTTGTCTGGTAACTTTTATCTGAACCCAGATGGTGTGCTTTACAGAAGGAACCATGATTTAGTGTTATTGAGATGCGTGGACGAAAAGGAAGCAACGTTGCTTATTGAAGAGGTCCACGAGGGTACTTTTGGTACACATGTCGGTGGGCATGCCATGTCTCAAAAACTATTACGAGAAGGGTATTATTGGCTAACCATGGAGTCAGATTGCTTCCAATTTGCGAAGAAATGCCATAAATGCCAGATTTATGCAGACAAAATTCATGTACCGCCGTGCCCGTTGAACGTCATGGCATCACCTTGGCCCTTTTCCATGTGAGGCATTGACATGATTGGCAAGATTGAGCCTAACCGCATCTAATGGTCGTCGTTTCATCTTGGTCGCCATTGATTACTTCACTAAATGGGTTGAAGCAGCCTCGTATGCCAATGTCACAAAGCAAGTCGTAGCCCAGTTCATAAAGAAGGACATCATCTGCAGATATGAAGTACCCAAACGAATCATCACTGACAATGGTTCGAATTTGAACAACAGGATGATGAAGGAATTATGCCAGAATTTCAAAATCGAGCATCACAACTCATCTCCCTATTGTCCGAAGATGAATGACGTTGTTGAAGCGGCCAACAAGAATATCAAAAAAATAGTGCAAAAGATGGTTGTCACTTACAAGGATTGGCATGAGATGTTGCCCTTTGCTTTACACGGTTATCGTACTACGGTATGTACATCAACTGGGGCAACTCCTTTCTTGTTGGTATATAGTATGGAAGTTGTCCTACCATTGGAGGTCGAGATTCCTTCTTTAAGAGTGTTGGTCGACGTCAAGCTCGATGAGGCAGAATGGATAAAGAATAGATTGAATCAGCTCAGCCTGATGGATGAGAAAAGGCTAGCATCTATTGCATACGGTCGGTTGTATCAGAGTCGATGAAGAAAGCTTTCGACAAGAAGGTGCATCCTCAGAGCTTTCAGACGGACGATCTTGTTGAAAAAGATTCTCCCACCACAATCAGATCACAGGGGCAAATGGACTCCCAACTATGAAGGTCCATATGTCGTTCAAAAGGTCTTCTCCGGAGGAGCCTTGTTGTTGTCCACCATGGATGGCGAGGATTTTACATCCCCTGTGAACACAGACGCAGTTAAAAAATACTTTGCTTATAGAGACCCGCTGGAAAGAAAAAAGAATATCCAGGAAAAAATGGGGCATCCCGGCGAACCATAAAAAAGGAATTGGGTTCGGGCAAAAATTAGGGATAAAAATGAAAAGATGTAAACCCACAAAGTCGAAAACCTGAAAAGGCGACTTTGGCAAAAATGGGTATCTCGGTGAATTAAAAACCCGCAAGGGCGGTTCACGCAAAAGTTAGGGATTGAAAAGCAAATGACTGCAATCTGCATGTGGTACTTCATTGCTTAGTGGATTGGGAGAACCTGCGGGCCGTTCATCCAAATCAATCTCTTCTGAAGACGGAGCGTCGGGAAAGCATCAAGGTCAGGCGAGTCATAGAGGGATCAACTCATGGTGTTTGTCTGTGCCATATTACCGACATTTCTGTACACTTTTGTATATTTCTGTGCATATCTGTATTGTTTTTTGTGCAACTTCCTCTTTTCAGGGGTTGCATCTGTTGTAAAAACTTTGCCTATTTACAGGCCATTTGTCAATAAACATATACTATTCAGTATCTCGTTTGCTTTGTTTTAACTTTTACTGTTTTATTTATGAAAAATGCTCGATGTTTTGATAAACTTGAACATACATAAACTCGTAGGCCTTGGCCGATAATTGTTAAAACTTTGAGTTAATTGAACAACGCCACGAATGATGACTGAGATAGTTCCGTTTGCGTAGGATATCTTGTTTGTTTGTTCGGTTTTTGCAGGGTCGTTACCCTTGGGGCAAAGAGGTATGGATGAAATTCGTTTTCCAGCCGGAGTCTATTTCACCAGCAAGCGGAGTTGGCATCTCTATCCCCAGTAGAGTTGTATGCAGTTTAAGTGAGCAGGTAGTGTGTATGCTTACCCTCGGCAGTTGGTACACATTTAATCCCTGCGAAGTGCATGCTCGTACGTGCTCCCCAGTGAGTCATTATTGGATTTTCTCCCCACTGAGTAATCTACAGCCAAGGTAGGTTCATTCCCATATGAGCAATCCCTAGCAGGTGGGAGAAAAGTTGTCTCCACAACAGATTTGGTTGTTTCCCAGCAGGGTGGTTTCTGTATCTCTGGCATTTACTTTGTTGATTCAGTTTCGTTGCATCTGCATGCGTGCATAGCATCTACCCAAACACGTAGCATTTCCATTTTGTATGGAGCATTACGCCATTTTCAAACACATGCATGTGAAACATAAGCCAAGTTGTTATCTCTTTGTTTCAGGTGTATCTCACAGATGGTTGTTATCTCGTTGTTTCAAGGATATCTCGCAATTGGTTGATATCTTTGCCCGCATGGTATCTAGACCCCGGCTTATGTTATTTCCCCAGCGGAGTTTCCTTGTGATTGTAATCATCGGATGATTTTAACTTCGTGCGACGCTTGTCACCCGCTTTTATTTAGCGAAGGCCTGGCGGCGATGTTAGACACCCTTATCTTCGGGTCCGATGCAGATTGTACCCTTGCAGGTTGCTGGCGGCGATGTCAGATGTTTATTGTGGTTATTTGACGGCGATGTCAGGTTCTCTTACCAGAGTTGTGTTGTTTGACAGTGATGTCAGAAGTTTATCTACGTTGTGATTTTCTGGCGAAGATGTCAGATCCTTATCTACTTGGTGGTTATTTGACGGCGATGTTAGATGTTTACCAGAATTATGGTTATTTGACGGTGATATCAGATGTGTATATGATTTGCGGTAATCCGGCGGTGATGTCAGGTTTTATTACCAGATTTATGGTTACTGACGGCGATGTCAGAGGTTTCTCAGAGTTATGATTATCTGGCGGCGATGTCAGATGTTTATCGACTTTGTGGTTGTCTGGTGGCGATGTCAGAGTTCTTTTATCCCCACAGAGGCCTGGCGGCGATGTCAGATGTCTTCACATTTTGGGTTCGAAGATGGCTTTTATTTAGCGACAACTAACAGCGAGGTCAGATTGTGTCTTAACTGCAGATTACTGACGGTGATGTCAGAGGTTTCTTAACTGCGTGGATACTTGACGGTGAGGTCAGGTTGTTTTATCCCCGATAGGGTTTTTGACGGTGATGTCAGAGGTGTATCAGGTCAGTAGATGCCTGGCGGCAATGTCAGGTATTCTGTGTGGATTTGATCTTTAGAGTTGTCACTCGCTTTTATTTAGCGATGGCCTGGCGACGATGTCAGAGGATCGTATCTTTGGACTCGATGTCTGTTTTTATCCAACAGAGGACTAACGACGATGTTAGCTACTTTAAAGACTTGAGGTAGAGGACTGACGGCGATGTCAAATGCTTTTACAGACGTAATGTTTATGCCTGACGGTGAGGTCAGGTGTCTGACGGCGATGTCAAATACTTTTACAGACGTAATGTCTATGCCTAACGGCGGTGTTAGAGGAACTTAATGCGCGTAAATGATGGCGAGGTCAGAGGTTTTCCGAATTGGCGACGATGCCAGAAATTTACTGAATTGGTGTTGACGCTTGACGGCGAGGTCAGACGCTTGACGACGAGGTTAGGGATATTCTTCTTTCAAATTGGTGTTGGTATATGATGGCGAGGTCAGATGTGTTTCAAACTTAGTGCAAATGCCTGACGGCGAGGTCAAGTACTTTTCCAAAAAAATTGTAAAGGTCTGACGGTGAAGTCAGACGATCATCATTTACCGTGTGATCTTGTCTACTTAATGACGATGACTGGTGGCAATGCCAGGCATTTACCAACTTGATGTTAATGCCTAACGGCGAGGTCATGTATTCTTCAGGTTGCGTGTCATTTTTATTTATCGGATTTGGTTATTTCCAAAGAGTTCATCCTCGATCAGAGTCTGCAGTTTATTTCTGCGGTTGGAAAATTTCCGGGTTTGTTGGTATTCAACCATCCTGTACCTTGATTGTATGAAATTCGTTCGCTTTTCACCCAATCAGGTCCAAGTCGTTTGAATAGGGGTAGCTGTTGCACCCCAAAATTTGCCCAACCTTTTCTTGGCTTGGCTTTTGTTTCATTACATTCTGTTGCATTTCTGCATTGCATAGCATCTGAAAGGGGATCAGGGTTTTCCTGTGGCTCAGAATTCACTCTCAGGGCAAGCAATTGAACCACGAGCATTAACGGTTTCGGCATTTATTTTGCCCAGCGGTCGAGTGACCGATTTTATTTTGTTTTGCAGGTTATTTTTAGCCAAGAAAGTAGCGTTCATGCTATCGTGAGCATTCTCATGGTTACATCGTTCAAGAACACATTCCAGAAGCTTAACAGGGTTCGAAACAGCAAGAAACGGGCAAACGGGCAGGTTTCCCTCCAAAAGGCGCCAGAATTCAAATTTTGAAGGTGTTAACCGGTTAACGCATATGGTTAACCGATTAACCAATGAAAAATCAGCCCAGATTCAAAAATTCAAATGGGTTAATCGATTAACCTATATGGTTAACCGATTAACCAATGCATTTTTTGCCTCTGTACGTGATTTTTCAATGCAGAGCCATTTGGGGTCCAATTTTGATCATTTGGAAATCCAATTTTACACTTCGAAAGGATCTAGAACCATTTTGAATTTTGGATTAGTTTTCAAATTAATTCAATTCCCTCCAAACTCTCACTCCTAATGCCATTCCAAATTTTCCAAACCACACTCCAAACCATGCTTTGGATCCAAGCCTAAGTGGTATTTAAGTGATTCACTCCGAACCACACTCATCTAACTCTCATAATTCCCATTTCAAATTCAGAATTGATCTCATTCTCTCTCAATTCTCTCTCAATTTCATCATTTCCAAAACCTTCACCAAATCTCTTCATCCTTTGAATTAATTGATTCTTCATTGGAATCCATTAATTCTTGAGCTTAAACCTTCATCCATCATCTCCATTGGATCAATTTCTTCATTCAATTTTCGTGCAAATTCAGATCTGAAATTTGAAGTGAAGTTAGAAGTGATTATTTGAAGTAATTTGACTTAATCTTGAAGGATCTCCATCTTTACTACAAGGATTAAAAGTTTTCCGAACTTTCTTGCTTGGATCTATTCAATTAAGGTTGAATTAACATTAACCAAAACAATCCTCCGCTTTGTAGGTTGGATTTATGATCCGATTTAATTTTCGAGCTTATTTGCATAATCATGTTGATTTTTATCTTTAATTGATTTTAATTGATTTTGATCCATTGAGAATTGTGATCTTGCTGTTTTAAAATGTTGACATGCTAATTGTATCCATTTTTGCTGGTGTATTTTCATGCATAATTGATTGTTTGATCATTGGTATGTTTGGAGAAGTGATAAGCTGTTGAAAAGTGATTCTGCTTTGCTGTTTTCTGCTGTTGGCACAGTGTTAATCGGTTAACGCATATGGTTAACCGATTAACCATTACAAATTTCTAGATTTTTCAAAGTTTTCACAGTGTTAATCGGTTAACGCATATTGTTAACCGATTAACCAGCTCAAATTTTCAATTTTTTTAAACGTTAACAGTGTGTTAACCGATTAACACTGTGTTGGCAGGCCTGTTTTGATGCTTTGTTTGATTGTTTGCATACTGTTTCATTTTGAATCTTCATGAATTGATATGATGCATTAAGATTGAAATGTTTTGGATGTTTGTCACTGTTTGTGTTTGGTTGATCATGATTTTGTTGACACTTGTGTTCATTGTCCACTTGGATGCATACTTACAGATGTGGTTCAAAGTGACGACTCTTTGCATGTTCGTTTTTTTTTCTTTTTTTTGCTTTCCTTTCCATGTTTGCATCATTCTTGCATCGCTGTTGAGGTCAAGATGTGCTTGTGGCGGCTGCTGCCCCACACATTTTTCCTCCCTCCCTTCATTCTAAGTGTTGCATTTTTATGTATGCATCTCTTACTTGTGATTGAATTTACTTGGTGCTTTCTTGTGCTTTTTGCCATGATCCCCATAGGGTTCCTAGTCCCTCCGTTTAGGATGGGAGTAGGAGAGACATTAGGTGTTCAATCCAAGCATGCTAACATTAGGGTAGATGTTCCCCCTTTTCATCCTAACCTTAGGATCACTTTGCATGACAACGTTAGAGTCGAGTTTCCCTTAGACCTTCCGTGCGTCTCTCTTTCTCATCTTTACACAACTCTAACATACTTAATAAAAGATAATGGATGTTGTGCCATGAGCCTTGTACTTGTGAAATAGTGGTTGGGGGGTTACCTCTCAATTGCTTAGAGTGTTTAGTATACGTCCTTAGGACGATATGCGACGCATTCGCTCCTAGGTTTTAGACTTTAGTACAACATACATTATAAACATTCATTCAAAACACTTCTCTAATAAAAGACAAAAACAAACAATCAAACTCCTCCTTTTTACCCTTTGGGGTTCGTTTAATCAAGGAAAATATTTTCAGATAAAAAAGAGTGTTGTTAAGCTTCGGTTCTACCGCAAACAGGCTTTGTCTCTAACTGTTGGAACGGCGGTTTAACCCTACTCGGTTAAAACACTCAATCAACTTGTGGTTTCGTGTCAGCCTGAACTACGTTTGCTCTGATCTCTCATACTTGTTGAGAGTACGTAGGCACGAGACGACGATGTCTTGGTAAGCAACCTTTCCCCCCTTTCCCCCGTTGTTGGCCGAACTACGTTGACTTTGACTTTCCCATTGCACGAGGGAGTATGTAGGCACAGAGCGGCGATGCTCTGCCGAGTCTCTTTTCTTTTCTTTTTACCCTGAAGTCTGTAGCGTAGATAGTTTAAACACACCCTTAGATAGACAACAAGCATGGATCCCATCGAGTATGACGAACGTGAGGGGTGGTCATACCTTCCCCTTACATAACCGACTCCAGGACTTGGTTGCGATGACCTCGTCTTTTCGCTTTTTCGTCAGGTTTTTCCGATCGTTTCCTTTCCCTCTCTTTGGGATAAATAACGAAAGGTGGCGACTCTTCTATTTTCCGCCGGGTGTTTTTCGCAGTTGCGACAGCTGCTTACAAAGAGACCTTGGCTCAGTTTCAAGGGCGAATGGATCAATTCCAAACCAACATGGATGTTATCATGGAGTTCCTTTATGCTCAGAAGGACGTTTACGTTGTTGCTATTGTTTTTGCAACCATTACTTGTCACTCCTATTGCTACTTCTTCTCCTGCTATTGTTGAAGCGCCAATTGAGACTGTGATTCAACTTGCTGCCAACCCACCAAGCTCTCAGCCTGGTCTGAATAGGCTTCCTGTTGCCTATCCATGGGGAATGCCTCCAAATTTCACTCTTCAGATTGCTAATAAAGGTGCTTTTGTGCCTTATCAACATTTTCTATGCATGTACCCAATGGGAATTCTGCTGCTTACTCATGGGGCATGCCTACTCCGCTTTCATCTCCTTTGATAAATAACGATGATCATGAAATCCCTCAAGGGTAGACTCACCAGAATCCTGTGTTGGCTGATGTTGAAACTCTTGATAAAGATGAGCATGTGTACAGAGGTTCTCCCATTTGTGTTCCGGTTTCATCTCAATCTGCTCAAACTATTTTTTGGAACATCCATTCTAGAATGCCCTACCCTGGGGCATCTTTTGCTACTATGGTACCTCCTACTGGTTATCTGTATGGTGTTCAGATGGGTCAGACTGCTGGTCAGATGGTTAATTCTAGGTTGGTGTATCCGTCTCAGTTTGCTTCTCTTCAAATGCCTACTCCGGCTGCGTCTCAGATTCCGAATCTGTAGACTCTTGTCAGATCTATTGTTCATAACAAACCTACAGACTTTAAGTTGTTAGATGAGAGGATTAGAGCTATTAAAGGTTTTTCTGCTTTTGGCATGGATGCCAAAGACTTGTGTTTGATTCCAAATGTTATGCTGCCACAGAAGTTCAAAAATCCTGAGTTGCTGAATTACAAAGGATTGAGCTGTCCTCAAAGTCATGTGATCATGTACTGTAGAAAGATGGCATCTTATATTGACAATAATGATTTGTTGGTTCATTGTTTCCAAGATAGCTTGTCTGGAGCTTCCTTGGATTGGTATATCGGTTTAGAGCATAACAAGATTTGTTCCTGGAGAGTCTTATCAGAAGCTTTCTTGAAACAATACAAGTATAATCTCGATTTGGCTCCTACAAGACTATAATTTTCGAATCAGTCTCAACGAACAACTAAAACTTTCAAAGAATACACGCAAAGGTGGCGCGAAATGACCTCCCGAGTGCGACCTTCTCTTTCTGACACAGAGTTTGGTGATATCTTTATGGGAAGATTACAAGGGCTATACTATGAGAAAATGGTGGGCAGTTCATCTTCAAACTTTGTGGATATTGTGACTATTGGTGAAAGAATTGAAAATGGGTTGAAAATCGGTAGGATTACTGATACCGCTATTCAACAACCAACCAACAAGAAATCTCAGAGCAGCAATACGAAGAAGAAAGAAGGCGAGGAGAACTCTGTGATGGAAAAAGCCTCTCCTTAGTATTAGGTTCCTATGGCTCCCATGTCATACTATCCATATCCTTATGTTTCTGCTGCCAAGTATCAACAGCCGCCATATCAGTATCAACCACAATAACAAGCTCAAACTTCTTAGAATCAATTGTCACAATGCTAACAAACTCAGCAAAACAACAGAAATAAAAACTATAACAGACAGAATAACAACAATCATAATAATCGCAAGCGCCCGAACATTGACAAAATCCTGCTGTCGTACACGAAATTCTTTCCTTATTTTGCCCATCAAGGGGCAATTGTACCAAAAGAAATCACACCTGCAATTCCTCCTTCTGGCCCGAAGCATAATTCAAATGCACAATGTTCTTACCATTCTGCGTACATAGGACATGCTACAGAAGACTGCATTGTTTTCAAGATCAGAGTACAAGAGCTTATTGATCAGAAAATCCTGACATTTGCTGAAGAGCATCTCAATGTATAGAATAATCCTTTTCCTACTCATGGTGGACCGGGGGTTAACATGTTCAAAGACAATCAAAGGGCTGAGTTAATCAGAGGTGTCGACAAAGTGAAAACTCCCATGGATTTTGTGATCAAGAAGTTGAATGAACATGGGTTATTGAAAGGTCTTCATGAAAAGTGCCAGATTTGTGATGCCAATCCTAATCATTGCCGAAGGTTTAAGGGTTGTGTTTAGATCCTGATGAACAAAGGTATGGTCCAGTTTTCCAAATCCAATCTATGGAAAAGGTAGCTACCATTGAGCCATTCACGATCATATATAGGAAGGTTCCCGTGGAAGCTCCTAAAAAGAAAATAAAGCCTATCACTGTTTATGTGCCTAAACCATTCCCTTACCAGAGTTCAAAAGAGGTGCCTTGGAGATATGATTCTATTGTGTATTTTGGGGGCCGAGAAATACAGTTTTATGAGTCCGAGAGAGTGAATATAACTACTGCTGGAGGCATGACTTGTAGTGGATAAGTGTTTGCTCCAAAGGTCGCATATAAGCCAGTGCAAGTGCCAGTTATCGTCTCTCTCAAGGAGAAGGATATTTCAACAATCCCTGTTATGCAACAAAGCGAATCTACCTCTGCATCAATGTCAGTCACTCCATCTATGGATATTGCAAAAGGTAAATAGGTCATCGCTGATGAAAGTCAAGAATTTCTCAAGCTGATCAAGAAGAGTTGTTTCAAGATTGTGGATCAACTAGGGCAGACACCTTCAAAGATTTTGATCTTGTCTTTGCTTATGAGTTTGCCCGCTTAAAAATTAGCTTTGATGAAAGTGATGAATGTCGCTCATGTGATGCCTGACATATCGGTTGATCAGTTTGATGATGTGGTTGCCAACATAACTGCAAGTCGATATTTGGGTTTCAACGAATCTGAGTTACCTCTTGAAGGAACTGCACATAACAAAGCTTTACACATATTAGTAACTTGCATGGATACCTTGCCATCTCGTTCCCTCGTGGATACTGGTTCTACCCTTAACGTGATGCCTAAGGGCACAATGAGTCAATTACTGGTAGAAGGGAGCAAGATGAGGGCTACTGCTTTTATCGTCAGAGCTTTCGACGGTTCTAAAAGGAAAGTGATTGGCGAGGTGGATTTTCCAATTAAGATCAGGCCACACTTGTTCACCATCACCTTTCAAGTGATGGACATTAACCTTGCATATAGCTGTCTATTGGGTAGACCGTGGATCCATGCCATTGGGGCAGTTACCTCTACGTTGCATCAGAAACTTAAATTTATGTATGACAATCAATTGGTTATTGTCTATGGTGAAGAATATTTGTTGGTAAGCGAGTTATCATCCTTTCGATATATCGAGACTGATGAAGGCATAACTGAGGTGCCATTGCAATGTCTCAAATTCGAAGATGTTAGCTCTGCTTCTACCAATCAAGGTAAATCACCAGAAATGAACTTATCATCTATTAAGAGTGCAAGAGAAGCTCTTGAGAAAGATGCCCTTCCTTGCTGGGGGAAAATGTTAGATGTTGTGGAAAAGCATGATCGTTTCAGACTAGGTTATTGTCGCAACTGCGAAAAACACCCGGCGGAAAATAGAAGAGTCGCCACCTTTCGTTATTTATCCCAAAGAGAGGGAAAGGAAACGATCGGAAAAACCTAACGAAAAATGGAAAAGACGAGGTCATCACAACCAAGTCCTGGATTCGGGAGTCGGTTACGCAAGGGAAAGGTATTAGCACCCCTCACGTCCGTCGTACTCGACGGGATCCATGCTTGTTGTCTATCTAAGGGTGTGTTTAAACTATCTACGCTATCGGCTTACGGGACAAAAAGAAAAGAAAGAGACTCGGAAGTGCATCTCCGCTCTCTGCCTACGTACTCCCTCGTGCAATGGGAAAGTCAGAGTCAACGTAGTTCGGCTAACTACGGGCGAAAGGGGGAAAGGTTGCTCGCCGAGACATCGTCATCTCGTGCTTACGTACTCTCAACAGGTATGAGAGATCAGAGCAAACGTAGTTCGGGCTGACACGAAACCACTGGTTGATTAGGTGTTTTAACCGAGTAGGGTTAAACGTTCATTCCAGCAGTTAGGGACAAAGCTTATTTGCGGTAGAACCGAAGCTTAACAACACTATTTTTTATGAAAAAGGTATCCGATTAATCCCGAAGGAAAAAGGTTTGAACTTTGTTTTTGTGTTTTTTAGTGAAGTGAATTAATTCGGTTTGTGATTCACATTGCACTAAAGACTATGACCTAGGAGCGAATGTGTCGCATATCGTCCAAAGGACATATGCTAACATTCTAGACAATTGAGAGGCAACCACCCAATCATCATTTCCCAATTAGCTTGAGGCTCGTAGCGCACAATGTTCATCGCATTTATTAGATGAGTTAGAATTGTTTTGAGATGAAAAAGAGAGACGCACGGAAGATCTAAAGGAAACTCGACCCTAACGTTGTCATGCAAAGTGGTCCTAAGGTTAGGATGAAAAAGGGGAACATCTACCCTAATGTTAGCATACTTGGATTGAACACCTAATGTCTCTCTTATTCCCATCCTAAACGGAGGGACTAGGAACCTTATGAGGATCATGGAAAAAAGCACAAGAAAGCACCAAGTAAATTCAATCACAAGTAAGATGCAAACATGAAAATGCACACTTAGAATGGAGGGAGGGAGGACAAATGTGTGGGGAAGCTGCCGCCACAAGCGCATCTCGACCTTAATAGCGATGCAAAAATGATGCAAACATGAAGGAAAGCACAAAAGATGAAAACGAACGAACATGTAAAAAACAAACACCTTGAACCACATCCATAAGCATGCATTCAAGTGGAAAAGAACACGAATGTCGGCGAAATCTCGATTAAACAACCAAAACAGCGACATATATCCCAAAACATTTCACTTTTAATGTATCATATCGAATTACGATGATTCGAAGTGAAATGGTATTCCAACATGCAAGAAAATCAGCAAAACAGACCCACTGGCACAGTGTTAATCAGTTAACACACTGTTAACATTTAAAAGATTTGAAATTTTGAACTGGTTAATCGGTTAACCATATGCGTTAACCGATTAACACTGTGAAAACTTTGAAAAATCTAGAAATTTGTAATGGTCAATCGGTTAACCATATGTGTTAACCGATTAACACTGTGCCAACAGCAAAAAATCAGTAACAGAACAACATGTGCAGCAAATAAGTACTTATCCGATCAAACGGATGATCACATAATCACTTAATCACGAAATTAAACCAGCAAACCATGATTCAAACAGCATGTATACAGATCTAAATAGCACCAACACAGATCATATGAATCAAAATGCAGCAAATCAATCAAAAATGAAAATCATCATAGTAAATATGTAATTAAGCTAAAAACAGAATCGGATCAAGAATTTCCAACCTATTAAGCGGAGATTTGCTTCAGTTAATATTGATTTGCTGGAAATGAGTAGATCGGAGCAAGAAACCCGAAATACTTCAAGATCCAAGCTAATCCTTGTAGTAGAGATGGAGATCCTTCAAGATTAAGCCAAATTACTTCAAATAATCACTTCTAGCTTCACTTCAAATTTCAGATCTGAATTTGCACAAAAATTGAATGAAGAAATTAATCTAATGGAGATGATATTTGAAGGTTTAGCTCTTAGAAATCAATGATTCCAATGAAGAATCAAGGATTTCAAGTAGAGAACAGCTTTGGTGAAGGTTTTGGCTAGGGAGGAAATTTAGAGAATTGAGAGAGAAAATGAGATGAATTCTGAAATGAGAGTGAAAAATGAAGGTTAGAATGAGTGTGGTTTGGAGTGAATCACTTAAGTATCCTTTTGACTTGGATCCAAAGCATGGTTTTGAATATGGTTTGGAAATTTTGGAATGGAATTAGGAGTGGGAGTTTGGAGGGAATTGAATTAATTTGAAAACTAATCCAAAATTCAAAATGGTTCTAGATCCTTCCTGTAACACCCCCTTTCTATACCCCCAAATAATCAAACAAATCATTTAGGCACTTAATAAAAATTTTCATCAGAGTATAAATTAACACATGGTATAAAAGAGGCACGTCACATTATCCAGGAAACTCAAAACACATACAACACATGCTCATAAGGATATGCAACAAGGGGTAAATCACCACAAAGGAACTGAGTCCTTAAAACCCACATATCAATATTTAGAATAAAAGCAGAAACATCTAAACATTGAATCACTTCATTCATATAAACATTATATACATCAACAGTTTAATTCAAGTCATAAGTCATGTTTACAAAACATACACCAACAGATACATACACAGATGTATCACAAAAGAATCAAAACAATTCCTAACTACCCGGTGCTACATATCAGAGCCAACCGACCAAAAATAATGAAGCCACGCTTCACAAAAAACTCTAGCAAACCTACTCTGTAATGCCTCATAGAGCATCATAAAATAGCAGAAGGGTGAGAAACATTATCATAACAAACAATGCATATAATTATATATCTATATACACCAACATAGAATACACATAACATATTCCTCACCGCAACTCATCACAATTCATCACATACCTCACAATGTATATCTACACAACTAAGCATATTCACCGATCATGCTTCACAATTCATAACATTTCCACATAAATATTTACCCTTATGTTTACTTCAACAACTCACATAAACATACACAATTATGTTCATTTCACCAATACATCATATGAAGATGATAATGCAACTCATAGAGACCGACTCACGACTCTATGCAGATGCAAATGCGGTACCGACTCATTCAGCAGGTTCAATTGAAGAACCAAATGGAACCATCGCTCGTTACCAAAGTCACTCCCCGTCGGGCCTTCGATGTTCACCCATCGCTCACACCCCACATGGGCACACGATGTTTCAGGATTGCTCACACCCCACACAGGCACACAATCCTATTGCTCACACCCCACAAGGGCACACAATCGTTCTGCAGATTCTCCACGGAATCAAATATAAACCATCGCTCACACCTCACAAGGGCACACAATCATTTCTTCAGATCCTCCTATGGATCAAAAATAAACCATCGCTCACACCCCACAGGGGCACACGAGGTTTCTGCAGATCCTACGCGGGATCAGACACACAAGAATGCAATCATGATGCTTCACATGCAAAACGACTCCATACACTCTTCAAATGCATACACGTTCACAACATACTCATGCATTCTTCACATCATACAAGTACATACAATTATGCACATTCACATCAATCTCATCATGCATTTTCATTCAATTCAAACAAATGCACAAAATTGCCAAACGGCCACATTTCACACTCCACGATTCACAATCTTGGATTCACGCCATACAGCTGCCCCTAGTATCTCATATCACAACATACAACTATGCATAATAAGAAAGGATTAATCATACTTGAATCGAAGAATTGACATTGGAGTGAAAACACAAGAAAACAACATGCTGACACGCTCGCTACCTTGCTCGCCTAGCGAGCTCCTAGCGAGTGCTCGCTACCTGTTCGCCTAGCGAACAAGCTCGCGAAGGCAAACAGAAGCCACTGACTTGATTCGCTACCTTACTCGCTCAGCGAAGGCTTAGCGAATGCTCGCCACCCCCCTTCGCTACCAGCGAAGAACACCAAAACAATTCTGTCCAAGTCTGGGACTGTTTGCTACCGGCTCGCCACAGCGAATGCTCGCGACCTGCTCGCCTAGCGAACTTGCTAGTGAGGGTCTGCGAACTCAGAATTCCCCACTGTCCAAAACTCCGAAACTCCTCAAAATCAACCCGATTTAATTTCCAACTCGTTCCAGTAGCCTTAGCCCAACATTCTTCGACTAAACTTTACCACTTATTCTCATTTTTAACCGTTAAAACTCAGTTTCTACCGATTAAATCAAATTCGACCTAAAAAAATGGAAAATGAGCAAAACTCTCCCCAATCCAAAATCAAACCAACAGAACATACATAATCATACACATTGAAAGAATAATAAAGTTTCACACCCTTACCCAATTAATCGAAAGCTTAGAAGTTGATTCTTGATGATTCTATGTTTTCTCCTCTTCCTCCTTTTTTCTCTTCTTTCCTTTCTATTTCTTTCTATCTCTTTTCTTTTCTCTCTATTTCCCATTATACTCTTTCTATTCTATTCTATCTCTCTCAAATAACAACTAATTAAGGATTATCTAAAACACCCTCTAATTAATTCCCAAAACTCTCCGAATAATAAAACATCACAATATGCACACATAACATATTAATATTCGAATTCCACAAATATAACAATAATCAATCAAAATAAATCAAAAGACTCAACAAAATGGGAAATTCAGAATCGGGACGTTACAACTCTCCCCCACTTCAGAAATTTTCGTCCTAAAAAATATTACCTGATCCAAACAATTCCGGATGCGACTTCCACATCTAACTCTCCAATTCCCAAGTCATGTTGCCTTCCGCAACACCTCCCCATGCTACTTTCACAAGCACAATATCCTTGCCTCTTAGCTTCTTAATTTCACGATCCAAAATCCTAATCGGTAAAACTTCAACCGTAAGGTTGTCTCTTACTTCAACCTCGTCCATAGGAATCACATGTGACGGATCCAGAATATACTTCCGAAGTTGCAAAACATGGAATACATCATGCAAATTCGAAAGGTTCAGAGGCAACGCCACACGATACGCCACAACACCAACTCGTGCAATAATCTGATACGAACCAAAAAAACGAGAAGTCAACTTCTTTGACTTCAAAGCACGACCCACACCCGTAACCGGTGTAACTCTCAAAAACACATGGTCGCCTTCTTGAAACTCAAGATCCTTCCTTCTCTTGTCATGATAACTCTTCTGCCTACTCTGAGAAGCTTTCATCTTTTCCTGAATAAACTTCACCTTCTCCGTCGTTTGTTGTACCATCTCCGGCCCAACTACCGACTTTTCACCAGTTTCATGCCAACACAAAGGTGTTCGACATCTCCGACCATACAAAACCTCAAATGGTGCCACACCAATACTTGAGTGAAAACTGTTATTGTAGGTGAACTCAATCAACACTAAATAACTATCCCAAGTACCACCTTGCTCTAGTACACAAGCACGCAACAAATCCTCCAACGACTGAATCGTCCTCTCGGTTTGACCATCTGTTTGCGGATGATAAGCTGAACTCAATCTTAGCTTAGAACCCAAAGATCTTTGCAAACTCTCCCAAAACCTTGATGTAAATCTAGGATCTCTATCCGGTACAATACTCTTAGGAACTCCATGCAACTTCACAACCACACGAACATAAATCTCGGCTAACTTCTCCAAAGGATAACTAATATCAATCAGAACGAAATGAGTATATTTAGTAAGCCTATCAACAATCACCCAAATAGCATTATGACCTCCTTGCGTATTCGGCAACCCCGTAACAAAATCCATCGATATACTATCCCATTTCCACTCTGGAATATCCAAAGGTTGCATCAATCCACTAGGCCTATGATGTTCCACCTTAGACTTCTGACAAGTCAAACATGCATACACAAACTAAGCTACATCTCTCTTCAATCCGGACCACCAAAAGATTTTCTTCAAATCTTGATACATCTTATTCGCTCCCAGATGAATACTTAAGTTACTTCGGTGTCCTTCCTCCAATATCATCTTTTTCAACTCCGCATCATCGGGAATACAAATACGACCACGAAATCTTAAAACTCCAAAACCATCAACCTTGAAATCCTCATTCTCACTCATCATCAAGTCAACGAACTTCAAGTCCAACTTCTGCTTTTCACATACGGTTGCAAGAAAATCATTCGTAATACGAACCATACCAAGTCTCACACTTCTCGACGTCATCTCACAAACCAAACTCAAATCTCTAAAGTTCTCCAAAAGTTCCCATTCTTTCATCATCAATGTAGACATGTGCAACGACTTCCGACTTAAGGCATCGGCCACCACATTTTCCTTACCTAGATGGTAATTCAAACTAAAATCATAGTCTTTCAAAAGCTCTAACCACCTCCTTTGCCTCATGTTCAATTCCTTTTGATCAAATAAATACTTCAAACTCTTGTGATCACTAAAAACTTCAAATCTTGCACCATAAAGATAATGCCTCCAAATTTTCAAAACAAACACCACGACCGCTAATTCCAAATCATGCGTAGGGTAATTCTTTTCATGCACTCTCAATTGTCTCGAAGCATAAGCCACAACTTTTCCATATTGCATCAACACACCACCCAAACCTGTCAAGGAAGCATCACAATAAGCCACAAAAGATTCCGTAGGATTCGGCAAAATCAAGACTGGCGCTGTTGCCAATCTTCTCTTTAACTCAATGAAACTCTTCTCATAATCAGCATCCTAAATAAAAGCCTTTCCCTTACAAGTCAACTGCGTTAACGGAAGTGCCAACTTCAAAAACCCTTCAATAAACCTCTGATAATAACCTGCCAAGCCCAAAAAGGTTCGAATCTCCGTAACCGATATAGGAGTCTCCCATTGCATTACCACATCAATCTTCGATGGATCCACACTAATACCATTACCGGAAATAATATGCACGAGAAAACTCACTTCCGACAACCAAAATTCACACTTCGACAACTTAGCATACAATTGTTTCTCTTTCAAAATCTGTAACACAATCCTCAAATGCTCTTCATGCTCCTCTTGAGACTTAGAGTAAATCAAAATGTCGTCGATGAACAAACCACAAAACGATCCAACTGCTCATGAAAAATATGATTCATGTATTCCATAAACACACCCGACACATTAGAAACTCCGAATGGCATCACAGAATATTCGTAATGACCATACCGTGTCCTAAAAGCCGTCTTTGAAATATCCTCCTCCTTAACCCGAATCTGGTGATAACCCGATCTCAAATTAATCTTGCTAAAAACACGTGATCCAACTAATTGGTCCATCAAATCATCGATTCTTGGAAGCGGATACTTATTTTAATTGTCACCTTATTCAACTGCCGATAATCAATGCATAACTGCATACTTCCATCCTTCTTCTTTACAAACAATACCGGCGCACCCCAAGGAGAAACACTTGGTCTTACAAACCTCTTATCCAATAAATCATTCAACTTCCCCTTCAGTTCTACCAATTTCGATGCTGACATACGATACGGTGCCATCGAAATCGGTCTGGTACCGGGAACTAGATCAATAGAAAACTCAACTTCCCTTTTCGGTGGCACATCCGCCATCTCCTCCGGAAACACTTCTGGAAAATCACACACCATCAGAATTTGCATCATACTTGCATTTCAATGCGTAGCATTTCCATCCTGAATGGAGCATTACGCCATAGAAAGATTCAAACATATGCATACGCATACGAAACATAAACCAGGTTGGTTACCTCGTTGGTTTCAGATGTTTGTTTTCCCCTGCAGATAATTGAGATTATGATTCAGGGAGATGTTCGGATAGCCGGATTTGTGGCGCAAGGCGAGCAGTGATCGTGTTCGTCCTATCATGTGGGGCCCATCAGAGTTGCTTGGTTGAGTTTCTCTTCTTCTCCAGCGAAGTTTTCTTCAGACTGTTGTCATGTCAGTATTGAAAATCTTGAAATTACTGCCTGCCGTCGAAGTAGGTGTTTGACGGCTGTCGTCAGAATTACCCCAGTAGAGTTTTTCTTCGGATTGTTGTTACAAGAATCTTGTGGATTAAACCTTCGGAGTTATTACCCTGGTTGAAGGAGTTATACCCTGGTTGAAGGAGTTATATCCTGGTTGAAGGAGTTATACTCCGGTTGAAGGAGTTATACCCTGGTTGAAGGAGTTATATCCTGGTTGAAGGAGTTATATCCTGGTTGAAGGAGTTATACCCTGGTTGAAGGAGTTATACCCCGGTTGAAAGAGTTATATCCCGGTTGAAGGAGTTATACCCTGGTTGAAGGAGTTATACCCTGGTTGAAGGAGTTATACCCTGGTGGAAGGAGTTATACCCTGGTTGAAGGAGTTATACCCTAGTTGAAGGAGTTATACTCTGGTTGAAGGAGTTATACCCTGGTTGAAGGAGTTATACCCTGGTTAAAGGAGTTATTACCCTGGTTGAAGGAATTATATCCTGGTTGAAGGAGTTATTACCCCGGTTGAAGGAGTTATTACCCTGGTTGAAGGAATTATATCCTGGTTGAGGGAGTTGTCACCCTGGTGGATGGAGTTACACCCTGGTTTGAGGAATTATTATGCCTTGTTTGAGGCAGTTATACCCCGGTTGAAGGAGTTATTACCTTTGGCTCGATGCATGCTTATTGTAGCAAGATTTGGAATTAATTGTGGATTCAAGGCCTGTGGCGTCGCGCAGGTGGTTGAGGACGAAATCAAGTCAGTTCTTATTAGATAATTGATCAGTTGTTGCCGTGACAACCAGATTCGGTTTTCTGAATGATATTTTCCCGCAGTGGTGGCGGTGTTATCTTCCCGTAGTGGTGACGGAGTTATCTTCCCGTAGTGGTGACGGAGTTACTTTCCCGCAGTGGTGGCGGAGTTATGTCCCGTAGTGGTGACGGAGTTATTTCCCGTAGTGGTGGCGGTGTTATCTTCCCGTAGCGATGGCGGTGTTATTTTTCTGTAATGGTAATAGAGCCAGTACCCGTAGCGATGGCGGTGTTATATTTCTGTAACGGTGAAGGAGTTATTACCCGTAGCGATGGCGGAGTTATTTCCTGTAGTAATGATAAAGTAGTACCCGTAGCGATGGCGGTGTTGTTTTTCAGATTATCTTCCCGCAGTGGTGGCGGAGTGATGACGGTGTTATTTTTCTGTAATAGTGACAGAGTGATTTTCCTGTATCGTTGGCAGGGTCATGTTGTGTTGACAGAAGTACTTCCCCAGTGAAGTCGTCCAGTTCATTCCAGTATTGACAAGATAATATTGAAATCAGACTTATTCCCCAAATAGTGGTGCAGTTATTTCTGCGGTTGGCAAATTTCCGGGTTCTTAGTATTCAACTGCCTCGTACCGCGAATGTTTGAAGGCTCCGGGCTCTTCACCCAATCGGGTCCAAGTCGCTTGAATAGGGGCAGCTGTTGCACCCTAAAATTTGCTCAACCTTATTCACTTGGTTTATGTTTCAATATCATTAGCATTTGCATATAGAGTCATGTACATAGTCTAATCATCTGCATAGCATAGCATAGCAAATCATCCAACAGGGACCGAGCATTATTCTCATCTCTATGGGCCTATCAAGAGGTTATTATTCTAATCCAATCTCCCTTAAGTCATCAGAAAGAATTTGAAAGCTAAAGAGGTCAATAGATCAAGCAGTGCATCTATCTCCTATCTGAGGGTATCTAGGGATCATCAAAGAAATTGTGAGCTGTGGGCTGAGCATGGAGAGTATGTGGGCATCATGGAAGACTTAGAAAGTCATTTGGAGAAGGAGACAAGTCATTGGTGTGATCACAAGAGCTGCAGTTGAAGACAGTCAACTAGGGTTTCATCTGGGTCAACCCTAGGTCAACTCTAGGTCAATTGACTGATTGAAAGGCATTAAGGGCTATTGGAGAGATGTGGGGTTCATCATTTGACATGTAAATAAGGATATGTTGTTATGCTAAGAATAAATCAAGAGGAATCAAGGAGAAGAGGAGTTTCTAAATTAGGGTTTCTGTGTAAAATCCCCTAGTTTAGGTCAAATTTCCAAGCAAGATAAGTCAAAATGCAAGCTTAAAATGGATCCTTGGCCAACATGAAACTTGTAGAGGATCTCAAGACCTTTAATTTGAGTGGTGGAAGACATCAAGGAGATTTATAGAACTCAAGTTATGGTCCTTACAAGTTACAGGTCATCTGAGGTATCTGAAATTTTGTCTGTGAAAGTGACTTGACTTCCAAGCTATTTTTACCCCTCAAGGAGATTTCAAATGAATTTCTGGTCAACATAAGAATTGTTCCTAATTGTCTTAGCTTTCTAGAATGGTAGAGTATGCCTTCATATGACTTGTGGAACTCTACGTATGGTCTTGGCAAGCAAAGGGTATTTTGGTCATTTGAGAATTACAGGTCATTCAAGCCTATGCCCAAAACTCATACAAGGAGGCTTCAAATGGAAAACTTCACAACATCAAACTTGTTCCAAATGACATTTTGAGTCTAGATAAGTGACATGAAAGATTTGAAAGATTCATAGCACAAGGTTTCAAAATTGGTGGATTTAATGAATAAAAAAGGACTTAAAAATGAGATTTTTCATATTTTGGCCAAATGAGGTGAAATTATAGGTAATTTTGATTGGAAAAATCATTTTGAAAACATTGGCTAAAGTGGAATTTTGAGTTTAGTTCAAGTTTTGAAAGTTACTCATGGTTACTTATAATGGAAGGTACATAAGCCAAATCCAAGGGAAATCATACATGGGAAGTTTCTCCAAGCTTCTAGGAGTTTCTAAATTCACCTATATATTGATATGAAGAGGTTCATGCAAGGGTTGGTGCTTCATATTGTTCATAAACACAAGTTTCACACACTTTTTTCCAATTTGCAAAATCAACAAACTCTCTTTCTCTTCCATCTTCATTCTTTTCTTCTCCACAAACACACTCTTCTGATCATTGTGAGCATTTTCATACCAAAATTGAGGTGGATCCATGGAGTCTTGAAGGTGCAAGATTAAAGTTGCAAGAAAAGCAAATTGATATCAAACTCAAGATTCAAGCAATATACGTCAAAGTTTTTGCATACAGAACTTAAAGCATTCATCAAGGATCAATATTGGAGAGTAGCAAGCATTGAAGTGAGGTGCAAGTGCCATTACCATCATCATCTTGCAGGTTTGCAAAAGCTTGCGAATTTCATTATTTATGCATTTCTAGATCATGTGGTTAGGATATTTACGATTAGAGACCATAGGTTATCACTCCTGGAAAGTTTGAGCATGTTCTATGGAGTTTGAGATTTTGACATGTTACTTTAAAGAGCAAGAACAAGTTGTGTGTTAGGTTTCAATGATCATGTGATAGTGTAGAGTGATGAGGACAATAGGTAGAACAGGTTTATACCATTGGAATTAAGCTTCATCGTGATTGATCTCAGAGAATTATGGTGGAACCCTAATGTTCATGATTTCTGTTTGAGTGATATAAGAGGTTTCAGTGGAAATTATTGGCACCATTGTATTCTTGGAGAAAAATGGAGCATCTTTGCTCTTGGAAGTTTGGATTTTCATCGAGCATGGAGGGAGAACGAAGGACCTGAAATTCGTGCATGAAATCTGTTGAAACTGAAAACCCTAGCTCACTTGGGGACGATGAGCCTCCATCGTTGGATTGTCCTGGATATTTGACTCATTAATCTCATCGCACGACCACGGTTCAATTTTAGAAATGGAGGGAAAGACTCAAAGCCAAAACGCAGCGTTCTGTTTAGTGATGAATTCTGGGCTCAGCAAGTCAGTGCTACTCGCACCCCTCACACGGCCCAATCCCTTTTTTTTAACTAAAATGCATTGCTATTCATACCGTTGCTTTTCCAATTTTCGTTTAATTTTCTTTTCATTTTCTGATGGCAATTGGGCCCAGGCGCGCCCTGCTAGGCGCACCCCCCTTCCTGGGCCCATCATAGAAAGCAACTGGGCGCTTCTACTTTTCTCACCCCCCATCCCATTTTTTTTGTATTTTCTTATTTAATTTCTTTTAATTTTCTTGCATTTTATAAAATCATATAAAAATGAAAAATCATTGTTTTTTAATGCTTGTTTTTTCTACATGTTCATAATTTTGTCTAGAAAAATATCAATAAATAAAAATGGCATTTTATTTTGTTTTAATATTTTTCATGCATTTTTCTTGTAAATAGCATTTTAGTGAGTTTAGTTTGATACATGAATTTGGTAATTTTGGTTTGAATAGTTGCTTTAACATTTTTAATCCATTCTTTTTAGGTTGTTTAGTTTAGACATTCAACTTGTATATACAATTTAGTTCACAATTTTAGGATTAATTTTAGGAGATTTGTTTAGATGTGAACAACATGAACAAAATTAGGGTTTAGGGGACA
The DNA here is from genome assembly GCA_963859935.3 of Lathyrus sativus. Taxonomy (NCBI): domain Eukaryota; kingdom Viridiplantae; phylum Streptophyta; class Magnoliopsida; order Fabales; family Fabaceae; genus Lathyrus; species Lathyrus sativus. Next base: position 138,556,396 of record OZ012736.1, on the reverse strand, counting down.
ACATAGGTGAATAAGTTCATTTCCCTTAGGAGTTAGAAATTGAATCTTTGGGGTATGGGACTATAGGGATTAGGGGTAGTTATTAGATCCCTTAGAAAATATCAGGATTTCCCTACTGCTATTAGTATACTGTCTATATTTGTTTGACTGGTGTGGTGTCCCCTCTGGGGATTATGATTTGTCTGTGTGGGTATTGGGATTGCTTGGGGATTGGGAGAGCTGAAGACTTATGATGATGAAGCCATTGGAGATCCAGAGACTGAAGACCAACCTCCAGAGTTGAAGAGGAGATTCTTGCTAGCAGCTGTTGAGGAGACTAGGGTTTAGGAGCTAGGCAGAGCTCTAGATTAGAAAGCTTGTTTCTCAAACATGGAATGCCTTGTCTGCATCCATCCTTTCTCTATGATTCAAAGTCTCTTTCAAATATCCACCTCCTTCCTTTGGAAGGATCAGTGAATGTATTTGAGAGATAGAACTTTTGAGGGAAAATTATCTGTATAATGTTAACAGTTGATGAACCACCCTTGGTAGGTAATTGACTGGCTAACATTCATTCACTTCATCTTGTTGACTGATGTTCATCCTGGAGATTGAGACTGGAAGAAAAGCCATTGTAGATGGAAGATTGATGATCAAGACCTTGCTTGAAGGCTGTGTAGATGGAGATTGATGCTTGCTAAAGCTTGTAGCTGTTTGGAGATGACTTGAAGACAGATGTTGATGCAGAGCTGCTGTGGCTGTTTTTTCTGCTGTATTTCATTTCTGATGTATTGATTGGTTTTCCTGACTGTATTGCTCGCTGTTTAACCTGTTGGGTTGAAGGTGAATCCTGTTCACTTTTGCCTATTGTTTTCTAGGTTCGAGGTTGAGTGGGACTCCCTTGCCTCGCTTGTATTGTTGCATCCATGCATTTTACTGCTTTTGTATATATCTGTTGTTTCTGTTTACGTCTATTCCCTTAGGATCTCTGTTTCTCTCTGCGCAAGAGAGGAACATGATAGACACTAGGTCTTAACCCATGCATGATAACATTAGGTTAGTTTGATTCCCTCCGCAACCGTAGGTTAGAGTTCTGTCTCTTTCTTTCTCAAAATAAACAGAAAAACACTATAATATTTCAAACACAATAAAAGACACTTCTTCCGTAAAAGAATGTGAACTCATCAAGACGTCATTTTTGTCCGCTTGGGCTGGTAATCAGAAAAACCTTTTTCAGAAGGAATAAAACAAATCAAAATAGACTTGTGTCGTACGTGGCCCGAACTACGTTTGCTCTGATCTTTCATGCTGTATGAAAGTACGTAGGCATAGGATGCGATATCCTAGCGAGCAACCTTCCCCTCCCTTCCCGTAGGTAGGCGAACTACGTTGACTATAATTTCTCGTTCCAGACGAGAATACGTAGGCATAAAGTGCGATACTTTGCCGAGTCATTTTCTTTTCTTTTAACCCTTAACCCTTAGTTTAGATAGAATAACAATATATACCCGAAAACAAGCGTGGATCCCGTCGAGTACGACGGACGTGAGGGGTGCTAATACCTTCCCCTTGCGTAACCGACTCCCGAATCCAGGTTTTGGTTGCGATGACCATACCTTTCCCGTCTTTGCGGTAGGTTTACTCTGAGCGTTTCCTTTCCCTCCTGTGGGATAAATAACGCACGGTGGCGACTCTTCTGTTCAGCCGGCGCCGATTTTCGCAGTAGCGACAGCTGGCGACTCTGCTGGGGACAGCGATAGTTCCCTATGTGAGTCTGCTGGGGATCCAACGTCCCCTGGCTGCTAAGGACTGCGATAGTTCCTTATGCATTTGGGATCCAACGTCCCTCTAGAGAGTCAATCCTAACGCTTGTTTTCCCGTCGAGGATTTTGTATGGATTTATATTTCTGACCTTTATTTTCAGCATTGTATATATTGTTATTATTGCTGTATTGGGTTGTGAAGGGTGGTTCTATGATTGAGAGATAAGCCGGACCTGGGCTTGAGTGCACCTAGAATTAGAGTAGAAAGTAGTGGGCGCGTGCCGGCTTTGCTTGCATTAGTGTCTCATGAAATCTACACTCGGACGAGGTTCTTCTGGTTGGCTTCTTTTTCTACCCTTTGGGTCGAAGGGGTTGTTGGTCAGCTGAATTGTCGACTCCGGGAACCGATCATTTGGAAGTTGGCTAAGTGAGGCCTCTTCAGGATTTGATGATGTCACTCCTTCTGGGAATCGTATCATCAACCCTGAAAGTCTGTGACACCGACGACTGCATAGGATGCCATACCTTTGTCAGTTACTAGGACATCCACCTGTGAGAGGGTTTGGGGTTATGCAGGTAACTAGACCTTCAGACTACCGGTTATTTTCTTGATCTGAGATCCTGGATATTTATGGAGAGTTCTGAGGTCTGTCAGAGACCAGTTGGAGAGTTCTGAGGTCTGTCAGAGACCAGTGGGAGATATGATTGGAGGTCTATCAGAGACCAGTCAGAGTTATGGGTCTATCAGAGACCAGTGTTGGAGCTTTGTTGTAGGTCTATCTGAGGCCAGGGCTTGAGGAATTCTGGAGAGTCTATCTGAGACTTCTTGATATGGTTCAGGCTTTTCAGCCGGGGCACTTGATCCCTGTTGACTATGTGCATACGCATTCGCATTTTCATTCATATGTTGGTAGCATATTGCATATCCATTTTGCATTACAGGTACTGGTTCGAAATTGTATCTCATCTCTTGCATCTCAGTAGGTGTTTACAGAATTGCAAACCAACACCCCCATCGATACTCCACTCGCACCAACTGCCGAAGAATCATGGATCAAATGCAGAACGAGATGCAAGATGTGCGCGAGAAGCTAGCTCTCTTTATGCAGACCATGGAAGCTATTGCAAAAGGTCAGGAGAATTTGCAAGCCATGGTGCAGCCTCTGTTGGTCAGAAACGCTGGGCATGGAAATGAGGATCATCAGTCTGCGCGAGTCGACACTGTTCTTGGAGATGGCACTCCCACGCCAGTGGCTCCACCTGTAGTCAATATACCTGCTGCTAATGTCAACAACGCTACCGCTGCTGGGAACGGTAACGTCGGAGTTGGGAACGAGACTGCTGTCCATAACGTTGGGCTTGGTGATATCAACTTGGGTGATAATTTGGGAGGCAATGGCTTCGATAATGCTGGATTCGGGTTCAATGATCAAGGATTCGATAATGCTGGGAAATATGGTTTCAATGCTCAAGGCTTTGGGCAGGACGGTTTTGGTGTGACCAATCAGGGTTACGGAGGTTTCGAAAATGGAAACGGCGCTGGGTTAATGACTTTTGGACCTGCTGGAGTTGCTCAGGGGTACGGCAACAGAGGGCGAGGCCCGGTGATGAATCAGATCAGAGTTGGCCGTAATAATGGATACGATGGGTATGGAGCTGGGAATGGTATCTGGCAAGAGGATCAGCAGGAGGACGCTTTCTCCGGTGGAGGTTTCAAGGGACCGATGGATGACTCCCAGAAGATCAGAATGCTAGAAGAGCAGATGAGGGGGGTCCTGAACCAAAGTGCTGTGGGCTTAGACATGTCAACAATGGGTCTGGTACCTGGCTTAAGGGTGCCAATCAAATTCAAAGCTCCTACGTTTGATAAGTATAAAGGGGACACCTGTCCGAAAGTGCACGTGCGGGCTTATTACAGAAAAATGTCTGCATATTCAACTGATGAGAGAATGCTAATGCATTTCTTTCAAGATAGTCTGTCAGGCCCTTCCCTAGAGTGGTATATGGGATTGGAGCCAACTAATATCAAGACATGGAAACAGCTAGCAGAGGCATTTGTAGCTCACTATAAGTATAACAGCGACTTGGCGCCCAATCGGGTCCAATTGCAAGGGCTGTCTCAGAAGAAGGGTGAGAGCTTTAAAGAGTATGCGCAAAGATGGCGCGACATGGCTGCCAGGGTCCGTCCTCCTTTAGAAGACAAGAAAATGAATGACATGTTCATCGGAACATTCACCGGCATGTTTTATGACAAGTTGTTTCACACATCTTTGGCCAGTTTCTCAGACTTAGTTCTGATGGGGGAGAAGATTGAAAATAACATTAAGGTAGGAAGGTTCCAAGCAGGTGAGCCTACTTCAGCTGGAAGCAATAAGAAAGCTTTCGGGGGTAGAAAACAGGAAGATGCCAATTCGGTATGTAGCTCTCGGGGAAGAAATAGGGGGTGGAGGCAATACCAACCGCAACAAGCTGCAAGCGTGACAATCCCCGCGCAACATCAGCAACAGCCGTAACAGCAGGGGCAACAACATCCGGCTCAGCGAAGAATTCAGAATGGGAAGCCGAAAAGGGTATTTGATCCGCCGCCAATGTCGTACGCCGAGCTTCTTCAGACTTTGTTACGGTTACAGTTGGTCGAGAAAAGAACGATGGCTCCTCCGACAGGGATCCCACCACCCAGTTATAACGCTAATGAGCATTGTGAATTCCACTCTGGGGCACCCGGCCATAATATCGAAAACTGCCACGCTTTCAAGCATAAAGTGCAAGATTTGCTTGATAGCACTGTTATTAATTTTGGTACGGAAGGGCCCAATATTACACAACAACCAATGCCAAACCATGAATAGGCTGGAGTATGGTGGACAAATAGGAGTTCTATAGTTCGGGTGGGCCGTTAAAAGTAGATCAGAACAGTGGCAGGCTGCCTCTAATAACTGATTGTGAAGATAGCTGGTTCAGTAGTAGGACAGATGTGAAAGCCCGGTTCTCGGAAGCTGGCATTTTTCTTTGTTTTATCTTGTCATTTCTTTACGTTTGTAGTTTCTTTCCTGTTTGCAGTCTTGTTCGTAAAACTTGTTGTTTTCATTCAATTGATGATAATGAAATAAATATGCATGTTTTGATTAAATCCATTCGTGTTCACTAATTGTTTTTATAAATGTCCAACACCTGGTTAAGAGGAATCTGGGGGGGATGACGAAAATGAACGACATGCAACTTCCGATTGCATGCTTTTGAAATAAAACCTGCTGATGATGTACAGGCATTGTTTCAAATCCCTAAACACCGGAGATATAAGGAAGATAATCCCTTGTCAACCCCTTTGAGCCTTGTAGTAGGAGTTTCTTTCTGCAAATGAAAAACCCTCAATCTTAACCTGGGGCAGGGCAGGTGTTAGCTAATTTGGCCGAGCGTTCAAATTGCAAAAGGAGTGTCCGTTCGAGGATCAATCACACCTCTAGAGGTCGTGCCTAAGAAACCACAATGGAGTGAAACAGTCACATTATTCCACGAAAAGTCAGACAAACCAGTGTCACACGACTTGTTCAAAAAGAAAAAACGAAAAGCGAAAAGAATCAAAAAGCCCGCTAAGTCAAAACTTGAAAACAAACGACTTAGGCAAAAATGAGGGCATCCCGCTGGACTTAAAGAATCAAAAGAAACTCAAAAGGAGTCAGTCCAGGCAAAAGTTAGGGATAAGAAAAAGATGAAAGGAGGACAAAAAGAAAAATCCTCAAATCAAATGCGAGTCGTGTGACCTCAAGTGTCAAAGACGAAAAGTGAGTGGCTGTCGCTCCCCACAATCACAATTTCTCGAACTATCACTCCTATCTTTTAGCCTCTGAGAGGTGAGCGCTAAGGTCGAATTAGTTGAACGTAGGATGGGAGAACATCAAGGAGAGTGGGTGGGTTAAAATAAACTTTGAGCCTTTATCCTTTTCTTCAAAAACCGTGAACCTGACCACGTTACAACCTTCAAAAGACCTAATTGAAGCAGGTTGTTTCGAAAGCATACTTCGGTAAAGGTCGCGTCGATTCTGACTCCTGAAAGGGTTCCTCTTACCATGTTGGTACTGATGTTGATAAATGTTTTGTGCATTATATGCTATAAACTGTTTTTCCCTTTTCCCAGTGAACAGATTGGATGTCAAAACTATCATATGTGTTGCATTAATACGTCTTTTACGTAGAACAACTTGTTTTACTTGCGAGTAAGCGCTTGACAGCAGAAAAGTTTCCTACAGTGGAAAGTATGGTCAGGATAGAATGCAGAGCGCCCGAATGCTCCGCAAGCCGGGGCAAGCTGTTATCGTGATCCCCAGTCAGGTCAGCCATTCAAAGTCAATTATTCTGGGGCAATCAGGTCGAGATTCGGTAAATCTCTCATAGTTGGAGGTACTGCTCTGGATCAGCTAATCAGGGGCAAAGTCATTGCAATCAGGGGCAGGCCATCTTAAGAGCGCAGAAGTTACTCTTTATTCGAGAAGCATTTGATGGGAAGTATCTCCCCGAAGTTCAGAATGCTGGGGCAGTTCATATCAGACCAACGGGGTACAAATGTTCAGATTCCCTTTTGAGGACTATCCCCACAAAGGTCCCACAGACCGGGGCATATCAGAAGCGAAGGAATTGTTCTTCTCCGTATCATCAGAGCTACTTAGAGCTATTCGAGAAGATTCAGTCAATCTTAAAGTGTGAGACGAATGTCGGGAAGTCATGTTACGGTCTTCCGATTCTTCACCCAAATCCATGTTGGCGATCACTGTGAGGCCCATCCGTGTTGGCGCATCAGTTTCCAAATCCGATCGTCATCAGTACGCAGGAAGACTCCGTCTATTTTCTCCAACAAAAATCCAGTTTTTCAGTGGCACGGGTGAGCTATCCCCAGAGAAGTCCAATCATATTTGGCACATCTGCTATGCCCCAGCAGAGTTATATTCCCCAGCAGGGTGTTACTTCAACGAGGTGTTTGGTTAAGTTCCCAAATTCCCCAGCGGAGTTGATGCTACTCTTCCAGCATTTATTTTGCTGGAATAATTCTGTGATATCCGGTTTATCCCCAGCAGAGTTGGCTTCGTCTTCAGCATTTGTTTTGCTGAAGTGGTTTTCTGTACCCGACTTTCTCCAACAGCTCGAGCCTGCATTAGCATATTGCATACAGCATCATACTTGCATCATACTTGCATTTCAATGCGTAGCATTTCCATCCTGAATGGAGCATTACGCCATAGAAAGATTCAAACATATGCATACGCATACGAAACATAAACCAGGTTGGTTACCTCGTTGGTTTCAGATGTTTGTTTTCCCCTGCAGATAATTGAGATTATGATTCAGGGAGATGTTCGGATAGCCGGATTTGTGGCGCAAGGCGAGCAGTGATCGTGTTCGTCCTATCATGTGGGCCCCATCAGAGTTGCTTGGTTGAGTTTCTCTTCTTCTCCAGCGAAGTTTTCTTCAGACTGTTGTCATGTCAGTATTGAAAATCTTGAAATTACTGCCTGCCGTCGAAGTAGGTGTTTGACGGCTGTCGTCTGAATTACCCCAGTAGAGTTTTTCTTCGGATTGTTGTTACAAGAATCTTGTGGATTAAACCTTCGGAGTTATTACCCTGGTTGAAGGAGTTATACCCTGGTTGAAGGAGTTATACCCTGGTTGAAGGAGTTATATCCTGGTTGAAGGAGTTATACTCCGGTTGAAGGAGTTATACCCTGGTTGAAGGAGTTATATCCTGGTTGAAGGAGTTATATCCTGGTTGAAGGAGTTATACCCTGGTTGAAGGAGTTATACCCCGGTTGAAGGAGTTATATCCCGGTTGAAGGAGTTATACCCTGGTTGAAGGAGTTATACCCTGGTTGAAGGAGTTATACCCTGGTGGAAGGAGTTATACCCTGGTTGAAGGAGTTATACCCTGGTTGAAGGAGTTATACTCTGGTTGAAGGAGTTATGCCCTGGTTGAAGGAGTTATACCCTGGTTGAAGGAGTTATTACCCTGGTTGAAGGAATTATATCCTGGTTGAAGGAGTTATTACCCCGGTTGAAGGAGTTATTACCCTGGTTGAAGGAATTATATCCTGGTTGAGGGAGTTGTCACCCTGGTGGATGGAGTTACACCCTGGTTTGAGGAATTATTATGCCTTGTTTGAGGCAGTTATACCCCGGTTGAAGGAGTTATTACCTTTGGCTCGATGCATGCTTATTGTAGCAAGATTTGGAATTAATTGTGGATTCAAGGCCTGTGGCGTCGCGCAGGTGGTTGAGGACGAAATCAAGTCAGTTCTTATCAGATAATTGATCAGTTGTTGCCGTGACAACCGGATTCGGTTTTCTGAATGATATTTTCCCGCAGTGGTGGCGGTGTTATCTTCCCGTAGTGGTGACGGAGTTATCTTCCCATAGTGGTGACGGAGTTACTTTCCCGTAGTGGTGGCGGAGTTATTTCCCGTAGTGGTGATGGAGTTATTTCCCGTAGTGGTGGCGGTGTTATCTTCCCGTAGCGATGGCGGTGTTATTTTTCTGTAATGGTAATAGAGCCAGTACCCGTAGCGATGGCGGTGTTATCTTTCTGTAACGGTGAAGGAGTTATTACCCGTAGCGATGGCGGAGTTATTTCCTATAGTAATGATAAAGTAGTACCCGTAGCGATGGCGGTGTTGTTTTTCAGATTATCTTCCCGCAGTGGTGGCGGAGTGATGACGGTGTTATTTTTCTGTAATAGTGACAGAGTGATTTTCCTGTATCGTTGGCAGGGTCATGTTGTGTTAACAGAAGTACTTCCCCAGTGAAGTCGTCTAGTTCATTCCAGTATTGACAAGATAATATTGAAATCAGACTTATTCCCCAAATAGTGGTGCAATTATTTCTGCAGTTGGCAAATTTCCGGGTTCTTAGTATTCAACCGTCTCGTACCGCGAATGTCTGAAGGCTCCGGGCTCTTCACCCAATCGGGTCCAAGTCGCTTGAATAGGGGCAGCTGTTGCACCCTAAAATTTGCTCAACCTTATTCACTTGGTTTATGTTTCAATATCATTAGCATTTGCATATAGAGTCATGTACATAGTCTAATCATCTGCATAGCATAGCATAGCAAATCATCCAACAGGGACCGAGCATTATTCTCATCTCTATGGGGCCTATCAAGAGGTTATTATTCTAATCCAATCTCCCTCAAGTCATCAGAAAGAATTTGAAAGCTAAAGAGGTCAATAGATCAAGCAGTGCATCTATCTCCTATCTGAGGGTATCTGGGGATCATCAAAGAAATTGTGAGCTGTGGGCGGAGCATGGAGAGTATGTGGGCATCATGGAAGACTTAGAAAGTCATTTGGAGAAGGAGACAAGTCATTGGTGTGATCACAAGAGCTGCAGTTGAAGACAGTCAACTAGGGTTTCATCTAGGTCAACCCTAGGTCAACTCTAGGTCAATTGACTGATTGAAAGGCATTAAGGGCTATTGGAGAGATGTGGGGTTCATCATTTGACATGAAAAGAAGGATATGTTGTTATGCTAAGAAGAAATCAAGAGGAATCAAGGAGAAGAGGAGTTTCTAAATTAGGGTTTCTGTGTAAAATCCCCTAGTTTAGGTCAAATTTCCAAGCAAGATAAGTCAAAATGCAAGCTTCAAATGGATCCTTGGCCAACATGAAACTTGTAGAGGATCTCAAGACCTTTAATTTGAGTGGTGGAAGACATCAAGGAGATTTATAGAACTCAAGTTATGGTCCTTGCACGTTACAGGTCATCTGAGGTATCTGAAATTTTGTCTGTGAAAGTGACTTGACTTCCAAGCTATTTTTACCCCTCAAGGAGATTTCAAATGAATTTCTGGTCAACATAAGAATTGTTCCTCATTGTCTTAAATTTCTAGAATGGTGTAGTATACCTTCATATGATTTGTGGAACTCTACTTATGGTCTTGGCAAGCAAAGGGTATTTTGGTCATTTGAGAATTACAGGTCATTCAAGCCTATGCCCAAAACTCATACAAGGAGGCTTCAAATGGAAAACTTCACAACATCAAACTTGTTCCAAATGACATTTTGAGTCTAGAAAAGTGACCATGAAAGATTGGAAAGATTCATAGCACAAGGTTTCAAAATTGGTGGATTTAATGAATAAAAAAGGACTTAAAAATGAGATTTTTCATATTTTGGCCAAATGAGGTGATATTATAGGTCATTTTGATTGGAAAAATCATTTTGAAAACATTGGCTAAAGTGGAATTTTGAGTTTAGTTCAAGTTTTGAAAGTTACTCATGGTTACTTATAATGGAAGGTACATAAGCCAAATCCAAGGGAAATCATACATGGGAAGTTTCTCCAAGCTTCTAGGAGTTTCTAAATTCACCTATATATTGATATGAAGAGGTTCATGCAAGGGTTGGTGCTTCATATTGTTCATAAACACAAGTTTCACACACTTTTTTCCAATTTGCAAAATCAACAAACTCTCTTTCTCTTCCATCTTCATTCTTTTCTTCTCCACAAACACACTCTTCTGATCATTGTGAGCATTTTCATACCAAAATTGAGGTGGATCCATGGAGTCTTGAAGGTGCAAGATTAAAGTTGCAAGAAAAGCAAATTGATATCAAAATCAAGATTCAAGCAATATACGTCAAAGTTTTTGCATACAGAACTTAAAGCATTCATCAAGGATCAATATTGGAGAGTAGCAAGCATTGAAGTGAGGTGCAAGTGCCATTACCATCATCATCTTGCAGGTTTGCAAAAGCTTGCGAATTTCATTATTTATGCATTTCTAGATCATGTGGTTAGGATATTTACGATTAGAGACCATAGGTTATCACTCCTGGAAAGTTTGAGCATGTTCTATGGAGTTTGAGATTTTGACATGTTACTTTAAAGAGCAAGAACAAGCTGTGTGTTAGGTTTCAATGATCATGTGATAATGTAGAGTGATGAGGACAACAGGTAGAATAGGTTTATACCATTGGAATTAAGCTTCATCGTGATTGATCTCAGAGAATTATGGTGGAACCCTAATGTTCATGATTTCTGTTTGAGTGATATAAGAGGTTTCAGTGGAAATTATTGGCACCATTGTATTCTTGGAGAAAAATGGAGCATCTTTGCTCTTGGAAGTTTGGATTTTCATCGAGCATGGAGGGAGAACGAAGGACCTGAAATTCGTGCATGAAATCTGTTGAAACTGAAAACCCTAGCTCACTTGGGGACGATGAGCCTCCATCGTTGGATTGTCCTGGATATTTGACTCATTAATCTCATCGCACGGCCACGGTTCAATTTCAGAAATGGAGGGAAAGACTCAAAGCCAAAACGCAGCGTTCTGTTTAGTGATGAATTCTGGGCTCAGCAAGTCAGTGCTACTCGCACCCCTCACACGGCCCAAACCCTTTTTTTTAACTAAAATGCATTGCTATTCATACCGTTGCTTTTCCAATTTTCGTTTAATTTTCTTTTCATTTTCTGATGGCAATTGGGCCCAGGCGCGCCTTGCTAGGCGCACCCCCCTTCCTGGGCCCATCATAGAAAGCAACTGGGCGCTTCTACTTTTCTCACCCCCCATCCCATTTTTTTTGTATTTTCTTATTTAATTTCTTTTAATTTTCTTGCATTTTATAAAATCATATAAAAATGAAAAATCATTGTTTTTTAATGCTTGTTTTTTCTACATGTTCATAATTTTATCTAGAAAAATATCAATAAATAAAAATGGCATTTTATTTTGTTTTAATATTTTTCATGCATTTTTCTTGTAACTAGCATTTTAGTGAGTTTAGTTTGATACATGAATTTGGTAATTTTGGTTTGAATAGTTGCTTTAACATTTTTAATCCATTCTTTTTAGGTTGTTTAGTTTAGACATTCAACTTGTATATACAATTTAGTTCACAATTTTAGGATTAATTTTAGGAGATTTGTTTAGATGTGAACAACATGAACAAAATTAGGGTTTAAGGGACAACATAGGTGAATAAGTTCATTTCCCTTAGGAGTTAGAAATTGAATCTTTGGGGTATGGGACTATAGGGATTAGGGGTAGTTATTAGATCCCTTAGAAAATATCAGGATTCCCCTACTGCTATTAGTATACTGTCTATATTTGTTTGACTGGTGTGGTGTGCCCTCTGGGGATTATGATTTGTCTGTGTGGGTATTGGGATTGCTTGGGGATTGGGAGAGCTGAAGACTTATGATGATGAAGCCATTGGAGATCCAGAGACTGAAGACCAACCTCCAGAGTTGAAGAGGAGATTCTTGCTAGCAGCTGTTGAGGAGACTAGGGTTTAGGAGCTAGGCAGAGCTCTAGATTAGAAAGCTTGTTTCTCAAACATGGAATGCCTTGTCTGCATCCATCCTTTCTCTATGATTCAAAGTCTCTTTCAAATATCCACCTCCTTCCTTTGGAAGGATCAGTGAATGTATTTGAAAGATAGAACTTTTGAGGGAAAATTATCTGTATAATGTTAACAGTTGATGAACCACCCTTGGTAGGTAATTGACTGGCTAACATTCATTCACTTCATCTTGTTGACTGATGTTCATCCTGGAGATTGAGACTGGAAGAAAAGCCATTGTAGATGGAAGATTGATGATCAAGACCTTGCTTGAAGGCTGTGTAGATGGAGATTGATGCTTGCTAAAGCTTGTAGCTGTTTGGAGATGACTTGAAGACAGATGTTGATGCAGAGCTGCTGTGGCTGTTTTTTCTGTTGTATTTCATTTCTGATGTATTGATTGGTTTTCCTGACTGTATTGCTCGCTGTTTAACCTGTTGGGTTGAAGGTGAATCCTGTTCACTTTTGCCTATTGTTTTCTAGGTTCGAGGTTGAGTGGGACTCCCTTGCCTCGCTTGTATTGTTGCATCCATGCATTTTACTGCTTTTGTATATATCTGTTGTTTCTGTTTACGTCTATTCCCTTAGGATCTCTGTTTCTCTCTGCGCAAGAGAGGAACATGATAGACACTAGGTCTTAACCCATGCATGGTAACATTAGGTTAGTTTGATTCCCTCCGCAACCGTAGGTTAGAGTTCTGTCTCTTTCTTTCTCAAAATAAACAGAAAAACACTATAATATTTCAAACACAATAAAAGACACTTCTTCCGTAAAAGAATGTGAACTCATCAAGACGTCATTTTTGTCCGCTTGGGCTGGTAATCAGAAAAACCTTTTTCAGAAGGAATAAAACAAATCAAAATAGACTTGTGTAGTACGTGGCCCGAACTACGTTTGCTCTGATCTTTCATGCTGTATGAAAGTACGTAGGCATAGGATGCGATATCCTAGCGAGCAACCTTCCCCTCCCTTCCCGTAGGTAGGCGAACTACGTTGACTATAATTTCTCGTTCCAGACGAGAATACGTAGGCATAAAGTGCGATACTTTGCCGAGTCATTTTCTTTTCTTTTAACCCTTAACCCTTAGTTTAGATAGAATAACAATCTATACCCAAAAACAAGCGTGGATCCCGTCGAGTACGACGGACGTGAGGGGTGCTAATACCTTCCCCTTGCGTAACCGACTCCCGAATCCAGGTTTTGGTTGCGATGAGCATACCTTTCCCGTCTTTGCGGTAGGTTTACTCTGAGCGTTTCCTTTCCCTCCTGTGGGATAAATAACGCACGGTGGCGACTCTTCTGTTCAGCCGGTGCCGATTTTCGCAGTAGCGACAATGCACACCAAAGAAGTAGCTACCGACCCCGAAGCGGGAGTCTCAATAACCATGTCACCACTCAAAGAAACCATGCACAAACCCAAACGCTTAGAACACTCAAGAGAAATGAACGAATGAGTCACTCTAGTATCAATAATAGCAACTAAAGACATATTATTAATAAAGCATGTACCTTTAATCAAGCGATCCGCATTAGTAGTGTTTGAACTTGCTAATGCAAATACTTTTCCACCCGACTGAGCTTGCTTTGGTTTGGTACACTTAGTGCTAATATGACCAACTTCCCCACAATTAAAACACTTTACCGCATTCCTTCTACACTCAAAAGTGACACGTCCAAAACTTCCATAGTTAGTACACTTCTCCGCAGTCTTCCCACATTCAAAAGATTTGTGGCCCATCATGTAACGCCTGTTTTATTTCGATTAAATTTAGTTATGACTTTACCGTGTTTCGTTGCGTCATGGTCGTATTTGAAAATGTGTTTGTTTCGAATAAAGGAATTGAATCGGTCGAATTTCGGGCAAAAGTGCAGAATCCCGTAGCAGTTTTAGGGAAAACTTCGAAAACTCATATCTCTTGATCCGTAAGTCGGTTTTAGTCCCCGTTCGAAGCGTTAGAAAGCTTAAGAAATGTTATGTCTAAGAAAAATGAAATTTTGCTGATATAACGATCGTCACAGGCATGTGACGGTCGTCACGGTCGTGACGCTCATCAAGAACTTGTTACGATCGTCATAGTAATAAAATCCAGAGAATTGGAACGTGGGGAAGTTTAGTACGGTTATTCCATATTTCACTTACTCTCATTTTGTCGGTTTTTGAAAATAAAAACATAACGAAAAAGAAAGTATCGTAGTTGAGAGAAGGGGAGAACGGAAGAATTGTCGATCGGTGAAAATTGGAAGAGAATTACAGGAGAGTTACCGTAAACCAGAACCGGAACCGGGAGCATGGAATTGGCCTCTATTCTAAGGTAAGGGTGGGGTTCAATTCTATAACCGTGGGTATGATCGATTTCATGTAGGGAATCGATTCATAGGTATAATTTTCGTTAATCGATAAATGTTAGGGACGAGGTTTTTCTATGTAGAAATGAATGTGTTATATCGTTAGTAGTACGATGCTCTAAGGTTTCCCCTAAGGGGGTAAATATATAGAAATGAATGTGTTATATCGTTATTAGTACGATGCTCTAAGGTTTCCCTAATGGGGAAAAAGGGTAGTTGTCATAATTGTTTCGTAATTAAACCTTGATAGAGATTTGGAATTAATTATGTGAATAGGAGCAGATATGTTGTTATTACGATCATATGTTGAATTCTTAATTGTTGATTTAAGGCTGTTATTGCTCTCATACGTGAACAGGTGAAAAATGATAATGTCTTGAGTGGTGTGAGAATGATACTCTGTTATGGACAGTTTGGTTGTAAGCATAAAGCTTTATTGTATGGTTGTTATGGTTGTGTTGTAGTCCATAATTGGTGCATTTCATGGCATATCATCTTGGTTGGCCTGTATTGGCGTTATTTGGAGTGTTGGCTTCTAAATGGGTTATTTGGAGTGTTGGCTCCTATCCCGAGTTTTGGAGTGTTGGCTCTTAAATGGGTTTTGGGGTGTTGGCTCCTATCCCGAGTTTTGGGATGTTGGCTCCTAAATGGTACCACATGCATATGCACAGTTGAGTTGCATTGCTGAGTCTCATAAAGCTGCATAATTGTGTTGGTTGTCGATTGTCGTTGATGTTTATAAGTTTGCGAAGGTTATATTGTTGTGGTATGATTTCTAACATGACTTTTATCATGCCTTATGTTATGTTGTTGATATCTCACCCCTTTACGTTGTATGTTACCGCCATTGGTGGTAACTTACAGGTAGCCCGGAATGAAGTTCCGTTTTGTCGTGTAAGGTGTCGTTGGTCGCTCTGATACGTAGCACTCTTGGGGGGATGAACGTTTGCTGTTATTATTTTAGTTGATGTTTTGCTGCTGCACTTGTTATGGCATTTTCATTAAATTGTTTTAATTGAACGTGTTGTAAGCTTTACTACAATTCCGTTGAAATAAGAATTGGTTGCATTATGAGTTAAATGTTAAGCAATGTTGTTGTCTGTTCATCCAATTTCGTGCTACGTATGTTATTTGAAACGTGGCTGCATAAATGTATGTTGTCTGTTGAGTTGAATGTAACATCTCTGATATGAAGAATTCTGGGCGTGTGACGACCGTCACACCTTCATTACGATCATCATGCGTGCAATTTTTACGCTGTTGCACTCTGTTTGTTATATGAGTTGTTGTTTTTCCTGTTATCCGCAAGTGTTAGAGTTGGGGTGTTACATTAGTGGTATCAGAGCAGGTCGGTCCGTCCCGCCAAGTTGTCTAGTGTCGTCGAGTCAGTCGTCGTGCCTAGCACGAGAGTCCCGTTATTTGCGAAATCTGACGATTGGCTATTGCAGTTTAAGGAAATGGCTGGAAGGAATGATGCTGCAATTGCTGCCGCGCTGCAAGCTCTAGCTAATGCTATGGAACATCAACCAATCCTGTTGGAGATGCTGGGTCTCGCAGTTTGGCAACGTTTCAACGAGAGAATTCTCCTACCTTCAAGGGTAAGCATGATCCTGATGGTGCGTTGGAGTGGTTGAAGGAGATGGAGCGAATCTTTCGTGTGATGGATTATACTCCAACGCAGAAGGTTCGTTATGGGACTCATATGCTAGCAGTCAAAGCTGATGACTGGTGGTTAGAGACCCGTCCGGTGTTGGAAGCTGCTGGTGAGGAGATTACTTGGACTGTATTCCGTAGGGAATTTCTGAAGAAGTATTACTCGGAAGACGTCCGTGGTAAGAAAGAGATTGAATTTCTTGAACTGAAGCAAGGAGACAAATCTGTTACTGAATATGCGGCGAAGTTCAAGGAGTTGGCTAAGTTTTATCCGCACTACAGCGCTGAAACCGCTGAGTTCTCTAAATGCATCAAGTTTGAGAATGGATTGAAGTCTGAAATCCAGAAAGCAATTGGGTATTAGAAGATCCGTTTTTTTGATTCATTGGTTGAAAGCTGTAGGATTTATGAAGAAGATAGCAATGCTCATTACAAGCTGTTGAGCGAGAGGAGAAGTAAGTCGCATCAGACTCGCGGTAAACCTTATGATCCTCCGGCTGGAAAAGGGAAACAGAAAGCGAATGATGGCAAGAAAACTAGTAGGGGAGACGCTCCTGCTGGCATTGTTTTCTATAAGTGTGGGAAACCTGGTCACAAGAGTAATGTGTGTAACTTTGAATCAGTGAAATGTTACCGTTAGGGAGAGTTGGGACACGCTATTGCTGAATGCAAACACAAAGGAATGGTCTGTTTCAACTGTGGTGAAGAGGGACACATGCGTGACAAGTGTCAGAAGCCTAAGAAAGAGAAGACTGGTGGAAAAGTGTTCGCTCTAACTGGAACTCAGACGTCCAGCAAGGACAGGCTGATTGAAGGTACTTATTTCATTAGTAGTACTCCTTTACTTGCTATTATTGACACTGGTGCTTCTTATTGTTTTATTGCTGCTGATTGTGTTGAACGTTTGGGTCTCGTGTTATCTCACATGAATGGGGAGATGGTTGTTGAGACTCCAGCTAAGGGATCAGTGATTACATCTCTGGTATGTTTGAAATGTCCTCTGTCAATGTTTGATAGGGATTTCCTGGTTGACTTAGTTTGTTTGCCACTAAGTGGGGTAGATGTAATTTTAGGCATGAACTGGTTGGAGTATAACTGTGTTCATATTAATTGCTTTGATAAGTCGGTGAGGTTTTCTACTCCTGAGGAGGAGGGAGCCCGTTCGGTAACTACGAAACAGATGAAGCAGATATTGCTAGAAGGTGCTCAGGTGTTTGCGTTGGTGGCATCATTATCCGTGGAAAATTGAGCGATAATTGATGAGCTGGAAGTTGTTTGTGATTTTCCGGAAGTGTTCCCAGATGAAATTCCTGAAGTCCCTCCAGAACGGGAAATTGAATTTTCTATTGATCTTGTACCTGGTACCAGGCCTGTGTCTATGGCGCCGTACAGGATGTCTGCATCTGAATTGGCAGAGTTGAAGAAACAGTTGGAAGACTTACTTGAGAAGAAGTTCGTTAGACCAAGTGTGTCGCCGTGGGAGGCTCCGGTATTATTAGTAAAGAAGAAGGATGGTAGTATGAGGTTGTGTATTGATTACCGACAACTAAATAAAGTGACAATTAAGAATAAATATCCGCTTCCAAGAATTGATGACTTGATGGATCAGTTGGTTGGGGCGCGGGTGTTTAGTAAAATTGATTTGAGGTCAGGGTATCACCAGATTAAAGTAAAAGATGATGTAACCGTTAGAGATTCCAGAATGGAAATGGGACAACATTTCAATGGATTTTGTAACGAGTTTGCCGAATACCTTGAGAGGATGTGATTCTATTTGGGTGATTGTTGATAGGCTTACAAAGTCAGCTCACTTTATTCCTATTAACATCACTTTTCCAGTATCGAAGTTGGTAGAGATTTATGTCAGAGTGGTTATTAAGTTACATGGTGTTCCGTTGTGTATTGTGTTGAATAGAGATCTGAGGTTTACTTCTGAGTTTTGGAAGAGTCTGCAAGAGGCATTGGGTTCTAAGTTGAGGTTGAGTTCAGCATACCACCCTCAAACAGATGGTCAGACTGAACGAACTATCCAGTCTTTAGAAGATTTGTTGAGAGCATGTGTTCTGGAGGAAGTTGGTTTGTGGGATACTTACCTTCCGTTGATAGAGTTCACTTATAATAACAGTTATCACTCTAGTATCGGAATGGCACCGTTCGAAGCTTTGTTTGGCCGGCGGTGTAGGACTCCGTTGTGTTGGTATGAATCGGGAGAGAGTGTAGTACTCGGACCGGAGATTGTTCGGGAGACTACTGAGAAGGTGAAGTTAATTCGAGAAAAGATGAAAGCTTCACAGAGTAGACAGAAAAGCTATCATGATAAGCGCAGGAAGGATTTAGAATTTGAAGCTGGAGATCAAGTGTTTTTGAGAGTCACGCCTGTGACTGGAGTTGGCAGAGCTTTGAAATCTAAGAAGCTTACTCCTCGTTTCATTGGTCCGTACCAGATATCGGACAGGGTGGGGAAGGTTGCATATCGAGTGGCGTTGCTGCCTAATTTGTCGAATCTTCACGATGTATTTCACGTATCGCAGCTCCACAAGTATATTTCAGATCCATCGCATGTCCTTCCTATGGACGACGTGCAAGTACGCGATAATCTTACTATAGAGACAAGGCCTGTGAGAATTGATGATCGTGAGGTGAAGACGTTGAGAGGAAAGGAGATTCCCTTGGTGAAAGTGGTTTGGTTGGGAGCTGCTGGCGAAAGCTTGATGTGGGAACTGGAGAGCAAGATGCGGGAGTCCTATCCCGAGCTGTTCGATTGAGGTAATTTCGAGGACGAAATTCTTTTAGTAGGGGAGAGTTGTAACGCCCGTTTTATTTCGACTAAATTTAGTTATGACTTTACCATGTTTCGTTGCATCGTGGTCGTATTTGAAAATGTGTTTGTTTCGAATAAAGGAATTGAATTGGTCGAATTTCGGGCAAAAGTGCAGAATCTCGTAGCAGTTTTAGGGAAAACTTCGAAAATTCATATCTCTTGATCCGTAAGTCGGTTTTAGTCCCTGTTCGAAGCGTTGGAAAGATTAAGAAATGTTCTATCTAAGAAAAATGAAATTTTGCTGATATGACGATCGCCACAGGCATGTGACGGTCGTCACGGTCGTGACGCTCGTCAAGAACTTGTTACCATCGTCATAGTAATAAAATCTAGAGAATTGGAACGTGGGGAATTTTAGTACGGTTATTCCACATTTCACTTACTCTCATTTTGTCGGTTTTTGAAAAGAAAAACATAACTAAAAAGAAAGTATCGTAGTTGAGAGAAGGGGAGAACGGAAGAATTGTCGATCGGTGAAAATTGGAAGAGAATTACAGGAGAGTTACCGTAAACCAGAACCGGAACCGAAAGCATGGAATTGGCCTTTATTCTAAGGTAAGGGTGGGGTTCAATTCTATAACCGTGGGTATGATCGATTTCATGTAGGGAATCAATTCATAGGTATAATTTCCGTTAATCGATAAATGTTAGGAACGAGTTTTTTCTATGTAGGAAGGAATGTGTTATATCGTTATTAGTACGATGCTCTATGGTTTCCCTAATGGGGCAAATATATAGAAATGAATGTGTTATATCGTTAGTAGTACGATGCTCTAAGTTTTCCCTAATGGGGCAAAAGGGTAGTTGTCCTAATTGTTTCGTAATTAAACCTTGATAGAGATTTGTAATTAATTATGTGAATAGGAGCAGATATGTTGTCATTATGATCGTATGTTGAATTCTTAATTGTTGATTTAAGGCTGTTATTGCTCTCATATGTGTATAGGTTGAAAATGATAGCGTCTTGAGTTGTATGAGAATGATGTTCTGTTATGGACAGTTTGGTTGTAAGCATAAAGCTTTATTGTATGGTCATTATGGTTGTGTTGTAGTCCATAATAGGTGCATTTCATGGCATATCATCTTGGTTGGCCTGAATTGGCGTTATTTGGAGTGTTGGCTCCTAAATGGGTTATTTGGAGTGTTGGCTCCTATCCCGAGTTTTGGAGTGTTGGATCCTAAATGAGTTTTGGGGTGTTGGCTCCTATCCCGAGTTTTGGGGTGTTGGCTCCTAAATGGTACCACATGCATATACACAGTTGAGTTGCATTGTTGAGTCGCATAAAGCTGCATAATTGTGTTGGTTGTCGGTTGTTGTGGCATACGTGAGATATGAAATTGGCTTGCAAATGATTGTCGTTGATGTTTATAAGTTTGCGAAGGTTATATTGCTGTGATATGAGTTCTAACATGACTTTTATCATGCCTTATGTTATGTTGTTGATATCTCACCCCTTTACGTTGTATGTTACCGCCATTGGTGGTAACTTGCAGGTAGCCCAGAATGAAGTTCCGTTTTGTCGTGTAAGGTGTCGTTGGTCGCTCTGATACGTAGCACTCTTGGAGGGATGAACGTTTGCCGTTATTATTTTAGTTGATGTTTTGCTGCTGCACTTGTTATGGCATTTTCATTAAATTGTTTTAATTGAACGTGTTGTAAGCTTTACTACAATTTCGTCGAAATAAGAATTGGTTGCATTATGAGTTAAATGTTAAGCAATGTTGTTGTCTGTTCATCCAACTTCATGGTACATATGTTATTTGAAACGTGGCTGCATAAATGCATGTTGTCTGTTCAGTTGAATGTAACATCTCTGATATGAAGAATTCTGGGCGTGTGACGACCGTCACACCTTCATTACAATCGTCATGCGTGCAATTTTTACGCTATTGCACTCTGTTTGTTATATGAGTTGTTGTTTTTCCTATTATCCGCAAGTGTTAGAGTTGGGGTGTTACACATCACGCCACACTTGTAACATTTGACCGCACCAGAACTTCCTCCTCCGGGTCTCCTATCAAAGTTCCCCTTATACTTGCCCTTATCAACAGGCGTCACATAAGGTCCACTCCTTACTTGTTGCTTGCCTTTCTTCTCACTCAAACTCTTATAATGAGTAGATCGAGCCCTGCTGTCCTTTTCAAAAATCCTACAACATTCGGTCAAGTCCGAAAATCTTCGTATTCTTTGGTATCCCACCGCTTGCTTTATCTCAGGACGCAAGCCATTCTCATACATAATGCATTTAGAGAACTCCTCCGTAACCGCCGCATAATGAGGATGAAACTGAACTAATTCCACAAACTTAGCCGTGTAGTCCACCACAGACATAGTGCCTTGCTTCAGCTTAAGAAATTCCATTTCCTTTTTCCCCTTTACACTCTCAAGATAATACTTTCTCAAGAATTCAGTGCGAAATAAATCCCAAGTTATTTCTTCGTCATCTACCTCAAGAACTTGCCTCATACCGACCCACCAGTCGTCGGCCTCTTCTCTCAACATGTGAGTTCCAAGTCTCACCTTGTTTCCTTCAGCACATCCCATAACTCTAAAGATTCTCTCAATCTCCTTCAACCAGATTTAAGCACCATCCGGATCAAACCTCCCTTTTAATACCGGCGGCTGATTCTTTCTAAACTCATCATTAGCGTTCGCATTCGGTGCACCTTGAACCTCCCTAGCCATAGCCTCCAACGCCGCAGCCATAGCATTGTCATTACGACCGACCATATTCTAATGATTCCTAAAAATAACAACAAGGTTAAACAACCGCTCAACCAACACAACAACAAGACAGACACAACTGACTCAACACTGGCTCTGATACCACTTAATGAGTCTTTATAAATCACTTAGGCACTTAATAAAAATTTTCATCAGAGTATAAATTAACACATGGTATAAAAGAAGCACGTCACATTATCCAGGAAATTCAAAACACATACAACACCTGCTCATAAGGATATGCAACAAAGGGTAAATCACCACAAAGGAACTGAGTCCTTAAAACCCACATATCAATATTTAGAATAAAAGCGGAAACATCTAAACATTGAATCACTTTATTCATATAAACATTATATACATCAATAGTTTAATTCAAGTCATAAGTCATGTTTACAAAACATACACCAGCAGATACATACGCAAATGTATAACAAAAGAATCAAAACAATTCCTAACTACCCGGTGCTACATATCAGAGCCAACCGACCAAAAATAATGAAGCCACACTTCACAAAAAACCTCTAGCAAACCTACTCTACAATGCCTCATAGAGCATCATAAAACAACAGAAGGGTGAGAAACATTATCATAACAAACAATGCATATGATTATATATCTATATACACCAACATAGAATACACATAACATATTCCTCACCGCAACTCATCACAATTCATCACATACCTCACAATGTATATCTACACAACTAAGCATATTCACCGATCATGCTTCACAATTCACAACATTTCCACATAAACATTTACCCTTATGTTTACTTCAACAATTCACATAAACATACACAATTATGTTCATTTCACCAATACATCATATGAAGATGATAATGCAACTCATAGAGACCGACTCACGACTCTATGCAGATGCAAATGCGGTACCGACTCATTCAACAGGTTTAATTGAAGAACCAAATGGAACCATCGCTCGTTACCGAAGTAACTCCCCGTCGGGCCTACGATGTTCACCCATCGCTCACACCCCACATTGGCACACGATGTTTCAAGATTGCTCACACCCCACACGGGCACACAATCGTTCTGCAGATTCTCCACGGAATCAAATATAAACCATCGCTCACACCCCACAAGGGCACACGATCGTTTCTGCAGATCCTCCTAGGGATCAAAAATAAACCACCGCTCACACCCCACAAGGGCTCACGAGGTTTCTGCAGATCCTACGTGGGATCAGACACACAAGAATACAATCATGATGCTTCACATGCAAAACGACTCCATACACTCTTGAAATGCATACACGTTCACAACATACTCATGCATTCTTCACATCATACAAGTACATACAATTATGCATATTCACATCAATCTCATCGTGCATTTTCATTCAATTCAAACAAATGCACAAAATTGCCAAACTGCCACATTTCACACTCCACGATTCACAATCTAGGATTCACGCCATACAGCTACCCCAACATCTCATATCACAACATACAACTATGCATAATAAGAAAGGATTAATCATACTTGAATCGAAGAATCGACATTGGAGTGAAAACACAAGAAAACAACATGTTGACACGCTCGCTACCTTGCTCGCCTAGCGAGCTCCTAGCGAGTGCTCGCTACCTGTTCGCCTAGCGAACAAGCTCGCGAAGGCAAACAGAAGCCACTGACTTGATTCGCTACCTCACTCGCTCAGCAAAGGCTTAGCGAATGCTCTCCACCCCCCTTCGCTACCTGCGAAGAACACCAAAACCATTCTGTCCAAGTTTGGGACCGTTCGCTACCGGCTCGCCACAGCGAATGCTCGCGACCTGCTCGCCTAGCGAACTTGCTAGTGAGGGTCTGCGAACTCAGAATTCCCCACTGTCCAAAACTTCGAAACTCCTCAAAATCCACCTGATTTAATTTCCAACTCGTTCCAGTAGCCTTAGCCCAACATTCTTCGACTAAACTTTACTACTTATTCTCATTTTTAACCGTTAAAACTCGGTTTCTACCGATTAAATCCAATTCGACCTAAAAAAATGGAAAATGAGTAAAACTCTCCCCAATCCAAAATCAAACCAACAGAACATACATAATCATACACATCGAAAGAATAATAAAGTTTCACACCCTTACCCGATTAATCGAAAGCTTAGAAGTTGATTCTTGATGATTCTAGGTTTTCTCCTCTTCCTCCTCTTTTCTCTTCTTTCCTTTCTATTTCTTTCTATCTCTTTTATTTTCTCTCTATCTCCACTTATACTCTTTCTATTCTATTCTATCTCTCTCAAATAACAACTAATTAAGGATTATCTAAAACACCCTCTAATTAATTCCCAAAACTCTCCGAATAATAAAACATCATAATATGCACACATAAGATATTAATATTCAAATTCCACAAATATAACAATAATCAATCAAAATAAATCAAAAGACTCAATAAAATGCGAAATTCAGAATCGGGGTGTTACACTTCCCAAGTGTAAAATTGAATTTCCAAGTGATTAAAATTGGACCCCAAATGGCTCTGCACTGAAATATCAAGTACAGAGGCAAAAATTGCACTGGTTAATCGGTTAACCATATGCGTTAATCAATTAACACCTTTGAATTTTTGAATATGGGCTGATTTTTCATTGGTTAATCGGCTAACCTCCAGGGTTAATCGATTAACACCTTCAAAATTTTGTGGGGCATTCATATCCCACACTAAGTATACACTCTTCACCACCAAAAATCATCTCTATACCCATCATGACCAAAAGGGATTCTACTGTTGCACCCCAAAATTTTCCTAACCTTTCTTTACTTAGCTTGTGTTTCATTGCATTCATATTAACATTTTCATCTGCATTTCATTGACATGTGTGCAGGAGATCAAGAGGTATGACTACCAATCCAAAAGGTTACACAAGGCTATGAATCTATCTAAGAGGTTTAGTCAAGTGCTCAAGGGTCAATATCCTCATCAGAGAAGTTAAAGATCCCCAGAAGAAGGGTTGGATATAAGAGTGTATGCCTCCTAGCTTGAAGGTTGTGGGAAGTTATTCAGATGATTATGAATCCATTGAGTTGGACTTGAGACCTTGACAGAGTTCTTGAGAAGCATTGAAGATCATTTTGAAGCCTTTAGAGAGCTCATGTGAAGTATCTGAAGCTACAACCAAGATTGGTGCAACTAGGGTTTCATCTGGTCAACCCTGGGTCAACAGAAGATTTGAAGAAGGTTGAGACCTAATTCCAAGGCCATGTGATCATTTATTGATGTATTAATATGACCAATGGATGATTCCAAGATCAACTCATCATGAATCAGGAGTGTGAGGAGTTCCTAGGCTAGGGTTACTATGCTTGATAGTGTAAAATCCCCTAGTTTGGTGCCTAACTTCAAGACCACATAACTCAAGATTTGATTTTCATCTCACCTTGACCCTAACATGATTGTTGTAGAGCATGATCATAGCTTTAATTTGAGTACTAGAAGTCCTTGATAGGGTTTATAGAACTCAAGTTATGAGCCAGACAAGTTACAGGTCATTAGAGGAATGTGAATTTCGAGCTTGAAAGTCACCCAACTTGCATGGCACTTTTGCCCTAAAAGGATGATTCTCATGAACTTTTTGCCAACATGGATGTTGTTCCTTATCTTCTTAGCTTTCTAGAAAGTACTAGAAGTCCATGATTGAATTTGTAGAACTCAAGTTACAAGCTTTACAATATAAGGGTATTTTGGGAATTTGGAATTATAGGTCATATTTGGTTATGGGTCAATTTCATCAACTTACGCATCTCAAATGGACTTTTGATCAACTTGAAAGTTGTTCAAAATGGTGTTTTTAGTCCAACCATGACCCAAACATCCATTGATATGGTTTGAATTGAGAAGTGTATGAAGAAATTTTGAAAAAAAGATAATTTAAAGGCATAAAAAGTGAAAATTCCATTTTAATTCATTTTTGTGCAAAACTTCACAAGTTTGTGCATTTTTTGACTGCCAAAGGCATTTGGAGAGGATTGGAAATTTCACATTTTTGGTTTGATTCATAATTCATGGACATTTCAAAGGTTACTTAGAATTGAAGTAACATAACCAATGTGCACCATAGGATCGAATCAAGCTTTCAATCTGATCCATTCACATCCAAGGAGTGTTATGCAAGCCATTTGAGTGAAGATTAAGCTGAAACAGAGCCAGGTTACACGATTTCCATAGTTGCACATTGAAGAAAATTGAAATTTTGGATTAATCAAATTGGGACATGATTGGGCCAGGTTATGATCCAAATAGCTTCTATTTAAGTTAGTATCAGGTTCAGATCGTTTTTAGGGTAGCATTTGGAGAGAAAGCAGTTATTGCAGTTGGAGTTTTGGAGCTTTCGAGCAAGAAACAGTTTTGGAGTTTGAGGAAGAATCAAGAGCTCCTGAGTATCAAGAATCATTCAGCAAGCCTCAGTGAAGAAATCTGCACGTTTTGGCATCAAGATTCGCACACTAGCACCTCCAATTTCAAGCTTCTATTCAAGTTTTTATCTTTCACAATTCCTCTTGATTTAGGCTTGTTTAGAATGAATTTGGCATGAGGTTTAGAGGTGATTTAGGATTGGATGACATTTCTATTTAGACTTGTATATGGCTGATTCTTGAGAGTTAGGATGAATTGGATAGACCAGAGTGATCCTTGAGAGGTGAGGAAGAGTTCTATGGAGAGAATTTGAAGTTTGATGACACTTGTGGAAATGGTGATTTTTCTGTTTATCCTCGTGTTTGATCATTCATGAAGAATCATTGAAAATGGAATGGATCTTGATGTTCAGGGTGGAGAGACGAGTGGATTCATGTATTTTTCATTAGGTTTAGTTGAGTTTGGAACCAGAGCATGATTGCTCTCGCCGGAGAAGACGGTGGAGCTCTTCTCCGGCCACCGCAATGGTTTTTCCTCTTTGTATCAGTTTAAATTGGAGAAGAAAGGTTGGAAACCGTTGGATTCGTGGACTTGGTCTTAGCATCCAACGCATGAGATTTAGTTTGACTAGGGCTTAGTGAGTTGGCAAGACCTGGAGCATAAGATAAGCATACTTTTCCATTGAATGGACATGATTAGAACGTACCGTGTACACTAGTCAACTGTGTGAGGGCAAGTTGTCTCACAATACAGGCCTCCGAATTTTCGATGATGACAAAACAAATTAGAAGCATCATGCTATATCTCTGTTTTCATTGCTATACCTCTTTTTCATTGTTAAATCATTATACCTTAATATGTGTCATGACTGAATGTGGCAGGATGTGCAAAATGGAAAAAGCTGTTAATTTTGCAGGTTTCTAAGCAGTGAGTCGACCATACAGTCGGCGCATGAAGCTTGGCATTTCTCACGGCTCAGCGCATGGAAGCTATGCGTCGACCGTACAGTCGGCGCATGAGTGTTTTGATTTTCCACGGATCAGCGCATGAAGACATGCATCGACCGTGCCACTCAGCGCATGGAGCTGAGGATTTCCCACGGGTCAGCGCACGCCGACCCTATGGTCGACCGTTCGCGCGCTGTTCGGTTTTTCTTGCTGTGTTTAAAAATCTGTTTTGTTGGCTGTTTGGTTATTACTATAAATAGAGTTTTGTTCATTTTTAACAACTAACAATTGAAATCTTGAGTAAATTGTCAGGGCAAGAAACGTGAAATAGGTGCAACATATTTCTTCATCTTCATCCCTCACACAACACACAAATCCACAAATATACACAATCATTTTTGCTGTGATTAGTGTCTTGTTCAAAGGGTGATAAGGTTCGAACGCGTTGATTGAAGATCCGGTTCGAGTGGAAATTGGGGCAGGTGTTTCTTGCAGAAAACCTTGAGGGTTTTACCCATCAAGACTAGAAGGTTTTGAAGGGCTTTTGTCACGGAATAGTTCGTTCAACATTCAAGCAGGTGCGAAGGTAATTGATCAACAGAAGGTTCATCAATTTAGTAGCGAGGGCGTTGAAGTGTTGAAGACTTTCCGGGTTTGATTTGTTGGTGTCTAAGATCAGCCGAGCCGAAGGTTTGAACAACGGAAGGTTTTTCATTAAGGTGGCTGGAACCGGAGGTCATTCACAACAAATTGAAGGGCTTGATTCATCTTGAATCAAGGTGCAAGAAGAGATAGCAAGCATCAACAACATTTGAGATTGTTTGTATCATTGTCTATCAACTCTTGTGTAAACTGTTCATTCCAACAGGTGATATATATTCAATATATCTCAATTCTAATTTTAGAATTGAGGGCAGACGTACCCCGAAGCGAGGACGACGGGGGAACTGCCTCATCAAATCGTGTGTTCTTCATTTTCTGTCATTTTCAATTCAGCTTATAAAATAAGTGATTCTAGCTTAAGTGATTATTGTCAAACTGTGATACAAATTGAGCAAGGTGTTGAAACTCTGTTTTAACTACTAAGTACAATAAGAACATTGTACTAAGGCATTTCCAATCTCTTACTCAACATAAATATCCTTTGTGATATTTGTGCACACAAACTATTCGACAAAAGTCCTGAACTAAAATTGTCTTATTTTGCTTCTAGTTTTTGTGTGCCTTGTTTTTCATTGGAACTAGGCAACCTTGCAAATTGAAGTAAACAATTGATAAGCGTAGTTTGTGTTGTGATTTTATTTTTCCGAATTGTCATAAATCCATAGGCTTACGTATATCCGGTTTTTCAATAACCGTTCGTTTTAGACTATAATTTTCCTCGGCCGCTTCCGCACTTAAAACTTTTAAAACCAATTTCAAATTGGTAGCGCCGACTCAAATTTTAATTGGGGATCTACTCAACCCCCCCCCCCCCCCTTCTAGATCCGTGCCATAGTCTAACAAGTGGTATCCAGAGCTCCGGTTATTCGGTGCTTCAAATACAACGAGATAGAAAATGGCAAACGAACCTAAAGGGGCGTACAATAGGGCTCCTGTTTTCAACGGTGAAAATTACAGTTATTGGAAAGACTGTATGCGTGTGCATATCAACTCCATAGATAGAAAAATATGGAACGTTATCCTTAATGGTCCAATAGAAATTACTATGACCAATGCGGATAACGTAGTTGTGCCAAAGCCTGAAGCGCAATGGACCGATGACGATGAGAAAAAATACAATTATGATTGGAAAGCTAAAAACATCTTAATCTCCTCATTAGGTGTAGATGAGTATTACCGTGTATCCCATTGTCCTACTGCTAAGGCCATGTGGGATTCACTACAAATAGCCCATGAGGGGACAACCGATGTTAAGTTAGCTAGGATCAACACTCTTATACAAGAGTTCGATCTCTTTTTCATGGAGCAAGGGGAAACCATTGCTGACATGCAAAAGAGATTCACTCATCTTATCAATCGCTTACATTCACTAGGTAGGCCTATTTCCAATGATGTTGCTACTAATAAAGTTTTGAGATGTCTTAATAGGGAGTGGCAGCCAAAAGTAACCGCCATCAAAGAGGCAAATGATCTTACCATATTAGATTTGACAACATTGTTTGGCAAATTGCAAGAGCATGAACAGGTACTCTTGAGCCTAGATCAACATGAGAAAATGGAAAAGAAAGACAAAGCGAAGGTGAGTGAAAAGAAATCAATAGCTCTCAAGACTTCCTCTTCGAAGTCTCAAGCAAAAGAGTAAAATGATTATTCCTCGAGCGACGAAGAAGAAGAAGACACAAGCGAAGATATGGGGTTGTTTGTTAAAAGGTATAACAGTTACGTAAGGAAGAACGACATACAACATTCCGAGAAGAATTTGGTAAACTTCCGGAAACAATCAAGACACTCCAAGGATGATGACTCGAAAGGTAAAAAGACCAGAGGGACGTGCTACAAGTGTGGAAAGCCCGGTCACTACAAACCGGACTGTCCAATGAATAAAAAGGGAAAGGATAAGGAATCCTCAAAATCACACAAGAAATCATCGAAGCCTAGGAGAGCGTACATAGCATGGGAAAGTGACAGCAACTCTTCCTCCTCTGATGAAAGTTCTAGTGATGAAGAAGAGTCCGTAAATCTACGCCTCTCCGCAAATCAGAAAAATAAGAAAAAACAGGTACGTAACTCCAAATATGATAAGTCATCAAATATGTCGCATTCTGAATTACTAGCCGCATTTCATGCCTTACATAATGAAGCAGTTGAAGCCTTTAAGAAACTTGCTTCTAATAAGAAAATCTTTACGCATTTAGAGCATAAGGTTAAAGAGTCCGAAAAGAAATTAGAGGACCTAAAGGCTTCCATTTTGAAAGGCAATGAATCGGATAGTAAGGACGATAGAAACCCTTTCGACTTCGGGTGTGGCACTTGTCATATTTGGCAAGGTGAGGTAAGACACCTCAAGGCCAAATTAAACAAGGCACTCGAGCCTAAAATTACATATGTTATTGATAAAAAGGATTTTAGAAAAAGTATGATTAATCCATACCAAAAATATGCATATGTGATTAGGGATCAAGCAAGTGAAAGTGTCTCTAAAGTTGATTTTGCTTGCTTATACTGTTGCAGGAAAGGCCACTCCATTGGTAAATGCCGTTTTAGAAGATTTCTTGTTCCTAAAGGCATCTACCAATGGTTGCCCAAATGCAACCATTTTGTCGCTAACCTATTAGGACCCAATATGCCATTGGGTACCTCCTTGTGCTAATTATGTTTTGACAGGTGAAATGTGTCGAGACCACCGAGAGAAGATGGGTTCTCGATAGTGGGTGCTCAAGACACATGTCTGGAGACATATCCTTATTCATAGACTTTGTGGCTAAGAAGAAAGGGTTTGTAACTTATGGTGATAACAACCGCGGAGCAATACTAGGCAAAGGTAGTGTAGGTAATTCCGCCTCTGCTATGATTTCCGATGTATTGCTTGTCGAAAACCTTAAACATAATCTGCTTAGTATTAGCCAATTGTGCGACAAAGGATACAATGTATCTTTTTCAAAGGATTGTTGCAAAATTGTGCATGAAAATGATAAGAAGAATATGTTCAATGGTTTTAGAGTAAACAATGTATATATGCTTGACTTAAATGAAGTATCATTAACAAGCGACAAATGCCTCGTAACTATGAGTGAAGACTCATGGTTATGGCATAGGCGTTTAGCGCATGTTAATTTTGATTTACTCAATAAGGTAGTCTCAAAAGACCTAGTCTTAGGACTTCCCAAAATTAAGTTCACCAAGGATCACCTTTGTGATGCTTGTCAAAAAGGGAAGCAAACGAGGATCTCATTTAAATCCAAAAAGATAATTTCAACAACGAGACCTCTTGAACTTCTACACATGGACTTGTTTGGGCCGTCTAGGATCAAAAGTCTCGGAGGAAACTATTACGGGTTCGTAATAGTGGACGACTTTTCTAGGTGTTGTTGGACCATCTTCTTAGTAAGTAAAAGTGATACATTCGCCGCTTTTGAAAAGTTTGCTAAGCTTTCCCAAAACAAGTTAAATACAAACATAGTGTCCATAAGGAGTGACCATGGAGGTGAGTTTGAAAATCATTTGTTTGAAGAATATTGCGGAAATCATGGTATTGATCATAACTTCTCCGCTCCACGCACTCCTCAACAAAACGGGGTTGTGGAGCGCAAAAACCGTATTTTAGAAGAATTGGGAAGAACAATGATTAATGAGAGTCGTTTACCTAAATATTTTTGGGCCGACGCCATTAGTACGGCATGCTATGTTTTGAATAGGGTACTTATTCGCCCCATTCTAAACAAAACACCGTACGAACTCTTAAAAGGGAGGAAGCCAAATGTCTCTCACTTGCACGTGTTTGGATGTAAATGTTTTGTATTAAACAATGGTAAGGAAAACTTGGGCAAATTTGATTCCAAAGCCGATGAAGGTATCTTTCTCGGATACTCTCACTCGAGTAAAGCATATAGAATATATAATAAACGATTACTTGTTGTAGAAGAGTCTGTGCATGTTACTTTTGATGAGTCCTATCCGAGAAATGTCGGAAAGGATAGTGTTGTTCATGGTGCAGGTACATCCACAGAAGACATACTCAAAGATGGCGAAACAGGGACTGATCAACCTGACAAAGTCAAAGTTGAGGAGGATAAGGATGTATATCATGAAGCAAACGAGGAAGCTCATCCGCCTACAAACGATGATCTCCCTCAAGCTTGGAAATCTTCTAAAGATCATCCAATTGACAACATTCTCGGAGACATCACAAAGGGAGTCACTACTCGATCGAAGCTAAGTAACTTCTGTTATCACTTCGCTTTCGTGTCACAAATGGAACCTAAAAATCCTAAGGAAGCCCTACTCGATGAACATTGGTTTCTGTCAATGCAGGAGGAACTAAATCAATTTACTAGAAATGAGGTTTGGGACCTTGTCCCTCCTCCGCGAGGTCATCGAGTAATCGGCACCCGATGGGTGTTTAGGAACAAACTGGACGAAAACAGGGTAATAACTCGTAATAAGGCGCGTTTAGTCGTGCAGGGGTATAACCAAGAGGAGGGCATCGACTATGAGGAAACTTATGCTCCGGTTGCCCGACTCGAGGCTATACGCCTTCTTCTTGCTTTCGCATGTGCGAAAGATTTTAAGTTATTTCAAATGGATGTCAAAAGTGCGTTCCTTAACGGGTACATAAATGAAGAGGTTTACGTGGCACAACCTCCGGGTTTTGAATCTCATGAGTACCCCGATCATGTTTATAAACTAAAACGGGCGTTGTATGGTCTCAAGCAAGCTCCTAGAGCTTGGTATGAACGCCTAAGTAAATTTCTACTTGATCAAGGTTACTCAAGAGGAAAGGTTGACACGACACTCTTTATTAAACGTCAAGGAAAGCACTTGATATTAGTTCAAATCTACGTTGATGATATAATCTTTGGATCGACTAACATGAATCTCGTGAGAGAGTTTTCTGTTCTTATGCAGGGTGAATTCGAGATGAGTATGATGGGAGAGCTCACATACTTTCTCGGCTTGCAGATTAAACAATTCAAGGAAGGAACCTTCGTGAGTCAAACAAAGTATTGTTTGGACCTTCTCAAGAGATTTGACATGGCAAAATCCAAGGCCATAGACACCCCCATGCCTACATGTGCAAATTTAAATAAGGATGAAAGCGGTAAGGACGTAGAGGTAAAAAGGTATAGAGGTATGATTGGATCACTTCTCTATCTCACTGCATCGCGTCCTGATATTATGTTTAGCGTGTGTATGTGCGCAAGATACCAATCATGTCCTAAGGAATCCCACCTAAAAGCTGTTAAAAGAATACTTCGGTACCTATCCGGTACTCCAAAGTATGGCTTGTGGTATTCCAAAGGTAGTGATTGTTCGTTGTTAGGTTATTCCGACTCCGATTTTGCGGGTTGCAAGTTGGATAGGAAAAGCACTAGTGGTACGTGTCACTTGTTTTCAAATTCTTTGGTTAGTTGGCATAGCAAAAAGCAAGTTTCAGTTGCTTTGTCAACCGCCGAAGCGGAATACGTTGCCGCCGGTAGTTGCTGTGCTCAAATCCTGTGGATTAAGCAACAACTATTGGATTTTAACCTCAAACTTGAACGTATCCCAATCCTATGTGACAATACCAGTGCTATTAATCTCACAAAGAATCCGGTATTGCACTCTCGCACTAAACATATCGAAATTCGACACCATTTTCTTCGTGATCATGTTGAGAAAGGCGACGTTGTATTTGAACATGTTGATACTAAGAATCAACTAGCGGATATTTTTACTAAGCCGCTAGCCACCAAACCTTTCTTTCATATTCGCCGAGAACTCGGTATTCTCGACATTTCGGAGCGGGAGTCATAATTTATTTATTTCAGCTTATTTCATTCACATCTATATTTTGTACTTCTAACAAATTTGATGTTTTTGCAAGTACAAGTATGTTGTTTATCAAGCTTATCCGGCATTGAGGTGATATTGTTCCTCTTCCCTCTCTCTCTACATACAAGTGTTATTTGTGATCTCAAAGTAAAATATATTAACTATGGTGCATATGTGAATCATCTGTTGTGTATCTAAATTGCTTGATTGAACATTTTTGTTGTGGCATTATTGTCTGCATTCATTAAGCATCATGTCATATGAAACCAGGCAAAATTCTGCATTTTCAGGTCTTGAGTCGACCATACCAGAACAGAGGTCGACGCACGCTGTTAAACTTTTAAAATTATTGAAATTTTTAAAGCATGCGTCGACGCATGCAGAGCTATGGTCGACGGCTCGCTGAAAAATTCAGTTTTATTTTTCTGGCTGTTCGTTTCAGGTCTCCTCATAAATGGTAGTTACATGCATCCACTCATATTCCTAGGGAGTTTCATCTATTCTCTCCACTACTTCTTCTTGTCTCTTCCACTTTCCAACAAACCCTAAGTTTTCTCTTAAAAAGGGTGAAATTATTGTTCTAAACCCACAGCAAAAAAACCTCTCATTTCAGAATTCTCCAACTTCTCATTATCCACCAAAATCTCTACCCATGGCTTCATCTTCTCACAGACCCACCAAAAAGAGGTCAAGAGGGTCAACTTCTGCCTCAATACCCATTACCCCCGAATCTCTTGTTCATCCATCTCTCCGAGAGAACTTCAACAAGGATATTGGTCGAAGAAAGGTTGTACGACAACATGCATTCTACGAACTTGTCGCCGAACACATGCATCTTGGAGAAATCATGACCTATCTCACATATCACGGCATTGAGAGATTTCTTGAATGCAATGCCAAGTACAGTGAAGACCTGGTACGTATTTTCTATACTGGTCTCAATGATAAATTTCATGGTGAAAATTTCCACTCTGTTATCGGACCCACTCAGGTATCTCTAAATTCTAAAATTTGGACCAAATATTTTGATATGACTGTGGAGGAAAATGAACCTCCTCTGGCTGAAGTAATTGATTCACGCACTATTGAAGGTTATAAGTTTAAAACTGCTCTGAATGGTATGCTTAAGCGACCCTATCCTGACCACATTGTGAACAGTGCTTCTTTTCCACGATCTGTCACTTCAGGAAAACTCAAAACTTCAGCAAGAATTCTTCAATGGATTGTGGCGCGCATTCTGCGGCCCAAACAGGGTGGATTATCAAGGGTGGAACAGGCTGAAGTTCATCTCATACATATCCTGGGTCACGACATCAAAATCAACTGGCCGTATTACATTGTGAGTCGTATGTATGAATTGCGTGACTCCAAACGAAGTACGGCACTTGCCTATGGATCCTTCATCCAAGAAGTCCTGAATTCTGCAAATGTGAACTACCCCTCCTTTGCATACACTTCCATTTCCGCTGACAAAGAATTCAGTCCAAAAGTTTTCTCAATGATGGGATACGTCTGGATTCGTAAATACCAGAAGTACAAGTTCTATCGCCGCGCAAATATGCCTCAGTCAGAATCATCAAGTGAAGAGAGTGCAGATGAGTCCGAAGGTGAAGAGAATGAAGCAAGTGCAGATCGTTCAGATGAAAGTGAAGAAGAACAAGAACAGGATACACAGGCTGCTGACACAATGCAACCAGACCAAGATGATCATACAGAGCGTCAAACATATGAGCCTCCAGACAACTATCAAGAGCCGCCACCAAGTTTCAACCTCAACTATCAAGAGCCGCCACCAAATTCCAACCTCAATAATGACTGGACTGCTTACACGGGTCAACAAGAAACTGACAGTGAGGAAAACAACCAAGGCTGGGGTGAATGGCAATACACTGGGTGGACCACACTTGGGAGATTCTATCAGCCCTATCAATATAGCTCTGAGGCACCTCCTTCTCCTCAACAGCCATCCAACAACTCTGACATTCTGGAAATGATGCAGTCCATGCAATTAGACCAACATAATTTCATGACCACTATGCAGGAACAGCAACAGAATTTTATGAGAAGTCAGGATGAACGGATGGAACAAGTTTGCTCTGAGCTACAAACTCAAAAAATGAACGGATCAGTGGAATCTCCACACAGCTGGATGCTCGCTTTGAGATTCTCGTTCACTCCCATCAAGCTGAAGAACGAGCAATTACTGAGAGTCTCGATTTCCTGAACAACATCACTGAAGAGTTCACTGATTTAGCTCATCCTCAACGTCATCCCTATTTCTATGAGAGGCGTGGCCGTGGTCGTGGAAGTGGACGGGGTTATTAGCTTGTGTTCGCCGTATTATGGTTTCATTTGTTGTTTTGAGTTCATGCATCATAGTCTCTTTCGTTGTTGTTGGTTGCAAACTTTGTTATGGTGTTTTGTTTAATTCCTAATTTCTGTCAAGACTTTATGTGCTACTACTTAATGTTTCATTTGCTGTTTAATCAATATTATGTATTAATCTTGGTGTATGCTTAATTATCCTCTGTTGTCTATATTGTATGGCTTTTTTCTTAATTTTATGTTAGTTATATTGTTAATCCGTCAAGACTTTATTGCTCTCGGTTTCTTTTTTATGTTGTCAAAGGGGGAGGAAAGCGTCAACCACCACAAATGCTTTGACTGAAAAAGAAAGGGGGAGAGCGTACAACTATGATTAAAGACATCGCATGTTGTGTTCAACAGGTTGTCATCATCAAAAAGGGGGAGAATGTGAGGGCAAGTTGTCTCACAATACAGGCCTCCGAATTTTCGATGATGACAAAACAAATTAGAAGCATCATGCTATATCTCTGTTTTCATTGCTATACCTCTTTTTCATTGTTAA
The DNA here is from genome assembly GCA_963859935.3 of Lathyrus sativus. NCBI lineage: Eukaryota > Viridiplantae > Streptophyta > Magnoliopsida > Fabales > Fabaceae > Lathyrus > Lathyrus sativus. The sequence continues at coordinate 138,520,117 of OZ012736.1, read as the reverse complement.
ATCATTATACCTTAATATGTGTCATGACTGAATGTGGCAGGATGTGCAAAATGGAAAAAGTTGTTAATTTTGCAGGTTTCTAAGCAGTGAGTCGACCATACAGTCGGCGCATGAAGCCTGGCATTTCTCACGGCTCAGCGCATGGAAGCTATGCGTCGACCGTACAGTCGGCACATGAGTGTTTTGATTTTCCACGGATCAGCGCATGAAGACATGCGTCGACCGTGCCACTCAGCGCATGGAGCTGAGGATTTCCCACGGGTCAGCGCACGCCGACCCTATGGTCGACCGTTCGCGCGCTGTGCTGTTTTTCTTGCTGTGTTTAAAAATATGTTTTGTTGGTTGTTTGGTTATTACTATAAATAGAGTTTTGTTCATTTTTAACAACTAACAATTGAAATCTTGAGTAAATTGTCAGGGCAAGAAACGTGAAATAGGTGCAACATATTTCTTCATCTTCATCCCTCACACAACATACAAATCCACAAATATACACAATCATTTTTGCTGTGATTAGTGTCTTGTTCAAAGGGTGATAAGGTTCGAACGCGTTGATTGAAGATCCGGTTCGAGTGGAAATTGGGGCAGGTGTTTCTTGCAGAAAACCTTGAGGGTTTTACCCATCAAGACTAGAAGGTTTTGAAGGGCTTTTGTCACGGAATAGTTTGTTCAACATTCAAGCAGGTGCGAAGGTAATTGATCAACGGAAGGTTCATCAATTTAGTAGCGAGGGCGTTGAAGTGTTGAAGACTTTTCGGGTTTGATTTGTTGGTGTCTAAGATCAGCCGAGCTGAAGGTTTGAACAACAGAAGGTTTTTCATTAAGGTGGCTGGAACCGGAGGTCATTCACAACAAATTGAAGGGCTTGATTCATCTTGAATGAAGGTGCAAGAAGAGATAGCAAGCATCAACAACATTTGAGATTGTTTGTATCATTGTCTATCAACTCTTGTGTAAACTGTTCATTCCAACAGGTGATATATATTCAATATATCTCAATTCTAATTTTAGAATTGAGGGCAGACGTACCCCGAAGCGAGGACGACGGGGGAACTGCCTCATCAAATCGTGTGTTCTTCATTTTCTGTCATTTTCAATTCAGCTTATAAAATAAGTGATTCTAGCTTAAGTGATTATTGTCAAACTGTGATACAAATTGAGTAAGGTGTTGAAACTCTGTTTTAACTACTAAGTACAATAAGAACATTGTACTAAGGTATTTCCAATCTCTTACTCAACATAAATATCCTTTGTGATATTTGTGCACACAAACTGTTCGACAAAAGTCCTGAACTAAAATTGTCTTATTTTGCTTCTAGTTTTTGTGTGCCTTGTTTTTCATTGGAACTAGGCAACCTTGCAAATTGAAGTAAACAATTGATAAGCATAGTTTGTGTTGTGATTTTATTTTTCCGAATTGTCATAAATCCATAGGCTTACGTATATCCGGTTTTCCAATAACCGTTCGTTTTAGACTTTAATTTTCCTGGGCCGCTTCCGCACTTAAAACTTTTAAAACCAATTTCAAATTGGTAGCGCCGACTCAAATTTTAATTGGGGATCTATTCAACCCCCCCCCCCCCCCCCTTCTAGATCCGTGCCATAGTCTAACAAACTGCACCACACCCTGATCACTTGTCAAAACGCAGCGCTTAAATAATTGAGGTGGCGCGCGTTGGTCCTTTAGATGAGTGGACTAGTAATCTGATCCAACAGCTGTGATATTTTCTGATTTCTTTTATTTCTTATAATCATTTTTCATTTTCTTTTATATCATTTTTAATTCATTTTAAATAGCAATATTGATCAGAAAGTTATGGAAAAAATATGTGGGTGATCCTTCTTTAATTCCTGATTTTTCCATGCTTTTAGATTTTATTTTGGTGCTGTTTTCAATTTAATGTGCATTTTTCTATTTTTAATAGTTGATTAAAATGCATAAAATGACTAGTTTACTTGCTGATTTTATTACTAGCTCATGATTTAGAATTTGAAGCTGAAACTTTGCATGCTTGTTATAGACTCCTTGATAGGTTTGGGTTATTTTTGTTGTTATTTTTAGATGATTCTAAGTAGGTGTTAGAGATAGACCTTTAGGAGCATTCCATGATGGATCCCCTTTAGCACACCCTTAGAATTTATATTTTATTAGAACCTATAGGATTAGGTTTTGCCCCTGGTTTTTGTACCATAAATTCTTAACTCATGTAGGATAATTTAGGATTTTCCTTAAGATTTTTATAATTGATTTTGTATTATTCCCCAATTTTTCAAGTTGCTTGTAGTTTAGGTGACCCTAACTAGGATAACTTCATAGGTTAGTCTTTTAAGTGACCATTAGATGATTCTAAGTTTCATATCCTTTCTTGTTAGAATAATACTTAGGTAGATACCTCATTAGAACCTTGTTGAAGCCTTGATAGAGCTTTTGATTCCCCTAGCTTAGGTGATCCTTGTAGCTAGTCTTTAGGGTTTCTTAGAAGTTGTTGTAGCGCCTTCTTTCCCTTATGTGATTTCTTCCCTGGGATTTGCCCTATCCCCTTTCTGTCTTGAAAAGGAGCCCTCCTGGGAGAGCCTAATCCTTCCTTTGGTTGGATTCTATGCATTCCTCAGGAGGTTGAGCCTTGAATTGACATTCACCAGTATAGTACATTCCATTGGTCTGCACTATCTTTCTCCTTCAAGTCTTGATGAGGAGCCCTCCTGGGAGAGCCTAATCCTTCCCTTGGTTGGATTCTGTGCATTCCTCAGGAGGTTGAGCCTTGGATTGACATTCTTGGCATGGTATATTCCCTTGGTTTATATACTGTCATCCATCTCCAAGTCCTTTCCTTAGGATCCCTCTTGGGAGAGCCTAATCCTTCCCTTAGTTGGATTCTGTGCATTCCTCAACAGGTTGAGCCTGAGATGGGAGTTCTGTGTTGACACACTGTAACCAGTTACCTTAGATTGATATCTAGGACTAATACCCAGTTTTCTGTCCTATTGACAAAGGATCCCTCTTGGTAGAGCCTAATCCTTCCCTTGGTTGGATTCTGTGAATTCCTCAAGAGGTTGGGCCCATGATGGACTCTGGTGTTGATACACCTCCAACCTAATGTAGCCTGGGATGACTACCCTGTTGCTCATTTTGGTTTCTTTTCCTTTCTTGACATTGCTTGATGCATTATAATAAGTTTATATTTAGAATATTTTAGGCTAGGAGCATGACTGCATCTAGAAGTTGAGTGAGTCTCTCTCTGCTTGTTTGCATTAAGGGTTGAGGTGATCCTCCCCTTGCTTGTGTGTTGTTTTTCTTTTTCTAATTGACGTATTTGCATATAAAGGTTGATCTGGGCTCCTTTTGCTTGTCTGTTTTGATTGTTTTCTTTGCTTGATTGCTTAGAGGCTGAGTGAGTCTCCCTCTGCTTGTATTGTTGCGTTGCATTTGCATCTTTACTGTTTAGCTGATGCTTTGGCTATTTCTATTTCCCATTGACATGATCCCGTAGGACTCTCACTTCCTTTGATAAGGAAGTGATGATAGACTTTAGGTTGAAACCTATGCATGATAACATCTAGGAGTTTCCTGTTTCAAACCTCAACCATAGGATGAATCCTTGGCATGACAACATTAGGGCTTGACAGTTTCCCTGTAGAGTTCATTCTCTTCTCTCTATAAACAACCATAAAAATCACTTCTTCCGTAAAAAACAGAAAATGAACATCAAACCTCTTTTGCCCCGTGGGCCCTTAACTCAAGAGAAACTTTTCTGAAGAAAAGAGTGTCGTTAACTCTCAGTTCTACCGCAAACGGTAGCGCACGAGTCTCTGACGAGCAAGCTGCATACACCAAACTATTGGAACTGTTTGTTAACCCTACTCGGAAAAACAGATGAATCTGAACCCCCGTAATCCGTATTATCCCGAACTACGTAAGCTCTGATCTCTCATATCTGTTGAGAGTACGTAGGAAGAATACTGACGTATTGGCGAGCCACCTTCCCATCCGTTACCCGTAGTTAGCCGAACTACGTTGACTCTGATTTCTCATTCTCTGACAAGAATACGTAGGCACGAAGCGCGATGCTTTGCCGAGTAATTTTCTTTTCTTCTCAGACCAGCCTTGATAGGTAGATAGTTAAACCAACCCGTCAGATAAACACAATAAGCGTGGATCTCATCGAGTACGATGGACGTGAGGGGTGCTAATACCTTCCCCTTGCGTAACTGACTCCCGAACCCAGACATGGTTGCGATGACCTTGTCTTATACCTTTTCGTCAGGTTTTTCTGATCGTTTCCTTTCCCTTTCTGTTGGATAAATAACGAAAGGTGGCGACTCTTCTGTTTTGCCGGCACATTAATTTCGCGGTAGCGACAACTGGCGACTCTGCTGGGGACTTTTTATAGCTGCTGGGGAATTTTCCCATCCCCTATGCTGGGACCGTTTCCCATCCCCTATGCGAGTCAATCCTTGCGCTTGCGTGTTTATCTATTGGGTTTGCATTTATTTATCGCACTTTACCTTCTGCATTTTATTTTCAGTATGATATGATTAATTGTGCTGTTGTGGGAGGGGGCTCTGATGAGTGATAAGCCAGACCAAGGCTTGAGTGTATACCTAGCATTAGTTGTGGAAAGTAGTGGGCGCGTGCATGCTTTGCATGTACTAGTGTCTCACAAAATCCACGCTCAGACGAGATTCTCCCGGTTGACTTCTTTTCCAGCCCTTTGGGCTTGAGGGGTTGTTGGTTTCGAGGATTGTTGACTCTGGGGACCGATCATTTGTGACCCAACTAAGGGAGGCCTCTTCAGGGAGTGATGATGCCAAACCAGAAATGGTGAACGTATCATCATTTCGTGAAAGTCTGTGACGCTGGGAAACGCATAGGATGACATACTTTGTCAGGGGATATGATTCATACCTGTGAGCAGGGTCGGGTTATTGCAGGAAACCTTAACCTTCAGACAACCTGGTTTTCTTGACAGTGAATCAGTATTGTTGGTATTAGAGGGTTCTTATCATCAGAGATGTATTTGTTCTTGACAGAGCAGAATTATGGTCATCTTCAGGGATTTATTGTCAGAGCAGTGTTATGGTTATGTTGAAACAGAGCCTTGGTCTCCTCAACAGCACTCTTGATCTCCTGCTGCGTGATTGCGTCTTGCATTTTTGCATGCTCATTTTCATATCTTTAACGTATGTCTGTGTTGCAGATGCATATACTATCCCCCGGTTCCGGTAATCTTGCCCTCTGTTTTGTTAGCATGGAATCTTTGAAGAAAAATGTGGCTTACAAGCTCCCTACCCCAGATGTTACTTTACTGTTTAGTTTGATTGCCTTGGCAGATGATACAGTGAAAGGGGAATTCAGGAAATCTTATGGGAAGTTGCTCAGTCTGGTTCGTAAACCTTCAGTCTATGAGTTAAACGGGTTGTATGCATTGCTACAGTTTTATGACCCTCCGATGAGGTGCTTCACTTTTCCAGATTTCATTCTTGCGCCTACCTTAGAAGAGTATGCTGAGTTGTTGGCGGTACCTATTAAGAATCAGATGTCGTTTGTTCACATGGATGCTAAGCCTAATCTAGCCAACCTAGATACTGCCCTTCACCTGGATGCCTCAGAGTTGCTTCTGACCAGTTGGAATGAGGTTCCTGGATTTTCTCTACAGTTTCTGGTTGGGAAAGCCCAACAGTGCGCTAAAGACGGTTGTTGGATCGTATTCAACGCTACTCTCGCCCTCTGCATCTATGGGATCATCTTGTTTCCCAACATGCCAGACTTTATAGATTTGGACGCCTTCCATATCTTCGCATCGGGAAATCCAGTTCCCACCTTGATTGGTGACGTATATCATTTTGTCCATTACAAGAATGAGAATAGAAGGGGTAAAAATGTGTCGTGTTATGCGCCCTTACTCTACAAATGGTTTGATAGCCACATGCCCAAGAAGGGTCTCTTTGCTTCCTCTGCAGCCACAGCTGAGTGGTCTGAATGCCTGATGGGTTTGTCAGCAGAGAGCATCGTTTGGTTTGATCAGGATATGCTGGGTACTGAAGTCATCTACAGCTGCAACGGTTTTCCTAATGTGCCCTTGATTGGAAGAAGAGACTGTATTAACTACAATCCCTTATTACTTTTCAGACAGTTTGCGTACGCCTTGAGAGGCCCGCCAAAGGACGAGGAGGTGCAGGAATCTCTGTACCTCACAGGTCTCCTAGAGGGGGATATGTTAGCCAAGCTCAAGCATGCTTGGAATGACATCATCAGGCGAGGGAAAGCATTGTTGGGTAAGAGCAACAGCCAGGCTTATGCTCCTTATGTGACTTGGATTCGAAGCAGGGCAGAAACAGTAGGGATGCCTTTTCCACCTGCTAAGCGAGATTGCCCTCCAGTGGTCGAAGAACCTACCACAGTATCCATCCAGAAATACAATCAGGTATAGCTGAGAAGGAAGAGCTGAAGAAGACCAACGAGGAGTTGGAGAAAGAGCTGGTTCAGCTTAGAAGCGAGAGAAACGAAGCCGTCTACTCCTTCAAAAAGCAGACAGAGATGGTGAACCGGCTGGGCACAGACTTGACCAAACAGATGGCTGAACGTGAACGCTTAGGTTTGGATTTCAAGGCTGTCAACGATGTGCTTTCCACCAAAAAGCAGAACCTGGATGACGCACACCAAATAATCTCCAAATTCAACCAGTAGTGGAATGCCACTATAGCCAGCAACAAAGAGCGGGAGGACAAGCTGAAGCAACAGATCTCCCAGGTTAAGGCTCAGTTGAAGGCCAGTGAGAAGAAGTTTGATGATGAAACTGCCCGTAAGTACGCCACTGAAGACATGTTGAACAAGGCTATTGCGAACCTGACGGATCGCAAGCAGAGTTTTGAATCTAAGAAGCGAAGGTTAGAAGACTGTTTTGGCAAAGAAGAGTGGAAAAACTCCGTTGAAGGTCTTCAGTACACTATTATACAGAGGGAGTCACTCGTCGAAGGGTTACTCACTCAGCCTGATCATCCCAAAACGAAGAGGTTGCTAGAAGAGTTTTGCGCCCGTGGCCGCACTTGACTACTTTGTAATCCTTTGTATTTTTCTGATCATTGTTGTATGCTGACCATCACCAGACTTGTTGGTCGAGGTCATGCCGTTGATTCTACCTGTACTCAATGACATTGTATGTTGCGTTGTTGGGCTTTATATATATACAAGACGTTATTTCCATGACTGGATCCAGACTTCTTATTATCAGCACTGGCACCCTGGCACTAGAATCAGGGGAGAAATCTCCCTAAGGCACAAACACACGTTTGCATTTGCATGAATCATTTGCATAACAGGTACCTCGAGCTTTTTTTCTAACCCTTTGTGCATGCAGGTTATTTCAGGATTGAACAAAGACAGATTCACCGGTACTCGACCAGAGCAAATCAAGCTAGAGTAATGGAACAGGTTCAGACTGACATTCAAGAGCTCAGAGAGAGGATGGATCATTTCATGGATCTCATGCAAGTGGTCGCTAATGGCCAGGATCAGCTCAGAACTCTGGTGCAACCTCTGATTGCACGTGTCGACAGCAATGACGTGCTACATGGTGGGAATATGGTGAACCCCCCGCTTGTTGAGACCCCTCATGCTGGCATCCCTGTGACTGGAGGAAATGGAAGTGGCAATGGTAATGTTGTCACTAACATTGGAGCTAACGGGAACACGACTGGAGTCGGAAATGGCAACTTTGAGGCCAATGGTAATGCTGGTATAGGCATTGGCAATACTGGAGGAACTGGTAACGCTGGTGCTGGTAATCTGTATGGTCTTGATGCTGTTGGGTTTGCTGCTGGCAATGGCCATCAGCCATGGCAAGAGGATCGTCAAGAGGACTTATTCTCAATGAAGGGAGCTGAGGGCGAACTGAATTCTGAAGCCTGTTTAACGTTCAAAGCACTCGAAGACAAAATGAAGAGCTTTGAGAACTTGAATACCATAGGCGTTGACATGACCAAGTTGGGACTGATCTCAGACTTCAAGGTGCCTCCCAAGTTTAAGGTACCCGACTTTGAGAAGTATAAGGGCACCAATTGCCCCCGTTTCCATCTGAGGTCGTACTACCGAAAGATATCCACGCATTCTGAAGATGAGAAGTTGCTGATGCACTTCTTCCAGGACAGCCTGTCCGGCCCCTCGTTGGAGTGGTATATGGGTTTGGAGCCCACAAGTGTACGTACATGGAAAGACCTTGCTGAAGCATTCGTACGCCATTATCAGTATAACAACGACCTGACTCCCAACCGGGTTCAGCTACAAAACTTGTCTCAGAAGAACAACGAAGGATTTAAAAAGTACGCCCAGAGGTGGCGTGAACTGGCAGCAAGAGTTCAGCCACCGATGGTTGAGCCGGAACTCATTAAGATGTTCGTGGCTACTCTTCCAGGAGTTTATTATGAGAAGCTTGTCAGTGGTATGTCGGGAAATTTCTCTGACCTCATCATCATCGGAGAACATGTGGAGAATGGCATCAAACTCGGAAAGATTCAGGGTGCAGATGTATCCTCAGCTGGAGGGGCAAAGAAACCTTACAATGGTAAGAGACGTGAAGGTGAGACGAGCTCAGTGTCTAATGCTCGGGGAAAAGGAAAAGGCCAGCGCCAGCAGGTCGCTAGCATTATTATTCCTGCTGTCCAGCAACCTCAACAGCAGCAGCAGCAGAACCAGCAAGGGTACCGGAGGTACCAGAATAAAACACCTCTGTCAAGTCGTCATCTTGAAACCCCACCTATGTCGTATGCTCAGCTTTTTCAGACTTTTCTTTAGTTGCAGCTAGTTCAGAAGAGAACTTTGGCTCCCTTGACAGGGACACCTCCACCGGGCTACGATGCGAATGCGAGATGTGAGTTTCATTCGGGGGCACCTGGCCACTCGATTGACAACTGTAAAGCATTCAAGCACAAAGTGCAAGATATGGTTGACGCCAAGATAATCAACTTTTCTGATAATGTTTCGAATGTTACAAAGAACCCTATGCCTAACCATGGAGGAGATGGGGTTAGCGCCATCATTGAAGAGGAAGATTCGGACTTATTGACTGATGTCAAAGACCTGAAAACACAACTTAGTTTCGTTAAAGCCAAGTTGATGAAGAAAGGTATTTTCTCGGGCTGTGGAAAGTTGCGTATGGATTGTGCGAATCATTCAGACAGCTGTGATAAGTTGGTAGTAGGGATTCAGAGTTTGATGACCGAAGGAATTTTGCAGTTTAGTTGAAGGACTGAAAATAGATCAGGGGAAGTAATGCTGAAGCAGAAGGATGAGGTTGCCACTATCACCATCCCTCATAAAACAATTACCATTTCTGCGTCAAGGCTACCTATGATCACCATCACGAAGGCTGGGCCTATACCATTCGAGAGCACTAATGTTGTTCCATGGCACTATGGGGCAGATGTCTATTGCAATGGACAGAAGTTAGAGTTAGAGCCATCCGGGCAATCTGTTAACAACCTGGTAGGGACTGGGGGAATAACACGTAGCGGAAGAGTGTTCGCTCCACCAGAGATTGTGGTTGACAAAGCTGAGAAGACTGATAGAGGTAAGAGTAAGGTCGTCGAAGAAACCTCCCGTGAGGTAGGAAAGGACTTGCTTGTGAAAGACGCCGAAGAATTTATGAGACTGATCAAGAAAAGTGATTATAAGATCGTTGATCATCTTCATCAGACACCGTCTAAGATCTCCATTCTGAATCTGTTGTTGTGTTCTAAGGCACACCGCAACGCCCTGCTGAAGGTTCTGAATGCAGCATATGTACCGCAAGAGATCTCTGTCAACCAACTAGAGGGAGTAGTTGGTCATGTGAATGTTGGGAATGAATTAGGGTTTACTGACCTAGAGCTGACGCCGAAAGGAAGGAACCACAATAGCGCCTTGCATATCTCGATAGAATGTCGAGGAACAGTCATGTCCCATGTGTTGGTGGACACGGGATTATCTCTGAACGTTCTCCCTAAGAAAGCTCTGATGAGGTTGGATACGAGAGGTCTGATTTGTACACCCAGTGATCTGGTGGTAAAAGGTTTTGATGGAACCAAGCGTCACGTCTTTGGAGAGGTAACTCTACCCATTCAAGTTGGGCCAGAAACCTTTGACGCGGTTTTCTATATCATGGATATCATGCCGGCTTATAGCTGTCTATTGGGCCGACCTTTGATCCATTCTGGGGGCGCAATGACCTCCATATTGCACCAGAAGCTGAAGTATGTTATGGGGGGCAACATCGTCAATGTCTTTGGTGAAGAGGACATAATGGTGAGCCATTTGTCATCTTTTAAATATGTTGAGGTGGATGGCGAGATCCACGAAAATTTGTGCCAGGCGTTTGAAGCTGTTAAAGTGAAAGATGTGATTCCGGTGATGATCGAGAAACCAGAGATGACTCTCTCTTCCTTCAAGGAAGCTCAAGCTGTTGTTCAAGCTGGCTCAGCCCCAGGCTGGGGGCAACTTCTGGAAATCCCTAACAAGCAGGATAAGTTTGGGTTAGGGTATTCTCCTTCTGCTGATGCTTCCTCCTCTCGCAGTGCGCCGTGCGTCAAAGGGCCGATTCAGTTCACAAGAGGTGGGGTGATATTTGAGAATGTCAAAACCATGTCTGAAGACGACGAAGATAGTGATTGCGACTTGGACTCCTGGATTCAGCCGTGCAAACCAGGCCAGAGCCTTAACAACTGGTCCGTCCAGGATATCATCCAAGTGACGCGCAAAGAGTAATGCTTTGTCTTTTCCAATTATTGTACAACCTTATGCTCTACCCGGGGTATAACGGTTTTATTGTCAGGGCCTTGATTGCTTATGCATGTACATATTATCAATAAATCAAAGGGCGTTTTCTTTGCATTCAAATTTTGTGATCTCTGTTATTCCTGTTTTATTTTTGTTTTGAAAAACAATAAAATGGCAATACGATTTGTGCTAACCTGCATATCCTCTGGTTAAGCTTAACCCTTGTTATTGCAGGATTCACACTATAGATGACATCGACTCTGAACCTTCTATGACTCACTTCGACTTTGATTGCCCGATATATCAAGCTGAAGAAGAGATTGATGAAGATGAAGACCTTCCCGAAGAGTTGGCCCGTTTGTTGAAACAAGAAGATAAGATCATTCTGCCTCACGAGGAAGAGATTGAGATTGTTAATATGGGTTCTGAGGAACTCGTCAGAAATGTCAGAATAGGGGCTGCGTTACAGAGCAATGTTATGTAGAGATTGGTCGAGATGCTTTGAGAGTATAGTGACATCTTTGCTTGGTCGTATGAAGATATGCCCGGACTCGATACTGACATAGTGGTCCATCGTCTACCACTGCGAGAGGATTGTCCTCCTGTTAAGCAGAAGCTTAGAAGGACACGACTAGATATGGCCGTTAAGATCAAAGAAGAAGTGCAAAAGCAGCTGGATGCTAGATTTTTAGCGGTCATTACTTACCCTTTATGGGTCGCCAACATAGTACCTGTACCGAAGAAGGACGGTAAAGTGCGGATGTGCGTTGATTATCGGGATTTGAATAAGGCGAGCCCTAAAGATGATTTCCCACTCCCTCATATTAATGTGTTGGTCGACAATACAACTCAATTTTCCGTGTTTTCGTTCATGGATGGCTTCTCCGGCTATAATCAGATCAAGATGGCGCCGGAGGACATGGAGAAAACCACCTTCATTACACCTTGGGGGACGTTCTGCTACAAGGTAATGCCTTTCGGTCTGAAGAACGTAGGGGCCACTTACCAGCGAGCGATGGTCACTTTGTTTCATGACATGATTCACCATGAGATTGAAGTCTATGTTGATGACATGATTGTGAAGTCCCAAACGGAGGAGGGACATCTGGTCAATTTGCTGAAGCTTTTTGAGAGGCTTCGGAAGTTCAGGTTGAGGCTGAATCCTAACAAATGTACTTTCGGAGTACGGTCTGGAAAACTACTGGGGTTTATTGTGAGTGAAAAAGGGATTGAGGTTGATCCTGCTAAGATAAAAGCAATACAAGATATGTGTTGCACCCCAAAATTTTACCAACATTTCTTTACCTAGCTTGTGTTGCATTTCATTCACATTAGCATTATCATTTGCATTTCATTGACATGTGTGCATGAGATCAAGAGGTATGATTACCAATTAAGATCTACACAAGACTATGAAGCTAAGCTAAGAAGCTTATTCAAGTGTCCAAGGATTGATATCCTTGTCAGAGAAGTGAAAAGATCCTCAGAGAGAATGGTTGAGACCAAGGTTGTGTGCCTCCTAACTTGAGAGTTGTGGGAGCTCCTCAGATGATTCTGAAGCCAAGAATGTGGACTTGAAGTCTTGAGAGAGCTTATGAGATGTCTTGAAAGCCATCATGAGGCCTAGATAGGTCATTGTGCAAGATTGAGAAGCCTCAGCCATAAGTGGTGTAATTAGGGTTTGACTGGGTCAACCCTAGGTCAACTGATGATTTGGAGAAGGTTGAAACCTAATTCAAGAGCCATGTGATCATGGATTGATGCAATGAGATGCTATAAGGATGATTCCAAGGTCAACTCATCATGATTGAAGAGTTTGAGAAGTTTCTAGCTAGGGTTTCTAAGGCTTGACAGTGTAAAATCCCTTAGTTTAACCCCTATCTTCAAGGCAGTTTAGCCCAAGATGTGATTGTCATCTCATCTTACCCCCAACATGAATGTTGTAGAGCATGTTCTTAGCTTTAATTTGAGTACTAGAAGTCCTTGATAGGATTTTTAGAGCTCAAGTTATGACTTTGACAAGTTACAGGTCATCTGAGGTATGTGAATCTGGGGCCTTGAAAGTTACCCCAATTGCATCAAACTTTTTCCCAAGAAGGATGATTCCTATGAACTTTTGGTCAACATGAATGTTGTTCCTCATCTTCTTAGCTTTCTAGAGAGTACTAGAAGTCCTCGATAGGATTTGTAGAACTTAAGTTATGGCTTTGACAAGTCAAGGGCATTTTGGTCATTTGGAGATTACAGGTCATTTCAAGCATAAGGCCATAACTCCTATTTCCAAGCTTCAAATGGAAAATTCTTCAACATCAAACTTGTTCAAAATGATGTTTTAAGGCTAGTAAGGAGGTCATGAGATGTTGTAAATGCTTTTAGCTCATACTTGTCAAAATGGTCCAAATAAAGGAGGATTTAATGTATTAAAGTGACCTATTTTTGGGAATTTTCAATACATGACCAAAACAATGCAAGTGACCTACCAAATTGAATGGAAAAATCATTTCAGAAACAATGGCATTATTACAATTTTGATTTGAGGTCAAATTGAGGGACTTATCATAAGTTACTTGTAATATAAGTTACACTTGCAAAACATAAGAGAGACCAATGTACAAGCTATCCAAGCATTCTAACATCTCATACTGTCGCTTCCGTGAAAATGAGGTGCCGGAAAAACAGAAGAGTCGCCACCTTTCGTTATTTATCCCTCAGAGCGGGAAAGGAAACGATCGGAAAAACCTGACGAAAAGGAATAAGACAAGGTCATCACAACCGTTGTCTGGGTTCGGGAGTCGGTTACGCAAGGGGAAGGTATTAGCACCCCTCATGTCCGTCGTACTCGGCGGGATCCACGCTTGTTGTGTTTTATCTGACGGGTTGGTTTTATCTATCTACCTATCAAGGCTGGCTTAAAAAGAAAAGAAAATGACTCGGCAAAGCGTCGCACTTTATGCCTACGTATTCTCATCAGAGAATGAGAAATCAGAGTCAACGTAGTTCGACCTAACTACGGGTTAAGGGGAAGGTGGCTCGCCAATACATCAGTATTGTGCCTACGTACTCTCAACAGGTATGAGAGATCAGAGCTTACGTAGTTCGGGATAATACGGATTACGGGGATTCAGATTCATCTGTTTTATCGAGTAGGGTTAAACAGCAGTTCCAGCAGTTAGGGACAATGCCTGTTTGCGTTGGCGCTGAAGTTTAACGACACTCTATTCTTCAGAAAAGTTTCCTTTGACTTATGGGCCCACGGGGCAAAAAGGTTTGAAGTTTGTTTTCTGTCTTTTACGGAAGAAGTGTTTTTTTATTGTGTTTGCAATTTCAATCGCACTAAAGACTATGACCTGAGAGTGAATGCGTCGCATGTCACCCAAAGGGTGCCATACTAAACATCCAGACTGTTGAAAAGAAACTCTCCGACAATCCTTTCTTAGATAGCTTAAGGCTCGTAACGTACGAAAGAAATCATTCATGATTACTATATCTTAAGCTGTTTTGAGATGAGAAGAGAACAGGCTCAACTACGGGGAGACTGTCAAGTCCTACTGTTGTCATGCCAAGGATTCATCCTATGGTTGAAGTTTGAAACAGGGAACTCCTAGAAGTTATCATGCATAGGTTTCAACCTAAAGTTCTATCATCACTTCCTTAACAAAGGAAATGAGAATCCTAAGGGATCATATCAATGATAAACAGAAATAGATAAAGCATCAGCTTAAACAGTAAACAGTAAACGACTGCAAAATGCATGCAATGCAAGTGAGGGAGGAAATGTGTGTGGGGCAGCAGCCTCCACAAGCTCATCTCAACCTCAAGCCAGAATGAATAACAGTAATCATACTGAGGAAATAACATGCCTTCAAGCAAAATACAGTAAACTGTAATCATACAGAAGAAAAATAAACATGCTATCAAGCAGAATAAACCACATGGGCAAGGGAGCTGGGCTCTACCGAATACCCGCAAGCAAAGCCATACAGTAACAATACAAGCAGAGAGAGCAACTCAACCTCTAGTGCAATCATACTCCTAGATTAAAGTCAGTCTAATCATGGACTTATTCTAATGCATCAAGCCAGTCAAACAAGGCACACCAGCCCAGAGAAGGAAGCAGACAAGAAAGAAACAGATCAACAGCTTCCTACTTTCAATTTCAAGCTTCAACTCTTCTGACAGCAACCCAGTCTTCAGACCTCAACAACCCTTCAAGGCTATCAGCTTGCTTCTCCAGGTTTCAACCCAACAACATAAGTTTCAACTTAATCTTCTTCTTCAAGCTTCAGCTTTCCAGTCAACTCCACCTTCAGGCTTCACTCTTAATTACAAGTATCAACTTGATTCCTTCAGGCTTCTCAATGCATCAGTGTAAGTATCAACTCATCTTTTATCCTCAAGCCTCAGCTCTACCCTCAATCTCAATTGAATCCCCTTCATAAGTATCAACTTAGTCTTCAAGCTTCAGCTCTCTCTTCTTTGCTAGTATCAACTTGGTTCTCTTCATCTTACAAGCCTCAGCTTCTCAGGGTAATCTTCAATCACTTAGAAGTGTCAACTTCATCCTTCAGTATTTAAGCCTCAGCTCTTCATTCAGTCTTTATTGGACCTTCAAGTATCAACTTGCTCTTCTTGCTTTTCAAGCTTCAGCTGCAATGGCAATGCTCAAGGAATCATCCTCTTCCACATTTTTCAATGAAGTCCTCATCTTCAAACTCAAGCCCAACATCTTTCAAGATACTCAAACCAGAAGATAGTTGATTGAACCTGATGAGGGGAAATGATAAACAACTTACTGACAACCAAAGGAAGCCTGTAAGGGTTCATCATTATGAGAGACTGGTTCCCTCAAAGTTCTACTTCCCAGATAAAACCACTCATCCTTCCAAAGAAGGGATGTGAATATCGGAGAAGGACCTTTAGTCATTGGGAGGAATGGAAGCACCAGATGCTTACCATGTTTGAGAAAGAAATCATTCTAACTACAAGGCTCTCCCTATGTCCTATCTCCTAATCTTCATCAGATACCTTCAGGCACAAACAAATTCAAAGCTCCAAGCCACTTCAAGCAACTTCAAGCATCCTCTCCTTGTCTTCAACTTGTCTTCAATCTCAACCAAAGTCAAACCAAGCACAAACCCTAATCTAAGGGAACTAGAGAAGTTAAACTAGTTGAATTAGTTAATTAGGGCCACCTAAAACCTAGTACTAAAGTTAGTCCTAACTAAAATACTAAAATCAATTGTAAAATCCTACAAAAATTACTATGGGAACCTAGGTCAATCATGACTCTGTCACATTAACTTCAAAGATCAAATCATCAATTTGGACCTAGAACTAAATCCTACATTACAAGGTATCAACCTAAAACCCTAAGAAGAAGCATCTAAACATCAATCTAGAAGGCATACCTATTTTCATCACAAAAATGTGAGAAAAATACTATGGGATCATACATTTCTAACCTAATCACACACAAATTAGGCCAAGAATCATCACCATGAGATCACACAAAATTCTACAAAAATATGCATCAAACATAAACATTTTAATATCAATTAAAATACAAAATTCCAATTAAATCAGAAATTATATGAAATGAAAATATTTTTTCTCTAAAAGATAATAGACTCAATCATGAGTAATATGCAAAAAGAATGGATTTGATTGGATTAATATTCAATTTATTATGAATTTTACAAAAACCATGAATTAAAAGGAAATTAAATGAAAATCAAATGAAATAACCAAACACACGGTGCAGGAAGTAAACATTTTCAGTTAAAAACATGGATTGGGCTCGCTGGGGGGTGTGGATAACATTCAGATTACTAAGCCCAAAACACCAAATAAATGAAACGCATCGTTTCATCAGAAACTCTTCACAACTCAGCTTTAAAACGCACCCCTTGGATCTTCTCACAGTCAATGGTCAAAACATGATCTGATGGTGAGAACTTCATCTTCTCCAATTCAAACGCCTGAGCTTCGCGCCCAGCTCCGGCCACCGCCGGTGGAGCTCTGATCGTCCCCTTCAACCCTAGTTCTTCCTAGAGGCCTCCAATCCAAGAGGTCACAACATGAAACACACTCCAAATCTTGCCACGAACTCAATCATGCCCATAGTTTCCTCTGAAACCCCAAGAATCAACACCTCCCAATCTCAACCGAAAATGGTGATCCTCCTATTTTGTCTCTAATTCATCAATTAACCATCTGAAATCCACCCTAGGCCATTCTACAACTAATCTAGCACCTTAATTCAACCTAATTCTACCTAAATCATGCTATAGGGAGAAAATTACCAACCTGGAAATTCTTGAATAACAGGTGCACCAAATCTTCACTTCAAGCCCTCAAATCTTCTGGACACGATCACTGAACCTCCTTCTTGCTTCTGTATGCAAAAGATTCAATGGAAAGTGCTTCAATCTTGAAACACGATGCTGAGTTGTAGGTGCTGAAAATCGCTTGCTCCCACACGATCTAGCCACCAATTCTTCTTGGAAATGATCTAGAATCAATCCTTGATACTCATGGAAGAAGAATCAATCAAGAAAATGGAAGGAAATGGAGGAATTTGATGAAACCGAATGCACTTGCAAACTATGAAAACTCAATTCCAAACTATGCTCAAACCTTCAATGATCACCAACCTCTGCCATGGATTCATTCTACTCAATATATAGATGGAGTTTGGATGATCTAGAACCCTCTAGACCCTTCCAATGAGATTTTACACATCTCATGTCATGAGATTTTGAATCACTTGTCATGCCATGCTCACTTCTGTTTGCAGCTTGAAATTCATCTCAATATCCTTCAATTTCTCCCCTAGTGACATTTTGGAAGGGTTTAGCTTGCCAAGTTCCTTGCCCATGCCTCAATTTTAAGTTATGCACATGTTACTTAATGTGCAAGCAAGTGCTTTTCAAAGCAAGTCCATGAATTGAATCTCAAATAGAAAATGTGGCTAAACCATTGTCTTTAGAATGTTTTCTAGAGTCAAAATGATATATTACATGCCATGGTTTGGATGTGTAGGTTGAAAATATCAATTTCCAACTTTGACTTATTTAACTTATGCCCTTATTTTAGGTCATTTTTGCAACTTTGAGCTACAAGCATTTCCAACATCCCATGACCTCCTTACTAGCCTTAAATCATCATTTTGAACAAGTTTGATGTTGAAGATTTTTCCATTTGAAGCTTGGAAATAGGAGTTATGGCTTTATGGTTGAAATGACCTGTAATCTCCAAATGACCAAAATGCCCTTGACTTGTCAAAGCCATAACTTGAGTTCTACAAATCCTATCAAGGACTTCTAGTACTCTCTAGAAATCTACGAAGATAAGGAACAACATTCATGTTGACCAAAAGTTCATAGGAATCATCCTTCTTGGGCAAAAGTTTGATGCAAGTTGGGTGACTTTCAAGGCCCCAGATTCACATACCTCAGATGACCTGTAACTTGTCAAAGTCATAACTTGAGTTCTACAAATCCCATCAATGACTTCTAGCACTCAAATTAAATCTAATATCAAGCTCTACAACATTCATGTTGGAGGTAAGATGTGATGACAATCACATCTTAAGCTAAACTGCCTTGAAGATAGGGGTCAAACTAGGGGATTTTACACTGTCAACCCTTAGAAACCCTAGCTTGAAACTTCTCAAACTCTTCAATCATGATGAGTTGACCTTGGAATCATCCTTAGAACATATCAATGTATCAATCCATGATCATATGGATATTGAATTAGGTCTCAACCTTGCTCAAATCATCAGTTGACGTATAGTTGACC
Source organism: Lathyrus sativus (assembly GCA_963859935.3). Lineage (NCBI taxonomy): Eukaryota > Viridiplantae > Streptophyta > Magnoliopsida > Fabales > Fabaceae > Lathyrus > Lathyrus sativus. The sequence continues at coordinate 138,501,564 of OZ012736.1, read as the reverse complement.
CAGTCAAACCCTAATTACACCACTCATGGCTAAGTCCTCTCAATCTTGCACAATGACCCGTCTAGGCTTCATGATGGCTTTCAAGGAATCTCATAAGCTCTCTCAAGGCTTTAGGTCCTTCTCCATGGCTTCAGAATCATCTGAGGTCTTCCCACAACTCTCAAGTTAGGAATCACACACTCTTGGTTTCAACCACTCTCTCTGAGGATCTTCTAACTTCTCTGACAAAGATATCAACCCTTGAACACTTGAATAATCTTCTTGGCTAGCTTCAAACTCTTGTGTAACCCTTGATTGGTAATCATACCTCTTGATCTCCTGCACACATGTCAATGGAATGCAAATGCTAATGCTAATGTGAATGAAATGAAACATAAGCTAAGTAAAGAAATGTTGGTAAAATTTTGGGGTGCAACAACTCCCCCTATTCAAGCGGCTTGAACCTGACTGGGTGAGAAGCGGATGACTCTCAACCAATAAAGGTGCGAGACGGTTGAATACCGACAAACCCGGAAATTTGCCAACTGCGCAAGTACACGGTACTCTGATGAGAACAAATCTTCGAAAACTGAAATGATAGCTGCACGACACTAGCTGGAGAAATTGGTCACACGGTAACCGGTAGTACATGGTCGATCATGCCGTCAGGCATCAGGATCCCTCGGGACCTATCAGATCAACAATCAAGTTAACCACGCTATCGGGCATTCAATGAAATCTTTGGGCGTCAGCCGGACTTCATCAGTAAGTAGGGAATGGCATTCTGTCGCTTGCGCGAAAATAAGGTGCCGACATGACAGAAGAGTCGCCACCTTTCGTTATTTATCCCTCAGAGCGGGAAAGGAAACGATCGGAAAAACCTGACGAAAAAGGGTAAGACAAGGTCATCGCAACCGTTGTCTGGATTCGGGAGTCGGTTACGCAAGGGGAAGGTATTAGCACCCCTCACGTCCTTCGTACTCGACGGGATCCTCGCTTGTTGTGTTTACTTGGACGAGTTGGTTTTATTCTATCTACCTATCAAGGCTGGCTGAAAAAGAAAAGAAAAATGACTCGGCAAAGCATCGCACTTTATGCCTACGTATTCTCATCAGAGAATGAGAAATCAGAGTCAACGTAGTTCGGCCTACGAAGGGTTATGGGGGAAGGTAGCTCGCCAAGACATCGCCATCTTGTGCCTACGTACTCTCAACAGGTATGAGAGATCAGAGCATACGTAGTTCAGGAAACTACGGTTTATTTCTTGTCTTTTACGAAAGAAGTGTTTTTTATTATGTTCGCGATTTCAACCGCACTAGAGACTATGACCTGAGAGTGAATGTGTCACATGTCACCCAAAGGGTACCATACTAAACATCCAGACTGTGGAAAAGAAGCTCTTCCACAATCCTTTCTCAGATAGCTTAAGGCTCGTAACGTACAAAAGAAATCATTCATGATTACTGTATTTTAAACTGTTTTGAGATGAGAAGAGAACAGGCCCAACTAGGAGGGAGACTATCAAGTCCTACTGTTGTCATGCCATGGATTCATCCTATGGTTGAGGTTTGAACAGGGAACTCCTAGAAGTTGTCATGCATAGGTTTCAACCTAAAATTCTATCATCAAATCCTTATCAAAAGAAATGAGAGTCCTAAGGGATCATGTCAATGATACACCAAAACAGACAAAGCATCAGCTTAACAGTAAAATGCATGCAATGCAAGTGAGGAAGGAAATGTGTGTGGGGCTTCAGCCTCCACAAGCTCATCTTAACCTCAAGCCAGAATGAAATAACAGTAATCATACTGAAATATAAACAACATGCTATCAAGCAAAACAGTAAACTGCAATCATACAGATAAAATGAAATAAAATGCCATCAGGCAAACAAACCACATGGGTAAGGGAGCTGGGCTCTACCGAATACCCGCAAGCAAAGCCACACAGTAACAGTACAAGCAGAGGGAGCAACTCAACCTCTAGTGCAATCATGCTCCTAGATTCTACTTATTCTAGATATGAACTTATTCTAATGCATCAGACAAGTTAAACAAAACACATCAATACAGAAAAGAAAAAGAAAGCAGAAGAAAACATATCAACTCCTCTCAACTTCAAGCTTCAGCTTCTCCAACAGCAACTCAGTCTTCAGACTTCAATCACTCTTGACAAATATCAGTTTGCTTTTCCAGGTTTCAACCCTACAACATGAGTTTCAACTCATCTTCTCCCTTAAGCTTCAGCTTCTTGATCAACTCCACCTTCAGGCTTCACCTAATCTTCAGGGATCTTCAAGTATCAACTTGCTCTTGTTGCTCTTCAAGCTTCAGCTGGAATGGCAATACTCAAGGATTCATCCTCTTAAATACTCTTCAATGAAGTCTTCATCTTCATACTCAAGCTCAACATCTCTCAAGATAATCAAAACCAGAGAAAATCACTTACTGGATAAGCTGGGGATATTGAACTGCTTATTTGACCACCAAAGGTGACTTATAAGGGTTCAACATCAAAGGAATGGTTCCCTCAAAAGTTCTACTTCTTAGGTACATCACTTATCACTCCAAAGGAGATAGGTGGGTACCATGGAAGAACTTTGAATCATAGGGAGGAATGGAGGTGAAAGATACCATCCATGTTTGAGAAAGAAGTTATCTAAGTCTAAACTCTTCCTAATCCCTAACCCTAAAAACAACAGAAAAGAAATAAGGACAAGCTCTCAAGCTCCTCAATGCATCTTCAAGTCTTCTATTATGCTCCTCAATGCTCCTTAGAACAAGACCAAGCTCTCCAAGCCCACAAAGCAAAGCAACTAAAGCAACAATGCCCTAAAGGCAACACAAACAATCAACCAATACAAAAATCTACTAAAAATAGCATACTATTATATTAAATCCTAATATAATTTCTAAGGGATCCTACATACCTACCCTTAGTACCCATATATGTCCCATAGTCTAAATTGTCCTAAAAACCCAAAATCTAAAGTTATTATGGACCTATGTTGAAGTTTTACCTAATTCTACACAACCTAATAGCAACTAATCAAAACTATCCTAAAATTCATCACAAAATTATGGAATAAATCCATGGGGAAGCTAAAACATATATCTAACTATACTAAAAAGATTATCCTAAAAATATTAGGGGAACTACCTAAACTAAATTCTACAAAATCAATGATCAACATAAAAGCATTAAAAAGCAATTAAAAGAAGAAAATATACAAAAAATACTAAAATGCATGAAATGGAAAATATTTTTATTTTATATTTTTCTAGACAAAAATATGAAATGGAGGAAAAAACTCCCATTAAAAAATCATCATTTTTCAATTTGATATGAATTTTCTAAGATGGAAATAAAATGGAGAAAAAATGAAATGAAAATGAAGCATGGGGTGCAGTCAGTAACAATATGCAGTTCTAATTTCATTTGGGCCCAGAATGGGGGTATCAATAACAATGCGCTTGGGCCCAATTAAAATCAGAAAAACAATGAATAAACATAAAGAAAAATGAAAAAGATTCGGTGCGAAAAGCAAGGAAATACAGTTATAAAATGAAGTGGGCCTCAAAGGGGGGTGGGGTTAGGAATTATCACTTAAGCCCAAAAGACCTATTAACGAAACGCGGCGTTTCAAGCGCTCTGAAGTCCCTCCAAAACTGAAATTAAACGTGGACCCTCAGATCCTCACTCAGTCAACTGGTCAGTGCGCTCATCCAACGGTCGTGAGGTCTTCTTCTTCCTTGGACCTAGGGTTTGCAGAAACCTCCATTAAAACGCAGCTTCCATGCACAGATTTCCATCCTTTCGTTCTCTCTCATATCATCATCAATTCTCAACATGTAAAACCCTAAATTGCTCAGAATTTCACCCTGATCACGCCTATGGTATTGGATTCCATTGAAATGGCCTCTATCCTCAAACCCGATGGTGCAACTCAAGTAATCTTAAAATATGACCAATCTTCGACTTCAACAAACCTTAGATTTCTTTACATCAAAATGATCCTCACATTACCCTAATCAAAACCAGCTAATAATCTTGCATTATCACTCACTGAATCACACGTTCTTACTCCATCAAGAAATGATGTCCATGGCTGAAACTTCACCAATCACTTTCAAACTCTCCAAAATTGATCCCCTAGTTGTCTTTAACAATTCTACACTAATAACTTAACCTAACCATGCCTAGATTATGAGGTGGAAGAGATTTAGCAAACCTGGCTTCTTGATATGGTAGATGATGAAATCCTTGCTTTCAAGGCTCGAAACTCTTCAAGAATAATCCTTGGATGATGAAAACTCTACTGTTTGCAAAAATTTTGAAGGAGAGAGCTTGTACTTCAAGATTCGATGGCAATTGCCTTCTTGCAAATTCAATTGGAACACCTTCAATCTTCCATCAATGGAGTTTCACTTCAGCAAGCACACACTCAGAAGGATCTATGGAAAAGGTTTGTGAAGAAAAATGGGATTGCAATGAAGAAGAATGAAGAGATTGAATGTGACTTGCAATGGAGGAATTTGGATCTCACTCTCTCTTATCTACACCAATTAACACCAACCTTGCATCTGAGCAAGTTGTATTCATCTTATAGAGTGGTTTAGAATCATCTAGAACCCCCTAGAACAATCTAATGAGAAATTGATCTTTTCATGTCATGGTATTTTGATTTCTCATTCTCCTTACATGGTATCTCATGCCTTGCATCTCATAACTACCAATTATGACTTGAATTTATCCCCACATGAGATTTAGGGCAAGTACAATGTATATCTTCCTTGTTTATTGAGTTCTTTTGAGTTTTGGTTTGATGCCTTAAGATGCAAGCAAGCCCATTACAAAGCAGCCCTATGATACAAGCCTCAAATCAAAATTGTGGCTGAACCATTGTTCTTAGAATGTCATTTGGAGTCAAAATGACCTATTACATGACATGGTTTGGACTTATAGCTTTGGATTTCCATTTTTCAAATTCACTTGAATTAACTTATGCCTCATTTTTAGGCCATTTTTATCACTTTTTGATATGAGCCTTTTCAACATCTCATGACCTCCTTACTAGCCTTAAAACATCATTCTAAGCAAGTTTGATGTTGAAGATTTTTCCATTTGAAGCTTGGAAATAGGAGATATGGCCTTATGCTTGAAATGACCTATAACCTCCAAATGACCAAAATGCCCTTGACTTGCCAAAGCCATAAGTTAAGTTCTACGAATCCTATAAAGGACTTCTAGTACTCTCTAGAAAGCTAAGAAGATGCCCTTCAACATTCATGTTGACCAAGAATCCATAGGAATCATCCTACTAGGGAAACATTGTCTGCAAGTTGGGTGACTTTCAAGGACCCAGATTCACATACCTCAGATGACCTGTAATTTGTCAAAACCATAACTTGAGCTCTGCAAATCCTATCAAGGACTTCTACCACTCAAATTAAAGCTAGGAACAAGCTCTACAACATTCATGTTGTGGGGAAGATGATATGACAATCACATCTTGAGCTAAACTTCCTTGAAGATAGGGATCAAACTAGGGGATTTTACTCTGTCAATCCTTAGAAACCCTAGCTTAAAACTTCTCAAACTCCTCAATCATGGTGAGTTGGTCTAAGAATCATCCTTATAGAATCTCAATACATCATTCCATGATCACATGGCTCTTGGATTAGGTCTCAACCCTCTCCCAATCATCAGTTGACCTAGGGTTGACCCAGTCAAACCCTAATTCCACCACTCATGGTTGAATCTTCTGAATTCTTGCATAATGACCTCTCTAGGCTTCATGATGGCTTTCAAGACATCTCATAAGCTTTCTCAAAGCTTCAAGTCCATCCTCATGGTCTCAGAATCATCTGAGGAGCTCCCACAACTCTCAAGTTATGAGGCACACAACCTTGGTTTCAACCAATCTCTCTGAGGATCTCTTGAGTTCTCTGACAAAGGTATCAACCTTTGAACCTTTGAATAACTCTCTTGGCTAGCTTCAAAGTCTCATACAACTCTTGATGGATAAATAAATGTTGGTCAAATTTTAGGGTGCAACAGCTGCCCCTATTCAAACGGCTTGAACCTGACTCGGTGAGGAGCGAACGGCTCTCAGCCAATCAAGGTGCGAGACGGTTGAATACCGGTAAACCCGGAAATTTTCCAACTGCGCAAGTACACGGTACTCCACTGGGAACGAATCTTCGAAAACCGAAACACTAGCTGCACGGCAACTAGCTGGAGACATACTGATCTGACATCGCCGTCGGACAAACAAAACACCCAACATCGCCGCTGGAGAACTAAAGAATCTGACATACCCAACATCGCCACTGGAGAACTAAAGAATTTGACATCGTCGTCGGAAACAAAACACCCAACATCGCCACTGGAGAACTAAAGGATCTGACATCGCCGTCGGACAACAAAACACCCAACATCGCCGCTGGAAAAGTAAATCAACTTGACATACCCAACATCGCCGTCGAAAAGATAAACCGCCTGACATCGCCGTCGGAAAACCAAAACATCCAACATCGCCGCCGGAGAACAACAATCATCTGACATCGCCGCCAGAAACAAACGTCCAACATCGCCGCTGGGGAGCTAAAGAATAATCTGACATCGCTGTCGGAAACAAAACACCCAACATCGCCGCTGGAAAACTAAATCAACTGACATCGCCGCCAGGAACAAACATCCAACATCGCCGCTGGAACAACAAAGAATCTGACATCGCCGTCAAAAACAAACATCCAACATCGCCGCTGGAGAACCAAATCTGACATCGCCGTCAGAAACAAACATCCAACATCGCCGCTGGGGAACTAACTCACCTGACATCGCCGCCAGAAACAAACGTAACTCCGAGCAACACCCGACATCGCCACCAAGTACTCAACATAATCTGACTTCGCCGTCAACTCTCAACATCGTCTGACCTCGCCTTCAAAAACAAACATCCAACATCGCCGCTGGGAACAAACATACTCTGGCCTCGCCGTCAGAAACAAACATCCAACATCGCCGCTGGCGCTACAAAGGGTCTGACATCGCCGCCAGGGTGAAGAAACTCCATTGGGGCATTGGTCACACGGTAACCAGTAATACATAGTCGATCATGCCATCAGGCATTCAAAGAAACTGTCGGGCATCAGCCGGACTTCAACCATCAGGTTGATCATGCCATCAAGCACTCCAAAGAAACTTGTCGGGCATCAGCCGGACTTCAACCATCAGGTTGATCATGCCATCAGGCATTCCGCATCATTGTCGGGCATCAGCCGGACATCATCAGCAAGTCGGGAATAGAATTCTTGGTCAATCATGAGCCAACTGGGAACCTCTAAACCACTGCCATCTGGCACTCTGCATCAGCTGAGAGAACTGCTTCATTAACACGGTCGGACTTTAATCATGGAGTCTTCAAGGGAGATTTCAACTTCGCCATTAGAAAACCTGCTGGGGAGGAGGCTTCGCCGCTGGGGAATCTGGAGAACTATCAGGTAACTCCGCTCTGAGGGTCCAGAAATCATTCTGGATAAATCAACTCTGCTGAGGGCTTCAAGAATCATCTTGAACAAATAACTCTGCCGGGGACCTTCAAGAATCATCTTGAACCGATAACCATTCCGAGCAAACACTCTGTTGGGGATTCCAGGAATCATCCTGGGCAACTCTTGCCGGGGACAAACCAATCATGGCTTGATCAGCTTCCAAGGATTCGGCTCTCTTGGGGCTTTAGGAATCATCCTGGGCAACCTTCTCTGGGGACTCTACTGGGGTCTTAAGAATCATCTTAAGCAAACGGCCCTGCTGAGGAATTCAAGAATCATCTTGAACTGAAGACTTCGCTGGGGATCTCAAGAATCATCTTGAGCAAACGACTTCGTTGGGGAGAATGTCAGGAGTCATCCTGAGCAATCAATTATGCGGTGGAACTCCTGCACAACAAGAACGGTAACAACCTAGATCATGTTTATTATGCATATGCTTCGAAAATGGCACAATGCTCCACACGGTGGACATGCTATGCGTTTATGATAAATGTATGCAATCATGCACAATGATGCGATCCCGTCAGCAACATAAATGCCGAGGGGGAATCCTCCTGTCAAGGAGAAGGAACTACTCAGATAGAGGAATCATCCTGCTGAGGAGAACATGGTCATGCCAATCTCAATTGGACTCCGCAGGGGACACGACTTCAGTTGACTGCTGCGGGGGAAACAACTTCAGTTGATTACTGCAGGGGAACGAAGCTCTACGAGAACCTGAACCTGCTGAGGGAAAGCGATGTCAATCGCGAGAATAAACTGCATAGCCTTCATGGCTACTCTTCTGGGGATAAGAGCTATGTGGGGAAACAACTTCAGCTGTTCAACACCCTACTGGGGAAAAAACCAATCATGGTCTGATCAACTTCCAAGGATTCGGCTCTCTTGGGTATCTGCAAACTCGGTTGGGGAAGTAGAAATCATTCTGCTTCGCTAGAGAGTACGACTCTGGGGGAAATACAGCATCAGCTGTTCAACACTCTACTGGGGAAAACCACTCATGGTCCCAACTGCTTCACTGGAGAGAGTACAACTCTGATGGGGAATTTCAATTCCGCTGGGGAAGAAGGAATCATCCAACTTCGGGGGAGAGTACAACTCTGGTGGGGAATTTCAATTCCGCTAGAGACTTCAGTCTGGCACCATCAGTTGCTGCATACTTCGGCGTACGAATAGTTTCCTACGAAACCTGCACTTGTGACCCGGTGCTGGGGGAGGAGTTCATGCTTCGGCGCGTGAACATTTCTATGAAACCTGCACTTGTGACCCAGTGCTGGGGGATGAACACGAGCTTCGGCGCCCGAACATTTCTATGAAACCTGCACTTGTGACCCGGTGCTGGGGGGTGAACACGAGCTTCGGCGCCTGAACACTTCTATGAAACCTGCACTTGTGACCCGGTGCTGGGGGGATGAACACGAGCTTCGGCGCCCGACTCAGGTGAGGGGATAACGTTCCTTCAGGACGCATCTGGTTGGGGAAGAGAATCATCTCTGCATGGGGAGACATATCAATGCTCACTATCTTGCGTTCAGACTCTGCGAGGAGAGGCTACTGAACTCTGCTAGAGAAGGAGGAATCATCCTGCTTCGGGATGCGCACGACGCTCTGTCTGGAATATGCTACACCTGTAACAACACAAACAAACAGACAAGATACCCTTCTCAAAGGGACTTATCAAGGTTATTATCTCGTGACAATATTCAAGTAATTAATTGTTTCAACAATCAATGGCCTAGGCCAGTAAGTTTATGTATGCGCATTTTATCAAAAACATCGGCGTTTTTCCGCAAACAAAACAGATAAATGTTAAACAGGCAAACAGAATTGCTGAATAGTATGCATTTTATTGATAACGAACCCCTGAATGGGTAAAATGTTTTACAACAGAGGCAAGCTCCTGGAATGAGGAAGCCGCGCAAAAATAAAACATAAATATACATCAGTATATACAAATGTCGGCAACGAGGCGTAGGCGAACACCATGAGTTGATCCCTCTATGACCCACTCGACTTCGATACTTCTCCGACGCTTCAGCTTCGGAAGAGATTGATTCAGATAAACGGCCCTCAGGTCCTCCAAACCACTAAACAATGAAAGTCCACACGCGGAACGCAGTCATTTGCTTATTCAAATCCCTAACTTTTGCGTGAACCGCCCTTTGCGGGTTTTCAGTTCACCGGGATACCCTTTTTTGCTGAAGCCGCCCCGTGTAGGTTTTTGACTTCGCGGGTGTACATTTTTTCAATATATCCCTAATTTTTGCCCGAACCTTTTATTCTGTTTTTGGTTCGCCGGGATGCCCCTTTTTTGCCTGGACTCTTTCTTTTTTTGTCCAGCGGGTCGCTTTCAAGCAAAGTATTTTTTAACTGCGTCCGCGTTCACCGGGGATGCAAAATTTTCACCATCCATCGTGGATAACAACAAAGCTCCTCCCGAGAAGACCTTGCTGACGACGTACGGACCTTCGTAATTCGGAGTCCACTTGCCCCGGTGATCGGAGTGTGGAGGAAGAATCTTCTTCAGGACGAGATCACCCGTCTGAAAGCTTCTAGGACGCACCTTCTTATCATAAGCTTTCTTCATTCGGCTCTGGTACAGACGACCATACGCAATCGATGCTAACCTCTTCTCATCCATCAGGCTGAGTTGGTTTAGTCGGTTCTTAATCCATTCTGCCTCGTCGAGTTTCACATCAACCAAAACTCGTAAAGAAGGGATCTCCACTTCTAACGGTAGGACAGCTTCCATACCGTACACCAAGGAGAAAGGAGTTGCCCCGGTCGACGTACGTACCGTTGTACGATAACCGTGCAATGCAAACGGCAGCATCTCGTGCCAATCTTTGTAGGTCACAACCATCTTCTGAACAATCTTCTTGATGTTCTTATTGGCTGCTTCAACGGTGCCATTCATCTTCGGCCGGTAAGGAGATGAGTTGTGGTGTTCGATCTTGAAACTCTGGCACAGCTCCTTCATCATCTTGTTATTCAGATTCGAACCATTATCAGTAATGATCCGCTCGGGAATTCCGTAACGACAGATGATGTCCCTCTTTATGAACTTAGCCACCACCTGCTTGGTCACATTAGCATACGAGGCTGCCTCCACCCACTTGGTGAAGTAGTCGATAGCTACTAGAATGAAGCGATGACCGTTGGATGCAGTGGGCTCGATCTTGCCTATCATGTCGATGCCCCACATGGAGAACGGCCACGGAGAAGACATGACATTTAACGGGCACGGCGGCACATGAACTTTATCAGCATAAATCTGGCATTTATGACATCTCTTCGCGAATATGAAGCAATCCGACTCCATCGTCAGCCAGTAGTATCCTGCTCTCAGGATCTTTCTCGTCATAGCATGCCCGCCGGCGTGCGTACCAAATGCGCCTTCATGGACTTCTTCCATGAGCATACTCGCCTCTTTCTCATCTACACATCTGAGTAGCACGAGATCGTGGTTTCTCTTATACAACACTCCATCAGGATTGAGGTAAAAGTTGCCAGACAGCCTCCTCAGAGTCTTCTTATCTTGGGTTGACGCACCCGCAGGATACTCCTTAGTCATAAGGAAGGTCCGGATGTCGTGAAACCATGGCTTGCCGTCGGCGGCTTCCTCGATCGCAAAGACGAATGCAGGTCTATCAAGACGAGAAAGGACAATTCTTGGAGCTTCATTCCAAAAATTGACTTTATACATCGAAGCCAACGTGGCTAAGGCATCAGCCATCTGATTCTCGGCTCTGGGCACATGATGGAGTTCCACTCGATCAAAGAACGGAAGTAGCCTCAAGGCATAATTCATGTACAGCACCAAATTCGATTGGCGAGTCTCCCACTCCCCTTTAATCTGGTTGATCACAAGCGCCAAGTCACCATATACGTCTAGGTTCTTGATTCTCAAATCAATTGCTTCTTCTAGACCCATGATGCATGCTTCGTACTCTGCTTCATTATTGGTGACTGGAAACGTCAGTCTCGCAGTGAACGGGATGTGGGATCCGTGGGGAGTCGTGATGATCGCCCCAATGCCACTTCCATAGGAATTAGCCGCCCCATCGAATATCAACTTCCACTGGGATTTCCTATCTGGCCCCTCGTCGGGAAACAACTCATCACAATCCTTCGCTTTGAGAAACATAATATCCTCATCAGGGAATTCAAACTTCATCGGCTGGTAGTCCTCGATCGGCTGCTCGACCAGGTATTCAGACAATACGCTTCCCTTGATGGCCTTCTGGGACACGTACTGAATATCATATTTCGTTAACACCATTTGCCATCTGGCAATTCTGCCCGAAAGAGCCTGCTTCTCGAAGACGTACTTGATCGGATCCATCTTCGAAATCAGCATAGTGGTGTGGTTGAGCATGTACTTTCGTAGACGTTTGGCAGCCCAGGCTAGTGCACAACACGTCTTCTCCAGCATCGAGTATCGAGATTCACAGTCCGTGAACTTTTTACTCAAGTAGTAAATGGCATGCTCCTTTCTGCCCGTCTCGTCGTGCTGACCGAGAACACACCCCATACTATTCTCAAGAACTGTCAAGTACATGATTAATGGCCGTCCAGCCACTGGGGGTATCAAGATTGAAGGTTCTTGAAGATACTGCTTTATCTTGTCGAATGCCTTCTGGCAATCCTCATTCCAAGTAATCGCCTGATCTTTCTTTAAAAGCTTGAACATCGGTTCGCAAGTGGCCGTGAGCTGAGAGATAAACCTTGCAATGTAGTTTATTCGGCCCAAGAAACCACGAACTTCTTTTTCTGTTTTCAGCGCTGGCATTTCTTGAATGGCTTTTATTTTCGCAGGATCAACCTCGATACCTCGTTCGCTAACGATAAACCCCAGCAACTTTCCGGACCGCACTCCGAAAGTGCATTTGTTAGGATTCAGCCTCAACCATAATTTCCTAAGCCTCTCAAAAAGCTTCAGCAAGTTGACCAGATGTCCCTCCTCCGTTTGCGACTTCGCAATCATGTCATCAACATAGACCTCGATCTCATGATGAATCATATCATGAAACAAAGTTACCATTGCTCGCTGGTAAGTGGCCCCTGCGTTCTTCAGACCGAAGGGCATTACCTTATAGCAAAATATTCCCCAGGGGGTGATAAACGTAGTTTTCTCCATGTCCTCCGGCGCCATCTTGATCTGGTTGTAACCGGAGAAGCCATCCATGAACGAAAATACGGAGAACTGCGTTGTATTGTCGACCAACACATCAATATGAGGGGGCGGGAAATCATCTTTAGGGCTCGCCCTATTCAAATCCCGATAATCGACGCACATTCGTACCTTACCGTCCTTCTTCGGTACAGGCACTATGTTGGCGACCCACAGAGGGTACGTAGTGACCGCTAAGAAGCCAGCATCGAGCTGTTTCTGCACTTCTTCTTTGATCTTAACAGCCATATCTGGTCGCGTCCTCCTAAGCTTCTGCTTAACGGGAGGACAATCTTCTCGCAACGGCAAGTGATGGACCACGATGTTAGTGTCAAGTTCGGGCATATCTTCATATGACCAAGCAAAGACGTCACTATACTCTCTTAGCATCTCGATCAATCTCTGCTTGACATCACTCTGCAATGCATCCCCTATCCTGACGTTCCTGACCAGTTCTTCAGAACCCAGATTCACAATCTCGATCTCTTCTTCGTGTGGCAGAATACCTTTCTCTTCTTGTTTCAACAAGCGGGCCAACTCTTCGGGAAGGTCTTCGTCTTCATCAATCTCTTCTTCGGCTTGATAGATCGGGCAATCGAAGTTGAAGTGAGTCGTAGAAGGTCCAGAGTCGATGTCATCTGTTATGTGGATCCTGCAATAACAAGGGTTAAGCTTAAAACAAGGATATGCAGGTTAGCACAAACCCCATTGCCATTTTATTGTTTTTCAAAACAGATTTAAAACAGGAATAACAGAGATAACAATATTTGAGTACGAAGAAAACGCCTTTGATTTATTGAAAAAATGCATGTACATAATCCAACAAGGCCCTGACAATAAAACCACTATGCCCCGGGTAGGACATAGGGTTGTACAATGATCGGAAAAAAAAGTAAATCATTACTCTTCGCTTGTCATCTGGATGATATCCTTGACGGACCAGTTGTTAAGGCTCTCGCCTGGCTTGCTTGGCTGGATCCAAGAGTCTAAGTCACAGTCGCTATCTCCGCTGTCTTCAGACACCGTGTTGACGCTTTCAAATATCACCCCGCCACTGGTAAACTGGATCGGCCCTTTACCTCGCGACGCACTGCTAGAAGAAGAAGCTTCAGCTCCAGGAGAATATCCCAACCCAAACTTATCTTGCTTGTTAGGTATCTCCAAAATTCGCCCCCAGCCTGGGGTAGATCCGGCTTGGACAACGGCCTGAGCTTCCTTGAATGAAGAGAGAGTCATCTCTGGCTTCTCAGTGACTACAGGAGCTACGTCCTTGACTTTAACAGCTTCGAACGCTTGGCATAGAGTCTCGTGGATTTCCCCATCCATCTCAACATACTTGAAGGACGACAAATGGCTCACCATTATGTCTTCCTCGCCGCAAACGGTCACGATGCTACCTCCGACAGCATACTTGAGTTGTTGGTGCAACGTGGAGGTCACGGCACCAGCAGCATGGATCCACGGACGGCCCAAGAGACAGCTGTAGGCAGGCATGATGTCCATAATATAAAAGACCGCATCGAATGTTTCCGGTCCGACTTGGATTGCCAGGGTCACCTCCCCGAAAACATGGCGTTTAGTTCCATCAAACGCCTTCACAACCAGATCACTGGGTGTGTAAATCACTCCACGAGTATCCAACTTCATCAACGCCTTCTTCGGAAGAACATTAAGCGACGAACCCGTGTCCACCAACACATGCGACATAATGGTGCCCCTACACTCTATCGATATGTGCAGAGCGCTATTGTGGTTCCTCCCTTTCGGCGTCAGCTCTAGGTCAGTGAACCCTAACCCATTTCCAGCATTTACGTGGGCTACGACCTCTTCCAACTGGTTTACCGATATTTCCTGCGGTACATATGCGGCGTTCAACACCTTCAGCAGCGCGTTGCGGTGTGCCTCAGAACACAGCAACAGATTCAGGATGGAAATCTTCGAGGGCGTCTGATGGAGATGATCCACAATCTTGTAGTCACTCTTTTTAATCAACCGCATAAACTCCTCGGCATCTTTAACAAGTAAGTCTTTTTCTGCCCCACGCGGGATTTCTTCAACGACTTTACTTTTACCTTTATCAGTTGCGTCAGCTCTGACCGCTTTATCCGCTACGACCTCTGGTGGTGCAAACACTCTTCCGCTGCGAGTAATACCACTAATTCCCGCAAGGTTCTCCACAGACGACCCAAACGGTTCTAGCTCCAACTTCTGTCCGTTGCAGTAGACCTCAGCCCCATAATGCCACGGGACAGCATTAGTGCTTTCGAAAGGTATCGGCCCAGCTCTGGTGATGGTGATCATGGGCGGTCTGGGTGCAAAAATAGTTATCGTCTGGCGAGGGATGGTGATGGTGGCGACCTTATCATCTTGCTTCAGCACTACCTCTCCCGGTCCACTTTCAGCCCTCCAGCTAAACTGTAAAATCCCTTCAGTCATCAGACTTTGAATACCCTCTACCAGCTGTTCACATCCATCAGGACTTGTCGCACAGCCCATACACAGCTCTCCGCAACCTGGAAAGAAACCTCTTTTCATCAACTTAGCTTTAACGAAGCTAAGCAGCGTCTTCAGATCTCTGACGTCAGTCAACAAATCTGAACTCTCGTCTTCGATAATGGCGTTCACTCCACCTCCCCTATGATTCGGCATAGGGTTTTTCGTGACATTTGGCACATTATCGGAGAAGTTGATGATCTTAGCATCCACCATGTCCTGCACCTTGTGCTTGAAGGCTTTGCAGTTCTCTATTGTGTGGCCTGGTGCCCCTGAGTGAAACTCACAAGTTGCATTCGCGTCGTAACCTGGCGAAGGTGCCCCTGTCAAGGGAGCCAGCGTTCTCTTCTGGATCAACTGTAGCTGAAGCAAAGTCTGCAGTAGTTGCGCGTACGACATGGGCGGTGTCTCGAGGTGACGGCTCGACAAAGGTGCCCGATTCTGATACCTTCTGTACCCTTGTTGATTCGGCTGCTGCTGCTGCTGCTGCTGAACTGCCGGGATAGTTATGCTGGCCACCTGCTGGTGAGGGCCTTTACCCTTCCTTCGAGCGTTGGTCACAACGCTCGTTTCTCCTTCCCGTCTTTTGCCAGCATAAGGTTTCTTTCCGCCTCCCGCTGAGGACGAATCACCTTGAATTTTCCTGAGTTTGATCCCATTTTCGATGTGCTCACCCGTGATAATGAGATCTGAGAAGGTTCCAGATATGCCGCTGACCAATTTCTCATAGTAAACCCCTGGGAGGGTGGCTACGAACATCTGCACGAGCTCACGTTCAACCATTGGTGGCTGAACCCTGGCTGCCAACTCACGCCATCGCTGGGCGTATTCCTTGAAACCTTCGTTGCTCCTTTGCGATAGATTCTGCAATTGGACTCGGTTCGGGGCCAAGTCGCTATTGTATTGGTAGTGGTGCACGAATGCTTCAGCAAGGTCTTTCCATGTGCGCACACTGGTAGGCTCCAGACTCATGTACCATTCGAGGGATGGCCCGGAAAGACTGTCCTGAAAGAAGTGCATCAGCAACTTCTCGTCCTCAGAATGAGCGGACATTTTTCTGTAATACGATCTCAGGTGGACGCGAGGGCAAGTGGTGCCTTTATACTTCTTAAAGTCAGGTACCCTGAACTTGGGAGGCACCATGAAATCAGCAATCAGTCCCAACATGGACATATCAACACCCAGGGTGTTCTGATTCTCGATATTTCTCATCTTGTCCTCGAGTGCCT
Organism: Lathyrus sativus; assembly: GCA_963859935.3. Classification (NCBI taxonomy): domain Eukaryota; kingdom Viridiplantae; phylum Streptophyta; class Magnoliopsida; order Fabales; family Fabaceae; genus Lathyrus; species Lathyrus sativus. Next base: position 138,485,134 of record OZ012736.1, on the reverse strand, counting down.
TAAACCTCAAACGTGCTTCCGCATTCAGCTCTCCTTCAGCACCTCTCTGAGAGAATACATCATCCTAATGATCTTCTAGCCATGGTTGAGGCCCAAACAGATTCCCAACACCTGCATTGCCGTTGCCCATCCCAACATTAGCTTCCAGACTCCCATTACTGACGCCCGTCGTATTGCCATTGAGCCCCATATTAGCTATCACATTGCCGTTGGCACTGCCATTTCCCCCGGTCACGGGGACGCCATTCTGCGGAGTTTCAACTGGTGGAGGAGTAGGCACGATCCCACCATGGAGCACGCCATTGCTATCGACCCTTGAAATCAGAGGCTGGACCAAGGTTCAGAGCTGATCCTGGCCATTGGCGACCGCTTGCATGAGCTCCATGAAGCGATCCATTCTTTCGCGGAGTTCCTGAACATCAGTTTGCACTTGCTCCATGATTCTGGTTTGATTAGCTCTGGTTGGATAGCGGTGAATAGGTCTCTGATCAATCCTGGAACAACCTGAAACAACCTGGAAACACAAAAGGGTTAGGAAAAACGACAAAATGCTCGTTATGCAAATGCTTCATGCAAAATGCAAACGTGTGTCTGTGCATTAGGGAGATTTCCCCCGATCCTAGTGCCTGAGTGCCAGTGCTGATAATAAGAAGAAGTCTGAGTCCAATCATGGAAATAACAATCTCGTATATAAAGAAAGCCCATCAAGGCAGTACACAACATCAGTGAGTACAAGCAGAATCAACAGCATGACCCCAGCCAACAAGTCTGGTGATGGTCAGCATACAACAATGATCAAAACAAAAGGAATACAAATAGTCAAGCACGGCCACGGGCGCGAAACTCTTCTAACAACCCCTTCGTTTCTAGATGATCCGGCCGAGTGAGCAACCCTTCGACGAGTAATTCCCTCTGCACAATGGTGTACTGGAGACCTTCGACCGAATCTTCCCATGATCTTTCGCCGAAACAATCTTCTAATTTCCGTTTCTTGGATTCAAACGTCAGTTTGCGCTCCTTCAGGTTAGCGAGAGCTCTGTTGAGCTGGCCTTCAGCGGCATATCTGCGAGCGGTTTCTTCATCAAACCTCTTCTCACTAGCCTTCACCTGGGCTTCCAGCTTAGAGATCTGTTGCATCAGCTTATCCTCCCGCTCTATCAAGAACACATACACATCTGATGATGAGAACCTTTGATACCAGCAAAACTGATTCACTATCAAGAAAACCAGGTAGTCTGAAGGTTAAGGCTTCCTGCAACAAACCCAACCCTGCTCACAGGTATGGACCTAAACTAACACAAGTTCGGCATCCTATGCGGTCATCAGCGTCACAGACATTCAAGAGGGGTGATACGATACCCAGAAGGTGTGGTATCACCATCTCCTGAAGCGGCCTCACTCAGCTGAATCCCAAATGATCGGTCCCCAGAGTCGACAATCCTCCAAACCAACAACCCCCTCAACCCAAAGGGTTGAAAAAGAAGCCAACCGGGAGAACCTCGTCTGAGCGTGGATTTCATGAGACACTAGTGCCTGCCAAGCAAGCACGCGCCCACTAATTTCCACAACTAATGCTATGTCCACTCAAGCCTGGGTCTGGCTTTTCACTCATCAGAATGCCCCTCCCACAACAGCACAGATAATCATATCATACTGAAAATAAAGTGCGGGAAATAAAAATGCGATAAATAAACACAACCCAACAAGTAATCATACAAGCGCTATGATTGACTCTCGCAGGGGACGTCGGATCCCCAAACTGACTCGCATACGGGACGTTGGATCCCAGGAAACTATCAAGTCCCTAGCAGAGTCGCCAGCTGTCGCTTCCGCGAAAATAAGGTGCCGGCAAAACAGAAGAGTCGCCACCTTTCGTTATTTATCCCTCAGAGCGGGAAAGGAAACGATCGGAAAAACCTGACGAAAAGGAATAAGACAAGGTCATCGCAACCGTTGTCTGGGTTGGGGAGTCGGTTACGCAAGGGGAAGGTATTAGCACCCCTCACGTCCGTCGTACTCGACGGGATCCACGCTTGTTGTGTTTTATCTGACGGGTTGGTTTTATCTATCTACCTATCAAGGCCGGCTTAAAAAGAAAAGAAAATGACTCGGCAAAGCATCGCACTTTATGCCTACGTATTCTCATCAGAGAATGAGAAATCAGAGTCAACGTAGTTCGACCTAACTACGGGTTAAGGGGAAGGTGGCTCGCAAATACATCAGTATTGTGCCTACGTACTCTCAGCAGGTACGAGAGATCAGAGCTTACGTAGTTCGGGATAATACGGATTACGGGGATTCAAATTCATCTGTTTTATATAGTAGTGTTAAACAGCAGTTCCAGCAGTTATGGACAATGCCTGTTTGCGTTGGCGCTGAAGTTTAACGACACTCTTTTCTTCAGAAAAGTTTCCGTTGACTTATGGGCCCACGGGGCAAAAAGGTTTGAAGTTTGTTTTCTGTCTTTTACGGAAGAAGTGTTTTTTTTATTGTGTTTGCAATTTCAATCGCACTAAAGACTATGACCTGAGAGTGAATGTGTCGCATGTCACCCAAAGGGTGCCATACTAAACATCCAGACTGTTGAAAAGAAACTCTCCGACAATCCTTTCTCAGATAGCTTAAGGATCGTAACGTACGAAATAAATCATTAATGATTACTGTATCTTAAGTTGTTTTGAGATGAGAAGAGAACAGGCTCAACTACGGGGAGACTGTCAAGTCCTACTGTTGTCATGCCAAGGATTCATCCTATGGTTGAAGTTTGAAACAGGGAACTCCTAGAAGTTATCATGCATAGGTTTCAACGTAAAGTTCTATCATCACTTCCTTATCAAAGGAAATGAGAATTCTAAGGGATCATATCAATGATAAACAGAAACAGATAAAGCATCAGCTTAAACAGTAAACAGTAAACGACTGCAAAATGCATGCAATGCAAGTGAGGGAGGAAATGTGTGTGGGGCAGCAGCCTCCACAAGCTCATCTCAACCTCAAGCCAGAATGAATAACAATAATCATACTGAGGAAATAACATGCCATCAAGCAAAATACAGTAAACTGCAATCATACAGAAGAAAAATAAACATGCTATCAAGCAGAATAAACCACATGGGCAAGGGAGCTGGGCTCTACTAAATACCCGCAAGCAAAGCCATACATTTACAATACAAGCAGAGAGAGCAACTCAACCTCTAGTGCAATCATGCTCCTAGATTAAAGTCAGTCTAATCATGGACTTATTCTAATGCATCAAGCAAGTCAAACAAGGCACACCAGCCCAGAGAAGGAAGCAGACAAGAAAGAAACAGATCAACAACTTCCTACTTTCAATTCCAAGCTTCAACTCTTCTGACAGCAACCCAGTCTTCAGACCTCAACCACCCTTCAAGGCTATCAGCTTGCTTCTCCAGGTTTCAACCCAACAACATAAGTTTCAACTTAATCTTCTTCTTCAAGCTTCAGCTTTCCAGTCAACCCCACCTTCAGGCTTCACTCTTAATTACAAGTATCAACTTGATTCCTTCAGGCTTCTCAATGCATCAGTGTAAGTATCAACTCATCTTTTATCCTCAAGCCTCAACTCTACCCTCAATCTCAATTGAATCCCCTTCATAAGTATCAACTTAGTCTTCAAGCTTAAGCTCTCTCTTCTTTTCTAGTATCAACTTGGTTCTCTTCATCTTACAAGCCTTAGCTTCTCAGGGTAATCTTCAATCACTTAGAAGTGTCAACTTCATCCTTCAGTCTTTAAGCCTCAGCTCTTCATTCAGTCTTTATTGGACCTTCAAGTATCAACTTGCTCTTCTTGCTTTTCAAGCTTCAGCTGCAATGGCAATGCTCAAGGAATCATCCTCTTCCACATTCTTCAATGAAGTCCTCATCTTCAAACTCAAGCCCAACATCTTTCAAGATACTCAAACCAGAAGATAGTTGATTGAACCTGATGAGGGGAAATGATAAACAGCTTACTGACAACCAAAGGAAGCCTGTAAGGGTTCATCATTATGAGAGACTGGTTCCCTCAAAGTTCTACTTCCCAGATAAAACCACTCATCCTTCCAAAGGAGGGATGTGAATATCTGAGAAGGACCTTTAGTCATTGGGAGGGATGGAAGCACCAGATGCTTACCATGTTTGAGAAAGAAATCATTCTAACTACAAGGCTCTCCCTATGTCCTATCTCCTAATCTTCATCAGATACCTTCAGGCACAAACAAATTAAAAGCTCCAAGCAACTTCAAGCAACTTCAAGCATCATCTCCTTGTCTTCAACTTGTCTTCAATCTCAACCAAAGTCAAACCAAGCACAAACCCTAATCTAAGGGAATAAGAGAAGTTAAACTAGTTGAATTAGTTAATTAGGGCCACCTAAAACCTAGTACTAAAGTTAGTCCTAACTAAAATACTAAAATCAATTGTAAAATCCTACAAATATTACTATGGGAACCTAGGTCAATCATGACTCTGTCACATTAGTTTCAAAGATCAAATCATCAATTTGGACCTAGAACTAAATCCTACATTACAAGGTATCAACCTAAAACCCTAAGAAGAAGCATCTAAACATCAATCTAGAAGGCATACCTATTTTCATCACAAAAATGTGAGAAAAATACTATGGGATGATACATGTCTAACCTAATCGCACACAAAAAATTAGGCCAAGAATCATCACCATGAGATCACACAAAATTCTACAAAAATATGCATTAAACATAAACATTTTAATATCAATTAAAATACAAAATTCCAATTAAATCAGAAATTATATGAAATGAAAATATTTTTTCTCTAAAACATAATAGACTCAATCATGAGTAATATGCAAAAAGAATTGATTTGATTGGATTAATATTCAATTTATTATGAATTTTACAAAAACCATGAATTAAAAGGAAATTAAATGAAAATCAAATGAAATAACCAAACACACGGTGCAGGAAGTAAAAATTTTCAGTTAAAAATATGGATTGGGCTCGTTGGGGGGTGTGGATAACATTCAGATTACTAAGCCCAAAGCACCAAATAAATGAAACGCATCGTTTCATCAGAAACTCTTCACAACTCAGCTTTAAAACGCAGCCCTTGGATCTTCTCACAGTCAATGGTCAAAACATGATCTGATGGTGAGAACTTCATCTTCTCCAATTCAAACGCCTGAGCTTTGCGCCCAGCTCCGGCCACCGCCGGTGGAGCTCCGATCGTCCCCTTCAACCCTAGTTCTTCCTAGAGGCCTCCAATCCAAGAGGTCACAACATGAAACACACTCCAAATCTTGCGACGAACTCAATCATGCCCATAGTTTCCTCTGAAACCCCAAGAATCAACACCTCCCAATCTCATCCGAAAATGGTGATCCTCTTATTTTGTCTCTAATTCATCAATTAACCATCTGAAATCCACCCTAGGCCATTCTACAACTAATCTAGCACCTTAATTCAACCTAATTCTACCTAAATCATGCTATAGGGAGAAAATTACCAACCTGGAAATTCTTAAATAACAGGTGCACCAAATCTTCACATCAAGCCCTCAAATCTTCTGGACACGATCACTGAACCTCCTTCTTGCTTCTGTATGCAAAAGATTCAATGGAAAGTGCTTCAATCTTGAAACACGATGCTGAGTTGTAGGTGCTGAAAATCGCTTGCTCCCACACGATCTAGCCACCAATTCTTCTTGGAAATGATCTAGAATCAATCCTTGATACTCATGGAAGAAGAATCAATCAAGAAAATGGAAGGAAATGGAGGAATTTGATGAAACCGAATGCACTTGCAAACTATGAAAACTCAATTCCAAACTATGCTCAAACCTTCAATGATCACCAACCTCTGCCATGGATTCATTCTACTCAATATATAGATGGAGTTTGGATGATCTAGAACCCTCTAGACCCTTCCAATGAGATTTTACACATCTCATGTCATGAGATTTTGAATCACTTGTCATGCCATGCTCACTTCTGTTTTCAGCTTGAAATTCATCTCAATCTCCTTCAATTTCATCCCTAGTGACATTTTAGAAGGGTTTAGCTTGCCAAGTTCCTTGCCCATGCCTCAATTTTAAGTTATGCACATGTTACTTAATATGCAAGCAAGTGCTTTTCAAAGCAAGTCCATGAATTGAATCTCAAATCAAAAATGTGGCTAAACCATTGTCTTTAGAATGTTTTCTAGATTCAAAATGATATATTACATGCCATGGTTTGGATGTGTAGGTTGAAAATATCAATTTCCAACTTTGACTTATTTAACTTATGCCCTTATTTTAGGTAATTTTTACAACTTTGAGCTACAAGCATTTCCAACATCTCATGACCTCCTTACTAGCCTTAAAACATCATTTTGAACAAGTTTTATGTTGAAGATTTTTCCATTTGAAGCTTGGAAATAGGAGTTATGGCTTTATGGTTGAAATGACCTGTAATCTCCAAATGACCAAAATGCCCTTGACTTGTCAAAGCCATAACTTGAGTTCTACAAATCCTATCAAGGACTTCTAGTACTCTCTAGAAAGATAAGAAGATAAGGAACAACATTCATGTTGACCAAAATTTCATAGGAAGCATCCTTCTTGGGAAAAAGTTTGATGCAAGTTGGGTGACTTTCAAGGCCCCAAATTCACATACCTCAGATGACCTGTAACTTGTCAAAGTCATAACTTGAGTTCTACAAATCCTATCAAGGACTTCTATCACTAAAATTAAAGCTAAGATCAAGCTCTACAACATTCATGTTGGAGGTAAGATGAGATGACAATCACATCTTGAGCTAAACTGCCTTGAAGATAGGGGTCAAACTAGGGGATTTTACACTGTCAACCCTTAGAAACCCTAGCTTGAAACTTCTCAAACTCTTCAATCATGATGAGTTGACCTTGTAATCATACTTAGAACATCTCAATTTATCAATCCATGATCACATGGCTCTTGAATTAGGTCTCAACCTTGCTCAAATCATCAGTTGACCTAGGGTTGACCCAGTCAAACCCTAATTACACCACTCATGGCTAAGTCCTCTCAATCTTGCACAATGACCTGTCTAGGCTTCATGATGGCTTTCAAGACATCTCATAAGCTCTCTCAAGGCTTCAGGTCCTTCTCCATGGCTTCAGAATCATCTGAGGTCTTCCCACAACTCTCAAGTTAGGAATCACACACTTTTGGTTTCAACCACTCTCTCTGAGGATCTTCTAACTTCTCTGACAAAGATATCAACCCTTGAACACTTGAATAATCTTTTTGGCTAGCTTCAAACTCTTGTGTAGCCCTTGATTGGTAATCATACCTCTTGATCTCCTGCACACATGTCAATGGAATGCAAATGCTAATGCTAATGTGAATGAAATGAAACATAAGCTAAGTAAAGAAATGTTGGTCAAATTTTGGGGTGCAACACATACATCTCATCTAAGGAGATTTTCAATTCAGAACCAAGTGCTGCAACAAGGGAAACATGGACTGGTGTGAGTATGGCTTGAAATGAGAAACCATGACATGAGATTTTCAAAATCTCCTTGGATGGTTCCAGAAGGTGCTAGAGGGTTCTGAATCATTCTATATATGATTTAGAAGAGGTCCATGGAAGAGGTTGGTGAGAGTTGAGGCAGGAGAGAGAGTTGGGATTCTAAATTTGTTCATTGCAAATTGAAATCCATTCTTCATTTCTACACCATTTCAATCGATTCTTTCAATTGCAATCTCTTCCTTATGAGTTACTGAGTGATTCCATAGCAAATTGAGAGCAAGAACATGGCTGAATCGTGCATGAGCTTTTGAGTTCCATCTGCTGCAAGTCACTATCGGGTTTGGAGTTGCAAGCATCTTGCATCAATTCTTTTGCAAACAGAAGCCATATCTTGATACAAGGAACGATTTTGGAAGGATTGAAGCGTTGAAGTGGAGATTTGATACTACTGTTATTCAAGAAATCCCAGGTTTGCAAATTTCACCATACACCTTAATTTAAGCATTGTTAAGTTAGATTGTTAGGTTAGAACGGTTAGAAATAGTTAGGAGATGGATTCTGGAGAATTAGAGGGCATTTGGTTAGGTTCAAGATGATGACACCATTTCAGTTTGGATCAAGAACTTGGTGTATAGTGAGCAATAATACGAGTTCTATAGGGGAAAATGATCAGTGTAATGTGATGAACGTTTTAGACCAAGCAATTTCAAGATTAGAGACAATTGATTCTTGGCCAGAATTTTGATCCACAATCGTGTTTAGGGTTAGAGTGAATTTCAATTGAATCTAAGACCATGGTTGTGATCAGTGTGGAATTTGGAGTATATTAGTGCTTTAAATCATGTGTTTCGATGGAGATATAATGGAGTTCGAATTGAGAAGGATCCATGTTTGAACTCTGCGTAACTATGGTGCTTGCCTCCATTTCCATGGCTAGAGGTAGGAGATGATGTCCTGGCCCTCAGATTCGCGTATGACCCGTTGACTGGAGCCAGATCCGACGGTCACGTTTTAACTTGAGTTTGTGAAGGAAACCACACCAAACGCTGCATATCACTTAACTTCAACATTGGGCTTAAGTGATGAATCACTATACACACCCCACCCACGAGCCCATTGATGAATTGAACTGAGTTTTATTACTATTCTCACCGCATCTTTTTCTTTTTCTTTATATTTGTGTTTTTGTTTTCTGATTTAATCATGGGCCTAGCGTGCTTACTGATGACACCCCCATTTTAGAGCCCATTCACATATTACACTATCCTGGGTTACTATCTGCACCAAGTATTTTACATTTAATTTTCATTTTCTCCATTTTTCTTTAAACTTTAGAAAATCATATAAAATTGAAAATTAATCCAATTAAACTCATTCTTTTTGAATAATACTCATGATTGAGTCTATTATTTTTTAGAGAAAAAATATTTTCATTTCATGTAATTTCTGATTTAATAGGAATTTTGTATTTTAATTGATATTAAAATGATTATGTTTGATGCATATTTTTGTGGATTTTTGTGTGATCACTTGGTGATGATTCTTGGTCTAATTTTTTGTGTGTGATTAGGTTAGACATGTATGATCCCATAGCATTTTTATCACATTTTTGTGATTAAAATAAGTGTGCTTTCTAGATTGATATTTAGAGGCTTCCTTTTTAGGGTTTAGGTTTGATACCTTGTAATGTAGAATTTAGTTCTAGGTCTAATTTGATGATTTGATCTTTGAAAATAATGTGGTAGAGTCATGATTGACCTAGGTTACCATAGTAATTTTTGTAGGATTTTACAATTGATTTTAGTATTTTAGTTAGGACTAACTCTAGTACTAGGTTTTAGGTGATCCTAATGTACTAATTCAACTAGTTTAACTTCCTTAGTCCCCTTAGATTAGGGTTTGTGCTTTGTTTGCCTTTGGTTGAGATTGAAGAAAAGTTGAAGACAAGGTGAGGATGCTTGAAGAGGCTTGAAGTTGCTTGGAGCCTTGGATTTGTTGGTGCCTGAAGGTGTCTGATGAAGGTTAGGAGATAGGACATAGGGAGAGCCTTGTAGTTAGAATGATTTATTTCACAAACATGGAAAGCATCTTGTGCTTCCATTCCTCCCCATGACTAAAAGTCCTTCTCAGATATTCACATCCCTCCTTTGGAAGGATGAGTGGCTTTATCTGGGAAGTAGAACTTTGAGGGAACCAGTCTCTCATAATGATGAACCCTTACAGGCTTCCTTTGGTTGTCAGTAAGCTGTTTATCATTTCCACTCATCATGTTCAATCATTTGTCTTCTGGTTTGAGTATCTTGAGAGATGTTGGACTTGAGTTTGAAGATGAAGACTTCATTGAAGGGTGTGGTAGAGAATGATTCCTTGAGCATTGCCATTGCAGCTGAAGCTTGAAGAGTAAGAAGAACAAGTTGAGGCTTGAAGATCCAGTGGAGATTGAATGAAGAGCTAAGGCTTGGAGAGGAAGATTGAAGGATGAAGTTGACACTTCCAGATGATTAAAGACTACTCTAAGAAGCTGAAGCTTGTAAGAGGAGAAGACCAAGTTGAGACTGGTAAAGCAAAGAGAGCTGAAGCTTGAAGACTAAGTTGATACTTATGAAGAGGATTGAGATTGAGTGAAAAGCTGAAGCTGAGGAATAAAAGATAAGTTGATACTTACATTGAAGCTTGGAGAGCCTGAAGGCATCAAGTTGACACTTGTGGTTAAGAGCAAGGCCTGAGGGTGGAGCTGACTGGAAAGCTGAAGCTTGAAGAAAAAGATTAAGTTGAAACTTATGTTGAAGGGTTGAAACCTAGAGAAGCAAATTGATAGTTGTCATGAAAGATGATAGCCTTGAAGGGTGATTGAGGTCTGAAGACTGGATTGCTGTCAGAAGAGCTGAAGCTTGGAATTAGAAGAGAGTTGTTGATCTGCTTTCTTGTCTGTTTTCTTTTCTGTATTGCTGATGTGCCTTGTTTGACTTGCTTGATGCATTAGAATAAGTCCATGATTAGACTGACTTTAATATAGGAGCATGATTGCACTAGAGGTTGAGTTGCTCCCTCTGCTTGTATTGTTACCGTATGGCTTTGCTTGCGGGTATTCGGTAGAGTTCAGCTCCCTTGCCCATGTGGTTCATTTTGCTTGATAGCATGTTCTAATTTTCTTCTGTATGATTACAATCTCTTATACCCTGCTTGATAGCATGTTGTTATTTCTTTACTATGATTACTGTTATTCATATCTGGCTTGAGGTTGAGATGAGCTTGTGGAGGCTGCTGCCCCACACACATTTCCTCCCTCACTTGTATTGCATGCATTTTACAGTCGTTTATTGTTTACTGTTTAAGCTGATGCCTTATCTGTTTCTGTTTATCATTGACATGGTCCCTTAGGACTCTCACCTCCTTTGATAAGGAAGTGATGATAGAACTTAGGTTGAAACCTATGCATGATAACCTCTAGGAGTTCCCTGTTTCAAACTTCAACTATAGGATGAATCCTTGGCATGACAACAGTAGGACTTGATAGTTTCCCCGTAGTTGAGCTTGTTCTCTTCTCATCTCAAAACAGCTTAAGATACAGTAATCATGAATGATTTCTTTCGTACGTTACGAGCCTTAAGCTATCTGAGAAAGGATTGTTGGAGAGCTTCTTTCCAACAGTCTGGATGTTTAGTATGGCACCCTTTGGGTGACATGCGATGCATTCACTCTCAGGTCATAGTCTTTAGTGCGATCGAAATTGCAAACACAATAAAAAACACTTCTTCCGTAAAAGACAGAAAACAAACTTCAAATCTTTTTGCCCCGTGGGCCCATAATTTAAAGGAAGTTTTTCTGAAGAAAAGAGTGTCGTTAACTCCTAGTTCTACCGCAAGCAGGCTTTGTCCCTAACTGCTGGAACTATTTGTTAACCCTACTCGATAAAACAGATGAATCTGAACCCCCGTAATCCGTAGTATCCCGAACTACGTAAGCTCTGATCTCTCATACCTGTTGAGAGTACGTAGGCACAATACTGACGTATTGGCGAGCCACCTTCCCCGTAACCCGTAGTAGGTCAAACTACGCTGACTCTGATTTCTCATTCTCTGATGAGAATACGTAGGTATAAAGCGCGACGCTTTGCCGAGTCATTTTTCTTTTCTGTTTAAGCCAACCTTGATAGGTAGATAGATAAACCAACTCGTCTAGTAAACACAACAAGCGTGGATCCCATCGAGTACGACGGACGTGAGGGGTGCTAACACCTTTCCCTTGCGTAACCGACTCCCGAACCCAGATAATGGTTGCGACGACCTTGTCTTATACCCTTTTCGTCAGGTTTTTCCGATCGTTTCCTTTCCCGTTCTGAGGGATAAATAACGAAAGGTGGCGACTCTTCTGTTTTGCCGGCACCTTATTTTCGCGGAAGCGACAATATGCCAGCGCCAAAGACTGAAAAAGAAGTTCGTGGTTTCCTGGGGAGAATAAACTACACTGCAAGGTTTATATCTCAGCTCACGGCCACGTGTGAACCGATGTTCAAGCTATTGAAAAAAGATCAGGCGATTGTCTGGAACGAGGATTTCCAGAAGGCATTCGATAAGATAAAACAGTATCTGCAGAAACTCCAATTTTGATACCCCCAGTGGCCGGAAGACCCTTAATCATGTACTTGACAGTTCTTGAGAATAGCATGGGTTGCGTTCTCGGTCAGCACGACGAGACTGGCAGAAAGGAGCATGCCGTTTATTACTTGAGTAAAAAGTTCACAGATTGTGAGTCCCGTTACTCGATGCTGGAAAAAACGTGTTGCGCACTCGCGTGGGCTGCCAAATGTTTACGACAGTATATGCTTAATCACACGACCATGCTAATTTTGAAGATGGATCCGATCAAGTACGTCTTCGAGAAGTAAGCGCTTTCAGGCAGGATTGCCAGGTGGCAAATGGTGTTGACGGAGTATGACATTCAGTATGTTTCCCAGAAGGCCATCAAGGGAAGTGTATTGTCTGAATACCTTGCCGAAAAGCCTATCGAAGATTATCAGCCGATGAAATTTGAATTCCCTGATGAGGATATCATGTTTCTCAAAGTGAAAGATTGTGATGAACCGTTGCCCGACGAGGGGCCAGATAGGAAGTCCCAGTGGAAATTGATATTTGACGGGGCGGTTAATTCCTACGGAAGTGGTATTGGGGCAATCATTATGACTCCCCAAGGATCCCACATCCTGTTCACTGCCAGAATGACTTTTCCGGTCACCAATAATGAATCAGAATACGAGGCATGCATCATGGGTTTGGAAGAAGCCATTGATTTGAGAATCAAAAACCTGGATGTATACGGTGACTCGACACTCGTTGTTAACCAAATCAAGGGGGAGTGGGAGACTCGTCAGTCGAATTTGGTCCCGTACATGAATTATGCCAGAAGGCTGCTTCCGTTCTTTGATCGAGTGGAACTCCATCATGTGCCCAGAGCTGAAAATCAGATGGCTGATGCCTTAGCCACGTTGGCTTCGATGTACAAAGTCAATTTTTTGAATGAAGCTCCAAGAATTGTCATTTCCCGTCTTGATAGACCTGCATTCGTTTTTGCAATTGAGGAAGCCTCCGATGGCAAGCCATGGTTCCATGATATCCAGAACTTCCTTATGACTAAGGAGTATCCTATGGGAGCGTCAACCCAGGATAAGAAGACTCTGAGGAGGTTGTCTGGAAATTTCTATCTCAATCCTGATGGAGTTCTGTATAAGAGAAATCACGATCTCGTGCTACTCAGATGTGTGGACGAAAAAGAAGCGAGTTTGCTTATGGAAGAGGTCCATGAAGCCACATTTGGTACGCACGCCGGCAGACATGCCATGACGAGAAAGATCCTACGAGCAGGATATTACTGGCTGACGATGGAGTCGGATTGTTTCAAATTCGCGAAGAGATGTCATAAATGCCAGATTTATGGTGATAAAATTCATGTGCCGCCGTGCCCGTTGAATGTCATGTCATCCCCGTGGCCGTTCTTCATGTGGGGCATTGATATGATAGGCAAGATCGAGCCCACTGCATCTGACGGTCACCGCTTCATTTTGGTAGCCATCGACTACTTCACCAAGTGGGTGGAGGCAGCCTCGTATGCTAACGTGACCAAGCAAGTGGTAGCCAGATTCATAAAGAAGGACATCATCTGTCGATATGGAGTTTCCGAGCGGATCATTACTGACAATGGTTCGAATCTGAATAATAAGATGATGAAGGAGTTATTCCAGAGCTTCAAGATTGAACATCACAACTCATCACCTTATCGACCGAAGATGAATGGTGCGGTTGAAGCGGCCAACAAGAACATTAAAAAGATAGTACAAAAGATGGTTGTGACCTACAAAGATTGGCACGAGATGTTGCCATTTGCATTGCACGGTTATCGTACGACGGTACGCACATCAATTGGGGAAACTCCTTTCTCACTAGTGTACGGTATGGAGGTTGTCATACCGTTGGAAGCTGAGATTCCTTCTTTGCGAGTTTTGGTTGACGTGAAACTCGATGAGGCAGAATGGATTAAGAACCGATTGAATCAACTCAGCCTGATGGATGAGAAGAGATTAGCATCGATTGCATATGGTCGTCTGTGCCAGAGCCGAATGAAGAAAGCTTATGATAAGAAGGTGCGTCCTAGAAGCTTTCAGGCGTGTAATCTCGTCCTGAAGAAGATTCTTCCACCACATTCCGATCACAGGGGCAAGTGGACTCCTAACTACGAAGGTTCGTACATCATCTGCAAGGTCTTCTCGGGAGGAGCCTTGTTGTTATCCATGATGGATGGCGAAGATTTCTCATCCCATGTGAACGCGGACGCAGTTAAAAAATACTTTGCTTAAAAAACGACCCGCTGGAAAGAAAAAAGAAAATCCAGGCAAAAATGGGGCATCCCGGCGAACCATAAAAAAGAAAAAGGTTCGGGCAAAAATTAGGGATATAAATGAAAGAATGTACACCCGCAAAGTCGAAAACATGAAAGGGCGGCTTTGGCAAAAAAGGGTATCCCGGTGAATCGAAAACCCGAAAGGGCGGTTCAGGCAAAAGTTAGGGATTAAAAAGCAAATGACTGCGTTCCACGTGTGAACTTTCATCGTTTAGTGGTTTGGGAAGACCTGAGGGCCGTTTATCTGAATCAATCTCTTCTGAAGCTGAAGCGTCGGAGAAGTATCGAAGTCGAGTGGGTCATAGAGGGATCAACTCATGGTGTTCGTCTACGCCACATTGCCGACATTTGTGTATACTGATGTATATTTGTGTTATTGTACTTGCGCAGCTTCCTCATTTTAGGAGCTTGCATCTGTTGTAAAACATTTCGCCCATTCAGGGGCTCGTTATCAATAAACATGTACTATTCAGTATTTCTGTTTGTTTGTTTGTTTGGCTTTTATCTGTTTTGTTTGCGAAAAAGAACGCCCGATGTTTTTGATAAAATGCGCATACATAAACTTGCTGACCTAGGCCGATAATTGTTGAAACATTGTATTACCTGAACATTGTCACCGGATGATAACCTTGATAGGTCCCTTTGTGAAAGGTATCTTGTCTGTTTGTTCATTTTTGTTGCAGGGACGTCACCCTTAAGGCAGTACGCCAGATGTTTTCCAAGCAGGATGATTCCTTTTTCCCTAGCGAGTTCAGCAGTGTTTCCCCATGGAGTATGAACATGGGATTGTAAGCATTGATATGTCTTCCCAAGCAGAGATAGATTCTCTACAACCAGATGCATCCTAGGCAGGATCATCATTTCCCCAGCTGAGTCATACGCAGAAGTGTGTACTCGTCCCTGCACTGAGTTAATGTGCGGTTTTCTCGTAGAAGACTATTCATAAGTGTTCAGCTCTCGATGATTCAGAATGGAGTCTCTGGAAGAATTAAAATTCCCCACAGAGTTGTATTCTCCCCGGAAGGTAGGAGTGATTCCAGCGTCTGGTTGCCTATCCTCAGCAGAATTTTCCGTTCCCCAAGAGAGCCGAGTCCTTGGAAGACGTTCAAGCCATTATTGGTTTTCCCCAGTAGAATGTTGAATAGTTGTTGTTGTACTTCCCCATCGGAGTCCATATATCCAGGAAGATTTTATCTGTGAAGGCCGTGCAGTTTATTTCTGCGATTGGCATTATTTCCTCAGCGGTTCATGGTTCGTATACCTAGTTGAGTGAGTACAAGTTCTATTAGAACTTTGTTCCCCTGCAGAAAGTCGTCTGGAGTTCGTTTCCCCAGGTTAAGTCCAATTGAGATTGGTGTGACTTCTTCTCCTCGGCAAGATGACTCCTTTCCCCCCACCAGAGTGACTCTTTCTCCTTGACAGGAGGATTGTCCCTTCAGCATTTATTTTGCTGATGGGGTCGTAGCATTTTGCATGATTGCATAGCATTTACCCTAAACGCGTAACATTTCCACCGTGTGGAGCATTACGCCATTGCCAAGCATATGCATGTGAAACATGAGCTAGGTCGTTACCATTCTTGTTTTTCAGGTGTTCCTCAGCAAGGTTGTTCGCTTAAGATGGTTCTTAAAATCCCCAGTGAGGTCGCCAGAGTTGTTTGCTCAAGATGATTCTTAGAGTCCCCGGTGGAGTTGTTTGGTCAGGATGATTCTTGAATTCCTCATCAGAGTTTATTTGTCCAGAATGATTTTTGAATCCCCAAAGCAGAGTTACTTGATAGTTCTCTAGAATCCCAAGCGGAGATGTGTCATCCCCAGCAGGTTTTAAACAGAGAAGTTGAAATTTCCCTTGAAGACTTGATGATGAAGTCTGACTGCGATGTCGAAGCAGATCTCCCAGCTGACACGGAGTGCCTGATGTCAAAAGTTTAGATATCCCCTATGGATCATGATTGATTGAGGATTCTATTTCCGACTTACTGACGAAGTCCGGCTGACGCCCGAGAATTTCTTTGAATGCCTGACGGCATAATAATAGAGATTGTAAAAAGTTCCAAACGACCTGATGAGTCCCGAGGAATTCTTCTGCTGCCGTGCCGCAGAATGCCTGACGGTAATATCAGCTATGTATCACCAGTTACCGTGTAACCAGTGATCCCTTGATGACTTGAGGAAGAAGCTGCAGTAAAATCTGATGATCATCTTGACGGAGATTTGGGCCAGTTTCCGTGCAACTGCCATTTTAGACTTCAAAGATTGTCCTACCCATCG
The DNA here is from genome assembly GCA_963859935.3 of Lathyrus sativus. NCBI lineage: Eukaryota > Viridiplantae > Streptophyta > Magnoliopsida > Fabales > Fabaceae > Lathyrus > Lathyrus sativus. Next base: position 138,468,498 of record OZ012736.1, on the reverse strand, counting down.
AAGTATCATTTACTTGTTGTCGCTACCGCGAAAATAAGGTGCCGGCAAAACAGAAGAGACGCCATCTTTCGTTATTTATCCCTCAGAACGGGAAAGGAAACGATCGGAAAAACCTGACGAAAAGGTATAAGACAAGGTCATCGCAACCATTGTCCGGGTTCGGGAGTCGGTTACGCAAGGGGAAGGTATTAGCACCCCTCACGTCCATCGTACTCGATGGGATCCATGCTTGTTGTGTTTATTTGACGGGTTTATTTACTATCTACCTATCAAGGCTGGTCTGAAAAGAAAAGAAAATGACTCGGCAAAGCGTCGCACTTTATGCCTACGTATTCTCATCAGAGAATGAGAAATCAGAGTCTACGTAGTTCGGCTAACTATGGGTTATGGGGAAGGTGGCTCGCCAATACGTCAGTATTGTGCCTACGTACTCTCAACAGGCTTGAGAGATCAGAGCTTACGTAGTTCGGGCTAATACGGATTACGGGAATTCAGATTCATCTGTTTTTTCGAGTGGGGTTAACAAACAGTTCCAGCAGTTTGGCGTACGCGGCTCGACCCTTGGAGACTTAGGCGTTACCTTTTGTGGTAGAACTGAGAGTTAACGACACTCTTTTCTTCAGAAAAGATTCCTTTGAATTATGGGCCCACGGGGCAAAAAGGTTTGAAGTTTGTTTTCTGTCTTTTACGGAAGAACTGTTTTTTAGTTGTCTGTAGTTTGTACAGCACTAGAGACTATGACCTGGGAACGAATGCGTCGCATATCGTCTAAAGGATGTATACTAAACATTATAGACGATTGAGAGGAGGCCGCTCAATTATCATTACCCAAGTAGCTTAAGGCTCGTAACGCGCCTATACTAACTTGCCTTTATTACGTTTATTACTTGTTGTTTGAGATGAGAAGAGAACAAACTCTATAGGAAGACTATCAAGTCCTGATGTTGTCATGCCAAGGATTCATCCTATGGTTGAGGTTTGAAACAGGGAACTCCTAGAAGTTATCATGCATAGGTTTCAACCTAAAGTTCTAATCATCACTTCCTTATCAAAGGAAGTGAGATTCTTAAGGGATCATGTCAATGATAACTAGAAACAGATAAAGCATCAGCTTAAACAGTAAGCAGTAAACGACTGTAACATGCATGCAATGCAAGTGAGGGAGGAAATGTGTGTGGGGCATCAGCCTCCACAAGCTCGTCTCGACCTCAAGCCAAGTATGAATAACTGCAAAAATACTAGAAGAAAATAGAATGCCATCAAGCAAACCACAAACCACATAGGCAAGGGAGCAGGGCTCTACCGAATACCCGCAAGCAAAGCCATACAGTAAAAATACAAGCAGAGGGAGCAAATCAACCTCTAATGCAATCATGCTCCTACTTTAACAAAATCTAAAAATGAACTTATTCTAATGCATCAAGCAAATCAAACAAGTCACAACAATACAGTTGCACAGAAAGCAAACAGACAGGAAAGAAAGCAGATCAACAGCTTCCACAGCTTCACAACAAAGCAGTCCTATGACAGCAGCTCAGTCCTCAGTCTGTAACTGTTCCTCAAGGCTTTCATCTTCAATAGCAAGTGTCAACTTGCTTCTTCAAGCTTTTACTGCATCAGATATAAGTATCAACTTGTTCTTCATCTTCTTCAAGCTTCAGCTCTTTCTTCATCCTCAATTGATCTGCTTCACACAAGTGTCAACTTGTTCTTCTTGATCTTCAAGCTTCAGCTCCAATGGTAGTTTTCAAACAAAAGGGAAGTGAAACCTCTAGCAAGGGAGAAAGATTCATCTAACAAGAGCAAGGTGGGGATAGGGAGAAGCAAAGTGAAGACCAAAGGTCACCTCTAAGCACTCCACCATCAAGGAAAGGAACCCTCAAAGGTTCTACCAACTTGTGAGGAGCCACACATCCTACCAAAGGAGGTATGGGGCCTTCATAATGGGACCTTACATCATAGGGAGGAATGGAAGTGATCAACACCTTCCATGTTTCATGAAGGAAGAAAATCTATTCTAAAGGGATCTCCCTAAAAACCCTAATTCTTAACCCTAAACAAACTACACCAAAGGGAGAGAAATCTTCAAGTCCAAGCTCCACCATGCATTCCACAGAAGCCCACACAAGTCTTCATCATCATCCAAGAGCAAGAGAAGCAAAACCCTATTCTAAGGGAACTAATGAAATCATTCTAGTTGAGTTAGCAAGTTAGGATCACCTAAAACCTAGTATTAGAGTTAATTCTACCTAAAATACTAAAATCAATTATAAAATCCTACAAAAATAACTATTGGAACCTATGTCAATCATGACTCTACCATGTTAATTCCAGAGATCAAATCCTCAAATAAGACCTAGAAATAAATTCTACACTACAAGGTACTAAGCTTAAACCCTAAAAGGGAGCACCTAAAGTTTCAACCTAAAAGCAACACCTAATTTCATCACAAAAATGTGAGAAAAATACTAGGGGAGCATACATGTCTAAGCTAATTACACACAAAAAATCAAGCCAAAACTCATCACCAAGTGATCACACTAAATTCACCAAACAGAGGTATCAACCATGGTAATTTTATTATCAAATAAAATGTAAAAAATGCACAAAAATTGAAAATGAATTATTTTCCTAATATTTTTATTCAATAAAATTCTAGATTCAATCATGAATCAGGGGGAAAAACCTGGAATTAATTGACCTATTTTTCTATTTTTTATGAATTATTGTCAAACTAACATGAAATGATGAAATTAAAAGAAAAACAAAAGAAATTAATAAACTTGCGTGGCAAATAGCAACTCTGATCAGTTCAAATCCTGGGTTGGGCCAGATGGGGGGTGTGGGTATCAATCCAAGCGCTAGTCCCATTTACTTCAGTTAAGTGAAACGGTGCGTATTGGCTTCAGGGTCCAAGGCTGACTTTTCAAAGCAATCGTGGTCGTGGATTCCATGGACTTGGTCAAGCTTCAGTGATGATCCAACGCACACAGCTCATCGTCCTCATTCAAATGTTCAGTCATCGAGGGAAACCAGACAGTGGCCTAAGCAGTGGCGCCACCGTCTTCTCCGGTGAAGACTGTAACACGGTGGGAGAACTGACTTTAAACAATGTTGCGGATAGCAAGAGTCGCCACCGACTTTTATTTTATCCATAAGGAAAGGTTATAAAAGAACAGGAAAGACCTTAGAGAATATTTTGGGTCCGGGGGGTAGGTTATGAAAAGGGAAGGTGTTAGCACCCTTTTCATCCATGGTTATCCATGGGCTCTTAGGTACTTAAGCTCACTTTTGAATTGTTTTGAAAGTGTAGTGTGTGAATAGAAAATTTTCAGAATAGTTAATAAATAATCCATGTAAGGATGTGTTAAGAACTTGTTTGAAAACTTGTTGAAAATTTGTTTAAGTGTGAAACAGTTTTGAAGTGAGCAAGTATCTAGGAGTAGCCTACCCTAATGTTTTAAGGTCTTTCTTATTCTTCATTCTTTCCTTTAGTAAGAATATCCCTACTATAATGGAGTAGGTAGTCCTTACTTTGGATGTTAAGGGACATGTGAGGGACAATTGGATTTTTGAAGGCCATTGTGGGGTGTAATAAGCAAACTGGAGGGACTATCATCATTTTTCGAAAGGGACTCGATTCGTAAAGGCAACCATAAGGGACTTTGATGATTTTTCTATTTGAGGGACTTGCTTTATACACCCCACTTAACCATTATTCGTAGGCAACTTGAGGGATATCCTTAGGAAGTGAGACGGCGATTAAAATCGACTTACGTGTGTGACGTGTTTATTTTAATTATCTTTATTTAAAAGTGATCTAAATTTATTTTAATATTACATACATGTTGTTACACTCCCTAATTACTAACCATAATAATAATTAAATAATTAAACAACTTTACATCCAAGAAACAATTACAAAATAATAAGCAAAATAATTAAATAGCAAAGATAAATAAAATATAAATAAGCAATAATAAATAATAAAGGGGGTTAATTCTAAGTTTACTCGGCAAGACATCGCATCTTGTGCCTACGTATCCTTACGGGAGTGGAATCAGAGTAATCGTAGTTCCCCTCAATAGGGAGGTTAGAAACTTCTTGACTGTGGTCAAGGTCTCAAGGGGAATAAACGCATCTTAAGGACACGCTTACGTGGAGTGTAGAAACTCCAAATCTCTACGTTGAAATGTTAAGTTGTAATTAGGGTTAAATTAGGGATTCCACGGCGGGAAACCCTAAAATGAGCGCGGCGGCTCTTTGACCTAATGCTAAGGGTAAAATTGTAATTTTGCCTGCGGCGAGGCATTTGTGAAAATTAGGGTTTGTAGTTTGTAGTTTTGAGGATTTGAAATTGAATGTGTGAAGTTTTACGGACTATTGGCGCGGCGGCCAAACAGTTAAACCTAACCTTCGGATGTGTGCAATGTGACAGAAATAATGGTAAACGCGTGAGATAATTGAATCATGCAAACAGAGAGATAATGTCATAATTTAAACCATGCAAGCAGAAATTTAAAGGCAGAATTTAAAGAGCGATTGTTAAGTTTGCGAGGTTACATGAGAGGAGCAGATACAATATGATAATGAAATTTGAATTGAACAATAATAAAATAAAATAAATAACGGTTCTAGTTATTATTTTAAAAAAAAGATTTTAGTTATTATTTTAAATTTATCTAAAAAAAAGTTTTTCTTAAAAATAATAGGTTTTCATATTAATTTGGAAAAGATGTTAATGTTATTTATTTTAAAAAACAGATTTTTATATTATAACAAATTTTAATAAATTAATGATAACAATAATAATAATAATGGTAATAATAATGATAATAATGATAATAATAATAAATAATGATAATAATAATAATAATAATAATAATAATAATAATAATAATAATAATAATAAAGCAATAATGAATTTTAAATGTGCCAAATAACCCAACAATGTTGCTAACGCAGAAATGCGCTCATCGCAACCAGATCTAAATCGGACGAAACAAAATTTATCGCAAAGAAAAAGAAATTAAGCAAAAAATAGTATTATTGCTCACACAAAAATGCGATCATCGCAACCAGATCGAACTAACACAAATGTCACGCGTCATGCACACAAATGTGCAAACATCGTATCGACATAATTCGATCAAAAATCTTATATATATAAACTCTAACAATTTAAAAATTATATATATATGAACGTAACAGTAAAAGAAAAAGAAATAACGGTAATAGATGAAGAAAAAGAAATAACGGTAAAAGATGAAGAAAAAGAAACAACAGTAATAGATGAAGGAAAAGAAATAACGGTAAACGATGAAGAAAAAGAAACAATAGTAATGGATGAAGAAGAAAACTAAATAACGGCAAACGGCACTCACTCCTCTTAGGTTTTTTCCATTCTCTCCTCTTTTTTCCAACAAGGCAACACATGTATATATAGGGAACAAATTAGGGTTAACACCAAATTGTCAATAATGTCCCTAAAGCCCATTTTAAAGCCCAAACTAAATAATTAGTTAAGAAAAAATAAAATTTAAATAATTTAAAATAATTAAAATAAACTTAAAATAAAAACTAATAATCCTATTGATTCCTAAAATAAAAAATATTATAAAAAGAACAAAATTTTTTTCAATATTTTTTATTTTATGATTTTTTGGATATTTTTATGAATAATTTTAGAAAAAAGTGAAAAAAATAATATTTTAAAAAATGATTTAATTAAAATACGAAAATAATAATTAAATAATAATAAAAAACTATTTTTGTTATTTTTTTAATGAAAGATAGAAAAATTTAGAGTAAAAATAATAAAAAACAAAAAAAATGACAAAGGTGAGATTCGAACTCTCAACCTCTCACACTCATAACTCCTTACACATGTCCTCCTGCCAATTGTGCCATTTTTACTTTTTTAGAAAAAAAATGCATGCCATATGATATTTACCTGCAAAAAGTCAAACGACTACACAAATTTGTTAGTAATGCAATGAAATGCGACGACAAATCTTAGGGCAAAATTTGGGGTATTACAGTTATTATGATAATATTTCTCACCCAACCTCTCTTTGATGTTGGCAAAAAAAATCATGAAGTTTGACTTTGGTTTGACCACAGTTGACCTCAGTTTGACCTTTTAACTGCATTGACTGCTTTTGACTTATCTGATCATCTGACTGAGCAAACTTTTGAGAAAAGTCTTGAAACTTGACATGGGGGTTCTTATACACATATAAGATGTTATGAAGCTCACTTGAAGTCTTGGAAGTCCATTTAGCCTGATTAAAGTCAAAACCCTAGTTTTGGATGCACTGCTTAGGAGGTGCATTGTCTGAGGGAATTGTCAACTCTTCTGACCAATTGTGAATTTTGTGAACCTTGTGAACCTTCTTGGAACACAAAGTCTTGTATTGTGAGGGCAAATTTTGGGGTGCAACAGCTGCCCCTGTTCAATTTTCTGAAACCTGAGGGGTTAGATTGGTATATTTGCCAGTCGTAACCTGGAAGGTTGAAGGGGATTGAACACAAAAGCCCAAAAATTTGCACTCACCAGTGCATGGAGTGATATTGATGGTTGGTTGAACATGATTGAGTGGGCTTAAAGATGCCACTAGGGGAAAGTTCTTCAGTAGTATAATGAGAACTGTCAGGAGTCTGGAGTAATACTGATGTAACAGCATGTCTTCATGAGGATAGAGCAATCAATAATGATAACCCTAAAGCAGTCTTGAAGTGATAAATCTGACCTCAGGAGGATAGAGCAATCAATAGCTCTAAAGCAGTCTTGAAGTAATAATGGCTTCAGGAGGATAGAGCAATCAATAGCTCTAAAGCAGTCTTGAAGTAATAGAATGGCTTCAGTAGGATAGAGCAATCAACAGCTCTAAAGCAGTCTTGAAATAATAATGTGATATGTCTTCAGGAGGATAGAGCAATCAATAGCTCTAAAGCAGTCTTGAAGTAATGATTTCAGGAGGATAGAGCAATGGATAGCTCTAAAGAAGTCTTGAAATAATAATGTAATTTCAGGAGGATAGAGCAATGGATAACTCTAAAGCAGTCTTGAAATAATTAGATGGCTTCAGGAGGATAGAGCAATGAATAGCTCTAAAGCAGTCTTGAAGTAGTAATATGACCTCATGAGGATAGAGCAATGAATAGCTCTAAAGCAGTCTTGAAGTAATAGGATGATTTCAGGAGGATAGAGCAATCAGTAGCTCTAAAGCAGTCTTGAAGTCATGAGAGGCTATCAGGAGGATAAAATAACCCTGAGGTTACAATAAAGCAGTCCCCAAAGTAATAAGAAGCTCATCAGGAGGATAAAGTAACCCTGAGGTTACAATAAAGCAGTCCCAAAGATCATAAGATTGTTTGTTGGATAATTAACCTGAAAACAAGGTAGCATTCTGTATAACAACATTAGTTTATGCTTTATGTATGCATATATGACATGATGCACTTAGGTAATGTACTATAGACATATATGTTATGGTATGATGTAAATGATGTATGTATGCTATGACACTGCTGGAAGTGTCTAGATATCCTTGTATAACAACTGCTGGCCAAGGAAAATAAATCCCGATTCGTTGTTGAAGAATATATAACCCTCCGTCTGCTGGGGATAACAAGGTATAGATAACCTCCCGTTGTTGGGGATAACAAGGTATAGATAACCTCCCGTTGTTGGGGATAGTAGGGTATAGATAACCTTCATTTTCGTTTGATAGTAGGATAAGTATAACATCCCGTCTTCGTTCATCGTGCCCTTATTGGAAAGTAATTTCCCGTATATCCGTATGAGGATAAAAGAGATGGATATAAATTCCAGGGGAGATTAGACTTTGTGAAAATGGATTAGTCCTACTGATGGTTTGTAACTGTCTTGTAAAGATGAACCGGCGAAGCTTCGTTGAAATCCTTCCCTCGTTCGTCCTTAGTAAATACTATTACTGCATTTTCATGCATTTCTGGTAAACATCAATCATATTAAAAGCATACATGCGTTTCTGGTAAACATCAATCATATTCAAAGGCATACATACATTCAAACACAACCAATGGACGTTTCGCTTATGTAAATAGGGTAAAAGTGAATCTGGATTCAAAAGATGGAATTTATTTATATCAAAAGTGACCCATACACGGGTAAGTTTGTACAAGGAGACATAAACCCTAGTAAGAGAATTTTGTCATGAAGTTTTACAAAAAGAATCAGCTATGTGGGAAATAATCCTATTGAGTTTCAATTCTACTATTGCCACTCAAGTATCTCATCTTCTTGCTGTTGAGACGGAAACGATTGGATTGAGCTTTATCTGTTTGAGCTTGAGTAAGTAGTACAACTGGTTGCAGTTTCATGAGTGATCCAAACGAGACATAGTCATACGCTTTAATCCCTAACTTTTGCCTGGATTGCCCTTTCAGGTTTTCAATCCACCGGGATACCCTTTTTTGCCCAAGCCGCCTTTTCAGGTTTTCGACTTGCCGGGTGTACATCTTTTTATATATATATCCCTAATTTTTGCCCAAACCCTTTTGGTTTGCCGGGATGCCCTTATTTTTGCCTAGGCCTGTCAACCTAGCGGGTCTCTTTTTATGCGTAGTATTTTTTAACTATGTCTGCGTTTACAGGTTGTGGGAAGTCTTCACCATCCATTGTAGTCAGTATCATGGCACCTCCTGAGAACACTGTCTTGACTACAAATGGTCCCTCATATGTTGGAGTCCACTTGCCCCTAGGATCACCCTGTGGTAATATGATACGCTTGATTACCAAGTCACCAGCCTGATATACCTTTGGCTTAACCTTCTTGTTAAAAGCTTTGATCATCCGTTTCTGGTACATCTGGCCATGACAAACTGCTGCTAACCTTTTCTCATCAATCAAATTTATCTGGTCAAGTCGAGTCTGAATCCACTCATCTTCATCCAAGCCTGCATCCTTCATAATTCTCAAGGAGCTGAATCTTCATATCAATAGCAACTTGCATACCCATGATACATGCCTCATACTCAGCCATGTTATTGGTACAATAGAAACAAAGTCTGGCAGTAATCGGGGTATGACAACCTTCAGGGGAACTAATCACAACACCAACACCATTACCATGTGCATTGGAGGCACCATCAAAAACCATAGTCCATCGGGATCCTTGTTCAGGTCCGTCATATTGTCCAGGTTCTTTGGTAACAGACATAATGTCTTCATCAGGGAACTCAAAATTCATTGACTGGTAATCATCTACTGCTTGATGAGCCAAATGATCAGCAACAACACTCCCCTTAATGGCCTTCTGAGTGGTATACTGTATATTATATTCCGTCAAGATCATTTGCCATCTTGCAATTCTTCCGGAGAGAGCAGGTTTCTCAAATATGTACTTGATTGGATCCATCTTCGAAATCAACAAGGTAGTATGGGTCAACATATACTGTCTTAGTCGGCGAGCAGCCCATGCCAAATCGCAGCAAGTTTTCTCGAGCAGTGAGTATCTTGTTTCACAGTCGGTAAACTTTTTGCTAAGGTAGTATATTGCCTTCTCTTTTCGACCAGACTCGTCATGTTGCCCCAATACACACCCCATTGAGTTGTCTAATACTGTTAAATACATAATCAAGGGTCTTCCATCAACTGGTGGCATTAAAATTGGAGGTTCTAGCAAATATCTCTTGATTTCATCAAAGGCAGTCTGGCACTCATCATTCCATTCCATCACCTGATCTTTCCTCAACAACTTGAAGATTGGCTCACAGATGGTAGTTAATTGGGAAATAAATCTTGCAATGTAGTTCAATCGTCCCAAGAAACCTCTAACCTCCTTCTCAGTACGGGGAGCTGGCATCTCTCGTATAGCTTTCACTTTTGCAGGATCCACTTCAATACCTTTTCCACTGACAATGAAACCCAGGAGCTTTCCAGATCTAACTCCAAAAGTACACTTGTTTGGATTTAATCTCAACCTGTATTTCTTCAACCTCTCAAACAACTTGTGCAGATGATCAAGATGTTGTTCTTCATTCTGAGACCTGGCTATCATATCATCCACATATACCTCTATCTCATGATGAATCATATCATGAAACAAAGCCACCATAGCACGCTGATATGTTGCCCCTGCATTCTTCAAACCAAATGGCATTACCTTATAGCAAAAGGTGCCCCACTGTGTCACAAATGTAGTCTTCTCCATATCTTCAGGTGCCATCTTGATTTGATTGTAACCAGAGAAACCATCCATAAAAGAGAATACCTTATGCTGAGCAGTGTTGTCTACCAGAATATCAATATGAGGAAGTGGAAAGTCATCTTTAGGGCTAGCCTTGTTCAGATCTCTGTAGTCTACACACATACGTACCTTACCATCTTTCTTAGGAACTGGTACCACATTTGCAACCCACTGAGGATAAGAAGTTACGGCCAAGAACCCTGCATTGAATTGTTTCATTACCTCTGCTTTGATCTTTTCTGACATTTCAGGACGCATACGACGAACCTTCTGCTTCTTTGGACGATAATCTTCTTTCACTGGCAAACGGTGAACCACAATGTCTGTATCCAACCCTGGCATATCTTCATAAGACCAAGCAAAGATCTCCACATAGTCACGTAGCATCTGAATCAACCTGCTCTTGACACTGTCCTCTAAATCAGCCCCTATCTTGACCTCTTTTCTGTTTTCTTCAGTTCCCAGATTCACAACTTCGACTGGCTCTTCATGTGGCTGTATAGCTTTCTCTTCTTGTTGTAACAACCTAGCAAGTTCTACAGGTAATTCACAATCGTCTTCGTTTCCGTCTTCAGTTTGATAGATCGGATTCTCGAAATTGTAATTGGCAATAGTAGAACTGTTATCAACTGGATCCAGAGTGGATGAGGATCTGCATTTTAGTGACGTGGGTGTGTGTAAGAACACATAGCTGATAAAGCAAAAATAAAAGAAAAAGAAAGACAAGGAACACAATATTTACGAAAACGAAACGTCCACTGATTTTATTGAATGAGGTATGCAAATGAAATGACAACCCGTAACAAGCACACCATTGTGCCCCGGGTAAGGCACATGGCTTGAAAGTTTTAATTGTTCCAGAAATTATAAATTTAAAAACATAACACAGTAATAGTATTTACTCCTGACTAAAGGAGATAGGGATAACATCTTCAGCTGTCCAATTATTGAGTCCAGCACCCACAGTAGGAAAAATCCATGCCTCCAAGTTGTGGTCTTCATCTTGATCTCCCACAGCATTGGTAACCCCTTGATTGATGATACGAACAGCACGGGCACGACGGACAGCCTTCTGGGACTCTGCAGTGAAACCCAAACCAAACTTGTCAGACTTGTATGGAATATCAGGAAGCTGACCCCAAATAGTACAACCACCTTCTTCCACCACAGCTTTTGCATCATTGTGGGAGGCCATTGCCATTGTTGGAGGGTTTCTGATGACCACAGGAACCTTCTTCACAGCAGGAGGAGTCACACAATCCTTAACAGCCCAGGGAACCACTTCTAATGACTGACATGGAGTTTCAATGTATTCACCTTCTACTTCCAGATACTTGAAAGTGTTTACATGGCTGACAAAGTATTCTTCCTCTCCAAAGACAGTAACAACTTTTCCATTCACCGGATATCTCAACTTTTGATGTAATGTGGAGGTCACAGCACCTGCCCCATGGATCCAGGGACGACCAAGCAGACATGAGTACGAAGGACGAATATCCATCACATAGAATGTAGCAGTAAACACCTGAGAGCCAACCTTGATTGGAAGATCAATTTCCCCATGCACTACTCTTCTAGAACCATCAAAAGCCTTTACCACAATATTACTGGGCTTCAATACCGTATCTTCAGGACTCAGCTTGTTCAGGACTTCCTTAGGCAACACATTCAGAGAGGAACCATTGTCTATCAGCACATGAGACAGGGTAGTGCCCCTGCATTCAATTGAAATATGCAAGGCCCTGTTATGATCCCTCTTGGCAGGGGTCAAGTCAGCATCAGAAAATCCTAACCCGTTGTCATAGGTCAGGTGAGCAACACAATTCTCAAACTGGTCCACAGAAATTGCACTGGGTACATGAGCCATCTTTAGAAACTTGATCAATGACTTGGCATGAGCCTCAGAACATAATAACAGGGAGAGCATAGAAATCTTTGAGGGAGTATGCCCCAGCTGATCAACAATATCATAATCACTCTTGCGAATGATTTTCAATACTTCTTCCATCTGCTTAGAGAGGTCATCAGCAGCTGGCACATCAGTAGATACAGGCTCAATAACGGGACCCTTGCCCCGAGCATCAGTGGTGGAAGTAACAGCAGGAGTAACTGCACTCTTAGAAGCAACTGGAGGAGAGAAGACTCTTCCACTACGAGTGATCTTGCTAGATCCAGCAATATTATCAATGTCAACAGGCATATCAGGTAAAGGCTCCTGCTTGACACCATGGATGTAAACATCAGACCCATAGTGCCAAGGCACAGCTTTGTCAGATGTATAAGAAATAGGACCAGGAGTGGTAATGATCAGAGGAGCTGCTCTGGCTTCAGCAACAACTTTCACAGGACCTTCAGCAGTAATCTTGATTGGGCCCTGATGAGTGATTTTAATGGGACCCTTTGAAGTGATTCTTAGTGGTACTTTGTCAACCATGTCAACCTCTTCAATCTTCTTACCCTGAGTCAGATGATCCACCATACTTTCTACAGATGCTGGTCTTCTTTCAAACACTATAGTATATTTATCCATGAGACGTTGAATCCCATCTCTCAAAATGAAGCAACTATCCGGCTTATAGGTACAATATAGACAATCTTCATGACAACCTGGAAAGATCCCAGCTTGTACTAACCTCTTTTTGATAACAGACAATGGTGTGCTCAACTCCATAACTGAATAGACATGCAGATCTTCATCAATATCTTCATCAATGGCGTTGACAGTCTTCTCGTGATTTGGCATTGGAGCTGTAATCACATTTGGAGTACCTGGTGGATCAAACTCAATTTCTCCAGCATCAATCATATCCTGAATTTTGTTCTTCAAGACCCAGCAGTTATTAGTATCATGTCCTGGACAGTTTGAATGATATGCACATCGTGCATTGGGATTGTACTTGGGAGAGGTAACATTGGGATTCTGAGGGGCCTCCCTCAGGGTAATAAGTTCAGCTTTCAACAAGTGTTGCAATGCCTGAGCCATTGACATGTTGATCTTCGTGAACTGTCTTCTAGCCCTCTGTTGGTTGCCTTGAGGCTGCTCTGTTGTTGCAGGAGTTGGATTTGAAATATGAACTGCACTAACAGACTGATGCCTTCTGTTACGATCAGGCTGACCATACACAGCATTAGATTCTTTCTTCCCAGTGGGAGGCTTCTTTGCAGCACCTGATGAAGAAGTGCCCACTTGGATCTTACCACTCTTGATACCATTCTCTACTCGCTCTCCTGTCATAATCAACTCAGTGAAGCCAGATGATGAGCTTCCAATGAGATGACTGTAAAACGGACCATTCAGCGTACACATGAACATATCAACCAACTCCCTATCAGTCAAAGGGGGTTGAACTCTTCCAGCTAAGTCTCTCCATTTCTGAGCATACTCCTTAAAGCTTTCTTTGGCACCCATAGACATGCTTTGAAGCTGCATGCGAGTGGGGGCTAAGTCAGCATTGTATTGATACTGCTTGTAGAAAGCTTCAGCAAGGTCATTCCAATCTCTGATGTTGACACTCTCCAACTGATAATACCACTCTAGCTGAGCTCCAGATAAACTCTCTTGAAAGAAATGGATCCACAACTTTTTATCAGCAGTGTGGGGTTGCATTCTTCTGACATAAGACCTCAGATGCAATTTGGGACAAGAGACCCCATCATAGACAACAAATGTAGGAACTTTGAACCCAATGGGTATGACCACCCCAAATATCAAGCTCAAATCCTCAAAATCCAGCCCAGATGATTTCTGTAATTCCATAGCATCCATTCTATCCACCAGCATCTTGAATTTGTCTTCGTTAGGCTCATGGTAGTAGTTAGCCTCAGAATCAGAGTCCCCCATAGTGTTGTGGAGACTGCCTCTCTCCTGCTCAGATTCTTCAGATTCATAGTCTTCAACATGTTCCTTGGTCTTGACAAGACCTTTGAACCTTCTTCCCATGTTGAGCAACCCAGCAGACTTTCTAGCCTTCTTAGTCTTCTTGGTCAGCAGTGTCTTCAATTCATCCTGCCCCTTGGATAGGTTCAGGATCAGCTCTTGGAACTGTGCATTCTGTGCCTGGAGATCCTTAACTGATTGTTCAAGAGCCATTGCTGAAATAAACAGCGAGAAGATGAGAAACCTGTGCACGATTATAAACCTGTGATGCAATGATATGGGAATGCATATGCAATGTTTTCAAGGACCGCAGGATTTAAATTTGCTTAAACAAACAAGAAAGTAACTTTTTATTAGTAATAACTTGTTTTGCCTTTTAGGCTTACAAAAAATGAAAACGAAATAAGTACAAAAGATGGGGTTTTAAGTCTCCCATGGACGTTTCCTCTTTGTGTTGAGGTATGAGTTGAGGTTTCGTTCCTCATGAAGTAGCTTTGTTAGCTCTAGGATCCTTGCTTGGCTTGCTTTGTAATGAGCCTCGAAAGTATCCCTTTGCTCTTTCAGTTGGATCCATGATCTCTGCAAGTCTTCCATATCAGTAGGCATATCTGGGTGAAGGATGGTATAAGCTGTGTCTCCTTCAGCAATAGGTTCCATGGCAACTGGTAGGATGGCAGGATATGGCATCATGAGTGTCTGAGCACGAAATCGTACCCATCTGAGATAAGCCTCCATAGGAATGGTGTACTTAGGCTCCAGTGTCTTGCTGTCAATCCTGTTTACCTTTCCCCAAGCTCGTATGAATCTCTGGCGGTAACCCTGAAGATCGTTGTCGTAGTCAAACACAATGCCCTGAATCAACATGTCATGTGGACCATCGCTCCGGGCGTAACCAAACTGTCGTAAAGCTAGAGATGGGTTGTAGGTGATGCCTCCTCTTATGCCTAGAAGTGGCACATTAGGAAACTCCCCACAACGGTCAATGATGGTGACATTCTCCATAGTTCTGGAGCACCAATGGATGTCTGAGTGAGAAAGTGACATGATCCTCTTGGACCATCTGAACCCTTGCTCATTCTTCATCACTGAGCGAGGAAAGTGAGAAATAAACCACCTAGAAAGTAAAGGTATGCAGCACATCAAAGTTCCTCTTGCCCTTGTAGTACGGGTGTGAAGAGAATGTAGGATGTCTCCAAGTAAGGTAGGCACTGGATTGTGACTCAGGAATATGTTGATGGCATGAACGTCTATGAACTGATCAGGATTGGGGAACAACACTAAGCCATAAATCAATAAAGCTAAGATCTCCTCAAAAGCATCGTAGCTCATAGCCTTCAAGAACATTTGAGCTTTATCCACTAATACCTTGGCAAGAATACCTTTAACTCCACTTCTCGTCTCTAGAACAATGTCAGACTTCTTCAGATGTAGAGCTGCAGCAATAACTTCTGGTTTAAGCTCCTTCTCTAAGCCTGTGAATGGCTTCTGATCAAGAACAGGTATACCCAGAAGTTTAGAGAACTCCTCCATGGTTGGAACCAGCTGATAATCAGGAAATGTAAAGCAATGGTGCTTAGGGTCAAAGAACTGAAACAGCACACTCATCATGTCTTCACTGAACCCTGAAGTAACTAGATCCAATAAGTGACCATGTCTCTTGTTGAACTGGGAATGATCAGGCACTAGGGAAACCAACTCCTTGAGCTTAGCAGGTATCCCTACAAAGTTGATCCTGATGGTGTTTCTACGAGCAGAAGCCATGACCTGCAACAAAGAACAAAGATAAATCCTTTGGTCCTTGAAATGGTTAGGGAAAATGATATGCTTATGATGCATGATGATGTCATGATGTCATGCTCAATCACAAACATGTGGCACACACAAACAAGTCACACCATAACCCTAGGTTTAAAGGCTTGCATGAGGTTCAAAGGCAAGTACCCTCCCCTGAAGTTAGATGGTTCATCCTGTCCTACAAAAGTAACCAGGTTCTAAGGGATCTCAATATCATTGATCCTTCACAAGGGTGGTTGTTCAGAAGGCAACTTACTTGCCAACCAAAACCCTCCAAGTTTAAGATCTCAATGAGCGTAGTATCGAGTGTCAACCAACTTCAGTCTGCACCAAAGCCGGTTACCTCACTACTTTCTAAAGGCCAAGATGAGTTAACTAGGGTTCTAAAAGTCAGTTAGTGCATTGACAACATATGGCAGCCTCAATATTATCCTCAACTTGACTTAAGGAATATAAGCACCAACCAAGAAGTCGCACTAACTATGGCCACCAGATCAACCGTATCGATATACGTCATACAGTTTCCTTGGTCTATTGCCATTTACCTAAGGTACACTAGATCCGGGTTAGGACCTTTCACACATGAGAGCACCCCAACAATATAATAATAAAGCAAACAAGGCAAACAATTTAAAGTGATCTTAATTCCTAAGGGTACCCCTCTTAAATAAATCCCCAGCAGAGTCGCCAGTTCTGTAACACGGTGGGAGAACTGACTTTAAACAATGTTGCGGATAGCAAGAGTCGCCACCGACTTTTATTTTATCCATAAGGAAAGGTTATAAAAGAACAGGAAAGACCTTAGAGAATATTTTGGGTCCGGGGGGTAGGTTATGAAAAGGGAAGGTGTTAGCACCCTTTTCATCCATGGTTATCCATGGGCTCTTAGGTACTTAAGCTCACTTTTGAATTGTTTTGAAAGTGTAGTGTGTGAATAGAAAATTTTCAGAATAGTTAATAAATAATCCATGTAAGGATGTGTTAAGAACTTGTTTGAAAACTTGTTGAAAATTTGTTTAAGTGTGAAACAGTTTTGAAGTGAGCAAGTATCTAGGAGTAGCCTACCCTAATGTTTTAAGGTCTTTCTTATTCTTCATTCTTTCCTTTAGTAAGACTATCCCTACTATAATGGAGTAGGTAGTCCTTACTTTGGATGTTAAGGGACATGTGAGGGACAATTGGATTTTTGAAGGCCATTGTGGGGTGTAATAAGCAAACTGGAGGGACTATCATCATTTTTCGAAAGGGACTCGATTCGTAAAGGCAACCATAAGGGACTTTGATGATTTTTCTATTTGAGGGACTTGCTTTATACACCCCACTTAACCATTATTCGTAGGCAACTTGAGGGATATCCTTAGGAAGTGAGACGGCGATTAAAATCGACTTACGTGTGTGACGTGTTTATTTTAATTATCTTTATTTAAAAGTGATCTAAATTTATTTTAATATTACATACATGTCGTTACACTCCCTAATTACTAACCATAATAATAATTAAATAATTAAACAACTTTACATCCAAGAAACAATTACAAAATAATAAGCAAAATAATTAAATAGCAAAGATAAATAAAATATAAATAAGCAATAATAAATAATAAAGGGGGTTAATTCTAAGTTTACTCGGCAAGACATCGCATCTTGTGCCTACGTATCCTTACGGGAGTGGAATCAGAGTAATCGTAGTTCCCCTCAATAGGGAGGTTAGAAACTTCTTGACTGTGGTCAAGGTCTCAAGGGGAATAAACGCATCTTAAGGACACGCTTACGTGGAGTGTAGAAACTCCAAATCTCTACGTTGAAATGTTAAGTTGTAATTAGGGTTAAATTAGGGATTCCACGGCGGGAAACCCTAAAATGAGCGCGGCGGCTCTTTGACCTAATTCTAAGGGTAAAATTGTAATTTTGCCTGCGGCGAGGCATTTGTGAAAATTAGGGTTTGTAGTTTGTAGTTTTGAGGATTTGAAATTGAATGTGTGAAGTTTTACGGACTATTGGCGCGGCGGCCAAACAGTTAAACCTAACCTTCGGATGTGTGCAATGTGACAGAAATAATGGTAAACGCGTGAGATAATTGAATCATGCAAACAGAGAGATAATGTCATAATTTAAACCATGCAAGCAGAAATTTAAAGGCAGAATTTAAAGAGCGATTGTTAAGTTTGCGAGGTTACATGAGAGGAGCAGATACAATATGATAATGAAATTTGAATTGAACAATAATAAAATAAAATAAATAACGGTTCTAGTTATTATTTTTAAAAAAAGATTTTAGTTATTATTTTAAATTTATCTAAAAAAAAGTTTTTCTTAAAAATAATAGGTTTTCATATTAATTTGGAAAAGATGTTAATGTTATTTATTTTAAAAAACAGATTTTTATATTATAACAAATTTTAATAAATTAATGATAACAATAATAATAATAATGGTAATAATAATGATAATAATGATAATAATAATAAATAATGATAATAATAATAATAATAATAATAATAATAATAATAATAATAATAATAATAATAATAAAGCAATAATGAATTTTAAATGTGCCAAATAACCCAACAATGTTGCTAACGCAGAAATGCGCTCATCGCAACCAGATCTAAATCGGACGAAACAAAATTTATCGCAAAGAAAAAGAAATTAAGCAAAAAATAGTATTATTGCTCACACAAAAATGCGATCATCACAACCAGATCGAACTAACACAAATGTCACGCGTCATGCACACAAATGTGCAAACATCGTATCGACATAATTCGATCAAAAATCTTATATATATAAACTCTAACAATTTAAAAATTATATATATATATGAACGTAACAGTAAAAGAAAAAGAAATAACGGTAATAGATGAAGAAAAAGAAATAACGGTAAAAGATGAAGAAAAAGAAACAACAGTAATAGATGAAGGAAAAGAAATAACGGTAAACGATGAAGAAAAAGAAACAATAGTAATGGATGAAGAAGAAAACTAAATAACGGCAAACGGCACTCACTCCTCTTAGGTTTTTTCCATTCTCTCCTCTTTTTTCCAACAAGGCAACACATGTATATATAGGGAACAAATTAGGGTTAACACCAAATTGTCAATAATGTCCCTAAAGCCCATTTTAAAGCCCAAACTAAATAATTAGTTAAGAAAAAATAAAATTTAAATAATTTAAAATAATTAAAATAAACTTAAAATAAAAACTAATAATCCTATTGATTCCTAAAATAAAAAATATTATAAAAAGAACAAAATTTTTTTCAATATTTTTTATTTTATGATTTTTTGGATATTTTTATGAATAATTTTAGAAAAAAGTGAAAAAAATAATATTTTAAAAAATGATTTAATTAAAATACGAAAATAATAATTAAATAATAATAAAAAACTATTTTTGTTATTTTTTTAATGAAAGATAGAAAAATTTAGAGTAAAAATAATAAAAAACAAAAAAAATGACAAAGGTGAGATTCGAACTCTCAACCTCTCACACTCATAACTCCTTACACATGTCCTCCTGCCAATTGTGCCATTTTTACTTTTTTAGAAAAAAAATGCATGCCATATGATATTTACCTGCAAAAAGTCAAACGACTACACAAATTTGTTAGTAATGCAATGAAATGCGACGACAAATCTTAGGGCAAAATTTGGGGTATTACAGTTATTATGATAATATTTCTCACCCAACCTCTCTTTGATGTTGGCAAAAAAAATCATGAAGTTTGACTTTGGTTTGACCACAGTTGACCTCAGTTTGACCTTTTAACTGCATTGACTGCTTTTGACTTATCTGATCATCTGACTGAGCAAACTTTTGAGAAAAGTCTTGAAACTTGACATGGGGGTTCTTATACACATATAAGATGTTATGAAGCTCACTTGAAGTCTTGGAAGTCCATTTAGCCTGATTAAAGTCAAAACCCTAGTTTTGGATGCACTGCTTAGGAGGTGCATTGTCTGAGGGAATTGTCAACTCTTCTGACCAATTGTGAATTTTGTGAACCTTGTGAACCTTCTTGGAACACAAAGTCTTGTATTGTGAGGGCAAATTTTGGGGTGCAACAAAGACCAACACACAGTTCATCAAAAATTACAAAATGATACATCATCTTGTCCAATTTTTCATGCTGATCATGAATCCAGCCTTAGAATCATCTAAATCTCCATGGATTTTCAAACCCGATAGCTATTCCAAAATACCCCTCAATCTTGAATCTCATCATAACTTCAATTAAATGCACAGAAATGATCCTTATCTCATGGTGATCATCTTACACTATAGGATCTTGATTATCAATCCAAGAATTGCAAGAATTCAACTTCAACAGAAAATGATCCACATCCTAACTTGTCTCTAATTCCCAAATTGATCAGCTCAAATCCATCTATACATCATCCAGATCCTAACCACCTATAGATTTCTATCTATCTCCTCCTAGATTATGCACAAAAACGAAATGTACCAACCTGTGTTCAGAGGTGTAACAGAAGAGGTTCTTGATCACTTCAGCCTACAAGATGATGCAGATACACTCCAAAACTCCTTCCAAAGCTAATGCAATTTTCAATTTCCCCTGAATTGGCCTTGAACTCAGAATTCGATTTCAACTTGCACCTCTGAAATTTCAACTTCACTCTCTGCTTCAGGCTTCAAATCCTTCCAAAAAAACGGCTGAACACACTTACCAACTTATATAGAACTCATTAGAATCATCTAGAACTCTCTCAAAGCTTCAGAATGAGAAATTGGATTTTCAAATTCTCTCCAAAATCTCACTTACACCAGTCACGATTCCCACTCTGTTTTTGCTTTAGCAAGCTTGCATTCAACTTCTCATGAGATTTTGAACATGAAGGGTGGTGATTCTCCCCTTGTTTCAATCCAATGGCTTGTGTATGTCATGTTACTTCATCATGAAGAAACAAAGAAAAAGGGCATGATATTGGGCTCAAATAAAAATTCTAATATTGCCAAAGTTTCTAAAATTCTTTTTCCATTCAAA
Organism: Lathyrus sativus; assembly: GCA_963859935.3. Lineage (NCBI taxonomy): Eukaryota > Viridiplantae > Streptophyta > Magnoliopsida > Fabales > Fabaceae > Lathyrus > Lathyrus sativus. Next base: position 138,447,587 of record OZ012736.1, on the reverse strand, counting down.
AAATGATATTACTTTGCTCCATTTGCACACAAAATGATTTATTTGAATTTTTGGTCATTTAATCCATTTTAATCCTTCCTTTTTCACCACTTCTTGAACCAAGTCTCTCCTTGAGCCATTTCAATGCCTCCTTGATAAATGGTCAAGGTTAAAATCCCATTTTGAGCAACTTTCAAGTTGAACAAAATTTCATTTGAGGTGTCTAAGTTGGTGAAAATGACCTATAACCAAAAATGACCTATAATCATAACTTCCCAAAATACCCTTGACTTGTCAAAGCCATAACTTGAGTTCTACAAATCCTATCAAGGACTTCTAGTACTCTATAGAAAGCTAATAGAATAAGGAACAACATTCATGTTGACCAAAAGTTCATAGGAATCATCCTTCTAGGGCAAACGTGTCATGCAAGTTGGGTAACTTTCAAGCTTCAAATTCACATACCTCAGATGACTTGTAACTTGTCTGGCTCATAACTTGAGTTCTATAAACCCTATCAAGGACTTATAGTACTAAAATTAAAGCTAAGATCATGCTCTACAACAATCATGTTGGGGTCAAGATGAGATGACAATCATATCTTTAGTTGAATGGTATTGAAGTCAGGGGTCAAACTAGGGGATTTTACACTATCAAGTCTTAGAAACCCTAACTTGAAACTTCTCAAACTCTTCAATCATGATGAGTTAACCTTGGAATCATCCTTAGAACATCTTAATGCATCAATACATGATCACATGGCTCTTGGATTAGGTCTCAACCTTCGTCAAGTCATCAGTTGACTTAGGGTTGACCCAGTCAAACTCTAGCAGCACCACTCATGGCTGAGCCTTCTTAATCTTCCACAATGACCTGTCTAGGCCTCAAAGTGATCTTCAACACTTCTCATGAGCTCTCTCAAGACCTCCAGTCCATCCTCATGACCTCATAATCATCTGATGGCTTTCCACAACTCTCAAGTTAGGAGACCTACACACTTGGTTTCAACCACTCTTTCTGAGGCTCTTTCAACTTCTCTGACAAGGATATCAACCCTTGAACACCTGAATAACCTTCTTAGATAGCTTCATAGTCTTGTAGAGCTCTTGATTGGTAATCATACCTCTTGATCTCCTGCATACATGTCAATGAAATTCAAATGATAATGCTAATGTGAATGAAATGAAACATAAGCTAGGTGAAGAAATGTTGGGCAAATTTTAGGGTACAACAGCTGCCCCTATTCAAACGGCTTGGACCTGACTGGGTGAGAAGCGAACGACTCTCAAACAGTCAAGGTAAAAAACGGTTGAATACCAATAGACCCGGAAATTTGCCAACTGCGCAAGTACACCGTACTCTGATGGGAACAAATCTTTGGAAACTGAAATAATAGCTGCACGGCAACTAGCTGGAGAAATACTAATCTGAACCTCCGTCAGGATGATTCTCTGATTTATCTGATATCCTTGCATCCTCAAATCATCAAGGGATCACTGATTACACAGTAACTGGTGATTTTCCAACCGTACGGGTAAACGGTACTCCGATTGGTAGGAACATCTTCAAAACTGAGCATGCTAGTTGCACGGCAACTCTGCTGGGGAATTGGTCACACGGGAATTGGTGAATGGTCTAATCTCAAATCTCCGTCAGGATGATCATCTGATTTTGCTGTAGATCTTCGTCCTCAAGTCATCAAGGGGTCACCGGTTACACGATAACTAGTAATGGATGGTTGATCATGCCGTCAGGCATTCTGCGTCATAGCAGAAGAATTCCTCGGGACTCATCAGGTCATTAGGAACTTTTTAACAATCAAGTTAATTACGTCGTCGGGTGTTGCACCCTAAAATTTTCTCAACCTATTTCACCTGGTTTATGTTTCAATTGCATTGTCATTTGCATAATAAATCATGTACATAATCTAATTATCTGCATAGCATAGCATAACAAGTCATTCAACAAGGGATCAAGTGCCGTTCTTTTATAAAGAAGCACATCAAGGGTCTTTATTCAAGCTTAAGACAATCCAAGTAATCAAGAAATGAATTGAAGCTTTGAAATGTTTGAGGGTCAACCAGTGGATTTCTCTCCTAATTTGAAGTATATTGAGTATCATCAATGGAGTATGAACTATGAATTGAGGGTATGGATTGTGCACAAAGATCATGGAAGACCTATAGGGTCATGTTGAAGATAAGATAAGTCCTTGATTCAAGTACAAGAGCCAGAGTTGAAGTACAGTCAACTAGGGTTTCATCTGGGTCAACCCTAGGTCAGCTGAGTGATTGAAGGGCATCAAGGCTTAGTTGAAGGATTTGGGATTCATGAATTGATATGTGTATACATGTGTGGTGTTGTGCCAAGGATAAATCAAAGAGAATCAAGAGTAGGAGGAATTGCCAAATTAGGGTTTCAGTGTAAAATCCCCTAATTTAGGCCTCCCTTCCAAGCCAGATAAGTCAAAATGAAAGTTTCAAATGGATTCTTGGTCAACATGAAACTTCTATAGCTTCCCAATAGCTTTAATTTGAGTACTAGAAGTCTTCAAGAAGATTTGTAGAACTCAAGTTATGGTTCTTGCAAGTTTTGGGTCCCCAGAAGACACTAAAATTTATCTGTGAAAGTCACTTGACTTCCAAGAAACTTTTTCCCATCAAGGAGTTTTCAAATGGATTCTTGACCAACATAAGAGTTGTAGGACTTGATCTTAGCTTTAATTTGAGTACTATAAGTCCTCAAGAGGATTTGTAGAACTCAAGTTATGATCTTGGCAATCCAGGGGTATTTTGGGAAAGTTGAATTACAGGTCATTTCCCAACATAGGTCAAAATCTCTATCTTCCACTCCTCAAATGAAAAAATGTTCAACATGAGATGTGTTCAAAATGATGTTTTTAGGCTAGGTAAGAGGTCATGGGTGAGTGGAAGGGCTTTCTTCACAAAATCACAAAAATGGCCTAAAATAAGGGTGATTTTAAATAAGCCAAGGATGGAAATTAGGATTTTTGATATACAAGTCCAAACCAAGCCATATGACATACCAATTTGATTTTAAAATACATTTTGAGAACATTGACATTGCCACATTTTTGAGTTGAGGGATATTTTTATGACTTGCTTTGTAAATTGGTTACTTACATCATAAGGCACATATGCAAAATCACTTTGTAAGGCATAACCAAGGCTTTAGTGGATCCTAACACATCCAAAATCTCATTAGTGGACAATTTGAATCAGAAACAAGGTGAATTGCAAGCTGCTACATGAGCTGATATGAACATAGCATGAAAGGCGATTTTCATGACATGAGAATTTGATCTTCACATAAGATTGATCCAGAAGTTTCCAGAACTTTCAAACACATTCTATATATACTTGTGAAGTGATCCATAACCCTAGTTGGTGAGAATTGAGAGAAAATTGAGAGTTTGCAATTTCAACTTTCCACTTGCAAACAGAATTCTGTTACACGGTTTCAACCACTTTCAATCCATTCTTTTGATCTCAGAAGCTTGCTCTAGCATTGGTGATTGATTCCAGATAGAATCCGTAGCAAGAACATTGAAGAATTGTGAGATAGCATTTGGAATTTTTCATCTGCAACTAAAGATCGAATTCAAGAATCCAAGCCATTTCAATCTCTTTCTTTGCATACAGAAGCATCCTTTGGTTTTGGTGAAGGTATCTGGAGCTTATTGGAGCTTATCTTGAAGCTTTGATCACTCTGTTCATCTCAAAATTACAGGTATGTAAACTTCACTCCATGGCTTGATTTAGATAGTTTCAATAGGTTTTGAATAGCTAGATTCAATGTAGGTAGATGTAGGGAGCTTTCTGGTAGCCTTAGGTTGATTTAGAGACAAAAAATAGGATGGCACCATTTCTGTTCATGCTTGTATCTTCGTGTTCTTGGTGTTATAATCATGGTGTGATGGTGGAATTTGCTCAGTGTGAGGTGGTGATGAGTTTGGGATGATCAATTTTAGGTTTAGTGAGTTTTGGTTCTTGACCAAATTCTGAGGTTGCAATCGTGTTTGAGAGTAGAGAGTGATTCAGTGTTCATAGATTACATGGTTAGATTCAGGGAAGAAAATGGAGTGGATTAGGGTTTTTAATTTTGATTTTTGATGAGGAATTGAAGGAACACGATTGGGAGAAGATGAGGTTGAAGCTCTGAGCTTCCATGGCATTTTCCCTCCAAGTTTTCAAAAGGTTGAAGATGAGTTTTAAACCCTTAGATCTTAGGAAGACCATTGACCAAAGCTTGATCTGAAGGCCACGATTTGCTTTCATTTGTGAAGGAGTTCTGAATGATCAAAACGCCTTGTATCAATTATTATGAAGCATTGGGCTTAAGTGACAAACTGATACCAACACCCCTGTTTAGAAGCCCAATAGGAAATGCACTGCATTCGCTTGCTATTCGTACCATGTATTTGTCCATTTTCTTACTATTTTTCATGATATTTCTGAATTAGTATGGGCCTAACATGCGCTTAGCTTTTCACACCTCCCTTTAAGCCCATTTGTTATTCTGAACTGGTTGTAATTGTTATTCATCACACGCATTTGTCATTTTCTCATATTTTCTTTAATTTTTTTCATTTCATACCTAGTTCTTTGAAAATTCATAATAAATTAAAAAATTAACATTTTTGCATGGGATTTTTCCCTCATTTTCATAAAGATCTCAAAAAAGTTATAGAAAAATAAAATTGACATTTCATTCATTTTTTTATTTCTGGTGCATTTTTACTTTTAATTGCTCTTATTGCATTTTCATTTGATATATCCAACTTTCTGAATTTTGTATGATCATTTCATTTTGATTTTTGATGTAATTCTTTTTTCTATAGTTAGATTATAGCATCAGGTTCCCCCTGGAATTTTATCACATTTTTGTGATTTAATTTTAGTTAGTTTTGAATAAGGAACTTTAGGGTGATTAGGATTAGGGTTTACCTTGACATAGGTGTATTTCAACACATAGTTTTTGGGTTTTTAGTTTGATTTAGGCCTTGAGGTTTATATGGGGTATAGGGTATATAGTTAGGGTCCCTTAGAAATTAATCTAGGATTTTGTGATGAGTATTTCCATTTTCTTTGATTTTTGCAAATTGGGTGATATTGGTGTGTTTCCCTCTTGGGATGTTGCTTTGTTTGTTGGGTTTTGGGCATTTCAATTGGGCTTGGGGCTTGAGCTTTGCTTGATGGAGCTAATGAAGACTTGGAGATGATTGGAGACAAAGAATGATGCTTAGAGCTTGGAGATTCTCTTGCTTGAAGATGCTTTTTGAAGACTTAGGAGATAGGAGATGTAGGGAGAGCTTTAGAGTAGACTGATTTTTTCTGCCAAACATAGAGAGCTTCTTGTACCTCTATTCTATCCTATGATACAAGGTCCCTCAAAGAAGTTCCATCTCTCCTTAGGAGGGATGTAGAGCATGCTTTGATTGGGTAGAACCTTGAGGATACCTCTCACTTGCTATGGTAAGATCTTAATGATTTCCCTAGGTTATCATTAAGCCTCTTAACATTCCAACTTCATCTATTAGTTGATTCTCTCCTGTGAGTGTTTGCATTGAAGATTGGGAGCCTATTGAAAATAAGAAGTTCATTGATGACTGAAGAAGATGAAGCTTGTGCCTGTCAAAGCTGGGTATCTGTTGAAAGTTAGGGTTTTGCTGCTGATTGAAGTTGTTCACTTATTGGGGTCCAGTGCTTGCTAAAGCTGAAGATTATTGGAGATGAGAGCTTATCTGAAGCTTGAATAGCATTGGAAATTGAAGATGGGATCTTGCTTGAAGTTGTTACTGTCAACCTTTTGCTGTTAATCAACTGTAGCTGTCAGAGCTGTTGCTGCTTGAACTGCTTACTGTAGGAGCTGGTGTTACTGTCAGAGCTGGTGTTAGATTTTAGTTCTTTTTCTGTATTGTTTGTTGGCTTGTTCAGCTTTCCCCTTAGGTTTGATGTGAAGCTGCTTAACTTTGCCTATTGTTTTCCCAGATTCTAGGTTGAGTGGGATTCCCTTGCCTCGCTTGTATTGCTGCATCTCATGCATTTTACTGTTTAATGTACATCTGCTGTTTCTTTTCCGTTTATCCCCTAGGATCTCTGATTTCCTCTGTGCAGGGGGGAATTATGACAGACATTAGGTTGTAATCCATGCATGACAACATTAGGGTAGTTTTAATTCCCATTTTCAAACCCTGGGTTTTTTAGACTTCTTTCTCTTCTATCTCAGAACAATTCAAAACACAGTAATAAGGATAATCGATGTCGTACGCTACGAGCCTTAAGCTATTTGAGAAAGGTTGCTGGAGGGTCACTCTTCAGTGGTTTGATTGCTTAGTGTGTTACCCTTAGGGTGATATACGACGTAGTCACTCTCAAATCATAGTCTCTAGTGCGTTAGAGATTGCAAACATCATAAAAAACAGTTCTTGCTTAAAAGACTGAAAACAAACATCAAATTGTCATTTTGTCCGCTCGGACTCTTAATCAGGAAAACCCTTTCATAAGGAGATAAAAAAAACATTCAGATAAGCTTGTGCCTTCCGTAGCCCGAACTACGTTTGCTCTGATCTTTCATGTTGTATGAAAGTACGTAGGTATAGGATGCGATATCCTAGCGAGCAACCTTCCCCTCCTTTCCCGTAGGTAGGCGAACTACGTTGACTCTGATTTCTCGTTCCAAACGGGGATACGTAGGCATAAAGTGTGATACTTTGCCGAGTCATTTTCTTTTCTTTTCACCTCAGCCCTTTAGAGTAGATAGAATAACTATCCGTACCAGAACACAAGCGTGGATCCCGTCGAGTACGATGGACGTGAGGGGTGCTAATACCTTCCCCTTGCGTAACCGACTCCCGAATCCAGGATTTGGTTGCTATGACCATTCCTTTCCCGTCTTTGCGGTAGGTTTACTTCGAGCATTTTCTTTCCCTCCTTTGGGATAAATAACGCACGGTGGCGACTCTTCTGTTCAGCTGGCGCCGATTTTCGCAGTAGCGACAGCTGGCGACTCTGCTGGGGACAGGAATATCCCCTATGCGAGTCAATCCTAGCGCTTGTTTTCCCGTCATGGGTGTTGTATAGATTTAATTTTTTGTCTTTACTTTCCGCATTTTATTATCAGGCTTTTATTATTATTGCTGTTGTGGGAAGGGATGATCTGTTGAGAGATAAGCCTGACTTGGGCTTGAGGTTACACATAGACTTAGACGTAGAGAGTAGTGGTTAGCCTGCTTGCTTAGCTCGCACCAGCTAGCCGCGAAATTTACGCTCGGACGAGATTCTCTTTGATGCTTCTTGCCTGGCCCTTAGGGCTTGACAAGTTGTCTGACCTGAGGATTGTCGACTCTGGGGACCTATCAATCGGGATTCAACTAAGTGAGGCCGCTTCAAGGGATGATGATGCCACACCTTCTGGGTATCGTATCATCGCTCTTGAAAGTCTGTGACGTTGAAACCGCATAGGATGTCGTACCTTGTCTGCGAGTTAAGTACATACCTGTGAGGGGTAGGGGGGTCTGTTTGCAGGAAACCTTTGACCTCAGAATACCTGGTTTATCTCTGTCAGTGAGATGTGGTTACAAGGCTTATTTGAGTGGTTGATTTGGTTTGAGATAAAGATTTAAGGGTTCTCAGGCTTTAGTGCAGAGGAACACAGTTCATCAGCATGGCACTTGATCCCTTGTTTGCATATGCATGTGCATTTTCACTGCATTTCATTAACATGTATTTATGTTGCAGGTGATCATTCCCCTCTGATTCTAGTATATCCTCTAGCCAGACATGGAGTCCCTGAAGAGGACAGTTGCTTACCGGTTGCATTCACCAGATATCAGTTCCTTGTTGGGACTAGTTGCTCTAGAAGATGAGGGAGTGAGGGCTGAGTTCAGAGTATCCTATGGGAGATTGCTTAGTTTGTTGTACAGACCTTCAGCATTCGAGACGACTGGGGTGTATACTTTGATGCAGTTTTATGAGCCGCAGCTGAGATGCTTCTTATTTCCCGACTATATTCTGGCACCTACTTTGGAGGAGTATGCCGCGATGTTGGGAGTTCCTGTGTTAGACCAGATGCCCTTCACACATGTTGACGCTGAGCCTGAGTTAGCTACACTCGCTGAGATTGTCAGTTTGGACGCTTCTGAGTTCCCCGGAGGCTTGGTCAAGCTAAACGGAGCTTATGGTTTTCACTTGTCTGTCCTGGTTGAGAAGGCTACACAGTGCGCGAAGAGTGGATGTTGGGTTGCCTTTAGTGCTATTCTAGCTGTCTGCATCTACGGAATTGTCTTGTTTCCTAATGTGCCAGATTTTGTCGACTCAGACGCCTTCCTGATTCTTGCCTCGAAGAATCCAGTTCCTACTATCTTGGGCGATGTTTATCATTCTATTCACTACAAGAATGAGAAACGTCGTGGCAAGAATGTTTCCTGCTGTCTTCCTCTCCTGTACAGGTGGTTCCAGGGGCACCTCCCGAAGACAGGACCTTTTGTTGATGTTGTTGATACTTTGGATTAGCCTTCCCGGTTGATGGGACTGTCTGTTGAGAACATCATTTGGTTTGATCGGAGTATGCTTGGCACTGATATTATATATAGTTGCAGTGGCTTTCCGAATGTCCCCCTGATTGGACGAAAAGGCTGTATTAACTATAACCCTTCACTGCTGGTAAGACAGTTCGGTTATGCTTTGAGGGATGCTCCTATTGAGAAGGAGATACAGAAATCTCTGTATCTCACGGGCTTATTGGACACAGCTGTTTGGATCAGATTGAGATATGCATGGGCTAACGTCCATAGGAAAGGGAAAGCTTTGCTCGGTAAGAGCAACAACAGAGCTTACGGTCCTTATTTGGCTTGGATCCACGAGAGAGCTAGTACTTCCTTGATGCCTTATCCTGCTGCGGAACCCCTGTATCTTCCGTTGATTGAGGTACCTACATCGGCAGAAAGTGAGAGGTATAACAAATTGTTGGCCGAAAACGAAGAATTGAAGAAAGCCAATGTTGAGTTAGAGAAGGAGATCTTCCAGTTGCATCGTGAGAAGAATGAAGCCACCTTCACTGTGAAGGAACAGACTGAATTGATTAACAGGTTGGGTTCAAAGCTGACGGAAGAGACCAACAAGAAAGAAAAAGTGGGAATAGCCTTGAACGGTGTCAGCAAGGTCTTACTTCCAAAAAGGAACTTCTAAGCAAGGCTTATGCCCGTCTCAGCAAGTGGGAAGCTTTGTGGAATGCCACGCTTACCAAGCGGAAGGAGCGCGAAGACGAACTAAAGCTGCAGATTACCACGCTAGAGGCGCAGATTAGAGCCCAAGACGCAAAGATTGCTGAAGAGACATCACTTAGGAGCGCTGCTGAGCTCAGAGTAAGTGACATTGACGAGAAGCCGAGAGGTTATGAAGTGAAGGCTGGCTCCAAGAGGTGCAGATTTGACGAGAGTTCTGGCGAAGGAACCTACTAGGACGATGCCAAAAAGCTGAGATCCACTACCGAGCGGCATGCTTTACTGATACAGGAGCTGATCTCCCGACTAGGGCACTCGGAGACGTTGAGGATATTGGAAGACGTCAGAGCACGCCATTTGGCCTGATTTATCTTTGCCTTACCTTTGTTATTTGTACTTGCATTTGGACCATCGCCAGGCTTGTTGGCCGAGGTCTCTTCAGTTGTATTCAGTTGTACTCTTGTACTCAGCCTCTTAGCATTTGTTTATATATGAGGGTTTTCTGATCCCTTGCTTGCTTGATGGGGACTCCATTGTCATGATGGCATTCTCTCCGAAACTAGAATCGGGGGGAATATAACCTGTAGCATATTTACACAATTGTATCTGCATTTATATTGCATAATCGGTATTCTTGAATCTGTATCTTATTTCCTGCATCTTCAGGTTTTCAGGATTGACGAACAAAGAGTTCACCGCTACTGAATCTGAAACAACTGCAATAGAATCATGGATCAAGTCCAAGTGGAGATGCAGGAAATCCGCGAGAAGTTGAATCTGTTCATGCAGGCAATGGAGAACATTGCTAAGGGCCAGGAGAGCCTCCAGACTTTGGTACAACCGCTGCTGACACGGGCTAATGGGAACGGCAACAATGACCACAACTCTGCGCATGTTGAGACTATTCCGGAGGATGGACCTCCTACACCTGTGGTTCCACCTGTAGTAACCCCACCTGTTATGATTGTGAACAATGACGCTGGCGCTGGCAATGGTAACACAGGGAATGGAAATGAGACTGTTGTTAACAATGTTGGATTTGAAGATGCCAATCTGGGCGGTGGTAACAACAATGGCGGCAATGGGTTCGGCAACAATGGTTTTGGCTACAATGACCAAGGGTTTGAGTACGGCAATCAGGGCGGAAAGTTCGGCTTCAACACTTAGGGTTTCGGCTACGACGGTTTTGGTAACGCTAACCAGGGGTACGGTGGATTTGGTAATATGAACGGTGTTGGGGTGATTCTTGTTAACACCGGGTTCGGGCATGTTGGGGTCAATCAAGGTTATGGTAATGGGGGACGAGGTCCCATAACTAATCAGCAAGGGTTTGGTCACAACACTGGTTATAACGGGTACGGAAATGAAAATGTGAACTGGGGCAAAGACTGTCAAGAGGACGCCTTTTCGGGAAGAGGCATGGGATTTGAGGGACCCGTTGACAATACTCAGAGGATCAAAATGCTTGAAGAACATGTGAAGGGTATGGCTAATCAGAATGCTACCAGATTAGACATGACTACTATGGGCTTGGTGCCTGGGCTGAGGGTACCGCTGAAATTCAAAGCTCCCACTTTCGACAAATATAAGGGGGAAACTTGCCCTAAGGTGCATGTCCACGCTTATTGCAGGAGGATGTCCGCGTATTCAGATGACGAAAGGATGCTTATGCATTTCTTTCAAGACAGCCTGTCAGGACCATCACTCGAATGGTATATGGGGTTGGAGCCCGCTCAAATCAAAACCTAGAAGCAATTGGCGGATGCTTTCGTCCTGCATTATAAATATAATAGTGATATGGCACCGAACCGAGTTCAATTGCAAGGTTTGTCTATGGCAACAAGAGTACATCCTCCGTTAGCTGAAAGAGAAATGAATAGTATGTTCATTGGGACATTTATGGGGATATATTACGAAAAATTGTTTAATGTTTCGTTGAGCAGTTTTTCAGATTTGATTCTTATGGGTGAGATGGTCGAAGACGGGATTAAAGTTGGAAGATTCCAAGCAGGTGAGTCTGCCCCCGCAGGAGGTACCAGAAAAGCATTCGGTGGTAGACGACAAGGTGATTCTAGTGCCGTGTTTGGTGGCAGGGGCCGGGGCAGAGGACGAAGTCAGTATGCTCAGCATCAACAGGTCGCTAGTGTTACCATCCCTTTTCCACAACAACAACAACAACAGCAGCCGCAGCAGCAACAACAACAAAGGCAACACCCTGCCCAACGCAGAATCCTAGAGGGCAAGCCAAGGAGAGTATTCGACGCGCCTCCTTCAACATACGCCGAACTGCTTTAAACACTGCTAGGGTTGAAGTTGGTCGAGAAAAGGACCATGGCGCCGTTAATGGGCACTCCTCCGTTTGGCTTTGATGCTGGTAAACACTGTGAGTTTCACTCCGGGGCACCCGGACATGATATTGAAGGTTGTCATGCGTTTAAACATAAAGTTCAGGATTTGTTGGATAGCAAAGCCATTAACTTTGGACAGGTGGGCCCAAATGTCGTACAGCAGCCTATGCCCAATCATGGGGCAAACGCCATCCTGACAGAAGAGAATCTAAATCTGGTGACGGATGTCAATGAGCTAAAGACGCTGTTGAGTGAGATTAAAAGCACGCTGTTAAAAGGGGGTGTATTCCCGGGGTGTGATGAATTTTGCTTGGATTGTTGGATACATCCAGAGGGTTGTAAGGAGTTGAAGTAGGGTATTCAGGCTATGATGGATGAAGGTACCTTGCAATTTGATAGAATCGCGGCTGAAAAACCTGTAGAGGCGTTGTGTGATGAGCTGAACGATGTTGCCACAGTGACAATTCCAAGGAAAACGATAACAATAACGGCGCCCGCTAGGCGGCCGACGATCACTATTACCAAAGCAGGGCCAGTCCCTTTTAGTACCAAAGCAGTGCCATGGACTTACGGGTTGGAGGTATATTGTGACGGTGAGAAAATTGAAGTAAATAGACAACCAGTTGGGGTCGTAGATAATGTTGTCGGAACAGGAGGTATGACTAGAAGTGGGAGAATCTTCACATCTCCTGAGGTAGAGTCAGAAAGATTGGCAAAGGGGAAAGCCAAGGTAGACGAGAGTGGCCCCTCGCAGATAAAGGAAAAGGAAACATCGGTTAAGGACGTAGAGGAGTTTATGAGGCTCATTCGTAAAAGTGATTACAAAATCGTGGAGCACCTCCAACAAACGCCGTCAAAAATTTCCATCCTATCATTGCTATTATGTTCCGAGGCCCATCGGAACGCTTTGCTGAAGATCCTAGACACGTCATTCGTTCCTCAAGACGTTTCGGTTAATCAATTAGAAGGGGTGATGGCGCATGTTAACGCGAGGCACAGTTTGGGCTTTACAGATTTTGATTTGACTCCAAGAGGGAGGGAGCACAACATGGCATTGCATGTGTCAGTAGAATGCCGGGGCACGGTCATGTCCCATGTTTTAGTAGACACTGGATCTTCCCTGAATGTGCTACCGAAGAAAGCCATGATGAAGTAGGATATCAGGGGGATTATCTGCACACCCAGTGACTTAGTGGTGAGGGCGTTCGATGGAACGAGGAGGTCGGTTTTCGGATCAATAACATTACCATTGCAGGTGGGGCCAGAAATTTTTGAAACTGAATTCTATATAATGGACATCCAGCCAGCGTATAGTTGTCTTCTTGGGTGCCCATGGATTCATGCTGCCGGGGCAGTCACATCCACGTTACACCAGAAGCTGAAGTATATGGTTGGGGATAGCGTCGTTGCTGTTTGTGGAGAAGAAGATATTTTGGTTAGCCATCTGTCTTCATTCAGATATGTGGAGGTCGATGGCGAAATACACGAGACACCCTGTCAAGCATTTGAAGGGCTAAAGATTAAAGACAAAGCTCCGGTGCCAAGTAAAGTATCAGATGTGGCGGTGTCATCCTACAAAGAGGCTCAGGCTCTAGTGCAGGCAGGCAAAACCAAGGGCTGGGGTCAGGTGTTGGAGATTCCCGTGAAGAATGACAGGTTCGGGCTTGGATATCAGCCTTCGTCATCAGCATCCTCTTCAGGAAAGCCCAAGTTCAAAGGACCAATAACAATAACACCAAGCGGGGTGAGCTTCGAGACTATCAATGATGTTTCCGATTCTGAAGAAGGAGATAGCGACTGTGATATGGACGCATGGATCAAGCTAAGCGTGCTAGGACAAAGTCTCTGCAATTGGTCTATCCGAGAAACTGTTCCTGTGACAACTAAACAATAATGATTTGTTTTCTTAATTGTTGAATAATCCTGTGTCCCACCCGGGGCACAATGATTTTACTTAGTGCCATTTGGTTATGTACATTACATTGTTTAAGCATGAATAAAGGCGTTTTTTCATATACAAGTATTGTGATCCTTATTTTCCTGTTTTTATCTTTTACAATAAGATGGCAACGTGGTCACTTGCTTTCTACGCGTTTTGAAGCATTTAACCATTTCCTTTGCAGGATTACTATTTCAGATGACATCTATGAACCGCCTATGACTCACTTCGACTTCGAGCACCCGGTATTTCAGGCTGAGGAAGAGATTGTGGAAGATGGCGACGTACCATAAGAGCTGACCTGGTGGTTGAAACAAGAAGAAAGAATCATTCTGCCTCACGAGGAAGTCATTGAGATTATCAATTTGGGGACGGAAGAGGTTGTGAAAAACATCCGTATAGGGGCTGCGCTGCAGAGCGACATCAAGCAAAGGTTGGTTGAGATGCTCAAGGAGTACGGTGATATATTTGCTTGGTCGTACGAAGATATGCCTGGGTTGGATACGAATATGGTTGTTCACCGTCTGCCACTGCGAGAGGAATGTCCCCCTGTTAAGCAGAAACTCCGAAGAACTAGACCGGACATGGCTGTGAAGATTAAGGAGGAAGTGCAAAAACAGTGGGATGCTGGTTTCCTAGCCGTTACAAAGTATCCATCATGGGTCGCCAATATTGTGCGAGTGCCAAAGAAAGACGGTAAAGTGAGAATGTGCGTAGACTACCGTGATTTGAATAGGGCAAGCCCGAAAGATGACTTTCCACTTCCTCACATCGATGTGCTGGTTGATAACACTGCTCAGTTCTCCGTATTTTCCTTCATGGATGGCTTCTCGGGCTATAATCAGATCAAAATGGCGCCAGAAGACATGGAAAAGACTACTTTCATTACTCCTTGGGGAACATTTTGTTATAAAGTGATGCCCTTCGGATTGAAGAACGCTGGGGCAACATATCAACGTGCTATGACGACTCTCTTTCATGACATGATGCATAAGGAGATCGAGGTTTATGTTGATGATATGATTGTCAAATCCCAGACGGAGGAAGAACATTTGGTGAATTTGCTGAAACTGTTCAAGAGGCTTAGGAAGTTCAGGTTGAGACTGAACCCTAACAAGTGCACCTTCGGGGTGAGATCGGGTAAACTGCTGGGGTTTATTATGAGCGAAAAAGGAATAGAGGTTGATCCTGCGAAAATAAAAGCAATACAAGAAATGCCGACGCCTAAAACAGAAAAAGAAGTACGCGGATTTTTAGGGAGGTTGAACTACATCGCTCGGTTAATATCTCACCTAACTGCGACATGCGAGCCATTATTCAAGCTGTTGAAAAAGGACCAGGTTGTGACCTGGAATGAAAATTGTCAAAAGGCGTTCGACAAGATAAAAGAATACTTGCAGGAACCTCCTGTTTTGATACCCCCAGTGGCCGGGACACCTTTGATTATGTATTTGACAGTTCTTGAGGAAAGTATGGGTTGTGTTCTCGGTCAACACGACGAGACTGGGCGTAAAGAGCATGCGATCTACTATTTGAGTAAGAAGTTTACTGACTGTGAGTCCAGATACTCAATGCTTGAGAAAACATGTTGTGTGCTAGCCTGGGCCGCCAAACGTTTGAGGCAATACATGCTAAATCATACAACCCTGCTAATTTCAAAGATGGATCCAATCAAATACGTGTTTGAGAAGTAAGCACTCTTCGGTAGAATTGCCCGATGGCGGATGGTGTTAACCGAATATGATATTCAGTATGTCTCGCAAAAGGCTATTAAAGGTAGCGTCTTGTCAGAGTACCTTGCGGAGCAGCCTATTGAGGACTACCAATCGATGAGGTTTGATTTTCCTGAGGAGGATATCTTGTACTTGAAGATGAAAGATTGTGAAAAACCGTTGCCGGATGAAGGACCAGAATTGGGTTCCAAATGGCAGTTAATATTTGATGGAACTGTGAATTCCTATGGTAGCGGAATAGGGGAAATCATTACCACTCCCCATGGGTCGCACATCCCATTTACTGCTCGATTGACCTTTCCGGTTACCAATAATGAAGCTGAATATGAGGCTTGCATCATGGGTCTGGAAGAAGCTATTGATTTGCGAGTCAAACATCTGGATGTATACGGAGACTCAGCTCTAGTGGTGAATCAGATTAAAGGAGAATGGGAGATACAGCAGCCCAATTTGATACCATATATGAATTATGCAAGGAGTTTGTTGCCTTTCTTTGACAAGGTGGAATTGCATCATGTGCCGCGAGCAGAAAATCAAATGGCCGACGCCCTGGCGACATTGTCTTCGATGTATAAAGTTAACTTCTGGAACGAGGCTCCCCGGATTGTTATCTCTCAGCTTGATAGGCCTGCGTTCATATTTGCTATTGACGAAGCATCTGATGATAAACCCTGGTACTATGACATCCGGAATTTCCTGAAGAGCAAGGAGTATCCGGCTGGGGCATCCAGTCGTGGTCAGAAGACTCTTAGGAGGTTGGCTGGCAATTTCTATTTGAATCCTGATGGTGTCCTATACAAAAGAAACCACGACTTGGTGTTGCTACGCTGTGTAGATGAGAAAGAAGCAAAGTTGCTCATGGAAGAGATACATGAGGGTACATTTGGTACGCATGCTGGTGGGCATGCTATGACGAGAAAACTGATGCGGGCAGGTTATTACTGGCTAACTATGGAAACAGACTGTTTCAAGTTTGCAAAGAGGTGCCATAAATGCCAAATTTATGCGGACAAGGTCCATGTACCCCCAAGTCCTCTGAATGTGATGTCATCACCGTGGCTGTTCTCGATGTGGGGAATTGATATGATTGGCAAGATTGAGCCTACGACATCAAATGGACACCGGTTCATTTTGGTGGCAATTGATTACTTCACCAAATGGGTGGAAGCAGCGTCATATGCCAATGTCACCAAGCAAGTGGTCGCCAGATTTATCAAACGAGATATTATCTGCAGATATGGAATCCCTGAGCGGATTATCACTGACAACGGTTCGAATTTGAATAACAAGATGATGAAAGAGCTGTGCCAGAATTTCAAGATTGAGCATCACAACTCTTCTCCTTACTGACCCAAGATGAATGGCGCTATTGAAGCGGCCAATAAGAACATAAAGAAGATTGTTCAGAAGATGGTTGTGACGTACAAGGACTGGCACGAGATGCTACCTTTTGCTTTTCACGGTTATCGTACGACGGTACGCACATAAACCGGGGCAACCCCTTTTTCTTTGGTATACGGAATGGAGGCAGTGTTACCGTTGGAAGTGGAGATTCCTTCCTTGAGGGTTTTACGAGATGTCCAACTTGACGAGGCAGAATGGGTTAAAGATAGACTGAATCAGCTCAGCTTAATGGATGAGAAGAGGCTAGCTTCTCTCGCATACGGTCGGTTGTATCAAAGCCGGATGAAGAAAGCATACGATAAGAAGATATGTCCGCGAAGCTTTCAGACGGGCGACCATGTGCTGAAAAGGATTCTCCCGCCATAAACAGATCACAGGGGCAAGTGGACCCCTAATTACGAAGGTCCATACGTTGTCAGAAAAGTCTTCTCAGGAGGAGCTTTGTTGTTGTCCACCATGGACGGTGAAGACTTTACGTCGCCTGTGAATTCGGACGCAGTTAAAAAATACTTTGCTTGAAAGTGACCCGCTGGACAGTAAAAAGAGAGTCCAGGCAAAAATGGGGCATCCTGGCGAACCGAAAAAATGAATAAAAGGTTTGAGCAAAAGTTAGGGATAAAATTGAAAAGATGTACACCCGCGAAGTCGAAAACCTGCATTGGGCGACTTCGGCAAAAAAAGGGTATCCCGGTGAATTGAAAACCAGCAAAGGGCGATTCACGCAAAAGTTAGGGATTGGAAAAAGCAAATGACTGCGGTCCGGGTCTGATACTGCATTGCTTAGTGGTTTGGGAGCACCTGAGGTTTCGTTTATCCAACACAATCTCTTCCAAAAATTGAATGCCGGGAAAGCGCCAGAGTCAGGCGAGTCATAGGAGGATCAGCTCACGATGTTTGTCTGCACCACGTTGCCGACATGTGTACAAATTTGAGTTGTATTTGTATTTTTTATGCTTTTTGTGCATATATGTATGTGTGTGTGCGTAACTTCCTCTTTTCAGGAGTTGCATCCGATGTACAAAGCTTTGCCTATTCAGAGGCCTGTTATTAATAAAACATGTCATTCAGTATTTGATGATTGTGCTTTACTGTTTTGTATATGGAAAACGCCAATGTTCCGATGAACTTGCATGTGCATAACTTTGCTGGCCCTTGCCAATGATTGATAAAACTTCGAATTTACTGAAGTAATGTCACGGACACTAACCCAAATAGATTTGGTTGTACAGATTTGTGTTGTCTCGTTTGTGTTTTGCAGGGCTCTCGCTTTTAAAGCAGACAATCAGAAATTGTGGCCCCAGCCGGAGGTTCGTGGTGAAAGACTTGACTTTGTGCGATGCTAATCCCCTCGCAGGTCGTACCTCATCCCCAGAGGTTGAGATGATATTATCCCTTACCGAAGGAAGGATTATTTTCCCCAGAAGAGTATTCTTATGGAAGCTGTCCAAGAGATATCCCCAGCCAATCAAAATCAGTATCCCCTACAGAGGTTGCACTCCCCAGAGAGTCGAGTATGTGAATGATGAATCCCCAGCTGGGAGAATTCCCGTAGTGTTTAACCAAGTCATAGTTGGTTCAGAAGGATTATCCTCAGCGGAGTTGTAGCTCCGAGTTTGTAAGCTGTGCCCAGACAGTGCGTTTCCCCGGAAGGTTCATGTTTCCCCGACTGAGTCGCTTCTTCCCCAGCTGGGTTACTCTCCCCAGCCGAGGATGTTC
This sequence comes from Lathyrus sativus, assembly GCA_963859935.3. Taxonomy (NCBI): domain Eukaryota; kingdom Viridiplantae; phylum Streptophyta; class Magnoliopsida; order Fabales; family Fabaceae; genus Lathyrus; species Lathyrus sativus. The sequence goes on along the minus strand of OZ012736.1, from coordinate 138,429,224 downwards.
GTTCCTCCCAGTGGAAATCGAAGTTTAATCTCTCCCCGGTGGAGTTGGTTGTATGTCCGGCATTTATTTTGCCGGAGGACTTTATGATACTCGTTCATCCCCAACATGGTGGTATTTGCTCTCAACAGCCGTGTTGACTAAGCAAGTCTATCAGAGTTTCCCCAGCAGCTTAAGCCTACATTCGCATTTGCATATAGTGTCATATTTGCATCTACCCAAAAAACGCGTAGCATATCCGTGCTGTACGGAGCATTACGCCATTCTCAAACATGCACATTTTGAAACATAAGCCAGGTTGGTTAACCTTTGGTTTTCAAGTGTTGTTTCCCTTGCAGGTGGAGGGAGCTCTTGCTCCGATGAATTACCAAATATTAAAAATCTCAGCATGAGACATGTGATGATAATGTTCGTCTTGTCATTATTCCCCACAGAGTTGTTTGTTTAAGTTTCTCTTACCCCTCCAGCGGAGTATTTCTTCAAGATTGTTGTTATGTCGTTATCAAAAGATTTCGCGAATCAATTTTTGGAAGTTGCCGCCTATGTCGAAGTAGGTGTCTGGCAGTTTGGGTTCAGAAAATCCCCAGTAGAGTCCTTCTCAGATTTGCTGCCAGGTCCGCACTAAAAATTGGAAGACTAGACTCGTATTGTGTTACCCATTTGATTGATGGAGTCAGCTGCTGCAAAGAATCGATAGAGAAGCTGTATCGGAGTTATTACCCGTAGTGATGGCGGTGTTATTTTCCTGTAGTGGTGACAGAGTATTACCCATAGTGATGGCGGTGTTATTTTCCTGTAGTGGTGACAAAGTATTACCCATAGCGATGGCGGTGTTATTTTCCTGTAGTGGTGACAGAGTATTACCCGTAGTGATGGCGGTGTTATCTTCCTGTGGTGGTGACAGAGTATTACCCGTAGCGATGGCGGTGTTATTTTCCTGTAGTGATGACAGAGTATTACCCGTAGCGATGGTGGTGCTATTTTCCCGTAGTGATGGCGGAGTTATTTCCCGTAGTGGTGGCGGAGTCATTTCCCGTAGTGGTGGCGGAGTTATTTCCCGTAGTGGTGGCAGTCATTTCCCGTAGTGGTGGCGGAGTTATTTCCTGTAGTGGTGGCGGAGTTATTTTCCTGTAGTAGTGACAGAGTATTACCCGTAGTGATGGCGGTGTTATTTTTCGGTAGTAACGACAGAGTATTACCCGTAGCGGTGGCAGAGTTATTTCCCGTAGTGATGGCGGAGTTATTTTCCTGTATCGTTGGCAGAGTCATGGTTTGTTGACAGAAATACTTCCCCAGTGGAGTCGTCAAGGTTATTCCTATATTGACAAGTTTGGTGCTACACAGGCGGTTAGTGTTGAAATCAGATCTGTGTCAGGTGGTTGATCAGTTGTTACCGTAACAATCAGGTTCAATTGATGGATGGGGTTCCCCAAACAGTGGTGCAGTTTATCTCTGCGGTTGGCAAATTTCCGAGTTCTTGGTATTCAACCGTCTCGTACCTCGAATGTTTTAAGGCCGTTCGCTCTTCATCCAGTCGGGTCCAAGCCGTTTGAATAGGGGCAGCTGTTGCACCCTAAAATTTGCTCAACCTATTTCACCTGGTTTATGTTTCAATTGCATTGTCATTTGCATAAAAAATCATGTACATAATCTAATTATCTGCATAGCATAGCATAGCAAGTCATTCAACAAGGGATCAAGTGCCGTTCTTATCTAAAGAAGCACATCAAGGGGCTTTATTCAAGCTTAAGACAATCCAAGTAATCAAGAAATGAATTGAAGCTTTGAAAAGTTTGAGGGTCAACCAGTGGATTTCTCTCCTAATTTGAAGTATATTGAGTATCATCAATGGAGTATGAACTATGAATTGAGGGTATGGAATGTGCACAAAGATCATGTAAGACCTAGAGGGTCATGTTGAAGATAAGACAAGTCCTTGATTCAAGTACAAGAGCCAGAGTTGAAGTACAGTCAACTAGGGTTTCATCTGGGTCAACCCTAGGTCAGCTGAGTGATTGAAGGGCATCAAGGCTTAGTTGAAGGATGTGGGATTCATGAATTGATATGTGGATACATGTGTGGTGTTGTGCCATGGATAAATCAAAGAGAATCAAGAGTAGGAGGAATTGCCAAATTAGGGTTTCAGTGTAAAATCCCCTAATTTAGGCCTCCCTTCCAAGCCAGATAAGTCAAAATGCAAGTTTCAAATGGATTCTTGGTCAACATGAAACTTGTATAGATTATCAATAGCTTTAATTTTAGTACTAGAAGTCTTCAAGAAGATTTCTAGAACTCAAGTTATGGTTCTTGCAAGTTATGGGTCCCCAGAAGACACTGAAATTTATCTGTGAAAGTTACTTGACTTCCAAGCAACTTTTGCCCATCAAGGAGTTTTCAAATGGATTCTTGGAAAACTTAAGAGTTGTAGGGATTTATCTTAGATTTAATTTGAGTACTAGAAGTCCTCAAGAGGATTTGTAGAACTCAAGTTATGACCTTTGCAATCCAGGGGTATTTTGGGAAAGTTGAATTACAGGTCATTTCCCAACATAGGTCAAAATGTCTATCTTCCACTCCTGAAATGGAAAAATGTTTAACATGAGATGTGTTCAAAATGATGTTTTTAGGCTAGGTAAGAGGTCATGGGTGAGTGGAAGGGCTTGCTTCACAAAATCACAAAAATGGCCTAAAATAAGGGTGAATTTTAAATAAGCCAAGGATGGAAATTGGGATTTTTGATATACAAGTCCAAACCAAGCCATATGACATACCAATTTGATTTTAAAATACATTTTGAGAACATTGACATTGCCACATTTTTGAGTTGAGGGATATTTTTATGACTTGCTTTGTAAATTGGTTACTTACATCATAAGGCACATATGCAAAATCACTTTGTAAGGCATAACCAAGGCTTTAGTGGATCCTAACACATCCAAAATCTCATTAGAGGACAATTTGAATCAGAAACAAGGTGAATTGCAAGCTGCTACATGAGCTGATATGAACATAGCATGAACGGAGATTTTCATGACATGAGAATTTGATCTTCTCATAAGATTGATCCAGAAGTTTCCAGAACTTTCAAACACATTCTATATATACTTGTGAAGTGATCCATAACCCTAGTTGGTGAGAATTGAGAGAAAATTGAGAGTTTGCAATTTCAACTTTCCACTTGCAAACAGAATTCTGTTACACGGTTTCAACCACTTTCAATCCATTCTTTTGATCTCAGAAGCTTGCTCTAGCATTGGTGATTGATTCCAGATAGAATCCATAGCAAGAACATTGAAGAATTGTGAGATAGCATTTGGAATTTTTCATCTGCAACTCAAGATCGAATTCAAGAATCCAAGTCATTTCAATCTCTTTCTTTGCATACAGAAGCATCCTTTGGTGTTGGTGAAGGTATCTGGAGCTTATTGGAGCTTATCTTGAAACTTTGATCACTCTGTTCATCTCAAAATTACAAGTATGTAAACTCCACTCCATGGCTTGATTGAGATAGTTTCAATAGGTTTTGAATAGCTAGATTCAATGTAGGTAGATGTAGGGAGCTTTCTGGTAGCCTTAGGGTTGATTTAGAGACAAAAAATAGGATGGCACCATTTCTGTTCATGCTTATATCTTCGTGTTCTTGGTGTTATAATCATGGTGTGATGGTGGAATTTGCTCAGTGTGAGGTGGTGATGAGTTTGGGATGATCAATTTTAGGTTTAGTGAGTTTTGGTTCTTGACCAAATTTCGAGGTTGCAATCGTGTTTGAGAGTAGAGAGTGATTCAGTGTTCATAGATTACATGGTTAGATTCAGGGAAGAAAATGGAGTGGATTAGGGTTTTTAATTTTGATTTTTTCATGAGGAATTGATGGAACACGATTGGGAGAAGATGAGGTTGAAGCTCTGAGCTTCCATGGCGTTTTCCCTCAAAGTTTTCAAAAGGTTGAAGATGAGTTTTAAACCCTTAGATCTTAGGAAGACCATTGACCAAAGCTTGATCTGAAGGCCACGATTTGCTTTCATTTGTGAAGGAGTTCTAAATGATCAAAATGCACCGTATCATTTATTATGAAGCATTGGGCTTAAGTGACAAACTGATACCAACACCCCTGTTTAGAAGCCCAATAGGAAATGCACTGCATTCGCTTGCTATTCGTACCATGTATTTGTCCATTTTCTTACTATTTTTCATGATATTTCTGAATTAGTATGGGCCTAACATGCGCTTAGATTTTCACACCTCCCTTTAAGCCCATTTGTTATTCTTAACTGGTTGTAATTGCTATTCATCACACGCATTTGTCATTTTCTCATATTTTCTTTAATTTTTTTCATTTCATACCTAGTTCTTTGAAAATTCATAATAAATTCAAAAATTAACATTTTTGCATGGGGTTTTTTTCCCTCATTTTCATAAAGATCTCAAGAAAATTATAGAAAAATAAAATTGACATTTCATTCATTTTTTTATTTCTGGTGCATTTTTACTTTTAATTGCTCTTATTGCCTTTTCATTTGATATATCCAACTTTCTGAATTTTGTATGATCATTTCATTTTGATTTTTGATGTAATTATTTTTTCTATAGTTAGATTATAGTATTAGGTTCCCCCTGGAATTTTATCACATTTTTGTGATTTAATTTTAGTTAGTTTTGAATAAGTAACTTTAGGGTGATTAGGATTAGGGTTTACCTTGACATAGGTACATTTCAACACATAGTTTTTGGGTTTTTAGTTTGATTTAGGCCTTGAGGTTTATATGGGGTATAGGGTACATAGTTAGGGTCCCTTAGAAATTAATCTAGGATTTTTTGATGAGTATTTCCATTTTCTTTGATTTTTGTAAATTGGGTGATATTGGTGTGTTTCCCTCTTGGGATGTTGCTTTGTTTGTTGGGTTTTGGGCATTTCAATTGGGTTTGGGGCTTGAGCTTTGCTTGATGGAGCTAATGAAGACTTGGAGATGATTGGAGACAAAGAATGATGCTTAGAGCTTGGAGATTCTCTTGCTTGAAGATGCTTTTTGAAGACTTAGGAGATAGGAGATGTAGGGAGAGCTTTAGAGTAGACTGATTTTTTCTGTCAAACATAGAGAGCTTCTTGTGCCTCTATTCTATCCTATGATACAAGGTCCCCCAAAGAAGTTCCATCTCTACTTAGGAGGGATGTATAGCATGCTTTGATTGGGTAGAACCTTGAGGATACCTCTCACTTGCTATGGTAAGATCTTAATGATTTCCCTGGGTTATCATTAAGCCTCTTAACATTCCAACTTCATCTATTAGTTGATTCTCTCCTGTGAGTGTTTGCATTGAAGATTGGGTGCCTATTGAAAATAAGAAGTTCATTGATGATTGGAGAAGATGAAGCTTGTGCCTGTCAAAGCTGGGTATCTGTTGAAAATTAGGGTTTTGTTGCTGATTGAAGCTGTTCACTTATTGGGGTCCAGTGCTTGCTAAAGCTGAAGATTATTGGAGATGAGAGCTTATCTGAAGCTTGAATAGCATTGGAAATTGAAGATGGGATCTTGCTTGAAGTTGTTATTGTCAATCTTTTGCTGTTAATCAACTGTAGCTGTCAGAGCTGTTGCTGCTTGAACTGCTTACTGTAGGAGCTGGTGTTGCTGTCAGAGCTGGTGTTGGATTTTAGTTCTTTTTCTGTATTGTTTGTTGGCTTGTTCAGCTTTCCCCTTAGGTTTGAAGTGAAGCTGCTTCACTTTGCCTATTGTTTTCCCAGGTTCTAGGTTGAGTGGGATTCCCTTGCCTCGCTTGTATTACTGCATCTCATGCATTGTACTGTTTATTGTACATCTGCTGTTTCTTTTCCGTTTATCCCCTAGGATCTCTGATTTCCTCTGTGCAGGGGGGAATTATGACAGAAATTAGGTTGTAATCCATGCATGACAACATTATGGTAGTTTTAATTCCCATTTTCAAACCCTGGGTTTTTTAGACTTCTTTCTCTTCTATCTCAGAACAATTCAAAACACAGTAATAAGGATAATCGATGTCATACGCTACGAGCCTTAAGCTATTTGAGAAAGGTTGCTGGAGGGTCACTCTTCAGTGGTTTGATTACTTAGTGTGTTACCCTTAGGGTGGCATACGACGTAGTCACTCTCAAATCATAGTCTCTAGTGCGTCAGAGATTGCAAACATCATAAAAAACAGTTCTTGCTTAAAAGACTGAAAACAAACATCAAATTGTCATTTTGTCCGCTCGGACTCTTAATCAGGAAAACCCTTTCATAAGGAGATAAAAAAAACATTCAGACAAGCTTGTGCCTTCCGTAGCCCGAACTACGTTTGCTCTGATCTTTCATGCTGTATGAAAGTACGTAGGTATAGGATGCGATATCCTTGCGAGCAACCTTCCCCTCCTTTCCCGTAGGTAGGCGAACTACGTTGACTCTGATTTCTCGTTCCAAACGGGGATACGTAGGCATAAAGTGCGATACTTTGCCGAGTCATTTTCTTTTCTTTTAACCTCAGCCCTTTAGAGTAGATAGAATAACAACCCGTACCAGAACACAAGCGTGGATCCCGTCGAGTACGACGGACGTGAGGGGTGCTAATACCTTCCCCTTGCGTAACCGACTCCCGAATCCAGGATTTGGTTGCAATGACCATTCCTTTCCCGTCTTTGCGGTAGGTTTACTTCGAGCTATTCCTTTCCCTCCTTTGGGATAAATAACGCACGGTGGCGACTCTTCTGTTCAGCCGGCGCCGATTTTCGCAGTAGCGACATCGGGCATTCAAAGAAATTTCTGGGCGTCAGCCGGACTTCGTTAGTAAGTCGGAAACAAAATCCTCAATCAATCATGAACCCAATAGGGATATCTATTTTTCTGCCGTCAGGCACCCTGCGTCAGCTAGGAAAACTGCTTCGACATCGCATCTGGACTTCATCAGTAAGTCTTCAAGGAAATTTCAACTTCTATGTTTAAGACCTGCTGGGGATGACACATCTCTGCTGGGGATTCTGGAGAACTATCAAGTAACTCTGCTTCAGGGATCCAGAAATCATTCTGGGTGAATCAACTCTGTTGAGGACTTCAAGAATCATCTTGGACAAATGACTCCGCCGGGGACTTCAAGAATCATCCAGTACCAATAACTCTGCTGGAGATTTCTAAGCATCAGCTTGAGCAACCAACTATGGCGAATTCATTGGGGATCTTAAGAATCATCTTAAGCAAACAACTTTGTTGGGGAATTCAAGAATCATCTTGAGCAAACCATTCTGCGAAGGAACACCTACAAAACATGAACGGTAACGACCTAGCTCATGTTTCGTATGCATATGCTTGACCATGGCATAATGCTCCACACGATGGAAATGCTACGCATTTAGGGTGAATGCTATGAAATCATGCAAAATGCTATGACCCTATCAGCAAAATAAATGTTGAAGGGAAGATCTTTCGGTCGAGGAGAAAGAACCACTCTGGTAGGGAGGAGGAATCATCCTGCTGAGGAGGAGAAGTTACACCAATCTCATTTGGTCTAAGCCTGGGGAAACGAACTCCAGACGACTGCTGCAGGGGAATGAAGTTCTATGAGAACCTAAACCCGCTCAACTAGGTATTCACACCACAATTGCTGAGGAAAACGATGTCAATCGCAGAAATAAGCTGCGCGGTCTTCTCAGCAAAACTCTTTCCTGGAGATAACGACTCCGGTGGGGAAATACAACAGCAGCTATTCGACATTCTGCTGGGGAAAACGAATCATGGCTTCAACGGCTTCCAAGGACTCGGCTCTCTTGGGGAGCTGCCAGCTCGGCTGGGGAAGAAGGAGTCATCCTTCTTGCTGGGGAGAATACAACTCTGTGGGGAATCTCAATTCTGCTGGAGACTTCAGTCTTGAACTATCGAGTGCTGCATACTTGCGGATAGTTTTCTATGAGAATCTGCGCTTTGCCTCGGTGCTGGGAATGAACCTACACTTTAGCGCATGACTCAGCTGGGGAGGGGATGATCCTTCAGGATGCACCTGATTAGGGAGAGAATCTTCTCTGCTTGGGGAGACATATCAATGCTTACAATCTCATGTTCAGACTCCTTGGGGAGATGCTGCTGCACTCGCTGGGGTAGAAGGAATCATCCTGCTTGGGAAACATACGACGTACTGTTTGGAATATGCTATACCTGCAACAGCACAAACAAACAGACAAGATACCCTTCTCAAAGGGGCCTATCAAGGTTATCATCTTGTGACAATGTTCAAGTAATTCATTATTTCAACAATCGGTGGCCTAGGCCAGTAAGTTTATGTATGCGCATTTTATCAATAACATCGGCGTTCTTTTTCGCAAACAAAACAGATAGACGCTAAACAAACAAACAGAATTGCTGAATAGTATATATTTTATTGATGACGAACCCCTGAATGGGTAAAAATGTTTTACAACAGATGCAAGCTCTTGGAATGAGGAAGCTGCGCAAAAAACATAAATATACACAAATGTCGGCAATGCGGCGTAGACGAACACCATGAGTTGATCCCTCTATGACCCACTTGACTTCGATACTTCTCCGACGCTTCAGCTTCAAAAGAGATTGATTCAGATAAACGGCCCTCAGGTCTTCCAAACCACTAAACAATGAAAGTCCACACGCGGAACGCAGTCATTTGCTTTTTCAAATCCCTAACTTTTGCCTGAATTGCCCTTTCGGGTTTTCGATTCACCGGGATACCCCTTTTTTCCAAAGTCTCCCTTCCGGGTTTTCGACTTTGCGGGTGTACATTCTTTTCATTTATATCCCTAATTTTTGCCCGAACCTGTTTCCTTTTTTGATGGTTCGCCGGGATGCCCCATTTTTGCCTGGATATTCATTTTTAAGTAAAGTATTTTTTTAACTGTGTCTGCGTTCACCGAGGATGCAAAATCTTCGCCATCCATCAGGGATAACAATAAGGCTCCTCCCGAGTAGACCTTGCTAACGACGTACAAACCTTCGTAATTGGGAATCCACTTGCCCCGGTGATCGGAGTGTGGAGGAAGAATCTTCTTCAGGACGAGATCACCCGTCTGAAAGCTTCTAGGACGCACCTTCTTGTCATAGGCTTTCTTCATTCGGCTTTGGTACAGACGACCATATGCAATCGATGCTAACCTCTTCTCGTCCATCAGGCTGAGTTGGTTTAGTCGGTTCTTAATCCATTCTGCCTCATCGAGTTTCACATCAACCAAAACTCGTAAAGAAGGAATCTCAACTTCTAACGGTAGGACAACTTCCATACCGTACACTAGTGAGAAAGGAGTTGCCCCGGTTGATGTACATACCGTTGTACGATAACCATGCAGTGCAAATGGCAACATCTCATGCCAATCCTTATAGGTCACAACCATCTTCTGCACAATCTTCTTGATGTTCTTATTGGCCGCTTCAACGGCGCCATTCATCTTCGGCCGGTAAGGAGATGAGTTGTGGTGTTCAATCTTGAAACTCTGGCACAGCTCCTTCATCATCTTGTTATTCAGGTTCGAACCATTATCAGTAATGATCCGCTCGGGAATTCTGTAACGACAGATGATGTCCCTCTTTATAAATTTAGCCACCACCTGCTTGGTCACGTTAGCATACGAGGCTGCCTCCACCCACTTGGTGAAGTAGTCGATGGCTACTAGAATGAAGCGATGACCGTTAGATGCAGTGGGCTCGATCTTGCCTATCATGTCGATGCCTCACATGGAGAATGGCCACGGGGAGGACATGACATTCAATGGGCACGGCAGAACTTGAATTTTATCAGCATAAATCTGGCATTTATGACATCTCTTTGCGAATTTGAAGCAATCTGACTCCATAGTCAGCCAGTAATATCCCGCTCTCAGGATCTTTCTTGTCATAGCATGCCCGCCGACGTGCGTACCGAATGTGCCTTCATGGACTTCTTCCATGAGCATACTCGCTTCTTTCTCATCTACGCATCTGAGTAGCACAAGATCATGGTTTCTTTTATACAGAACTCCATCAGGATTGAGATAAAAATTTCCAGACAGCCTCCTCAGAGTCTTCTTATCCTGGGTTGACGCTCCCGCAGGATACTCCTTAGTCATAAGGAAGGTCTGGCTGTCATGGAACCATGGCTTGCCATCGGAGGCTTCCTCGATCGCAAAGACAAATGCAGGTCTATCAAGATAAGAAAGGACAATCCTTGGAGCTTCATTCCAAAAATTGACTTTATACATCGAAGCCAACGCGGCTAGGGCATCAGCCATCTGATTTTCAGCTCTGGGCACATGATGGAGTTCCACTCGATCAAAGAACGGAAGCAACCTTCTGCCATAATTCATATACGGCACCAAATTCGATTGACGAGTCTCCCACTCCCCTTTAATCTGGTTGATCACAAGTGCCGAGTCACCATATACATCTAGGTTCTTAATTCTCAAATCAATTGCTTCTTCTAGACCCATGATGCATGCTTCGTACTCTGCTTCGTTATTGGTGACCGGAAACGTCAGTCTAGCGGTGAACGGGATGTGGGATCCGTGAGGAGTCGTGATGATCGCCCCAATGCCACTTCCGTAAGAATTAACCGCCCCGTCAAATATCAATTTCCATTGGGATTTCCTATCTGGACCCTTGTCGGGCAACGGTTCATCGCAATCTTTCACCATGAGAAACATGATATCCTCATCAGGGAATTCAAATTTCATCGGCCGATAATCTTCGATCGGCTGTTCGGCGAGGTATTTAGACAAAACGCTTCCCTTGATGGCCTTCTGGGAAACGTACTGAATGTCATATTCTGTCAACACCATTTGCCATCTGGCAATCCTGCCCAAAAGCGCTTGCTTCTCGAAGACGTACTTGATTGGATCCATCTTCGAAATTAGCATGGTTGTGTGGTTGAGCATGTACTGTCGTAAACGTTTGGCAGCCCAGGCTAGTGCACAACACGTCTTCTCCAGCATCGAGTAACGAGATTCATAGTCTGTGAATTTTTTACTCAAATAATAAATGGCATGCTCCTTTCTGCCCGTCTCGTCGTGCTGACCGAGAACACACCCCATACTATTCTCAAGAACTATCAAGTACATGATTAAGGGTCTTCCGGCCACTGGGGGTATCAAGATGGGAGGTTCCTGCAGATACTGTTTTATCTTATCAAATGCCTTCTGGCAATCCTCATTCCAGATAATCGCCTGATCTTTCTTTAGTAGTTTGAAAATCGGTTCACACGTGGCCATGAGCTGAGAGATAAACCTTGCAATGTAGTTTATTCTGCTCAGGAAACCACAAACTTCTTTTTCGGTTTTTGGCGCTGGCATCTCTTGTATTGCTTTTATCTTCGCAGGATCAACCTCAATGCCTCTTTCACTCACGATAAACCCCAGCAGTTTTCCAGACCGTACTCCGAAAGTACACTTGTTAGGATTCAGCCTCAACCTGAACTTCCTAAGTCTCTCAAAAAGCTTCAGCAAATTGACTAGATGTCCCTCCTCCGTTTGAGACTTCGCAATCATGTCATCAACATAGACTTCAATCTCATGATGAATCATGTCATGAAACAAAGTAACCATTGCTCGTTGGTAAGTGGCCCTTGCGTTCTTCAGACCGAAGGGCATTACCTTATAGCAAAATGTTCCCCAAGGTGTAATAAACGTAGTTTTCTCCATGTCCTCCGGCACCATCTTGATCTGATTGTAGCCGGAGAAGCCATCCATGAACGAAAACACGGAGAACTGAGCTGTATTTTCGACCAACACATCAATATGAGGGAGCGGGAAATCATCTTTAAGGCTCGCCCTATTCAAATCCCGATAATCGACGCACATTCGCACCTTACCGTCCTTCTTCGGTACAAGCACTATGTTGGCGACCCACTGAGGGTAAGTAGTGACCGCTAAGAAGCCAGCATCAAGCTGCTTCTGCACTTCTTCTTTGATCTTAACGGCCATATCTGGTCGCGTCCTCCTAAGCTTCTGCTTAACGGGAGGACAATCTTCTCGCAGCGGCAAGTGATGGACCACGATGTCAGTGTCAAGTCCGGGCATAACTTCGTATGACCAAGCAAAGACGTCACTATACTCTCGAAGCATCTCGACTAATCTCTGCTTGACATCACTCTACAATGCAGCCCCTATCCTGACGTTCCTGACCAGTTCTTCAGAACCCAGATTCACAATCTCAATCTCTTCCTCGTGAGGCAGAATGACTTTCTCTTCTTGTTTCAACAAGCGGGCCAACTCTTCGGGAAGGTCTTCGTCTTCATCAATCTCTTCTTCGGCTTGATAGATCGGGCAATCAAAGTCGAAGTGAGTCGTAGAAGGTCCAGAGTCGATGTCATCTGCTATGTGGATCCTGCAATAACAAGGGTTAAGCTTAAAACAAGGATATGCAGGTTAGCACAAACCCTATTGCCATTTTATTGTTTTTCAAAACAAATATAAAACAGGAATAACATAGATCACAACATTTGAATGCGAAGAAAAATGCCTTTTGATTTATTGGTAAAATGCATGTACATAATCAAACAGGGCCCTAACAATAAAACCACTATGCCCCGGGTAGGACATAGGGTTGTACAATAATTGGAGAAAGTAAATCATTACTCTTTGCCTTTCACTTGGATGGTATTCCTGATGGACCAGTTGGTGAGGCTCTGGCCTGGTTTGCTTGGCTAGATCCAAGAGTCTAGGTCGCAATCGCTGTCTTCGCCGTCTTCAGACACTGCGTTGACACTTTCAAATATCATCCCGCCACTGGTAAACTGGATCGGCCCTTTACCTTGCGACGCACTGTGAGAAGAGGAGGCTTCAGCCGTAGGAGAGTATCCTAACCCAAACTTGTCCTGTTTGTTAGGTATTTCTAGAACTAGCCCCCAGCCTGGGGTATATCCGGCTTGAATAACGGCTCGGGCTTCCTTGAAGGAAGAGAGAGTCATCTCTGGTTTCTCAGTCATTACTGGAGTCACGTCCTTGACTTTAACAGCTTCGAACGCCTGACATAGGGTTTCGTGGATTTACCCATCCATTTCAACATATTTGAAGGATGACAAATGGCTCACCATTATGTCTTCCTCGCCACATACGGTTACAATGCTGCCTTCGACAACATACTTGAGTTTCTGGTGCAACGTGGAGGTCACGGCACCGGCAGAATGGATCCATGGCCGGCCTAAGAGACAGTTGTAGGCTGACATGATGTCCATAATGTAGAAGACTACTTCGAAAGTTTCCGGCCCAACTTGGATTGGCAGGGTTACCTCTCCAAAGACATGACGCTTGGTTCCATCGAACGCCTTCACAACCAGATCACTGGGTGTGAAAATCAATCCTCGAGTATCTAACTTCATCAATGCCTTCTTCGGAAGAACATTGAGTGATGACCCAGTGTCCACCAACACGTGAGCCATAACAGTTCCCCTACACTCTATCGAGATGTGCAGGGCACTGTTGTGGTTTCTTCCCTTCGGCGTCAGCTCCAGGTCTGTGAACCCTAACCCGTTTCCAGCATTTACGTGGGCTACTACCCCTTCCAACTGGTTAACCGAGATTTCTTGCGGTACATACGTGGCATTCAAAACCTTTAACAACACGTTACGATGTGACTCCGAACACAGCAACAAATTCAGGATGGAAATTTTCGAGGGTGTTTGATGAAGATGGTCAATGATCTTGTAATCACTCTTTTTGATTAACCTCATGAATTCTTCAGTTTCCTTTACAAGTAAGTCCTTCTCTACCCCACGAGGGGTTTCCTCAACGACTTTACTCTTTCCCTTATCAGTTTCCTCAACTTTGTTTGCTTTGTCCGCCACAACCTCAGGTGGAGCAAATACTCTTCCGCTACGTGTGATTCCGCCAATTCCCACTAGGTTATCCACAGACTGCCCAGATGGTTCTAGTTCCAATTTCTGTCCGTTACAGTAGACGTCTGCCTCATAGTGCCATGGGACAACATTGGTGCTTTCAAAAAGTATCGGCCCAGCTTTAGTGATGGTAATTATGGGCGGCCTGAGTGCAGAAATGGTTATCGTCTGGCGAGGGATGGTGATGGTGGCCACCTCATCATCCTGCTTCAGCATTACCTCTCCAGATCCACATTCGGTCCTTCGGCTAAACTGCAAGATTCCTTCGGTCATCAAACTCAAAATCCCCTCTATCAACTGTTCACATCCATCAGGATGAGCCGCACAACCCATACACAGTTCTCCACAGCCCGGAAATAAGCCTCTCTTCAGCAGCTTGGCTTTAACGAAGCTAAGCGGTGTCTTTAGATCCTTGACATCAGTCAATAAATCTAAACCCTCTTTCTTCAATAATGGCGTTCACCCCACCTCCCCTATGATTCGGCATAGGTTTCTTTGTGACATTCGGCATATTATCTGAGAAATTGATGATCTTAGCATCCACCATATCTTGCACCTTGTGCTTGAAGGCTTTGCAGTTTTCTATCGTGTGGCCAGGTGCCCCTGAGTGAAAGTCACACGTTGCATTCCCATCATAACCCTGCGGAGGCTCCCCTGTCAAGGGAGCCAGGGTTCTTTTCTGGACTAGTTGTAACTGAAGCAGAGTTTGTAACAGCTGAGCATAATACATGGGTGGCGTCTCGAGGTGATGACTTGACAGAGGTGCCCTGTTCTGATACTTTCTGTACCCTTGCTGATTTGGCTGCGGCTGCTGTTGTTGTTGTTGTGGTTGTTGGACCACAAGGATGGTTATGTTAGCCACCTGCTGGCGCTGGCCCTTACCCTTCCTTCGAGTGTTTGACACGGCGCTCGTCTCTCCTTCACGCCTTTTTCTACTGTACGGTTTCTTTCCTCCTCCGGCTGAGGATAGATCACTACCTTGAATTTTCCCCAATTTGATCCCATTCTCGACGTGCTCGCTAGTAATGATGAGATCTGAGAAACTCTCTGACATACCACTAACCAGTTTCTCGTAATAGACGCCCGGGAGAATGGCTACAAACATCTCAACAAGCTCTCATTCAACCATCGGCGACTGAACTCTAGCTGCTAATTCACGCCATCGCTGGGCGTATTCTTTGAACCCCTCGTTGTTCCTCTGTGACAAGTTCTGCAGTTGAACCCGGTTCGGAGCCAAGTCACTGTTATACTGATAATGGTGCACAAAGGCTTCAGCAAGTTCCTTCCACGTGCGCACACTGGTGGGTTCCAAACCCATGTACCATTCTAGGGATGGCCCGGACAAGCTGTCCTGAAAGAAGTGCATCAGCAGCTTCTCGTCTTCAGAGTGAGCGGACATCTTCCGGTAGTATGACCTTAAGTGGACACGAGGGCAGGTGGTGCCCTTGTATTTCTCAAAGTCGGGTACCTTGAATTTAGGAGGCACCTTGAAATCAGAAATCAATCTCAATTTAGTCATGTCGACCCCCATAGTGTTTAGGTTCTCGAAATTCCTCATTTTGTCCTCGAGTGCCTTTAACCTCAGACGTGCTTCAGCAGTTAGTTCTCTTTCAGCACTCCTCTGTGAGAACAAATCTTCTTGACGATCTTCTAGCCATGGCTGAGGCCCATACAGATTTCCAGCACCTGCGTTGCCATTGCCTGGTCCAGTGTTGCCATTAGTCTCAAAGTTTCCATTATCGACGCCATTCGTATTACCATTGAGCCCTATGTTAGTGATCACATTACCGTTACCACTTCCATTCCCCCCGGTCACGGGGATGCCACCCTAAGGAGTTTCAACAGGAGGAGGGGTCGGAACACTCCCACCATGAAGCACACCGTTGCTGTCAACCCTTGAGATCAGAGGCTGGACCAATGTTCTGAGCTAGTCGTGGCCGTTGGCAACCACTTGCATGAGCTCCATGAAGCGGTCCATCCTCTCTCGGAGTTCCTGAACGTCAGTTTGCACTTGTTCCATTGCTCTAGCTTGATTTGCTCTGGTCGGATAGCAGTGGATCGGTCTTCGGTCAATCCTGGAACAACCTGCATACACAAAGGGTTAGAAAAAAACAACAAGGTGCTCATTATGCAAATGCTTCATGCAAATGCAAACGTGTGTCTGTGCCTTGGGGAGATTCCCCCTGATCCTAGTTTCCAATACAAATAAAGTCTATAATCCAATCATGGGAAAGAAATCCTCATATATTCATTTGAAAAGCCCGCTCGGGTAGCGTACAACTGTAATCACATACAACTGAAGCAATAAGGCATGACCCCAACCAACAGACCTGGCGGTGGTCAGCATATCAATGCATAAAATGTACAAAGAAGATACAAAAAGACCAGGAGCGACCACGGGCACGAAGATCTTCTAACAACTTCTTTGTAGCGGGATGATCTGACTGGGTAAGTAAACCCTGGGCCAGCAGGTCCCTCTGCCTGATGGACTCTGGGAGGTTCTCGGCAACGCTCCTAGAAACACCTTCTTCAGAACGGTTCTCAACTCTTCTCCTTTTAGCATTAGCTCGGAGTTGAAACTCTTGAAAATTCGCGTCGGCCTCAGTTAATCTATACTGGACGTCTCGTCACAGTGAGGCTTCTGCCTCTACCTTCTCGTCTTTCACCATAATCTGAGCTTCTAGTTTGGCCACTCGCTGCTTTAGCTTTTCTTCCCGCTCTTTGTATTTGGCTAGGGTACTGCTCTGTCCAGATCCTGTTTCTTGGTTGTCAACACGCCATGCACTGACTTCAGGTCCAACCCCAGATGCTCCCTAGCATCAGTTTCTTTGGTCAGGTTGGAGCCCAGTGTTGCACCCCAAAATTTTCCCAACATTTCTTCACCTAGCTTATGTTTCATTTCATTCACATTAGCATTATCATTTGCATTTCATTAACATGTATACAGGAGATCAAGAGGTATGATTACTAATTAAGAGCTATACAAGCCTATGCGGCTAGCTAAGAAAGTTATTCAGATGTTCAAGGGTTGATATCCTTGCCAGAGAAGTCTAAGATCCTCAGAGAGAGTGATTGAAGCCAAATGTGTAGGTCTCCTAACTTGAGAGTTGTGGAAAGCCATCAGATGATTCTGACGCCATGAGTTGGACTTGAGGTCTTGAGAGAGCTCATGAGAAGTTTTGAAGATCACTTTGAGGCCTAGACAGGTCATTGTGCAAGAATAAGAAGCCTCAGCCATGATTGGTACAACTAGGGTTTGACTGGGTCAACCCTAAGTCAACTGATGATTTGGAGAAGGTTGAGACCTAATTCAAGAGCCATGTGATCATGGATTGATACATTGAGATGTTCTAAGTATGATTCCAAGGTTAACTCATCATGATTGAAGAGTTTGAGAAGTTTCAGGTTAGGGTTTCTAAGACATGACAGTGTAAAATCCCCTGGCTTGACCCCTGACTTCAAGACTATTTAACTCAAGATATGATTCTCATCTCATCTTGACCTCAACATGATTGTTTTAGGGAATGATCTTATATTTAATTTGAGTACTAGAAGTCCTTGATAGGGTTTATAGAACTCAAGTTATGAGCCAGACAAGTTACAAGTCATCTGAGGCATGCGAGTTTGGAGCTTGAAAGTTACCCAACTTGCATGACACTTTTTCCCTAGAAGGATGATTCCTATGAACTTTTGGTCAACATGAATGTTGTTCCTTATCCTCTTAGCTTTCCATAGAGTACTAGAAGTCCATGATTGGATTTGTAGAACTCAAGATATGGCTTTGACAAGTCTAGGGTATTTTGGGTATTTGGGCATTACAGGTCATTTTGAATCATAAGTCAATTTCACCATCTTGCAAGCCTCAAATGAAGTTTTGTTAAACATGAAAGTTGCTCAAAATGATATTTTTAGCTTGGCCAAGTATCAAGAGTCCATTGATATGGATTATATCAAGCATTGGTTGAAGAAAATTCACATAAAGGCCATTTTAATGAATAAAAAGGTGAAAATTCAAAACAATTGGTAATTGAATGATTTCAAGACAAATTTGTACTCATTTTGATTGGAAATGATATTCTAAACACTTTGGAATTATTATAATTTTCATTTGGGGCTTGGTTCATGGTGACCCAATTTGTGACTTCATGAATAAGCTACATATCCCAAAATCATACCATTAAGCTCCAAACCAACTTTCACAAGGCAAAGTCCAAGCCTTACCTTGGGATCAAAGCCTAAGGAGTACTTAAGTGATCTACTCCAAATCAAAAACAACTCCTCACAATTTTCATTTTTCATTTTCAAGAATTCTCTCACTCTCTCAATTCTCTCAATTTTCTTCATTCTCCAAACCCTCACCCATAGCTCCTTGTCATTGGATCCATTGATTTTTCATTGAAATCAATGGAATCTTGAGTATAAACCTCCACTCACCATCATTATAGGATCAAGATTCATAATCAATTTTCGTGAAAATTGAAGTTGGATATTGGAGTGTAAGTTGGAAGCACTTATTCGGAGCAATTCGGATTCGAAGTGTTCGATCTTCATCTTCTTGCAAGAATTATTGTGGATCTTGAAGTTTTCCGTATAATCTTGTTCGGATCTTTGCAAATTCACTTGATCAACGATCACCGGATCAAATCTCCGATCCGTAGGTTGGTGTTCCGATTTAATTTAACCATTTGATTGTTGTTTTTTAATGGCATTAAAATTCTGTTTTGTGTGCTGTTTGATTTTAATTCATATAAAATAGAAAAAATGCTTAGAAAAAAATGAGAAAATTATGGGATGATCCTTATCATGTCTATGATTTTTGTGCGCAATTGGATTTTAGTTTAGTTTAATTTTCAATTTGATTTCGTTTTTCTCCTTTAGTTGGATAATAAAATGTCAAAAACTGCATAGTTTCTTGACGATTTTTGTTCTGGAGTTTGATATAGAATTTGCACTTAATTATTTTCTTGTTTGTTATAGACATATTAAGGAACTCCTAGAAATTTTTAGATTAATTTTTAGGTAGCTTTAGGTTCTGTTTTGAACTAGATCTTTAGAGGCTTCCCTACTTGATTTCCCTTTTGACCATTTTTGGTGTGTGATTTCTTTAGTGCCTTTAAGCATAGTTTTAGGCTCTGGTTTTTCTACTATAGTTACCTAACATGCTTAGGTTTCCCTAGAAATTTTCTTAGGATTTTAGAATTATTTTTGGTTTTTTAGATTGAATTAATACTTAGGCTAGTCTTAACATGTTCATAACATAGCCTTTCCTTTTGATTGATTTCATTGATGACTTTTAGCATGGGATAAACTTTTCATTCCTTTTGATTGTTGTTATATACACATTGATGTTGCCTTGTGATTTTTATCATGATTTTTAGATGATTTTAAATATGCTTTTAGTGTAGTTGTTTAGGAGTAACTTTCAACTAGTTCCCCATTTTACAAATTAACTTCAGTTTAGGCGACCCTAACTTAGAAAGTTTCATAGATTAACATTGTAAATATCCATTAGATGATTCTAAATAATGTAGTCCTTTCTTGATAGATTATTAAGTAGGTAGAGATCTCTTTAGAACTTTGCCATAGCCTTGATAGAGCTTTTGATGCCCCTAGCTTAGGTGAACCTTGTATCTAGCTTGTAGGGTTTCTCTGGAGTGATGTGTTGCCTTCTGTCCCCTATGTGATTTCTTCCTTGGGCTTTGCCTTACATTATTTATTCAAGTCTTGAAGAGGATCCCTCCTGGGAGAGCCTAATCCTTCCTTTGGTTGGATTCTGTGCATTCCTCAAGAGGTTGAGCCTTGAATTGACATTCCCCAGTATAGTCCATTCCTTTGGTTTGTACTATCTTTATCCTTCAAGTCTTGATGAGGAGCCCTCTTGGGAGAGCCTAATCCTTCCTTTGGTTGGATTCTGTGCATTCCTCAACAGGTTGAGCCTGAGATGGACATTCTGTGTTGATACACTTTAAATCAGTTACCCTTAGATTGATATCTAGGACTAATACCCAGTCTTTTCTGTCCTATTGACATAGGATCCCTCTTGTGAGAGCCTAATCCTTCCTTTGGTTGGATTATGTGCATTCCTCAAGGGGTTGAGCCCATGATGGACTCTGGTATTGATATACCTCTAACCTAATGCAGCCTGGGATGACTTCCTTGTTGCTCATTATGGTTTCTCTCCCTTGTTTGATTTGCTTGATGCATTAGAATAAGTTCATGTTTAGATTCTTTTTTTAGCTAGGAGCATGATTGCATGAGAGGTTGAGTTTCTCCCTCTGCTTGTATTTTTACTGTATGGCTTTGCTTGCGGGTATTCAATAGAGCCCTGCTCCCTTGCCTATGTGGTTTGTGATTTGCTTGATGGCATTTTATTTTTCCTGTATGTTTGCAGTTATTTATATCTGGCTTGAGGTTGAGACGAGCTTGTGGAGGCTGCTGCCCCACACACATTTCCTCCCTCACTTGCATTGCATGCATTTTACAGTTGATTCCTTTACTGTTTACTGTTTAAGCTGATGCTTTATCTGTTTCTGTATCCCCTTGGCATGTTCCCTAGGAATCTCACTTCCTTTGATAAGGAAGTGATGATAGAACTTTAGGTTGAAACCTATGCATGACAACTTCTAGGAGATCCCTGTTTCAAACTTCAACCATAGGATGAATCCTTGGCATGACAACATTAGGACTTGATAGTCTCCCCGTAGTTGTCCCTCTCTCTTCTCATCTCAAACAACAGTAAAAAACGCAATAAAAGTACAAACTACAGACAATTAAGCGGGCCCATAATTCAAGCGGCCTCCTCTCAATCGTCTAGAATGTTTAGTATACGTCCCTTGGAAGATATGCGACACATTCGTTCCCAGCTCATAGTCTCTAGTGTTGTACAAACTACAGACAACTAAAAAACAGTTCTTCCATAAAAGACAGAAAACAAACTTCAAATCTTTTTGCCCCGTGGGCCCATAATTCAAAGGAAAGCTTTTCTGAAGAAAAGAGTGTCGTTAACTCCCAGTTCTATAGCAAACGGTAACGCCTAAGCATCCAAGGGTCGAGCTGCATACACCAAACTGCTGGAACTGTTTGTTAACCCTACTCGAAAAACAGATGAATCTGAATTCCCGTAATCTGTATTATCCCGAACTACGTAAGCTTTGATCTCTCATATTTGTTGAGAGTACGTAGGCACAATACTGACGTATTGGCGAGCCACCTTCCCCCATCACCCGTAGTTAGGCGAACTACGTTGACTATGATTTCTCATTCTCTGATGAGAATACGTAGGCATAAAGAGCGATGCTTTGCCTAGTCATTTTCTTTTCTTTTCAGACCAGCCTTGATAGGTAGATAGTAAAACCAACCCGTCAGATAAACACCACAAGCATGGATCCCATCGAGTACGATGGACGTGAGGGGTGCTAATACCTTCCCCTTGCGTAACCGACTCCCGAATCCAGACAATGGTTGCGATGACCTTGTCTTATACCTTTTCGTCAGGTTTTTTCCGATCGTTTCCTTTCCCGTTCTGAGGGATAAATAACGAAAAGTGGCGACTCTTCTGTTTTGCCGGCACCTTATTTTCGTGGTAGCGACAACTGGTGACTCTGCTGGGGACTGCGATGGTTCTCCAAGTGAGTCTTGTCTTGGATTCTCTTCCTAGCGTCCTGGGCAATCCCCAGCAGCTGGCGACTCTGCTGGGGAGCTGCGATAGTTTCTTGGGGATCCAACGTCCCTACGAGAGTCAATCCTAGCGCTTGTTTGCTTGTCTTTGGGTGTTTATTTTTTGTGCGTTGTATGTTGTATATTACTGATGTATTTACATTTCCCGCACTATATTATTATCTGTTGCTATTGTGCTGTTGTGGGAGGGGAGCTCTGATGAGTGATAAGCCAGACCCAGGCTTGAGAGCATATACATAGTATTATAGTGGATTAGTGGTGGACGTACTTGCTTTGCTTGAATCAGTTCCCATGTAATTCACACTCAGGCGAGGTTCTCTTTGATGACTTCTTATTGGTCCTTTGGACTTGAGGGGATGTCGGATATGAGGATTGTCGACTCTGGGAACCGATCATTTGGGATTCAGCTAAGTGAGGCCGCTTCAAGAGATGATGATGCCACACCTTCTGGGTATCGTATCATCGTTCTTGAAAGTCTGTGACGCTGATGACCGCATAGGATGCCAAACTTGTGTCAGTTTAGGTCCATACCCGTGAGTGGGAGGGTTTTTTCAGGAAACTTGACTTCTAGCCTACCCAGTATTTTGGTTTTCTCTCGTCATAGCAAACTTATCCTGTCAGCAGCGCAGCAGTAATCAGAGCTTTATGGGGGCTGTGATCCCGTGTTTTCTGCATCTTGCATTGCATTTGCATAATCATCTTTGCATCATATTGCATATCATTCTCCAGCTAGTCAAAGCTCTTATCCAGCCTTTGTTTTGCTTTAGAGGGTGATTCTCCGGTGTTTGGTCTGAGCACGTGTTGATTGTTAGAAGACGACCAAGGGGTTGAAGCAGATTGAGCAGAATCAAGTAGTGAAGTCAGTTGAAAGTTGTTGGTAGTTATGTCAGAGAGCAACTTCCAGTTTGTTGATACCTTGTCAGGTTTCACTGTAACGTCCAATCCTTTGTAAGGTTCTATGCCTGATGAAGACTTTCCGCAAGTGAACAACCTTACTGCAGCTCGACTTGTACAACCTTCTGTTGAAGACCGAGATCTACGTGAGCAGTTTGTTGTCCGAAATGAACGCTCTCCTTCTATTGATACCTCAGACTATCAGGGTGTTGTTTTCCCTGTGCCAAATTCCCGAAGAGAGGTCCCGATAGCAAATACTAAAGACCCATTAGCTCTCGTGTATGCTAAAAGGTTTCGTGCGTTGGATGAAAGATTCAAAGCCTTGGAAGTTAAAGATGCTGTTAACCCCAATGCTGCAGACATGTGTCTGGTTTCTGGCCAAGTGTTACCTCTAAAGTTCAGAGCGTCGGGGTTTGAAAAGTACAAAGGAGATAGTTGCCCGAAGCAACATTTGGTGATGTTCTGTCGAAGAATGACTTCGTTTGTGCACGACGACAGGTTGATGATTCACTGCTTTCAGGACAGTCTGACTGGGGCATCTCTGAGTTGGTATATGCAGTTAGAGGGTAACCAGATCCGATCATGGGTGGATTTAGCCAATGCTTTTCTAAAACAGTACGACTACAATCTTGATGTAGCTCTGTTGCACCCCAAAATTTGCTCAACCTTTTATTGCCTGGTTTATGTTTCATTGCATTTCATTTGCATAGTCACATCATATACATAGGCTAATCATTTGCATATCATAGCATAACATGCCTCCAACAAGGGATCAGGGTGTCTATCAGAAGAAGAAGCCTATCTAGAGGTGTTATATGAGCTTAAGAGACCATCCAAGTCATCAGAAAAGGTTTGAAATCTTGAGAAGTTCTGGATGCCTACATGTGGGTTGTGCTCCTATCTTGAGGAATATTGAGAATCATCAGGGAGATGAGAAGCATGGAATGTGAATATGAGGTGTGTATGGATCCCATGGGAGGCCTAGAGAGCCCTATTGAAGCTTAGACAAGTCATGGTATCAAGTTCAAGAACCACAGTTGAGGTGTGTACAAGTAGGGTTTCATCTGGGTAACCCTAGGTCAAGGAGAGCAAAAAAAGGGCATCAAGACCTAGCTTTAGGTCATGGAAGTCATGGGTTGAGATGTTAAAGCATGTTTATGGATGAGTCAAGATCAAGTTCAAGAGAATCAAGAGTGGTTGGAGGGGTTTGAGACAGGGTTCCTAGGGTAAAATCCCCTGTATAGCACTGGACTTCCAAGCCACATAAGTCAAAATACAAGTTTCAAATGGATTCCGGGCCAACATGAAACTTGTAGGGCTTCTCAATAGTTAATTTGAGTACTATAAGTCTTCAATAAGATTTGTAGAACTCAAGTTATGGTTCTTGCAAGTTATGGGTCACCAGAGGATATTGAAATTTATCTGTGAAAGTCACTTGACTTCCAAGCAATTTTTGCCCATCAAGGAGTTTTCAAATGGATTCTTGGCCAACATAATAATTGTAGGGCTTGAACTTACCTTTAATTAGAGTACTATAAGTCCTCAAGAAGATTTGTGAAACTCAAGTTATGATCTTGGCAATCCAGGGGTATTTTGGGAAAGTTGAATTATAGGTCATTTTTCAACATAGGTCAAAATCTCTATCTTCCACTCCTCAAATGAAGAAATGTTCAACATGAGATGTGTTTAGAATGATGTTTTTAGGCCACGTAAAAAGTCATGAGGATTTGAATGGGCTTGTATCACAAAGTTGCCCGAAATGGCCTAAAAAGGGAGATTTTTCAAATGATTCAAAGGAGGAAAATTGTGATTTTTGAGATATGAGGTATACGCATGGCATATGGGTAGTCATTTTGAATGGAAATTGGATTTCAAACACATTGGAAATGTCACAATTTTGAGATGGCCATGGTTTTATGAGTTGCTTTGGAAAATGCTTTCTTACATCATAAGTAACATATGCAAAACCATTTTTTAGATCATAACCAAGGCCTTAACCCTTACCAATCCATTCAATATGTCATTAGAGGAGAATTTGGATCAAAATCAGGTGTTGAAGCAAGCTGAATCATGACTGTCATGGGTGAACTTATCATGGTAATTTCAAGTGCATGAGAATTTCAATATCTCACATAGATCATTCCAGGGCATTCTAGATGATTCCTACATGTTCTATATAAGGATTATAACTAATTCAGTTAGTTTTTTTTGGTGAAGATTGAGAGAGAGTTAAGAGATAGAATTCTGAGTTTGCACCTTGCAAAACAGAATCGGTTATACCAATTGGAGCACTATCAAATCAAATTCGTGCATTCAGTAGCTTTATCTTGAGTTGTTGAGTGAATTCAGAGGGATTTCTGGCCAAGATTGCTGAAGAATCAAGAAAGAGCACTTTGAGTTTCAAGCTTGCATTTGAAAATCGTATTTGGTGATTCAAGAGGATTCAACACAATTGATTGCATACAGAAGCTCTGTCAAGCATCATTGATCATATCTGGAAGGTTTTGGAGTGTCGCTTGAAGGATTCATCACTCTGTTCATCAGAATTTCGCAGGTATGTAAATCTCATCGTGCAGCTTAATATAGGTATAATTTCTAGGTTTTAGATGGTTAGATTCATTGTAGATCATGGCTAGGTCGTTTCTGGTAAGGAAATTCAATGTTTAGAGACAAAATTAGGTTGGAACAATTTTCTGTTGAAGCATATATCTAGCTGTTCTTGATGATGTGGACTTGTTTAGATAGTGAGAATCCATCAGTGAAGTGTGTAGATGATCCTAGGCCCTTCAATTTTGAGATTGGTGAGGATTAAATTTTGAGCTTGTTCTGAGTTGTCTATCGTGTTTTGAGATGGAGGATGATTCAATGCAAATGGAGGGCATGGTTAGATTCAGGGAGAAAAAACGAGCAAGATGATGTATTCATGTGTAGGTTTTGGTGAGTATTCATGGAGATAGCATTTGGGGACGACGGTGGCGCCACCTCTGGCCACCGTCTGGTTCACTTTCCCTCCCAAGTTTAAATTGGGGAAGATGACTTTCTGGCCATAGGATTAGGGAAGACCTTTGACTCAGATACCCATCCAAGGGCCACGATGCATTCTTATTTTGTGAAGAAACTTTGAATCCCCCTCAACGCACCGTTTCACTTAATGTTTGGCTTTGGGCCTATGGGTACATTGCTATCCACACTCCCTTCTAGGCCCAGCTTGAGAAATACACGTGATTCGCTTGCTATTCAGCACACGCGTTTTCCATTTTCCTTTCATTTTCCACTTTATTTTCTATTAATTGGTTTGGGCTTAGGAGAACTTGATAAGCGCACCCCCAACTTGGCCCAGTCTGGAGAAATAACTGAGTTTAATTGCTATTTGACACGCCTGTTTGTCAATTTCCTCTTATTTCCTTTTATTTTTATGTTTTACATATGATTAGAAATAAATTCATAACAATTTGAAAAATAATCATTTTAGGATGGGTTTTTTTTTCATAGTTCCCTTAGGACCTCTAGAAAATTATGAAACTAAAAAATATTAATTTCATGCATTTTATATTTTTTGGTATATTTTACAATTTTATTGCTTTTATTTTACATTTGTTTGATACTTCATTTTTCTGAATTTAGTATGAGAGATTGGTGCATGATTTTTGATTGATTTTATGAGGTTGATTAGATTAGGGAAGCATGTACCCTTAGGAATTTTTTCATATTTTTATGACTAAAACTTAGGTTAGTTTAAGAGGTGGATAGAAGAGGTATTAGAATTAGGGTTTCACAACACTTAGGTGTAGTTTAGGGCATAGTTTGGGGACCTAGGGTTTGATTTAGGCCTTGGAGTTTATATGGGGTATTGGGTATAGGGTTAGGTTCCCTTAGAAATTAATCTAGGATTTTATATTGAGTATTACTATTTTCTTTGAATTTTTGCAATTTGAGTGGTGATTGTGTGTTTTCCCTCTTGGGCATTTTGCTTGTTTGTTTGGTTTGGGCTATTTCAATTGGGCTTGGGGCTTGGGATTTGGTTGTTGGAGCTTATGAAGACATTGAAGATGAATGGAGACAAAGGATGGAGCTTGGAGCATGAAGATTCTTCTCCTTGAAGGTGGCTTAGGAGATAGGAAATGTAGGAAGAGCTCTAGATTAGATTGATTTCTTCTTGCAAACATAGAAAGCATCTTGTTCTTCTATTCCTCCCTATGACACAAAGTCCTTCTAAGGTATTCATATCCCTCCTTTGGAGGGATAAGTGACATGCTTTAGAAGTATAACTTTGAGGGAACCTTTCCCCTACAATGCTAAGTGTTTATAGGCTTCCTTTGGTTGTCAATAAGCTGTTTAGCATTTCAACTTAATCTGATAATTGATTCTCTTCTGGAGTGGTGGCATTGAAGATGGGAACCTATTGAAGAATGAAGTTCATTGAAGATTGATAAAGATGAAGCTTGTGCCTGTCATAGTTATCTGTTGAAGCTAGGGTTTTGCTGCTGTTTGAAGCTGTCTACTGGTTGAGGTTCATGCTTGCTAGAGCTTGGAGATTTTTGGAGACAGGAGCTTATCTAAATCTTGGGGATTATTGAAAAGTGAAGATGGGGTCTTGCTTGAGGTTGTTACTGTCAACTTTTTTTGCTGTTAATCAACTGTAGCTGTCAGAGCTGTTGCTGTTTGAGCTGCTTACTGTAGGAGTCGGTGTTGCTGTCAGAGCTGGTGTTGGGTTTTATTTCTTTTTCTGTATTGATTGTTGGCTTGTACATCTTGCCCCCTTTAGGCTTGAAGTGAATACTGTTTCATTTTTCCTGTTGTTTTCCCAGGTTCGAGGTTGAGTGGGACTCCCTTGCCTCGCTTGTATTGCTGCATTGCATGCATTTTATTGTATTTGCTTGCTTTCTTTTCTGTTTAACCCCTAGGATCTCTGATTTCCTCTATGCAGGAGGGAATTATGACAGACATTAGGATTTTAACCCATGCATGACAACATTAGGGTAGTTTTGCTTCCCATTTTCAACCCTAGGATTTTTGGAGCTTCTTTCTCTTCTTATCTCAAAACAACTCAAAAATACAGTAATAGGGTTAATCGATGTCGTACGTTACGAGCCTTAAGCTATTTGAGAAAGGGTTGTTGGAGAGCTTCTTTCCAGTAGTCTGGCTGCTTAGTGTGGCACCCTTTGGGTGACATGCGACGTAGTCACTCTCAAATCATAGTCTCTAGTACGTCAGAGATTGCACACAAACTAAAAAAATACTTCTTTCGTAAAAGATTCAAAACAAACATCAAAGTGTCATTTTTGTCCGCTTGGACTCTTAATCAAGAAAAACCCTTTCATAAGGTAATAAAAAACAGTAAGACAAACCTGTGTCTTCCATGGCCCGAACTACGTTTGCTCTGATCTTTCATGCTGCATGAAAGTACGTAGGCATAGGATGCCGTATCCTAGCGAGCAACCTTCCCCTCCTTTCTGTAGGTAGGCGAACTATGTTGACTCTGATTTCTCGTTCCAGACGGGAATACGTAAGCATAAAGTGCAATACTTTGCCGAGTCATTTTCTTTTCTTTTAACCCCAGACCTTTAGAGTAGATAGAATAACAATCCGTACTAGAAAACAAATGTGGATCCCGTCGAATACGACGGACGTGAGGGGTGCTAATACCTTCCCCTTGTGTAACCGACTCCCGAATCCAGGATTTGGTTGCGATGGCCATTCCTTTCCCGTTTTGCGTTAGGTTTACTCTGAGCATTTCCTTTCCCTCCGTTGGGATAAATAACGCACGATGGCGACTCTTCTGTCATAGCCGACGCCAATTTTCGCAGTAGCGACAGCTGGCGACTCTGCTAGGGACTCCAACAGTTCCCTACGCGAGTCAGTCCTAGCGTTTGCTTTTCCGTCGTGGGTTTTGTATGGATTTATATTTCTGTCTTTACTTTCCGCGGTTATTGTCAGCTTTATATTGTTATTGCTGTTGTGGGGATGTGGTGATCTATTGAGAGATAAGCCGGACTTGGGCTTGAGTGCACCTAGAATTAGTTGTGGAAAGTAGTGGGCGCGTGCATGCTTTGCTTGTACCAGTGTCCCGCAAAATCCACGCTCGGACGAGGTTCTTCTGGTTGACTTCTTTTTCAACCCTTTGGGTTGAGGGGGTTGTTGGTTAGTTGGATTGTCGACTCCGGGGACCGATCATTTGGAAGTTGGCTAAGTGAGGCCTCTGCAGGACATGATGATGCCACACCTTCTGGGTATCGAATCATCAGTCTTGAAAGTCTGTGACGCTGACGACTGCATAGGATGCCGTAACTTGTGTCAGTTGATAGGACACCTACCTGTGAGAGGGATTGGGGCATGCAAGAAACTTGACCTCCAGACTACCCGGTCTTCTTAACAGTGGATCAGTGTGTGGTTACTTGAGGTTCTTAACTAGAGTAGTGTTATAGGTCTGTCAAGACCAGGTTGGAGCATTGTTTTGAGCCTGTTGAGGCAAAGTGGAGCATTGTTATGGGTCTGTTGAGACCAGGTTTGAGCAGTATTGTGGGACTGTTGAGGCAGATATTGTGGATGGATTTCTTCAGCAATCTATCACTTGATCCCTGTTGCATGTTTGCATATTGCATTGTTGCATACTCATTTTGCATATCATTAACGTGTGTCTGTGCTGCAGGTGCATTTTCATACCTCTGATTCTAGTTGCCCGGATTTCTGTCTGCTGATATTATGGATAATCTAAAGAAGACTGTGGCGTACAAGTTGCCTACTCCAGATGTTTCTCCTTTGCTTGGTTTGATATCTCTAGCTGACGATGATGTTAAGAGAAGCTTCAGGAAGAGTTACGGGAAATTACTTAGATTGGTTTATAAACCATCCATGTATGAGCGAAACGGATTGTACGCGCTGATGCAGTTCTATGATCCCCCGCTGAGGTTTTTTACTTTCCCTGACTTCATTCTGGCTCCGACTATGGAGGAATATGCTGAGATCTTAGAGTTGACCATTCAGAACAGGGTACCTTTCATTCATATGGATGCTGAACCCAAACTGGAGGATTTGGCTGTTGCCTTGCATTTAGACTCCTCAGAGTTGCTGTTAACCTCGTGGAATGGAGTGTCTGGTTTTTCTCTCAAGTTATTGGTTGGGAAAGCACAAGATTATGCCAAGAGTGGATGTTGGACTGTGTTTAATGCTATTCTTGCTCTGTGTATCTATGGCATTGTACTGTTCCCGAACCTGCCTGACTTCGTTGATCTGGATGCGTTTTATATATTTGCTTCAGGCAATCCTGTGCCTAATTTGGTTGGAGATTTCTATCACTCACTACATTATAAGAACGGGAATAGGAGGGGCAAGAATGTCTCTTGTTGTGGGCCTTTGATGTATATGTGGTTTGAGAGTCATCTGCCCAAGAAGGGTATCTTCGCTGAGTCTGCAGATACGGTAGATTGGTCCGAGCATCTGATGGGACTTTCTTCAGAAGACGTTGTCTGGTTTAATAAAGATTTACTGGGATCTGTGATCATCTACAGCTGCGCCGGGTATCCTAACGTTCCACTGATTGGGAGGAAAGGGTGCATTAACTACAATCCTTCATTGTTGATCAGGCAATTCGGGTATGCTTTGAAAAACCCGCCAAAAGAGGAGGAAGTACAGGAATCTCTGTACTTCACAGGTAATTTGAAGGGAGAACTATTGTCCAATCTTCGGCATGCTTGGAGAAACATCAACAGAAGGGGTAAGCCATTGTTGGGTAAGAATGATTGTCAGGCCTATGCCCTGTACAAAGTCAGGATCCAAGATAGAGCAAAGCAGGTGTGGATGCCGTTTCCTGCAGTATTACCTCCTGCTTCCCCCGTGATTGAGGAGCCAACTACTGTGTCTATTGAGAGATATGAACAGGTTGTGAAGGAGAAAGAAGAGCTGATGAAAGCCAACGAGAAGCTAGAAGAAGAGCTAATGCAACTCAGGAGCGAAAGGAATGAGGTCGTATATTCCTTCGAGCAGCAAACGAAGCTGGTGAATCAACTAGGCACATAACTGACTGAACAATAAAAGAAGCGTGAACGTTTGGGGATAGACTTCAAGAGCTCCCATGATATGCTGGAGTCAAAGAAGAAAGCACTTGATATAGCCTACCGAGAGATCTCTGCATTCAACAAAACCTGGAATGCCACGCTGACCGGCAATAAGGAAAGAGAGGACAAACTGAAGCTGCAGATCTCTGAGCTGGAAGGTCAGTTGAAAGCTAGCCATAAGAGGTTGGAAGAAGAGGTTATGCGGAGGTATGATGTCCAGAATTCCTTGAACAAAGTTTTCAAGCGCAAGAAAGAGTCTGCGTCCCAGAAGCGGAAGCTAGAAGATTGCTTTGGAGAAGGTGTTTGGGAGGAATCCATTGGTGATCTCCAGCGTGTTATCAGGCAAAGAGACTCGCTCGTCGAAGGGTTGCTTTCTCAGCCGAATCATCCCAAGACTAAGAGATTATTAGAAGAGTACCGGGCATATGGTCGCACTTGATTATCTCATGTATTGATGTGTATGCTTTATTTGCATTGTGTTGGCCATCACCAGGATTGTTGGTTGAGGTCATGCCTTCCTATTGTACACTCAGTAATATTGTATTCCTGACTCGATGGGTTTTTTTCCACAATATATGAGATGTTTTCCATGATTGGATTTCGAGCTTCTTATTACTATCACTGTCACTGCACTGGCACTTTGGCACTAGAATCAGGGGTTGATATCCCTAACACACAGACACATATTGCATCTGCATATCCATTTTGCATTGCCAGTTACTTGTTGAATTTGTATCTCATTTCCTGCATCTCACAGGTTTTTCAGGATTGACGAACAAAGAGTCCACCGCTACTCAACCCGAAACAACTGCAAGAGAATCATGGATCAAGTCCAAGTGGAGATGCAGGAAATCCGCGAGAAGCTGAATATGTTCATGCAAGCAATGGAGAACATTGCTAAGGGCCAGGAGAGCCTCCAGACTTTGGTATAGCCGCTGCTGACGCAGACTAATGGGAATGGCAACAATGACCATAATTCTGCACACGTTGAAACTATCCCGGAGGATGGCCCCCCTACGCCTGTGGTTCCACCTGCAGTGACCCCACCTGTTGTGGTTGTAAACGATGGCGCTGGCGCTGGCAATGGCAACACAGGGAATGGAAATGAGACTGTTGTTAAGAATGTTGGATTTGGGGACGCCAACCAAGGCGGTGGCAACAACAATGGCGGTAATGGTTTCAGCAACAATGGTTTCGGCTACAATGACCAGGAATTTGATTACGTCAATCAGGACGGGAAATTCGGCTTCAGCACTCAGGGTTTCGGTTACGACGATTTTAGTAACGCTAACCAGGGGTATGGTGGATTTGGTAATATGAATGGTGCTGGGGTGATCCCTGTCAACACTGGGTTTGGACCTGTTAGGGTCAACCAGGGTTTCGGTAACGGGGGACGAGGTCCCATGATCAATCAGCAAGGGTTTGGTCGCAACACTGGTTACGACGAATATGGAAATGAAAATGTGAATTGGGGTGAAGACCGCTAGGAGGACGCTTTTCTGGAAGAGGCATAGGATTTGAAGGACCTGTTGATCCTATGTAGAGGATCAGAATGCTTGAAGAACAGATGAAGGGGGTAGTGAATCAGAACTCCACCGGTTTGGATATGACTACAATGGGCTTGGTACCAGGGCTGAGGGTGCCGTTGAAATTCAAGGCTCCCACTTTTGACAAGTACAAAGGGGATACCTGCCCTAAAGTCCATGTTCGCTCTTACTACAGGAGGATGTCCGCGTATTCAGATGATGAAAGGATGCTCATGCATTTCTTTCAGGATAGCTTGTCAAGACCTTCACTTGAATGGTATATGGGGCTGGAGCCCACGCAGATCAAAACTTGGAAGCAGTTGGCTGATGCTTTCGTGACACATTACAAATATAACAGCGATCTAGCGCCAAACCGGGTCCAATTGCAGGGTTTGTCACAGAAGAACGGTGAAAGTTTTAAAGAGTATGCGCAAAGGTGGCGCGATATGGCAGCGAGGGTGCATCCTCCTTTAATTGAAAGGGAGATGAATGACATGTTCATTGGGACATTTACGGGGGTGTTCTACGAAAAATTGTTTAATGTGTCATTGAGCAGTTTCTTAGATTTGATTCTTATGGGGGAGATGATCGAGAATGGGATTAAAGTTGGAAGATTCCAAGTAGGTGAGGCTACCTCAGCAGGAGGTACGAAAAAAGCATTCGGTGGTAGACGACAGGGTGATACTAGCGCCGTGTTTGGTGGCAGGGGCAGGGGCAGAGGAAGAAATCAGTATGTTCAGCCGCAACAGATAGCTAGTGTTACTATCCCGCTTCCTCAACAGAGGCAGCCACAACAGCAACAACAACCACCACAGCAGCAAGGGCAGAACCCTGGTCAGAGAAGGGTACAGAACACGAGGCCAAAAGAGTGTTCGACGCACCTCCTTCCACGTATGCAGAACTCCTTCAGGCCCTGCTAGGGTTGAACTTGGTTGAAAAGAGGACTTTGGCACTGCCTACAGGGACGGTACTTCCGTATGGGTATGACGCCAACAAGCATTGCGAATTCCATTCCGGGGCACCCGGGCATGATGTAGAAGCTTCTCAGGCATTTAAACACAAAGTTCAGGATTTATTGGATAGCAAAGCTATCAACTTTGGACAGGTGGGTCCAAATATCGTACAACAGCCTATGCCCAATCATGGGGCAAACGCCATCTTGACGGAAGAAAATCTGAATCTAGTGATGGATGTCAATGAGCTGAAGACACCGTTGGGTGAGATTAAAAGCACGTTGTTAAAAGGGGGTGTATTCCCGGGATGTGATGAGTTTTGCTTGGAGCGTTGGACCCAGCCAGAGGGTTGTAATGAGTTGAAGCGGGGCATTCAGGCTATGATGGATGAAGGTACCTTGCAAATTGATCGAACCGCGGTTGAAAAGCCTATAGAGGCGTTGTGTGATGAGCAGAATGATGTTGCGACGATGACGATTCCGAGGAAAACCATAACGATAACGGCGCCTGCCAGGCGGCCGACGATCACAATCACCAAAGCAGGACCAGTCCCTTTTGAGAGTACTAGAGCAGTGCCGTGGACTTACGGGTTGGAGGTATATTGCGACGGTGAGAAAATTGAAGTCAATGGACAAACAACTGGGGTTGTAGATAATGTTGTCGGAACAGGGGGTATGACCAGAAGCGGAAGAATCTTCACGTCACCCGAGGTAGAGGCAGAAAGATTAGCCAAGGGTAAAGCCAAGGTAACTGAGGATGGTCCGTCTCAGTCGAATGAAAAGGAAACGTCACTTAAGGATGTGGAGGAGTTTATGAGGCTCATTTGTAAAAGTGATTACAAAATCGTTGAGCACCTCCAGCAAACGCCGTCAAAAATTTCCATCCTATCATTGCTGTTATGTTCCGAGGCCCGTCGGAACGCTTTGCTGAAGATTCTAGACACGTCGTTCGTTCCTCAAGAAGTTTCCGTTAATCAGTTAGAAGGGGTGATGACGCATGTCAATGCGAGGCACAGTTTGGGCTTCACAGACTTTGATTTGACTCCGAGAGGGCGAGAGCACAATATGGCATTGCATGTGTCAGTAGAATGCCGGGGCACGGTCATGTCCCATGTTTTAGTAGACACTGGATCTTCCCTGAATGTGCTACCGAAGAAAGCCATGATGAAATTGGATATCAGGGGGATTATCTGCACGCCCAATGATTTAGTGGTGAGGGCGTTCGATGGAACGAGGAGGTCGGTTTTCGGATCAATAACATTACCGTTGCAGGTGGGGCCTGAAATATTTGAAACTGAATTCTATATAATGGACATCCAGCCAGCGTATAGTTGTCTTCTTGGGCGCCCATGGATCCATGATGCCGGGGCTGTCACATCCACGTTGCACCAAAAGCTGAAGTATATGGTTGGGGATAGTGTCGTCACTGTTTGTGGAGAGGAAGATATTCTGGTTAGCCATTTATCTTCGTTCAAATATGTGGAGGTTGATGGAGAAATACACGAGACACCGTGTCAAGCCTTCGAGGGGTTGCGATTAAAGACAAAGCCCAGGGTTCCAGCAAAATATCAGATGTGGCAGTGTCATCTTACAAAGAGGCTCAGGCTCTAGTGCAGGCAGGCAAAACCAAGGGCTGGGGGCAGGTATTGGAGATTCCCGTGAAGAATGACAAATTCGGGCTTGGATATCATCCTTTGTCGTCAACATCCTCTTCAGGAGCGCCCAGGTTCAAGGGACCAGTCACGATTACACCAAGCGGAGTGAGCTTCGAGACCATCAATGCTGTTTCCGATGCTGAAGACGGAGACAGCGACTGCGATATGGACGCGTGGATCAAGCCAAGCGTGCCAGGACAAAGTCTCTGCAATTGGTCTATCCGGGAAACTGTTCCTGTGACAACTAAACAGTAATGATTTGTTTTCTTAATTGTTGAATAATCCTGTGTCCTACCCGGGGCATAGTGATTTTGCTTAGGGCCACTTGATTATGTGTATTGCACTGTTTTAATCATGAAATAAAGGCGTTTTTCATATACAAATATTGTGATCCCTGTTTTTCTTGTTTTTTACTTTAACAATAAATGGCAACGGGGTTATTTGCTTTGTCTATGTTTTGAAGCATTTAACCATTTCCTTTGCAGGATTACTATTTCAGATGACATCTACGAACCGCCTATGACTCACTTCTACTTCGAGCACCCGGTATTTCACGCTGAGGAAGAGATTGTTGAAGATGGCGACGTGCCAGAAGAGTTGACATGGTTATTGAAACAAGAAGAAAGAATCATTCTGCCTCATGAGGAAGTCAGTGAGATTATCAATTTGGGGTCGGAAGAGGTTGTGAGAAACATTCGTATAGGGGCTGCGCTGCAGAGCGACATCAAGCAAAGGTTGGTTGAGATGCTCAAAGAGTACAGTGATATATTTGCTTGGTCGTACGAGGATATGCCTGGGTTGGACACGGATATGGTTGTGCACCGTCTGCCATTACGAGAGGAATGTCCACCTATTAAACAAAAACTCCGAAGAACTAGACCAGACATGGCTGTGAAAATCAAGGAGGAAGTGCAGAAACAGTGGGATGCTGGTTTCCTAGCTGTTATAAAATATCCCTCATGGGTCGCTAATATTGTGCCAGTGCCGAAGAAAGACGGTAAAGTGCGAATGTGTGTAGACTACCGTGATTTGAACAAAGCGAGCCCGAAAGATGACTTTCCACTTCCTCACATCGATGTGCTGGTTGATAACACTGCTCAGTTCTCTGTATTCTCTTTCATGGACGACTTCTCGGGCTATAATCAGATCAAAATGGCACCAGAAGACATGGAGAAGACTACCTTTATTACTCCTTGGGGAACATTTTGCTACAAAGTGATGCCCTTCGGATTGAAGAACGTTGGGGCAACATATCAACGTGTTATGACGACCCTCTTTCATGATATGATGCATAAAGAGATCGAGGTTTATGTTGATGATATGATTGCCAAATCCCAGACGGGGGAGGAGCATTTGGTTAATCTGCTGAAACTGTTCAAGAGGCTCAGGAAGTTCAGGTTGAGACTGAACCCTAATAAGTGCACCTTCGGGGTGAGATCGGGTAAACTGCTGGGGTTT
Source organism: Lathyrus sativus (assembly GCA_963859935.3). Lineage (NCBI taxonomy): Eukaryota > Viridiplantae > Streptophyta > Magnoliopsida > Fabales > Fabaceae > Lathyrus > Lathyrus sativus. Next base: position 138,393,181 of record OZ012736.1, on the reverse strand, counting down.
ATCGTGAGCGAAAAAGGAATAGAGGTTGATCCTGCGAAAATAAAAGCAATACAAGAAATGCCGACGCTTAAAACAGAAAAAGAAGTGCGTGGGTTTTTAGGGAGGTTGAACTATATCGCCCGGTTCATATCTCACTTAACTGCGACGTGCGAGCCGTTATTCAAGTTGTTGAAAAAGGACCAGGTTGTGACCTGGAATGAAAATTGTCAAAAGGCGTTCGACAAGATAAAAGAATATTTGCAGGAACCTCCAATATTGATACCCCCAGTAGTCGGGAGACCATTGATTATGTATTTGACGGTTCTTGAGGGAAGTATGGAATCCCTGAGCGGATTATCACCGACAACGGTTCGAATTTGAATAAAAAGATGATGAAAGAGCTGTGCCAGAATTTTAAGATTGAACATCACAACTCCTCTCCTTACCGGCCCAAGATGAATGGCGCTGTTGAAGCGGCCAATAAGAACATAAAGAAGATCGTCCAGAAGATGGTTGTGACATATAAAGACTGGCACGAGATGCTACCTTTCGATTTGCACGGTTATCGTACGATGGTACGCACATCAACCGGGGCAACCCCTTTCTCATTGGTATATGGGATGGAGGCAGTGTTACCGTTGGAGGTGGAGATTCCTTCCTTGAGGGTTTTACGAGATGTCCAACTTGACGAGGCAGAATGGGTTAAGGATAGACTGAATCAACTCAGTTTAATGGATGAGAAGAGGCTAGCTTCTCTCGCATAGGGTCGGTTATATCAGAGCCGGATGAAGAAAGCTCACGACAAGAAGGTACACCCTCGAAGCTTTCAGACGGGCGATCTTGTTTTGAAAAAGATTCTCCCACCACAAACAGACCACAGGGGCAAGTGGACTCCTAATTATGAAGGTCCCTACGTTGTCAGAAAAGTCTTCTCTGGAGGAGCCTTGCTACTATCTACCATGGATGGTGAAGACTTTACGTCTCCTGTGAATTCGGATGCAGTTAAAAAATACTTTGCTTGAAAGTGACCCGCTGGACAGTAAAAAGAGAGTCCAGGCAAAAATGGGGCATCCTGGCGAACCGTAAAAAATGAATAAAAGGTTTGGGCAAAAGTTAGGGATAAAATTGAAAAGATGTACACCCGCGAAGTCGAAAACCTGCAAAGGGCGACTTCGGCAAAAAAGGGTATCCCGGTGAATCGAAAACCCGCAAAGGGCGGTTCACGCAAAATTTAGGGATTGAAAAAGCAAATGACTGCGGTTCGAATTTGATACTACATTGCTTAGTGGTTTGGGAGTACCTAAGGGTTCGTTTATCCAACACAATCTCTTCCGAAAATTGAATACCGGGAAAGCGCCAGAGTCAGGCGAGTCATATGAGGATCAGCTCACGATGTTTGTCTGCACCATGTTGCCGACATGTATACAAATATTGTTTTGTATTTTTTATTTTATGCTTTTTGTGCATATATGTATGTGTGTGTGCGTAACTTCCTCTTTTCAGGAGTTTCATCCGATGTACAAAGCTTCGCCTATTTACAGGCTCAATCAATAAAATATGTTACTCAGTACTTGATGCTTGTTCTTTACTGTTTTGTTTGTGAAAGACGTCGATGTTTTTGATAAACTTGCACTTGCATAATGTTGTTGGACCTTGCAAATATTTGCTAAAACTTTGAATTGACTGAAGTAATGTTGCGGATGCTAACCCGGATAGATCCTGTTGTATAGATTGGTTTTGTCTCGTTTGGGTTTTGCAGGGTCCCCACCCTTGGAGCAGCCAGTCGAAAAATTGTATCCCCCAGCCAGAGGCTCTGGATGAAGGACTTGACCCTACTTGACGCTATTTCCCAGCAGGTCGCACCTCATCCCCAGAGGTTGAGATGATGTTATCCCTTACCGAATGAGGGATTATTTTTTCCCAGAAGAGTATCCTCATGGAAGTTGTCCACAGGATATCCCCAGCAAGACAAGATCAGTGTCCCATGTAGAGGTTATGCTCCCTAGAGAATCGAGAAGGTGCGCGTTCAATCCCCAGCTGGGAGGATTTCCGCGGCACATAACCAAGTCGTAGTAAGTTCAGAAGGATTATCCCCACCGAGGATGGTTTTCTTTCTCCCCACAGGTCGTCATGCCTTCGTCACGATGATTATCCCCAATGGAGTGGTAGCTCCGAGTATGTAAACTGTACCCAGACAGTTGTCTCCCAGAAGGGTCGCTTCTTCCCCAGCCAAGTGAATCTTCCCAGCAGAGATGTTGTTCTTTCCTCCCAGTGGAAATCGATGTGTAATCTCTCCTCGGCAGAGTTTGGTTGGGTTTCCGGCATTTATTTTGCCGGAATACTTTGTGATACCCGTTCATCCCCAACAGAGTTGTACCTGTCCTCGACAGTCGTGTGGATGAAGCAAGCTTATCAGAGCTTCCCCAGCAGGCTGAACCTGCATTTGCATTTGCATATATTATCATATTTGCATCTACCCAAGAAACGCGTAGCATTTCCATGTCGTATGGAGCATTGCGCCATTGTCAAACATACGCATTATGAAACATAAATCAGGTTGGTTAACCTTTTGCTTTCAGGTATGTTTCTCAGCAGGAGTATGAAGTTACAGTACAGATCTGTTACCAGACGATTGAGGTCTCGTCGTGAGACATATGACGATGCAGTTCTTGTTACTATTCCCCGCAGAGTTACCGGCTGAAGTTTCTCTTATCCGACCAGCGGAGTGTTTTTCTTCAGGTTTGCTGTCGCGGCGGCATTGCAGGGTTTCATAAATCAAAATTTCAGAAGTGGTCACTTGTTGTCGAAACGGGTGTCGGGCAGTTATTTTCAGAATATCCCCAGTGGAGTTAGCTACTGCAAAGAATAGGCAAAGAAGTTATATCCAAGTCAGTTTTCCCGTATGAAGCAGGCAGATGAATTTTCCTGTAAGAATCAGGCAGATGTGTTTTCCCGTATGAAGCAGGCGGATGTGTTTTCCCGTATGAAGCAGGCGGATGAATTTTCCTGTAAGAATCAGGCAGATGTGTTTTCCTGTATGAAGCAGGTGGACGAATTTTCCTGTAAGAATCAGGCAGATGTGTTTTCCCGTATGAAGCAGGCGGATGAACCTTCCTGTAATCAGGCAGATGACTTTTCCTGTGTTCAGGCAGATGATTTTCCCGTATGAAGCAGGCGGACGAAATTTTCCTGTAAGAATCAGGCAGATGGATTTTCCTGTAATCAGGAAGATGGAGTTTCCCGTATGAAGCAGGCGGATGAACTTTCCGGTATTCAGATAGATGATTCTCCCGTGATAGACAGAGTATGTGAGTTGTGTTCCGATATTTGACAAAAGTATTTTCCCCAATGAAGTCGCCGTGATTTCCTCGTGTTACTGTCCCCAGTAGAGTCCTCCTCAAAGTCATTTGTGGGTTGGGACCAATGGAGTCAGCTACTGCAGAGGTAGGCAGAGAAATGGTATTCAGATGATTTTCCTGTATGGAGCAGGCAGATGAACTTTCCTGTGTTCAGGCAGATGGACTTTTCCCGTATGAAGCAGGCGGATGGATTTTCCTGTGTCCAGGCAGATGGACTTTTCCCGTATGAAGCGGGCAGATGGATTTTCCTGTAATCAGGCAGATGACTTTTCCCGTATGAAGTAGACGGATGGGGTTTCCTGTGTTTAGGCAGATGATTTGCCTGTAGGGATAGGCAGATGAGTTCCCTGTGATTAGACAGAAATATTTCCCCAGCGAAGTCGTTGGGATTTTTCTGTGTTGACAGAATACAACGTCCTAACGTGAACAAAGTTCTATCCCCGCGATGATAGAATCTTTTTCGGGTTGATGAAAATGATCCCCAGCATGGTCGCTAATTTGTTTTCTCCGTGTTAACAGACGGCGGAGTTTTAACGTGGACAAAAGACGGGGTGTTTTGACAAGAGGGAGTTCAAAGCCTGGGGCGTTACACAGGCGGTTGACATTGAAATCAGATTTTGATATCAGATGATTGATCAGTTGGTTGCCGTAACAACCGGATTCAGTTGGTGGATGTTGTTTTCCAAGCAGTTTGTGCAGTTTATTTCAGCGGTTGGCAAGTTTCCGGGTTCTTGGTATTCAACCGTCTCGTACCTCGGTTGTTTGAAGGTCGTTCGCTCTTCACCCAGTCGGGTCCAAGCCGTTTGAATAGGGGCAGTTGTTGCACCCCAAAATTTTCTCAACCTTTTCTTGCCTGGTTTATGTTTCATTGCATTTCATTTGCATAGTCACATCATATACATAGGCTAATCATTTGCATATCATAGCATAGCATGCCTCCAACAAGGGATCAGGGTATCTATCAGAAGAAGAAGCCTATCTAGAGGTGTTATATGAGCTTAAGAGACCATCCAAGTCATCAGAAAAGGTTTGAAATCTTGAGAAGTTCTGGATGCCTACATAAGTCAAAATACAAGTTTCAAATGGATTCCTGGACAATATCAAACTTTTAGGGCTTCTCAATATCTTTAATTTGAGTACTAGAAGTCTTCAAGAAGATTTGTAGAACTCAAGTTATGGTTCTTGCAAGTTATGGGTCACCAGAGGACATTGAAATTTATCTATGAAAGTCACTTGACTTCCAAGCAATGTTTTCCCATCAAGGAGTTTTCAAATGGATTATTGGCCAACATAAGAATTGTAGGGCTTGATCTTACCTTTAATTAGAGTACTAGAAGTCCTCAAGAATATTTGTGGAACTCAAGGTATGATCTTGGCAATCCAGGGGTATTTTGGGAAAGTTGAATTATAAGTCATTTTTCAACATAGGTCAAAATCTCTATCTTCCACTCCTCAAATGAAGAAATGTTCAACATGAGATGTGTTTAGAATGATGATTTTAGGCTAGGTAAGAAGTCATGAGGATTTTAATGGGCTTGTATCACAAAGTTGCCCAAAATGGCCTAAAAAGGGAGATTTTTCAAATGATTGAAAGGAGGAAAATTGGGATTTTTGAGATGTGAGGCATACACATGGCATATGGGTAGTAATTTTGAATGGAAATTGGATTTCAAACACATTGGCAATGTCACAATTTTGAGATGAGCCATGGTTTTATGAGTTGCTTTGGAAAATGCTTTCTTACATCATAAGTAACATATGCAAAACCATTTTTAAGATCATAACCAAGGTCTTAACCCTTACCAATCCATTCAATATGTCATTAGAGGAGAATTTGGATCAAAATCAGGTGTTGAAGCAAGCTGAATCATGACTGTCATGGGTGAACTTATCATGGTAATTTCAAGTGCATGAGAATTTCAATATCTCACATAGACCATTCCAGGGCATTCTAGATGATTCCTACATGTTCTATATAAGGATTATAAATAATTTAGTTAGTTTTTTTTTTGGTGAAGATTGAGAGAGAATTGAGAGATAGAATTTTGAGTTTGCACCTTGCAAAATAGAATCGGTTATACCAATTGGAGCATTATCAAAGCAAATTCGTGCATTCAGTAGCTTTATCTTGAGTTGTTGAGTGAATTCAGAGGGATTTCTGGCCAAGATTGCTGAAGAATCAAGAAAGAGCACTTTGAGTTTCAAGCTTGCATTTGAAAATCGTATTTGGTGATTCAAGAGGATTCAACATAATTGATTGCATACAGAAGCTCTATCAAGCATCATTGATAATATATGGAAGGTTTTGGAGTGTGGCTTAAAGGATTCATCACTCTGTTCATCAGAATTTCACAGGTATGTAAATCTCATCGTGCAGCTTAATATAGGTATAATTGCTAGGTTTTAGATGGTTAGATTCATTGTAGATCATGGCTAGGTCGTTTCTGGTAAGGAAATTCAATGCTTAGAGACAAAATTAGGTTGGACCAATTTTCTGTTGAAGCATATATCTGGCTGTTCTTGATGATGTAGACTTGTTTAGATAGTGAGAATCCATCAGTGAAGTGTGTAGATGATCCTAGGCCCTTCAATTTTGAGATTGGTGAGGATTAAATTTTGAGCTTGTTCTGAGTTGTCTATCGTGTTTTGAGATGGAGGATCATTCAATGCAAATGGAGGGCATGGTTAGATTCAGGGAGAAAAAACGGGCAAGATGATGTATTCATGTGTAGGTTTTGGTGAGTATTTATGGAGATAGCAATTGGGGACGACGGTGGCGCCACCTCCGGCCACCGTCTGGTTCACTTTCCCTCCCAGGTTTAAATTGGGGAAGATGACTTTCTGGCCATAGGATTAGGGAAGACCTTTGACTCAGATACCCATCCAAGGGCCACGATACATTCTCATTTTGTGAAGAAACTCTGAATCCCCCCTCAACGCACCGTTTCACTTAATGTTTGGCTTTGGGCCTATGGGTACATTGCTATCCACACTCCCTTCTAGGCCTAGCTTGAGAAATACATGTGATTCGCTTGCTATTCAGCACACGCGTTTTCCATTTTCCTTTCATTTTCCACTTTATTTTTTGTTAATTGGTTTGGGCTTAGGAGAACTTGATAAGCGCACCCCCAACTTGGCCCAGTCTGGAGAAATAACTGAGTTTAATTGCTATTTGACACGCCTGTTTGTCAATTTCCTCTTATTTCCTTTTATTTTTATGTTTTACATATGATTAGAAATAAATTCATAACAATTTGAAAAATAATCCTTTTAGGATGGGATTTTTTTTCCTAGTTCCCTTAGGACCTCTAGAAAATTATGAAACTAAAAAAATATTAATTTCATGCGTTTTATATTTTTTGGTATATTTTACAATTTTATTGCTTTCATTTTACATTTGTTTGATACTTCATTTTTCTGAATTTAGTATGAGAGATTGGTGCATGATTTTTGATTGATTTTTGTGAGGTTGATTATATTAGGGAAGCATGTACCCTTAGAAATTTTGTTATATTTTTGTGACTAAAACTTAGGTTAGTTTGAGAGGTGGATAGAAGAGGTATTAGAATTAGGGTTTCACAACACTTAGGTGTAGTTTAGGGCACAGTTTGGGGACCTAGGGTTTGATTTAGGCCTTGGGGTTTATATGGGGTATTGGGTATAGGGTTAGGTTCCCTTAGAAATTAATATAGGATTTTATATTGAGTATTACTATTTTCTTTGATTTTTTCAATTTGAGTGGTAATTGTGTGTTTTCCCTCTTGGGCATTTTGCTTGTTTGTTTGGTTTGGGCTATTTCAATTGGGCTTGGGGCTTGGGCTTTTCTTGTTGGAGATTATGAAGACATTGAAGATGAATGGAGACAAAGGATGGAGCTTGGAGCATGAAGATTCTTCTCCTTGAAGGTGGCTTAGGAGATAGGAAATGTAGGAAGAGCTCTAGATTAGATTGATTTCTTCTTGCAAACATAGAAAGCATCTTGTGCTTCTATTCCTCCCTATGACACAAAGTCCTTCTAAGGTATTCATATCCCTACTTTGTAGGGATAAATGACATGCTTTAGAAGTAGAACTTTTAGGGAACCTTTCCCCTACAATGCTAAGTGCTTATAGGCTTCCTTTGGTTGTCAATAAGCTGTTTAGCATTTCAACTTAATTTGATAATTGATTCTCTTCTGGAGTGGTGGTATTGAAGATGGGAACCTATTGAAGAATGAAGTTCATTGAAGATTGATAAAGATGAAGCTTGTGCCTGTCAAAGATAGTTATTTGTTGAAGCTAGGGTTTTGCTGCTGTTTGAAGCTGTCTACTGGTTGAGGTTCATGCTTGCTAGAGCTTGGAGATTTTTGGAGACAGGAGCTTATCTAAAGCTTGGGGATCATTGAAGAGTGAAGATGGGGTCTTGCTTGAGGTTGTTACTGTCAACTTGTTTTGCTGTTAATCAACTGTAGCTGTCAGAGCTGTTGCTGTTTGAGCTGCTTACTGTAGGAGCTGGTGTTGCTGTCAGAGCTGGTGTTGGGTTTTATTTCTTTTTCTGTATTGATTGTTGGTCTGTACAGCTTGCCCCCTTTAGGCTTGAAGTGAATACTGTTTCATTTTTCCTGTTGTTTTCCCAGGTTCGAGGTTGAGTGGGACTCCCTTGCCTCGCTTGTATTGCTGCATTGCATGCATTTTATTGTATTTGCTTGCTTTCTTTTCTGTTTATCTCCTAGGATCTCTGATTTCCTCTGTGCAGGAGGGAATTATGACAGACATTAGGATTTTAACCCATGCATGACAACATTAGGGTAGTTTTGCTTCCCATTTTCAACCCTAGGCTTTTTAGAGCTTCTTTCTCTTCTTATCTCAAAACAACTCAAAAATACAGTAATAGGGTTAATCGATGTCGTACGTTACGAGCCTTAAGCTATTTGAGAAAGGGTTGCTGGAGAGCTTCTTTCTAGTAGTCTGGCTGCTTAGTGTGGCACGCTCTGGGTGACATGCGACGTAGTCACTCTCAAATCATAGTCTCTAGTGCGTTAGAGATTGCACACAAACTAAAAAAACACTTCTTTCGTAAAAGATTCAAAACAAACATCAAAGTGTCATTTTTGTCCGCTTGGACTCTTAATCAAGAAAAACCCTTTCATAAGGTAATAAAAAACAGTCAGACAAACCTGTGTCTTCCGTGGCCCGAACTACGTTTGTTCTGATCTTTCATGCTGTATGAAAGTACGTAGGCATAGGATGTCGTATCCTAGCGAGCAACCTTCCCCTCCTTTCCGTAGGTAGGCGAACTACGTTGACTCTGATTTCTCGTTCCAGACGAGAATACGTAGGCATAAAATGCGATACTTTGCTGAGTCATTTTCTTTTCTTTTAACCCCAGACCTGTAGAGTAGATAGAATAACAATTCGTACTAGAAAACAAGCGTGGATCCCGTCGAATACGACAGACGTGAGGGGTGCTAATACCTTCCCCTTGCGTAACCGACTCCCGAATCCAGGATTTGGTTGCGATGGCCATTCCTTTCCCGTTTTGCGTTAGGTTTACTCTGAGCGTTTCCTTTCCCTCCGTTGGGATAAATAACGCACGATGGCGACTCTTCTGTCATAGCCGGCGCCGATTTTCGCAGTAGCGACAAGCTCCTAGGCGCATGCAGCTGCAAGAATTGTCTCAAGGGAACAATGAACCTTTCAGGAAGTATGTTCAGAGATGGAGAGAATTTTCTTCTAGAGTGCAACCACCGCTTCTAGACCGAGAGTTAAATGGCATGTTCGTAAACTCCTTGCAGAGCTCGTACTTCGAAAGAATGCTTGGAGTTGCACCAAATTTCTCTGAATTGGTAAGGGCAGAAGAGTGCATCGAGTATGGCGTTAAAATTGGAAGAATTCAGAATGTTTCAAGCAGTCAGGCTGGTGAAACCGAATCTCTCTGTAGCTTTCAAGCTGAAAATGAAACCGTGGTCAATGCAATCATGACATATGTTGGGTATCCTCAAGATGAATCGGTGAAATCTGTTGGTTCTTCGTCTTCTCAGCGGTTAGTATCCTCTGTGTCTCGTTATTCTGGACAGACAATTGTACCTAGGGCACCACATCGGGAACCTTATGTCGCTCCTCTTGCAAATCCACGAGCCTGTGGCCGAGGTTATCAAAATCAGCGTCAGAATCAGAACCGACCTCGTAACAACTTGGAACGAAGGAATGCTCCTTCTCATCCAGTGCCTGTGCCGTATAGCCAGATTCTACCACATTTGATTTAGAATTCTTTGGTGGAACCCAAAGCTCTTAAGCCCGTGCCAGAGCCTTACCCTCCTGGGTACAATCCCCATGCTCAGTGTGGATACCATGGTGGATCCCCGGGGCATTCAACTGAAGATTGCAAAGCTTTTTAGGAAAAAGTGCAACAGTTAATCGACAAAGGGTGCATTTCCTTTCCAGAAGGAGTTCTGGTTGTGCATGACAACCTCTCAGTGGTCTGAGCTTGCAGATTCAGAGGGTTATTTCCAGAAGCCAGTGGTCTAGACAGGCAGACGTCGTCAACATTGGCAGTTCTCAGACTTTTTATCATTTGCATCTGTAGTTTCCTTTCTGTTAGTTACTACTTGCTGTTAAACATTGTTTGTTTTGAATGGTAATATTGATAAAGTGACTATGCATTTTTCTGAATTAATCATGTCGCTGTCACTCATTTATTGCATTGCACTGACACTTGCATTTTATTTACTCCACTTTATCACTATGATTAGCAAAGATTGGAGGGAGGATGACGAAACTGAATACTCATAACTGATGATCGTATGCTTTCGGATAAAACCCTGCCTATGATGTACAGGCATTGTTTCAAATCCCCTAAACACAGGAGATATAAGGAGTTAGTCCCTCGTTAGCCACTTCGAGCCGAGAAGTAGGAGTTTCTTTCGGACTTTTAAACCCTCTCATCTTAACCCGGGGCAGGGTAGTCGTCAGTTAGCTTGACCGAGCGTTCAAGTCTTATAGAGGAGTGTTGCCTTTAGAGGACCAATCATAGTTTATTCCTCTCCGGAGGTCGTACCTCGTCAACCGCAGTGGTTAAACTTCACCAATCAGGAGTGAGACAGTTATAACCCTTTCAGAGCAAGCAAGACAACCAGTGTCACACGACTTGTTCCAAGCAAAAGAAAAAGAAAAAAGAGAGAGCACACTAAGTAAAAAGAAAAAAAAGCTGGAAAGCAAATACTTAGGCAAAAAATCAGGGCATCCCGTTGGACTTCAAAAGAAATAAAAAAGAACTCAAAAGAGTCAGTCCAGGCAAAAATTAGGGAATCAAATGAATAAAATGAAAGGATCTCAACAGAAAAATCCTCAAACAAGGACAAAGTCGTGTGGATACAGACACCGAAAACAAAAGAGGAGTAACTATCACTCCGAAAACCTTGCGAGTTCCTTAACCATTGTTCCTAACATTCCTCGAAGAAGCGAGCGCTCGTGCTAGGTTAACTGAACATTAGGATCAGAGATCATCACGTAGAAGGGGTGGGTACGAATCATAACTTGAGCCTAATATCCCTTGTTTCACGGACCGTGAACCCGGCCATGATACAACCCTTAAAAGACCTAATTGAGGCAGGGTTTATTCTGAAAGCGCATTACGATAAGGTTGAGTAACCTGACTCCTACATGATTTGTTAATCATATCCTTGTTGTGTTTTTCACTGATCAAATCAGCACTACGTTTGAACTGTTGGTTCATTCGTCACTCACTATCATGACACGTAAATGAGTGACAACATTTTTTTTCAAAATCTGCATGAACACTACATTAAAATTACCATTCGTGAATAAACAATTTTAAATTGCAGGTCAGTAGTTGATATGAAGGAATTCCAACAGGGAATAGTCAGTCAGGACTGAATCGTTAGCAGTCTGGATCAGAATGGTATACTGCGAAGCCCTGTGAATCTGGGGCATTAACTTCCAGTGGGTTTGGAATCAGTCAGTCTGAGGACAAGTCCCGAAGGATCGGTTGATTACGGGACAGCTTGTTCGAGAAGCAGTTGATCAGAAGTGAATCTTCTCGAGACCCAATCAGGGGCAGTTATCCAGAACTCCTGTGATTTGAGGGCAGATCCCTCCAGTGTTCAATCAGGGCAGGTTAAGTCGCTCAACGCTCGTTCAGGGGCAAGCTACTTCAGAAGTATATTGAAACCAGCCATGCTGAGAGTTGGTTAGTTGAGGATGAATCCTTCCGTTGTACAGATGTCGGAGCAAGCCATCTCGAGGTCGCCTCGTGGCAAGCTGATTTCTGTTCAGAATGAATTTTCCCAAGAGTCGGATTGGGGCAAGTTGAATTGCACTGGGGCAAGTTGTTCAAGCGAGTTTGTTCACCCCAGAAAGAGTTGAGTGTCGGGGAATCGTGTCATTACCCTACCAAAAAACCTGAACCTTCTGAAAAAGCCTTGCTGCCATTGGATTGTTATCCTACAGCCTAAGCTTGTTACTTACCGTGTAACCAAAGTCATTTCCAAAGCCCAGTTCTCGCATGGAAAACCTATAAAGCCTAGTCCTCGTCTGGCAAACCTGTAACCAGTTCTCGCCTGGTCCACCTTTTTCAGAATACCAGTTCTCGTCTGGTGCGTGTTAGCTTTTAAATCAGTTCTCGCCTGGTCCACCTTTCTCAGAATACCAGTCCTCGTCTGGTGCGTGTCAGCTTTTAAACTAGTTCCCGTCTGGTCGCCTTTTCCTTGACCCACTGTTTAACTAGTTCTCGTATGGCTAACGCAGTTTTAAAGTCCAATTCTCGTCTAGCAAACCAGCAATCAGTTCCCGTCTGATATCCAAAACTGAGAAGTCAGTTCTCGCCTGACAACTTAAACCCTTTTGCCACCAGTTCTCATCTGGTAGTCTACCCTCGAATGATAGTTCTCGTCTAGTATGTCCCCTTCAAATCCACTTTTGTTGGTAACCAGAAATAAATCCCTATCACCATAAACCTATCCCTAAACTAGAAAAAGCCTAATTGTACCTGGCCCGATATTCCCGGTGACATGTGCTATCACGTTCCCTGACACGAGGCTCGAATGATCTCGTTTCTCCATGATTGGTGTTCTGTATTCCCTTAGGGGGTGATGTTGTTAAATCAGGAAATTTTCTTCAGCAGAGATGTACAGTTAAGATTGACTCTCCTCAGCTGTTTGAGGTTGCAGCAAGTTGAGATTGCACTTGTCCTTTATCATATCAGGGTCCAGATTATCCTCAGAAGGGCGAGATTGATATCCCCGGCAGAGTGTAGCCATCCTCGGCAGATTGATTGTGCATTCCCAACGGTTTAGGATCGAAGTTCTCCCTGACAAGCGGATTTGGGTTTATTTCCCCAGCACTGGGTCAGGGTGCAGTTTCTCGTAGGAGACTGTTCACAAGTGTTCAGCCCTCGATAGCGCATATTGAAGTCTCCAGCGGAATTGAAAGTCCCCCACAGAGTTGTATTTTCCCCGGCAGATAGGAGTGATTCCAGCATCCGGTTACCCTCCTCAGCCGAGTTTGCAGTTCCCCAAGGGAGCCGAGTCCTTGGAAGCTGTTGAAGCCATGATTGGTTCTCTCCAGTAGAGTGTTGAATAGCTGATGCTGTTTTCCCCCATCGGAGTCGTTTTCTCCCGGAAAGCTTTGTCGTGAAGGCCGTGCAATTTATTTATGCGATTGATATCGTTCCCTCGACAGTTTGTGGTTTGAATACCCAGTTGAGCGGGTCCAAGTTCTCGTAGAACTTTGTTCCCCTGCAGCAGTCAGCTGAAGTTCGTTCCCCAGGCGGAATCCAATTGAGATTGGTGTGACTTCTTCTCCTCGGCGGGATGATTCCTTCCTCCACCAGAGTGGTTCTTTCTCCTTGACAGGAGGATTCTCCCTTCAGCATTTATTTTGCTGATGGGGTCGTAGCATTTTGCATGATTGCATAACATTTACCCTAAACGCGTAGCATTTCCACCGTGTGGAGCATTGCGCCATTGTCAAAGCATATGCATACGAAACATGAGCTAGGGCGTTACCGTTCTTGTTTTGCAGGTGTTCCTCCGCAGAATGGTTTGATCAAGATGATTCTTGAATTCCCCAACGAAGTTATTTATAAGATGATTCTTAAAATCCCCAGTGAAGTCGCCAGTGTTGGTTGCTCAAGTTGATGCTTAGAGTCCCTGGCAGAGCGTTTTCTCAGGATAATTCCTGAAATCTCTAGCATAGTTATTGGTTCAGGACAACTCTTGAAGTCCCCGGCGGAATTATTTGTCCAAGATGATTCTTGAAATCCTCAGTAGAGTTGATTCACCCAGAATGATTTCTGGATCCCCGAAGCAGAGTTACTTGATAGTTCTCCAGAATCCCCAGCGGAGATGTGTCATCCCCAGCAGGTTTTAAAAAGAGAAGTTGAAATTTCCTTGAAGACTTGATTATTGAAGTCCGGCAGCGGTGCCAAAACCCCAGACTTACTGATGAAGTCCGGCTGCGATGTCGAAGCAGTTTGCCTAGCTGACGCAGGGTGCCTGACGGAAAAAGATTGTATATCCTTAGTGGTTCATGATGGATTAAGGATCCCATTTTAAGACTTACTGATGAAGTCCAACTTTGATGTCGAAGCAGTTCCCTCAGTTGATGCAGAGTGCCTGATGGTAGAAGTTTGGATATCCCTATTTGGTTCTTGATTGACCGAAGATTCTATTTCAGACTTACTAACGAAGTCCGGTTGACGCCCGAGATGTTCTTTGAAATGCCCGACGGCATAATTAACTTGATTGTTAAAAGGTTCCTAATGACCTGATGAGTCCCGAGGAATTCTTCTGCTGCCGTGCCGCAGAATGCCTGACGGCAATATCAGCTATGTATCACCGGTTACCGAGTGACCAGTGATCCCTTGATGACTTGAGGAAGAAGCTGCAGCGAAATCTAATAATCATCCCGACAGAGATTTAAAAACTAGCCCTCCTTCACCAGTTACCGAGTAACCAGTGATCCCTTATTGACTTACTGATGAAGTCCGACAAAGATATTGTCGACGTGCCTAGCGACACGATGAGTCCATAGGTGACAATAAGGAATTCTTCTGCAGTGGCGCAGAACGCCCGACGACAAAATCAGCCATCATTCGCCAGTTACCGAGCAACCAGTGATCCCTTATTGACTTACTGATGAAGTTCGACAAAGATGTTGTCGACGTTCCTAGCGACACGATGAGTCCATAGGTGATGATAAGGAATTCTTCTGCTATGATGCAGGATACCTGACGGCATGATCAACCATCCATTGCCAGTTACCGTGTAACCGGTGATCCCTTGATGACTTGAGGACGAAGATCTACAGCAAAATCAGATGATCATCCTGATGGAGATTTGAGATTAGACCCTTCACCAATTACCGTGTGACCAATTCCTCAGCAGAGTTGCTGTGCAACTGTCATGCCTAGTTTTTGAAGATGTGCCTACCAATCAAAGTATCGTTTACCTGTGCGGTGGCAGATCCCCTATTTCCGTGTAACCAGTGATCCCTCGATGTTTTGAGGATGCAATGATATCAGATAAATTAGAGAATCATCCTGACGGAGATTCAGATCAGTGTTTCTCCAGCTAGTTGTCGTGCAACTATTATTTCAGTTTCCGAAGATTTGTCCCATCAGAGTACCGTGTACTTGCGTAGTTGGCAAATTTCCGGGTTTTTTGGTATTCAACCGTCTTTTACCTTGATTTTTTGAGAGTCGTTCGCATCTCACCCAGTCAGGTCCAAGCCGTTTGAATAGGGGCAGCTGTTGCACCCTAAAATGTGCCCAACATTTCTTCACCTAGCTTATGTTTCATTTCATTCACATTAGCATTATCATTTGCATTTCATTGATATGTATGCAGGAGATCAAGAGGTATGATTACCAATTAAGAGCTATACAAGCCTATGAGGCTAGCTAAGAAGGTTATTCAGATGTTCAAGGGTTGATATCCTTGCCAGAGAAGTCTAAGATCCTCAGAGAGAGTGATTGAAGCCAAGTGTGTAGGTCTCCTAACTTGAGAGTTGTGGAAAGCCATCAGATGATTCTGAGGCCATGAGTTGGACTTGAGGTCTTGAGAGATCTCATGAGAAGTGTTGAAGATCACTTTGAGGCCTAGACAGGTCATTGTTCAAGAATAAGAAGCCTCAACCATGATTGGTAGAACTAGGGTTTGACTGGGTCAACCCTAAGTCAACTGATGATTTGGAGAAGGTTGAGACCTAATTCAAGAGCCATGTAATAATGGATTGATACATTGAGATGTTATAAGGATGATTCCAAGATTAACTCATCATGATTGAAGAGTTTGAGAAGTTTCAGGTTAGGGTTTCTAAGACTTGACAGTGTAAAATCCTCTGGCTTGACCCCTGACTTCAAGACTATTTAACTCAAGATATGATTGTCATCTCATCTTGACCCCAACATGATTGTTTTAAGGCATGATCTTAGATTTAATTTGAGTACTAGAAGTCCTTGATAGGGTTTATAGAACTCAAGTTATGAGCCAGACAAGTTACAAGTCATCTAAGGCATGTGAGTTTGGAGCTTGAAAGTTACCCAACTTGCATGACACTTTTGCCCTATAAGGATGATTCCTATGAACTTTTGGTAAACATGAATGTTGTTCCTTATCCTCGTAGCTTTCCATAGAGTACTAGAAGTCCATGATTGGATTTGTAGAACTCAAGATATGGCTTTGACAAGTCAAGGGTATTTTGGGTATTTGGGCATTACAGGTCATTTTGAATCATAAGTCAATTTCACCATCTTGCAAGCCTCAAATGAAGTTTTGTTCAACATGAAAGTTGCTCAAAATGATGTTTTTAGCTTGGCCAAGTATCAATAGTCCATTGATATGGATTATATCTAGCATTGGTTGAAGAAAATTCACATAAAGGCCATTTTAATGAATAAAAAGGTGAAAAATTAAAACAATTGGTAATTGAATGATTTCAAGCCAAATTTGTACTCATTTTGATTGGAAATGATATTCTAAACACTTTGGCATTATTAGAATTTTCATTTGGGGCTTGGTTCATGGTGTTCCAATTTGTGACTTCATGAATAAGCTACATATCCCAAAATCTTACCATTAAGCTCCAAACCAACTTTCACAAGCCAAAGTCCAAACCTTACCTTGGGATCCAAGCCTAAGGAGTACTTAAGTGATCTACTCCAAACCAAAAAAAAAACTCCTCACAATTTTCATTTTTCATTTTCAAGAATTCTCTCACTCTCTCAATTCTCTCAATTTTCTTCATTCTCCAAACCCTCACCCATAGCTCCTTGTCATTGATCCATTGATTTTTCATTGAAATCAATGGAATCTTGAGTATAAACCTCCACTCACCATCATTATAGGATCAAGATTCATAATCAATTTTCGTGAAAATTGAAGTTGGATATTGGAGTGTAAGTTGGAAGCACTTATTCGGAGCAATTCGGATTCGAAGTGTTCGATCTTCATCTTCTTGCAAGAATTATTGTGGATCTTGAAGTTTTCCGTATAATCTTGTTTGGATCTTTGCAAATTCACTTGATCAACGATCACCGGATCAAATCTCCGATCCGTAGGTTGGTGTTCCGATTTAATTTAACCATTTGATTGTTGTTTTTTAATGGCATTAAAATTCTCTTTTGTGTGCTGTTTGATTTTAATTCATATAAAATAGAAAAAATGCTTAGAAAAATATGAGAAAATTTTGGGATGATTCTTATCATGTCTATGATCTTTGTGCGCAATTGGATTTTAGTTTAGTTTAATTTTCAATTTGATTTCTTTTTTCTCCTTTAGTTGGATAATAAAATGTCAAAAACTGCATAGTTTCTTGCCCATTTTTGTTCTGGAGTTTGGTATAGAATTTGGACTTAATTATTTTCTGGTTTGTTATAGACATATTAAGGAACTCCCAGAAATTTTTAGGTTAATTTTTAGGTAGCTTTAGGTTCTATTTTGAACTAGATCTTTAGAGGCTTCCCTACTTGATTTCCCTTTTGACCATTTTTGGTGTGTGATTTCTTTAGTGCCTTTAAGCATAGTTTTAGGCTCTGGTTTTTCTACTATAGATATCTAACATGCTTAGGTTCCCCTAGAAATTTTCTTAGGATTTTAGAATTAGTTTTGGTTTTTTATATTGAATTAATACTTAGGCTAATCTTAACATGTTCATAACATAGCCTTTCCTTTTGATTGATTTCATTGATGACTTTTAGCATGGGATAAACTTTTCATTCCTTTTGATTGTTGTTATATACACATTGATGTTTCCTTGTGATTTTTATCATGATTTTTAGATGATTTTAAATAAGCTTTTAGTGTAGTTGTTTAGGAGTAACTTTCAACTAGTTCCCCATTTTACAAATTAACTTCAGTTTAGGCGATCCTAACTTAGAAAGTTTCATAGATTAACAATATTGTAAATAGTCATTAGATGATTCTAAATAATGTAGTACTTTCTTGATAGATTAGTAAGTAGGTAGAGATCTCTTTAGAACTTTGCCATAGCCTTGATAGAGCTTTTGATGCCCCTAGCTTAGGTGAACCTTGTAGCTAGCTTGTAGGGTTTCTCTAGAGTGCTGTGTTGCCTTTTTTCCCCTATGTGATTTCTTCCTTGGGCTTTTCCTTACATTCTTTATTCAAGTCTTGAAGAGGATCCCTCCTGGGAGAGCCTAATCCTTCCTTTGTTTGGATTCTGTGCATTCCTCAAGAGGTTGAGCCTTGAATTGACATTCCCCAGTATAGTCCATTCCTTTGGTTTGTACTATCTTTATCCTTCAAGTCTTGATGAGGAGCCCTCTTGGGAGAGCCTAATCCTTCCTTTGGTTGGATTCTGTGCATTCCTCAACAGGTTGAGCCTGAGATGGACATTCTGTGTTGATACACTTTAAATCAGTTACCCTTAGATTGATATCTAGGACTAATACCCAGTCTTTTCTGTCCTATTGACATAGGATCCCTCTTGTGAGAGCCTAATCCTTCCTTTGGTTGGATTCTGTGCATTCCTCAAGGGGTTGAGCCCATGATGGACTCTGGTATTGATATACCTCTAACCTAATGCAGCCTGGGATGACTTCCTTGTTGCTCATTATGGTTTCTCTCCCTTGTTTGATTTGCTTGATGCATTAAAATAAGTTCATGTTTAGATTCTTTAAGCTAGGAGCATGATTGCATGAGAGGTTGAGTTTCTCCCTCTGCTTGTATTTTTACTGTATGGCTTTGCTTGCGGGTATTCGGTAGAGCCCTGCTCCCTTGCCTATGTGTTTTGTGATTTGCTTGATGGCATTTTATTTTTTCTGTATGTTTGCAGTTATTCATATCTGGCTTGAGGTTGAGACGAGCTTGTGGAGGCTGCTGCCCCACACACATTTCCTTCCTCACTTGCATTGCATGCATTTTACAGTTGATTCCTTTACTGTTTACTGTTTAAGCTGATGCTTTATCTGTTTCTGTATCCCCTTGGCATGTTCCCTAGGAATCTCACTTCCTTTGATAAGGAAGTGATGATAGAACTTTAGGTTGAAACCTATGCATGACAACTTCTAGGAGATCCATGTTTCAAACTTCAACCATAGGATGAATCCTTGGCATGACAACATTAGGACTTGATAGTCTCCCCGTAGTTGTCCCTCTCTCATCTCATCTCAAACAACAAGTAAAAAACGTAATAAAGGCAAGTTAGTATAGGATTGACTCTCGCAGGGGACGTTGGATCCCCGAATTGACTCGCATAAGGTACGTTGGATCCCAGGAAACTATCAAGTCCCCAGCAGAGTCGCCAGCTGTCGCTACCACGAAAATAAGGTGCCGGCAAAACAGAAGAGTCGCCACCTTTCGTTATTTATCCCTCAGAACGGTAAAGGAAACGATCGGAAAAACCTGACGAAAAGGTATAAGACAAGGTCGTCGCAACCATTGTCCGGGTTTGGGAGTCGGTTACATAAGGGGAAGGTATTAGCACCCCTCACGTCCATCATACTCGATGGGATCCACGCTTGTTGTGTTTATCTGACGGGCTTATTTACTATCTACCTATCAAGGCTGGTCTGAAAAGAAAAGAAAATGACTCGGCAAAGCGTCGCACTTTATGCCTACGTATTCTCATCAGAGAATTAGAAATCAGAGTCTACGTAGTTGGGCTAACTACGGGTTACGGGGAAGGTGGCTCGCTAATACGTCAGTATTGTGCCTACGTACTCTCAACAGGCTTGAGAGATCATAGCTTACGTAGTTCAGGCTAATACGGATTACGGGAATTCAGATTCATCTGTTTTTTCGAGTGGGGTTAACAAACAGTTCCAGCAGTTTGGCATACGCGGCTCGACCCTTGGAGACTTAGGCGTTACCGTTTGCGGTAGAACTGAGAGTTAACGACACTCTTTTCTTCATAAAAGCTTCCTTTGAATTATGGGCCCACGGGGCAAAAAGGTTTGAAGTTTGTTTTCTGTCTTTTACGGAAGAACTGTTTTTTAGTTGTCTGTAGTTTGTACAGCACTAGAGACTATGACCTGGGAACGAATGCATCGCATATCGTCCAAAGGACGTATACTAAACATTCTAGACGATTGAGAGGAGGCCGCTCAATTGTCATTACCCAAGTAGCTTAAGGCTCGTAACGCGCCTATACTAACTTGCCTTTATTACGTTTTTTACTTGTTGTTTGAGATGAGAAGAGAACGAACTCTATGGGGAGACTATCAAGTCCTGATGTTGTCATGCCAAGGATTTATCCTATGGTTGAGGTTTGAAACAGGGAACTCCTAGAAGTTATCATGCATAGGTTTCAACCTAAAGTTCTAATCATCACTTCCTTATCAAAGGAAGTGAGATTCCTAAGGGATCATGTCAATGATAACCAGAAACAGATAAAGCATCAGCTTAAACAGTAAGCAGTAAACGACTGTAACATGCATGCAATGCAAGTGAGGGAGGAAATGTGTGTGGGGAATCAGCCTCCACAAGCTCGTCTCGACCTCAAGCCAAGTATGAATAACTGCAAAAATACTAGAAGAAAATAGAATGCCATCAAGCAAACCACAAACCACATAGGCAAGGGAGCAGGGCTCTACCGAATACCCGCAAGCAAAGCCATACAATAAAAATACAAGCAGAGGGAGCAAATCAACCTCTAATGCAATCATGCTCCTACTTTAACACAATCTAAACATGAACTTATTCTAATGCATCAATCAAATCAAACAAGTCACAACAATACAGTTAGACAGAAAGCAAACAGACAGGAAAGAAAGCAGATCAACAGCTTCCACAGCTTCACAGCAAAGCAGTCCTCTGACAGCAGCTCAGTCTCAGTCTGTAACTGTTCCTCAAGGCTTTCATCTTCAATAGCAAGTTTCAACTTGCTTCTTCAAGCTTTCACTGCATCAGACATAAGTATCAACTTGTTCTTCATCTTCTTCAAGCTTCAGCTCTTTCTTCATCCTCAATTGATCTGCTTCACACAAGTGTCAACTTGTTCTTCTTGATCTTCAAGCTTCAGCTCCAATGGCAGTCTTCAAACAAAAGGGAAGTGTAACCTCTAGCAAGGGAGAAAGATTCATCTAACAAGAGCAAGGTGGGGATAGGGAGAAGCAAAGTGAAGACCAAAGGTCACCTCTAAGCACTCCACCATCAAGGAAAGGAACCCTCAAAGGTTCTACCAACTTGTGAGGAGCCACACATCCTACCAAAGGAGGGATGGGGCCTTCATAATGGGACCTTACATCATATGGAGGAATGGAAGTGATCAACACCTTCCATGTTTCATGAAGGAAGAAAATCTATTCTAAAGGGATCTCCCTGAAAACCCTAATTCTTAACCCTAAACAAACTACACCAAAGGGAGAGAAATCTTCAAGTCCAAGCTCCACTATGCACTCCACAGCAGCCCACACAAGTCTTCATCATCATCCAAGAGCAAGATAAGCAAAACCCTATTCTAAGGGAACTAATGAAATCATTCTAGTTGAGTTAGCAAGTTAGGATCACCTAAAACCTAGTATTAGAGTTAATTCTACCTAAAATACTAAAATCAATTATAAAATCCTACAAAAATAAATATGGGAACCTATGTCAATCATGACTCTACCATGTTAATTCCAGAGATCAAATCCTCAAATAAGACCTAGAAATAAATTCTACACTACAAGGTACTAAGCTTAAACCCTAAAAGGGAGCACCTAAAGTTTCAACCTAAAAGCAACACCTAATTTCATCACAAAAATGTGATAAAAATACTAGAGGAGAATACATGTCTAAGCTAATCACATACAAAAAATCAAGCCAAAACTCATCACCAAGTGATCACACTAAATTCACCAAACAGAGGTATCAACCATGGTAATTTTATTATCAAATAAAATGTAAAAAAATGCACAAAAATTGAAAATGCATGATTTTCCTAATATTTTTATTCAATAAAATTCTAGATTCAATCATGAATCAGGGGGAAAAACCTGGAATTAATTGACCTATTTTTCTATTTTTTATGAA
The DNA here is from genome assembly GCA_963859935.3 of Lathyrus sativus. Taxonomy (NCBI): domain Eukaryota; kingdom Viridiplantae; phylum Streptophyta; class Magnoliopsida; order Fabales; family Fabaceae; genus Lathyrus; species Lathyrus sativus. The sequence continues at coordinate 138,371,374 of OZ012736.1, read as the reverse complement.
TTATTGTCAAACTAACATGAAATGATGAAATTAAAAGAAAAACAAAAGAAATTAATAAACTTGCGTGGCAAATAGCAACTCTGATCAGTTCAAATTCTGGGTTGGGCCAGATGGGGGGTGTGGATATCAATCCAAGCGCTAGGCCCATTTACTTCAGTTAAGTGAAACGGTGCGTATTGGCTTCAGGGTCCAAGGCTAACTTTCAAAGCAATCGTGGTCGTGGATTCCATGGACTTGGTCAAGCTTCAGTGATGATCCAACGAACACAGCTCATCGTCCTCATTCAAATGTTCAGTCATGGAGGGAAACCAGATGGTGGCCTGAGCAGTGGTGCCACCGTCTTCTCCGGTGAAGACCAACACACAGTTCATAAAAAATTACAAAATGATACATCATCTTGTCCAATTTTTCATGCTGATCATGAATCCAGCCTTAGAATCATCTAAATCTCCATGGATTTTCAAACCCGATAGCTATTCCAAAATACCCCTCAATCTTGAATCTCATCAGAACTTCAATTAAATGCACAGGAATGATCCTTATCTCATGGTGATCATCTTACACTATAGGATCTTGATTATCAATCTAAGAATTGCAAGAATTCAACTTCAACAGAAAATGATCCACATCCTAACTTGTCTCTAATTCCCAAATTGATCAGCTCAAATCCATCTATACATCATCCAGATCCTAACCACCTATAGATTTCTATCTATCTCCTCCTAGATTATGCACAAAAACAAAATGTACCAACCTGTGTTTAGAGGTGTAACAAAAGAGGTTCTTGATCACTTCAGCCTCCAAGATGATGCAGATACACTCCAAAACTCCTTCCAAAGCTAATGCAATTTTCAATTTCCCATGAATTGGCCTTGAACTCATAATTCGATTTCAACTTGCACCTCTGAAATTTCAACTTCACTCTTTGCTTCAGGCTTCAAATCCTTCCAAAAAAACGACTGAACACACTTACCAACTTATATAGAACTCATTAGAATCATCTAGAACTCTCTCAAAGCTTCAGAATGATAAATTGGATTTTCAAATTCTCTCCAAAATCTCACTTACACCAGTCATGATTCCCACTCTATTTTGGCATTAGCAAGCTTGGATTCAACTTCTCATGAGATTTTGAACATGAAGGGTGGTGATTCTCCCCTTGTTTCAATCCAATGGCTTGTGTATGTCATGTTACTTCATCATGAAGAAACAAAGAAAAAGGGCATGATATTGGGCTCAAATCAAAATTCTAATATTGCCAAAGTTTCTAAAATGCTTTTTCCATTCAAACGATGATATTACTTTGAATCCATTTTAATCCTTCCTTTTTCACCACTTCTTGAACCAAGTCTCTCCTTGAGCCATTTCAATGCCTCCTTGATACATGGTCAAGGTTAAAATCCCATTTTGAGCAACTTTCAAGTTGAACAAAATTTCATTTGAGGTGTCTAAGTTGGTGAAAATGACCTATAACAAAAAATGACCTATAATCATAACTTCCCAAAATACCCTTGTCTTGTCAAAGCCATAACTTGAGTTCTACAAATCCTATCAAGGACTTCTAGTATTCTATAGAAAGCTAAGAGAATAAGGAACAACATTAATGTTGACCAAAAGTTTATAGGAATCATACTTCTAGGGAAAAAGTGTCATGCAAGTTGGGTAACTTTCAAGCTCCAAATTCACATACCTCAGATGACTTGTAACTTGTCTGGCATATAACTTGAGTTCTATAAACCCTATCAAGGACTTATAGTACTCAAATTAAAGCTAAGATCATGCTCTAAAACAATCATGTTGGGGTCAAGATGATATGACAATCATATCTTGAGTTAAATGGTCTTGAAGTCAGGGGTCAAACTAGGGGATTTTACACTGTCAAGTCTTAGAAACCCTAGCTTGAAACTTCTCAAACTCTTCAATCATGATGAGTTAACCTTGGAATCATCCTTAGAACATCTTAATGCATTAATCCATGATCACATGGCTCTTGGATTAGGTCTCAACCTTCTTCAAGTCATCAGTTGACTTAGGGTTGACCCAGTCAAACCCTAGCTGCACCACTCATGGCTGAGCCTTCTTAATCTTGCACAATGACCTGTCTAGGCCTCAAAGTGATCTTCAACACTTCTCATGAGCTCCCTCAAGACCTCCAGTCCATCCTCATGACCTCAGAATCATCTGATGGCTTTCCACAACTCTCAAGTTAGGAGACCTACACACTTGGTTTCAACCACTCTTTATGAGGCTCTTTCAACTTCTCTGACAAGGATATCAACCGTTGAACACCTGAATAACCTTCTTAGATAGCTTCATAGTCTTGTATAGATCTTGATTGGTAATCAAACCTCTTGATCTCCTGCATACATGTCAATGAAATGCAAATGATAATGCTAATCTGAATGAAATGAAACATAAGCTAGGTGAAGAAATGTTGGGCAAATTTTGGGGTGCAACACTTGTGCGGTTGGCAAATTTCCGGTTACCGTGTAACCGATTCCCCAACAAGTTGCTGTGCAACTGTCATTTCCGATTTCGAAGATTTTCCTACCAATCAGAGTATCGTTTACTTGTACGGTTGGCAGATCACCAGTTACTGTGTAACCGGCGATCCCTTGATGACTCGAGGACGCGGATGATCATCCTGACGGAGATTTGGAGTTAATCATCCACCAGTAAGTTGCCGTGCAACTATCAATATCAGCTATCATTCACCAGTTACCATGTAACCAGTGATCCCTCGATGATTTGAGGACGCAGTGATATCAGATACGTCAGATCAGTAATTCTCCAGTAAGTTGCCGTGCAACTGTTATTTTAGTTTCCGAGAATTTGTCCCCATCAAAGTATCGTTTACTTGTGCAGTTGAAAAATTTACGAGTTTGTTGGTATCCAACCGTCTTTTACCTTGATTTGTTGAGAGTCATTCGCTTCTCACCTATTCAGGTCCAAGCTGTTTAAATAGGGGCAACTGTTGCACCCCAAAATTTGCCTAACCTTTCTTTACTTAGCTTGTGTTTCATTACATTCATATTAGCATTTTCATCTACATTTCATTGACATGTGTGCAGGAGATCAAGAGGTATGACTACTAACCCAAAAGGCTACACAAGGCTATGAAGCTAGCTAAGAGGTTTATTCAAGTGCTCAAGGGTCAATATCCTCATCAGAGAAGTTAAAGATCCCCAAAAGAAGGGTTGGATATAAGAGTGTATGCCTCATAACTTGAAGGTTGTGGGAAGCTATTCAGATGATTCTGAATCTATGGAGTTGGACTTGAGACCTTGAGAGCGTTCTTGAGAAGCATTGAAGATCATTTTGAAGCCTTGAGAGAGCTCATGTGAAGTATCTGAAGCTACAACAAAGATTGGTGCAACTAGGGTTTCATCTGGTCAACCCTGGGTCAACAGATGATTTGAAGAAGGTTGAGAACTAATTCCAAGGCCATGTGATCATAGATTGATGTATTAAGATGCCCAAGGTATGATTCCAAGATCAACTCATCATGAATCAGGAGTGTGAGGAGTTCCTAGGCTAGGCTTGCTATGCTTGATAGTGTAAAATCCCCTAGTTTGGTGCCTAACTTCAAGACCACATAACTCAAGATGTGATTTTCATATCACCTTGACCCTAATATGATTGTTGTAGAGCATGATCATAGCTTTAATTTGAGTACTAGAAGTCCTTGATAAGGTTTATAGAACTTAAGTTATGTTCCAAACAAGTTACAGGTCATCAGAGGAATGTGAATTTGGAGCTTGAAAGTCACCCAACTTGCATGACACTTTTTCTCTAGAAGGATGCTTCTCATGAACTTTTGGCCAACATGAATGTTGTTCTTTATCTTCTTAGCTTTCTATAAAGTACTAGAAGTCCATGGTTGGATTTGTAGAACTCAAGTTACAAGCTTTGCAAGATAAGGGTATTTTGGGAATTTGGAATTATAGGTCATATTTGGTTATGGGTCAATTTCATCAACTTAGGCATCTTAAATGAACTTTTGATCAACTTTAAAGTTGTTCAAAATGGTGTTTTTAGTCCAACCATGACCCAAACATCCATTGATATGGATTGAATTGAGAAGTGTATGAAGAAAATTTGAAAAAAAAGATAATTTAAAGGCATAAAAAGTGAAAATTCCATTTTAATTCATTTTTGTGCAAAACTTCACAAATTTGTGCATTTTTTGACTGCCAAAGGCATTTGGAGAGGATTGGCAATTTCACATTTTTTGTTTGAGTCATAATTCATGGACATTTCAAAGGTTACTTAGAATTGAAGTAACATAACCAATGTGCACCATAGGATCAAATCAAGCTTTCAATCTGATCCATTCACATCAAAGGAGTGTTATGCAAGCCATTTGAGTGAAGATTGAGCTGAAACAGAGCCAGGTTACACGATTTCCATAGTTGCACATTGAAGAAAATTGAAATTTTGGATTAATCAAATTGGGCCATGATTGGGCCAGGTTATGATCCAAATAGCTTCTATTTATGTTCAGTATCAGGTTCAAATCGTTTTTTGGGTAGCATTTGGAGAGAAAGCAGTTATTGCAATTGGAGTTTTGGAGCTTTCGAGCAAGAAATGGTTTTGGAGTTTGAGGAAGAATCAAGAGCTCCTGAGTATCAAGAATCATTCAGCAAGCTTCAGTGAAGAAATCTGCACATTTTGGCATCAAGATTCGCACGCTAGCACCTCCAATTTCAAGCTTCTATTCAGGTTTTTATCTTTCATAGTTCCTCTTGATTTAGGTTTGTTTAGAATGAATTTGGCATGTGGTTAGGTTATAGATGTAACCTAGATCGTTTTAGGATTGAAATCTTGAGGTTTAGAGGTGATTTAGGATTGGATGACATTTCTGTTTAGACTTGTATATGGCTGATTCTTGAGAGTTAGGATGAATTGAATACTTCAGAGTGATCCTTGAGAGGTGAGGAAGAGTTCTATGGAGAGAATTTAAAGTTTGATGACACTTGTGGAAATGGTGATTTTCTGTTTATCCTCGTGTTTGATCATTCATGAAGAATCATTGAAAATGGAATGGATCTTGATGTTCAGGTTGGAGAGACGATTGGATTCATGTATTTTTCATTAAGTTTAGTTGAGTTTGGAACCAGAGCATGATTGCTCTCGCCGGAGAAGACGGTGGAGCTCTTCTCCGGCCACCGCGATGGTTTTCCCTCTTTGTATCAGTTTAAATTGGAGAAGAAAGGTTGGAAACCGTTGGATTCGTGGACTTGGTCTTAGCATCCAACGCATGAGATTTAGTTTGACTAGGGCTTGGTGAGTTGGCAAGACCTGGAGCATAGGATCAACATACTTTTCCATTGAATGGACATGATTAGAACGTACCGTGTACGCTAGTCAACTGCACCACACCCTGATCACTTGTCAAAACGCAACACTTAAATAATTGAGGTAGCACGCGCTGGTCCTTTAGATGAGTGGACTAGTAATCTGATCCAACAACTGTGATATTTTCTGATTTCTTTTATTTCTTTTTATCATTTTTCATTTTCTTTTATTGCATTTATCATTTTTAATTCATTTTAAATAGCAATATTGATCAGAAAATTATGGAAAAAATATCTGGGTGATCCTTGTTTAATTCCTGATTTTTCCATGCTTTTGGATTTTATTTTGGTGCTGTTTTCAATTTAATGTCCATTTTTCTATTTTTAATAGTTGATTAAAAATGCATAAAATGACTAGTTTACTTGCTGATTTTATTACTAGCTCATGATTTAGAATTTGATGCTGAAACTTTGCACGCTTGTTATAGACTCCTTGATAGGTTTGGGTGATTTTTATTGTAATTTTTAGATGATTCTAAGTAGGAGTTAGAGATAGACCTTTGGCGCTACTGCGAAAATCGTCGCCGGCTTGACAGAAGAGTCGCCACCGTGCGTTATTTATCCCACAGGAGGGAAAGGAAACGCTCGAAGTAAACCTCACAAAAACGGGAAAGGTATGGTCATCGCAACCAAAACCTGGGTTCGGGAGTCGGTTACGCAAGGGGAAGGTATTAGCACCCCTCACGTCTGTCGTACTCGACGGGATCCACACTTGGTGTTTATAAGGAAAAGGGTGTGTTTATCTATCTACGCTAGTGGTCAGTCTGAAAAGAAAAGAAAAGGACAGGACTCGACAGAACATACGCTGTTCTGGGCCTACGTACTCCCTCGTGCAATGGGAAAGTCAGAGTCAACGTAGTTCGACTACCTACGTCTAGACGGGGGGGGGGGGGGGGGGAAGGTTGCTCGCCAGGACATCGCGTCCTGTGCCTACGTACTTCCACACGGCATGGAAGATCAGAGCAAACGTAGTTCGGGCTACGCACGACACAAGCTGTTCAAGTGTTTTTTATTGGGAAAATGCACCTTAACTAAGGGTTTTCACAGTCCAAGAGGACAAAAGGTTTTGATGTTTGTTCAAATCTTTTGACGGAAGAAATGAATTCACTTTTGTTTTATCCCTTATTAAGTGTTTTTCTGTTGTTTTGAGAAAGGAAAGAGACACCCTAAAACTATGGTTGAAAAGGGGAATCTACCTAATGTTATCATGCCTGGTTAACCAACCTAATGTATATCATAACTCCTCCACAGCAGAGAAGCTAGAGCTCCTAAGGGATCATGGCAACAGAACTAAACAGCAAACGGGAATCACTGCAAAGTAAAGGAATACTGGAAATATGCATGAATGCAACAACCAAGCAGAAGGAGGACCACCTCAACTTCTAAGCAAAGCAAGGCACAAAGGCCACAAACCACAGAGGCAAGGGAGCTCAGCTCTACCAAATACCAACAAGCAAAGCCACTCAATAACAATCAAGCAGAAGGAGGACCACCTCAATTCCTCATGCACACAAGCAGGCTTATTTCTAAGATGCACCTATCTCAGAAATATCTATATGAACCCCTAAGTCTAATGCAGCACAGCACCACACAAGTCAATCAACACAAAGAGAAGGCTAACCAGCCTGACAAACTCCTATCCAAAAGCAAGAAACTAACCCTGAGCAGGACCCTAAACAACCCTAAAACAAAACCCTAATCTACCCTAAGCAAAACCCTAAAGGGAGAAATCGATCCCATTCTTCAAGCTTCAAGACAAGCTTACCAAGGAAAGGGAGCTAAGTAGACAGACCCATAGTGCCTTCCTCAGGAAAGTACTAGGAGGCTTCTACTTAGGAATCATATCCCATGTGGCTCAACAACTGTGAACGGTTTACATTCCTCCTCAGGAGAAACTAAACTCACATGAAGGCTCCAACATCACTGGATACTTAAGAAAACCCTACCTGAACTAAGGGAACTAAGTGAACAGACCCATAGTGCCTTCCTCTGGAAAATACTAGGGGGCTTCCACTTAGGAATCATATCCCATGTGGCTCAACGACTGTGAACGGTTTACATTCCTCCTCAGGAGAAACTAAACTCACATGAAGGCTCCAACATCATTGGATACTTAAGAAAGAGGTGAGAAGAAAGAATGAAAGCCATCCATAGTGCCTTCCTTAGGAAAGTACCATGAATTTCCCTCAAACTTCAGGATCTCAAACCTCACAGAAAGAGAGCAAGCTCCTAGACTAGGTCTTCAATCCATGCATCCTTGCAAGCTCCATCAAGTCTTCATCCAGCCTCCACATCTTCAAGAAGAAACCCCAAGCACCCAAACCACAAGAAACTACTCTTGAAGTTCAACCAAAGTTGAACTCCAAGGCTAGAAGTTCTCAAACTTCTCCTATTCACAAGCTCAAGCAAAAATAGCAAAACAACTTCTAAAAATCCACCAAAAATCTAGGGGAAACCTACATGTTTCTATGATCTCAAGATCAAATATCCAATCCTAAGTCAACTTCTAAGGCTACTAAACAATTCCTAACATGCAAAGGGTCAAGGTTAACCATCAATAGTGGAAGTCCCTAATCATCTACCCTAAAACAGAAGCAAACAACATCCAAAAATTCTATGAAAAATCTATGGGGAGCATGCATTAGTCTAGTATAACATACTAAAAAAGAAAAGCAAGATTCAATACCAAGTGAGAGAAATAAAATCAGCAAGGCAGACACATCACAAATCAATATTCAAAACCAATTAAAATGCAAAAAATGCAATAAAAATGAAAATGCATGATCAAATTAATATTTTTTGCACCATAAAATCCTAAATTGAACTATGAACCTATAGAAAAAAGAAGGGAATTAATTGGATAATCCTACTATTTTTCATGAATTATTTTCTAACATGTACAAAATGAGAAAAAATAAAAATAAAATAAAAGAAAATGAATAAAGGAGCGTGTCAAATAGCAAAAATATCCAGTTGTAATTCAGACTGGGCCAGAAAAGGGGGTGCGCGTATCAAATGCTTACTAAGCCCAGTGCCAAATCTTTCAGCACTTTCACGGCCAGGGGGGGTGAAATGAGTAGAATGGGGATAGTCTTAGTAATAACATGTTAGGCCTAGCCCGTCTAAATCCAACCCAACGTCAGCAAACAAAAGCATCTCTCCTGTCCCAAATCTCAGTCACTGTTCATGCAACTAAACCCTAGTGCAGCTCTCCCAAATCTCTCTCTGAATTTCTCTCAAACCTCACTCAATCTCTCACAAAAATCTGAAACTAAACCCTAATCTACACCTCACCAACCTTTTTATTTCAGTCCTATACTCAACCTAGATTCTATTTGAATCAAGACGAAATCAAAAAAAACCCAGCAATCAGAAGAAAGAACGCAACCAGAATCAAATGAAGACGTACCTGGATATGGAACACGAACAGATCGTGAAGTTCCTGAGGCTTGCTGAAGAAAACTTGATGATCTCAAAACGTTACGCAAAGGAGTCTTGATGAAGGTTCTTGAGGATCGCTGAAAATCGTGAAGATCCTTGAAGATCTAGGGACGCGCATGAAGATCTTGAAGCTCTTTCTGGGAATCTTGAAGATTCTTGAGGGTTTCTACGAAGCAATCTTGAACTTGCTGGGAGAACGCCTGGAGGAGATCGAAGAACGGACGAATCTCAGAAAACGTATGAACTCTGAAGAAGTTGCTGGAGAACGTGTGGATGAGAATCAACGAAGATCGTTGAAGATCTTGAAGCTCGATGAATTTCTGGAGATCTTTGAAGTTTCCGGTGGAGAAGATCTAAGTGAAGATCGTGATGAGCAAGATGAAGATTCCTGGCGATTTGCAATAATCTAGGGAAAAAAAGACGATCCTGATGAATTTTCCGGTGAGCTGCGGTGAACGGAGATGCGTTTGGATGAAGATTCTGGAGAGAACGTGATTTCCGGTGAGATCGGCCGTAGGAACCACCGTGTGATTTCACCGGTGAAGTTCTACGGAGTTTGCATGGCCGGCGATTGGATTTCCGGTGAGTTTGACCGGTGACAGCCAGGTGGCGAGCATGCGATGACTGATGGTGGTGGCGAAACCTGGAGTGGACGCGTGGCACTGAAGGAGGGTGTGGGAGAGACGCGTGTGAGAGAGAGGAGGTAGTGGGATCGTGTGCTGGCTGAGAGAGATGGAAAAAAATGGTGAGGTGGCGGAGAACGTGGAAGAGAGAGAAGGACGCGTGGGGCCCCTCTTTATAGGACACTTGGCACGAGTTTGGGCCCCACGAAATGGATAATTGGCCCATTACATTCTGATTAAGACCAAGGACTAAACGTGATTAACACAGACTCAATGAATTTAAAATGTGATTAATGGACTAACGAACTGATTAAGCCTCAATCAACATGAATTAAAATCTGATTTAACTAATTAACACCTAAACAATTACTTCTAATTAAGACTAAACAATATCTAGAAAGAAATTAAATCTAAAGTAAAAGTCTAACAATTATTAATTCTAAAAAAATCTAATTAAAGAAATTATTTAAATCTATATTAACCTAAAGGAATATCTAAACGAAAAACCCAATATATCTAAAAATTCATTAAAAACATTATTAAAATCCTAATAATACCTCTAAAAACAATATTCTAAAAAACCCCAATTAATATCTAGAAAATTCTATAAAATCCTAAAAGGTGCTACTAAAGCAAACAACTCCGATAAAAGGAACGCGAGACCAGACTGGAATAAACGGTAAACCCCGGGCATCAGAATATCCTAAAAAACCACAATGTAAGCTGAAAACACCGAGAAGCGCACAATTTCCCAAAAATGAAACTCCGATTATTTGTACTGGTCTGAAACGTCCTATAGGTGAAAACCAGGCTGTAACCCTGACATCCTCTGTCTGTGTACAAATGTCATGCATCTGATATGCGAATACAAATTAAACCACGAACCAGATAGGAGAACCGGTTGGTCAAATTTTAGGGTGCAACAGCTGCCCCTATTCAAACAGCTTGGACCTGACTGGCTGAAGAGCGAACGGCCTTCAGAAAATTGTGGTACGAGACGGTTGAATACCAAATGAACCCAGAAATTTGCCAACCGCAAAAGTAAATTGCGCACACCCCTCTGGGGGAGAATCATCTAAGTGACTGATTTCTGTTGCCACAGCGACAACTAAATACTCATCCATCAATCTGTTTATGAAATAATCTGACATTGTCCACGGACCATCCCATTCCGAAGAAGCGGGCATACACTGACCAGGGAGGAATTGTTGATTTCACTTACCAACCTTCCGTTCGTACCTGAACGAGCAGACACTAACCAGCGAGACAAATTGTTGATTCCCCTTATCAACCTTCCATTTGTACCTGAATGAGCAAACGCTAACTGAAAGCGAGAAACTGTTGATTTCACTTATCAACCTTCCATTCGTACCTGAACGAGCAAACGCTAACTAAAAGCGAGAAAATGTTGATTTCATTTATCAACCTTCCGTTCGTACCTGAACGAGCAAACGCTAAACAGCGAGAAAATGTTGATTTCACTTTATCAACCTTCCGTTCGTACTTGAACGAGCAACCCTGCGGGGACACAAGAAACTTAACCAAGCAACTCTGAGAGGACAATTCTGACGACGGCCGTCAAATACCTATTCTGGAAATAGGTATCCTGAAAACACTCCGCTGGGGAAATTGGGAACTTAACCAAGCACCTTGACGAGAATAACTTTGTTGGAAAATACGAGGAACTTAACCAAGCAACTCGTTGACGAATACCCTGCTGGGGACCACGAGGAACTTAACCAAGTAACTCGTTGAAGTAACACCCTGCTGGGGAATATAACTCTGCTGGGGAAACTATGGGTAACCACCCAAAAATCTGCATTACCATCTTCCAATGCTGACACCACAGCATCCTGAGAAAGACTCAGCTGGGGGGAAAAAGGTTCTTGACCAAGCAAACTCTGCTAGGGGAATATGACATGACGAACACGATCACTGCGTGTCTGGCCCCCCATATAATCCCCATAACAAGATGAACACGATCACTGCGTGCTTTACACCACAACCCTCTTGACAGGAGGAACACGATCACTACGCGTCCTGTGTCGCAAACCAAACATATGCACATCTCCGTGAACCATGATCTCACTTATCGACAGAGAAAATACACCTGAAGCTGGACGGGTAATCAATCCTGCTTACGTTTCCAAATGCACATGTTTGATAATGTCGTAATGCTTCCATACTGCATGGAAATGCTACGTATTCGTGTAAAATGCAAGTGCTTATGATGCATGCTGATGCAAAGAGTTACTTCAGCAAAATAAATGCTGAAGACAAACTGGATCCGCTGGGGATAACTGGAATACTACCGATACGTTTCCAACAAAATAAATGCTGGAAAGATGAACTAACTCCGTTGGGGATAACCATCCTGCTGGAAAAGTAGCTCACAAACTCATAACTTCAAACTCTGCTGAAAATGATCGTCCTGACGAGGAAGGATCAACCTGTTGGGGAAAGAGAAAAGCAATCCTGGAAACTGCTTTCAAAAGGTATCAACACTCTGATTACGCCCTGTGGGGATAGTTCATCCTGCTATCACTGAGCTGGGGATTGACCGGTGTGCTCTGATTCGCACTACACAAGAAACTCTTTGGGGGAGTTAATCATATCCGTCTCGACCCTTGCTGGGGAGGACTCTGCTCTGCTTGATAAGCCAATTCTGAACTACTGAAGATACATTGATCTTTTCCTTTGACGCAATCTCCACTCTCCTGGGGAGACAACATTCAATTTTGCCTGGGGCGACTTCACTGGGGAAAGACACAACATTCATCCTCTGGAGAGGGTACTAGCCTGCCATGGACTCTGGCGGGGAACTTTGCGAGCTTTTGAATACCTGCAAAAGTCCACAAGAAAACACAAGACAATCTATGCAAAAAGAAACATCTTGGTAATCACCCATGACAACCATTCAGGTAATTTTCGGTTTTAACAATCATCGGCCGAGGCCCGCCTGTTTACACATATGTAAGTTTATCAAAAACATCGGCGTTTTCTAAAAACACAACTGTAAAAGTTAAAACCAAAGTCACACACTACACTGAATAACATACTTTATTGATAACGGCCTGAAAATAGGCAAGATTTGTACATCAGATGCAACTCTTGAAAAGAGGTAGTCACACATAAACAAAATGCAAAAATGTACAAAGATACAGAATAAAATTTGTACACATGTCGGCAACGTGTTACAGACGAACACCATGAGCTGATCCTCCTATGACTCGCCGGACTCTGACGCTTTCCTGATCTCTGTCTTCGGAAGAGATTGCTTTGGATAGTCGACCCCCCAGGTTCTCCCAAACCACTAGATAATCTAACTTGGACCACAGTCATTTGCTTCTCAAATCCCTAACTTTTGCGTGAATCGCCCTTTGCGGGTTTTCAATTCACCGGGATACCCCTTTTTGCCGAAGCCGCCCAGTGTAGGTTTTCAACTTCGCGGGTGTACATTTTTTCCATTTTATCCCTAACTTTTGCCCGAACCGTTTATTCTGTTTTTGGTTCGCCAGGATGCCCCATTTTTGCCTGGACTCTCTTTTTACTGTCCAGCGGGTCAATTTTCAAGCAAAGTATTTTTTGACTGCGTCCGAGTTCACAAGGGACGAAAAGTCTTCACCATCCATGGTGGATAACAATAAGGCTCCTCCGGAGAAGACCTTTCTCACGACGTATGGACCTTCATAATTGGGAGTCCATTTGCCCCTGTGATCCGATTGCGGTGGGAGAATCTTCTTCAGCACAAGATCACCCATCTGAAAGCTTCGAGGTCGAATCTTCTTGTCAAACGCTTTCTTCATCCGGCTCTGATACAGCCTACCATGTGCAATTGATGCCAGTCTCTTCTCGTCTATCAAGCTCAGTTGATTCAATCTATTTCTCACCCATTCTGCCTCATCAAGCTGAACATCAAGCAAAATCCTCAAAGATGGTATCTCAACCTCCAATGGCAAGACTGCCTCCATGCCATACACCAATGAGAATGGAGTTGCCCCGGTTGATGTACGCACCGTCGTGCGATAACCGTGCAAAGCAAACGACAACATCTCATGCCAATCCTTATACGTTACCACCATCTTCTGAACAATCTTCTTTATGTTCTTGTTGGCCGCTTCAACAACGCCATTCATCTTGGGTCTGTACGGAGATGAATTATGATGCTTGATCTTAAACTCCCGACAAAGATCCTTCATCATCTTATTGTTCAGGTTCGAACCATTATCAGTAATGATCCGTTCAGGAATACCGTATCTGCAAATTATATCCCTCTTGATAAATCTGGCCACCACCTGTTTCATAACATTGGCATAAGATGCTGCTTCTACCCACTTGGTGAAGTAATCGATCGCGACTAGGATGAAGCGATGCCCATTAGAAGCAGTAGGCTCAATCTTGCCAATCATATCAATTCCCCACATGGAGAAAGGCCACGGAGAAGCCATAACATTCAGTGGACTGGGTGGCACATGGATCTTATCAGCATAGATCTGGCACTTGTGACACCGCTTAGCGAACTTGAAACAGTCTATTTCCATCGTTAACCAATAATACCCCACCCGCAACAACTTTCGGGTCATAGCATGCCCACCAGCATGTGTACCAAAAGTTCCTTCATGGACCTCTTCCATGAGTAAATTGGCTTCCTTCTCGTCTACACACAGGAGGAGTACCAAATTGTGGTTCCTTCTATACAGAACGCTGTCGGGATTCAGATAGAAGTTGCCTGCTAATCTCCTTAGAGTCTTCTGATCACGACTGGATGCCCCAGCCGGATATTCCTTGTTCTTCAGGAAATTCTGTATGTCGAAATACCAAGGTTTACCGTCAGATGCTTCATCAATTGCAAACACAAAGGCCGGCCTATCAAGGCGAGATATGACAATCCTGGGAGCCTCATTCCAGTAGTTGACCTTATACATCGAGGATAATGTTGCAAGGGCGTCTGCCATTTGATTCTCCGCCCGAGGTACATGATGAAACTCCACCTTATCAAAGAAAGGTAACAACCTTCTCGCATAATTCATGTACGATACCAGATTAGGTTGGCGTGTCTCCCACTCTCCCTTAATCTGATTCACAACCAATGCTGAATCCCCATATACGTCCAGATTCTTGATCCTCAGATCGATAGCCTCCTCTAACCCCATAATACAAGCTTCGTACTCAGCTTCGTTATTCGTCACTGGAAAAGTCAATCTGGCCGTAAACGGGATGTGCGACCCGTGGGGAGTTGTAATGATTGCCCCAATCCCACTACCGTACGAATTGACAGCCCCATCAAAAATCAATTGCCACTGGGAACTCCGCTCAGGACCCTCATCAGGCAACGACTCATCACAATCTTTAGCCTTCAAGTACATTATGTCTTCATCAGGAAACTCAAACTTCATAGGCTGATAATCCTCAATCGGCTGTTCGGCAAGATATTCGGACAGAACACTTCCCTTAATGGCCTTCTGGGAAACATACTGGATATCGTATTCTGTCAATACCATTTGCCATCTAGCAATCCTTCCAGAGAGCGCTTGCTTTTCAAACACATACTTGATCGGATCCATCTTCGATATCAGCATGGTTGTATGGTTCAGCATGTACTGTCTTAGACGTTTGGCAGCCCACGCCAATGCACAACACGTCTTTTCGAGCATAGAGTATCGAGATTCACAATCCGTGAACTTTTTACTCAAGTAGTAAATTGCATGCTCTTTCCTTCCTGTCTCGTCATGTTGACCGAGAACACAACCCATGCTGTTCTCAAGAACCGTCAGATACATAATCAGTGGTCGTCCCGCTACTGGGGGTATCAACACCGGAGGTTCCTGCAAGTATTCTTTTATCTTTTCAAATGCACTTTGGCAATTGTCGTTCCAGACCACCGCTTGATCTTTCTTTAACAGTTTGAACAAAGGTTCACACGTGGTCGTTAGGTGAGAGATAAACCTGGCAATGTAGTTCAATCTTCCTAAGAATCCACAGACTTCTTTTTCTGTTCTCGGTGCTGGCATCTCTTGTATTGCTTTTATTTTTGCCGGATCGACCTCGATTCCTTTCTCGCTCACAATGAACCCCAGTAGCTTCCCGGACCTTACTCCGAAGGTACACTTGTTAGGGTTCAGCCTCAGCCTGAACTTCCTCAGCCTCTTGAACAACTTCAGCAGATTAACCAGATGTTCTTCTTCTGTTTGAGACTTGGCAATCATGTCATCGACATACACCTCAATCTCTTTGTGCATCATGTCGTGAAAGAGTGTTGTCATAGCCCGCTGGTACGTTGCCCCAGCATTTTTCAAACCAAAGGGCATCACCTTATAACAGAAGGTTCCCCACGGGGTGATAAAGGTCGTTTTTTCCATATCCTCCGGAGCAATTTTGATCTGGTTGTACCCTGAAAATCCATCCATGAAAGAGAATACCGAAAACTGAGCTGTGTTGTCAACTAACACATCAATATGCGGCAGCGGGAAATCATCTTTTGGGCTCGCTTTGTTTAGATCCCTATAATCAACACACATTCGAACCTTGCCATCTTTCTTTGGCACAGGCACGATATTAGCGACTCAAGTGGGATAAGTAGTGACAGCCAGGAACCCAGCATCCCATTGCTTCTGCACTTCTTCCTTTATCTTTACAGCCATGTCAGGACGAGTCCTTCTGAGTTTCTGCTTCACAGGCGGGCAATCTTCCCTCAACGGCAGACGATGAACAACCATATCGGTATCCAAACCCGGCATGTCCTCGTAGGACCAAGCAAATATATCGCTGTATTCGCGCAACATCTCAATAAGCTCTTGCTTGATGTCAACCTGCAACGTGGCCCCTATACGGATATTCCTGACGCATTCTTCAGACCCTAAATTGACAATATCAATCTCTTCCTGGTGAGGTAGAATGACTCTCTCCTCTTGCTTCAACAACCGACTCAGCTCTTCTGATAAGTCACTATCCTCAACAATCTCCTCCTCAGCTTGGAAGATCGGATGCTCGAAGTCTAAACGAGTCATAGGAAGTCTTTGGTCGATGTCATCTGAAAATTCATGAATCCTGCGAGGGAAACGGTTAAGTGCTTCAAAATGATATGCAAGCAAAATACATAACCACGCTGCCATTTTATTGAAAAATAAAAAACAGAAAGAAAAGGATCACAACATTTGAATGTAAAAAACGCCGTCATTTATTGATCATGCAAACATACAGGTAAACAGTTAGGCCCTAAGACGAGGTCAACGATGCCCTGGGCAAGGCATGTGATCATACAATGATTGAAAAAACAACGCATTACTGTTTGGTGACTTGGATGACGTCCTGGATGGACCAGTTGCATAGGCTTTGCCCCGGCGTGCTGGGTCGAATCCATGCGTCCATGTCGCAGTCGCTATCCACTTCCTCCGTATCAGACACGGCATTAATCCTTTCAAAGCTAACCCCTCCGGGCGTGAACACCACAGGTCCCTTGTACTTAGGCGCACTCTTTGAGGGAGATGGGCGGTACCCCAAGCCATACCTATCTTGCTTCACTGGTATGTCCAGAACCTGCCCCCACTTCTGAGTCTCTCCTGCTTGCACCAACGCCTTGGCTTCTTTATATGAGGAGACGGCCACCTCTTGCCCTTCACTCTTCACCGGAGCTTCTTCTTTAACCTTCACCCCTTCGAACGCCTGACACAGTGTTTCATGAATCTCTCCATCTACCTCCACGTATTTGAAGGAAGACAAATGACTGACTAGGATATCCTCTTCGCCACACACCGTCACAATACTCCCCTCAACCATATACTTCAGCTTCTGATGGAGTGTAGAAGTTACTGCCCCAGCGGCATGAATCCAAGGTCTCCCGATCAAACAGCTATATGCAGGCTGGATATCCATGATGTAAAACACTGTATCAAACACCTCCGGACCTACCTGGATGGGTAACGTTACTGACCCGAATACCGACCTCCTCGTTCCGTCAAAGGCCCTCACCACCAAATCACTGGGTGTGCACAACAGCCCACGGGTATCCAATTTCAACAGGGCTTTCTTTGGTAACACATTCAACGAGGATCCAGTGTCCACCAGCACATGGGATAAAATAGTGCCCCGGCATTCGATAGAGATGTGCAAGGCATTATTGTGATCACGCCCTCTAGGCGTTAGGTCAAAATCCGTGAATCCCAAACCATGCCCAGCATTAACATGTGCCATAACTCCCTCCAGCTGATTGACTGAAATCTCTTGCGGCACGAAGGATGTCTCAAGCACCTTCAACAGGGCATTTCTATGCGCCTCAGAACACAACAACAACGATAATATGGAGATCTTTGACGGGGTCTGCTGCAGGTGATCTACGATCTTGTAGTCACTTTTGCGAATCAATCTCATGAATTCTTCCACATCTTTGTTTGTCGGTTCTTTTTCCTTACTCCCCGAAGGTACCCCCTCAACAACTTTATTCTTACCCCTGGCGAGCCTCTCTGCCTCGACCTCAGGTGAAGTGAAAATTCTCCCGCTCCGGGTTATACCACCCGCTCCCACTATGTTGTCTACGGATCCCGCTGGCGGATCATTCAAGTCAATCTTTTCCCCATTGCAATACACTTCAGCACCGTAGCTCCACGGGACTGCCTTTGTGCTCTCATAAGGGATTGGTTTAGCCTTGGTAATAGTAATGGTCGGCCTTTTCGATGATGCCGAAATCGTCACTGATTTGAACGGAATGGTGATCGTAGCAACCTCACTGCGCTCTTTTTCATATTCTGTCTCAACAGACTTCTCTCGCCCCACAGACCTGTCAAAATGCAGGATTCCTTCATCAATCAAACCTTGAACTCCCCTTTTCAACTTCTCACAGCCCTCAAGTTGAACCAAATAGTCAGCACACTCTTCACTGCATCCGGGATAGACACCTCCTTTCAATAAGCGCTGCTTTACGTAACTCAAAGGGATTTTCAGCTTGCTCACTTTCGAAACCAAGTCCAACTCATCATCTGTCAGGATTGCATTGGCCCCAGCCCCACCATGCTTGGGCATTGGCTGTTGCGTGATATTGGGACCGTCCTTCCCGAAGTTAATAGTCGTACTATCAAGCAAATCCTGTACTTTATGCTTGAAAGCTAGGCAATTTTCAATATTGTGCCCTGGTGCACCCGAATGGAAGTCACAATGCTCATTAATATCATACCCGACTGGTGGCGGGCCGGTTGGTGGTGCTAAGGTCCTCTTCTCGACTAGATGCAATTTCAACAAAGCTTGAAGAAGTTCTGCATATGATACCGGCGGTACCTCGAATACTCTCCTCGGTCGCGGGTTCTGAAATCTGCGCTGATTATTATTTGGCTGCTGCTGAGCCTGCTGTTGTGGTTGTTGTCTCTGCTGCTGAGAAGGCCCTGGAATGGTTACACTTGCAACCTGCGACTGCTGATGCCAGTTCTGACCTCTATTTCTCCGTCGAGCATTGTATACAGCGTTGGTATCACCCTGCCTTTTACCACCAAACGTCTTCTTATTGCTTCCTGCTGAAGCAGACTCACCCACTTGAATTTTACCAATCTTCACCCCGTTTTCAATGCGCTCCCCCATCAAAATCAACTCAGAGAAAGTACTCATAGAAAAATTGAGCAACCGGTCATAATACATTCCAGAGAAAGTTCCTATGAACATGTCCATCATTTCGCGCTCCACCATCGGAGGGTGTACCCTAGCAGCCAGATCTCGCCATCTCTGGGCGTATTCCTTAAAGCTCTCGCTAGACTTTTGAGACATGCTCTGCAGCTGGACTCGGTTAGGGGCGAGATCACTATTATATTGATAATGTCGAACAAAAGCCTCTGCCAGCTCTTTCCAACTCCTGATCTGAGTAGGTTCCAAGCTCATGTACCACTCCAGCGATGGCCCTGACAGGCTATCCTGGAAGAAGTGCATCAGCATCTTTTCATCCTCAGAATACGCGGACATACGCCTGTAAAACGCGCGCACATGCACCCTAGGGCATGTATCCCCTTTGTACTTATCAAATGACGGCGCTTTGAATTTCAGCGGGACCCTCAGCCCTGGGACCAGCCCCATATTTGACATATCCAACCCAAGAGCATTCTGGCTGGCTAATCCGTTCACTTTCTCTTCTAGCAATCTCATCCGATGGTTGTCATCCCTAGCTCTTTCATAACCCTCATTCTGACCAGAGAACACATCCTCCTGACGATCCTCCCAACGAG
Source organism: Lathyrus sativus (assembly GCA_963859935.3). NCBI lineage: Eukaryota > Viridiplantae > Streptophyta > Magnoliopsida > Fabales > Fabaceae > Lathyrus > Lathyrus sativus. Next base: position 138,351,754 of record OZ012736.1, on the reverse strand, counting down.
GTACTGCATCGTATCCAACATATTTCGCCTCACGGCCCGGACCCGTTTGGAAGTACCTGGGGTCGTACCTCAGATTGCCCATCTCTTGAGCGTTGTACGCACCAGTTCCATATCCAAGATTACCATAACCATAGTCACCAAACCCAGCCTTGGTGCCAGCAATGTTGCCATACCCCATGTTCACACCATTGAAGCCCTGGTTACCATTATTACCATTCATTCTGACATTCTCAGCGCCCCCATTGAAACCCTGGTTGACATTACCCACAAATACTCCAGCAGTATCTGCATTGGCATTCATATTACCGGCGTTCCCACCTCCGCCTGCAGGACCAGTTTCTCCAGCATTCAAACCGGTTACGGGAATAACATCAGCACTTTGACGATTCTCAATTCGGGGAGAAGCAGCAATATTTTCACCACGTGGTGTCCCGTTGTTTTCAGCCCGTGCGACCAACGGTTGAACCAGAGTCTGCAGCTGCTCTTGTCCTTTGGCGATGGTCTCCATGGTTTGCATGAGCATGGCCATCCTGTCACGCATTTCTTGCATTTCACTCTGCATGTTGTCCATGATCTTCTTGTGATTAGTTCTGGTAGAGTAACGGTGGACCCGTTATTCTGCAATCCTGAAAATACCTGGATGTATGGATGAAGAATGATAAGGAACATGGATCACAAACCTGTAATGCAATGTGATTTATGCAAACAACAATGCAAAAATGCTAACGTGCATGTGTGCGTTGGGGATATTTCCCATCCAATTCCAGTGTCGATGTGGCGAGACAAGAGAAACCATACAGACAGTATTTAGAAAAACCCTCATACATTTATTCGGATAACAGTCTTGTCAAAGCCTTACACAACCGTGTTTCTTACAACTGAAATGATAAAGGAGGATCCCAACCAACATGTCTGGCGGTGATCTCAACACTTAGAGTACAAGAAAGAAGTCAAGTGCGGGTACGATCGCGGAAATCCTCGAACAACTTCTTCGTCTCTGGGTGATCCGGTCGATAAATCAAACCTTCTATCAACTGATCCCTTTTCTTGACCGTTCCTTGGATATCTCTGACAAAATCTTCCCAAGCCTTATTCTGGGCACCAACCTCAGGTTTGGGCCTCTTGGTGTCTGCTCTGCGCTGACAATCTTCCAGATTCTTCATGGCATTAATCAGTTTGCATTCGGCCTCGTATCGACGGAATGCTTCTTCTTCAAGCTCATCAGTCTTCACTTTAACCTCTTCTCCCAACTGAGCAACCTGTATCTTTAGCTCTTCTTCCCGCTCTTTGCGTTTGGCCATAGTAAGGTCCCAATGCTCTCTGAACTTAGCTAACTTCGTGTAGGCCCTTTCCAGCTCTTGTTTCTTAGTAGCCAATACACTGCTAACTGAGTCTACATCTAACTCCAGACGCTTCTTGGTTTCAGTCAACTCCAATAAAGTAGTCTTCAGATGTTTCAAAGCTTCAGCCTGTTGCTTGGAAGAATATCCTGTTTCAATCTTTTCATGACGTAGCTGGGCATTCTCCTTCTCTAAAGCTTCTTTTGCCTTTGCTAACTCTTCTTTCTCTGCCATCAGCTGCTTGTATACCTGTATGTCTATAGTGGTGGGCTCCTCCACCGGAGAAGGATACAATGGCTGAACTGCAGGATAAGGCATAAGGAATTTTGTAGATTGTTCACGAATCCATTCCACATACGGACCAAGAACTCTAGTACCCCCTTTGCTAAATGAAGACTTTCCTCTCTTATGTAGGTTCTTCCATGCTTTCTCAAGCTTGATCAACATCTCTTCCTCTATTGCCCCAGTAAGATACAGAGATTCCTGTATCTCCTCGGGCTTCGGCGCTTCCTGAGGTGCATATCCAAACTGCCTGATCAATAAGGAAGGGTTGTAATTGACACACCCTTTCCTTCCTATCAAAGGGACATTTGGGAATCCTTCGCATCTGTATATGACATCAACCCCTAACACCTCCTCATTAACCCACACGACATTCTCGGAAGTCAATCCCATCAAGCGCTCGGGCCATCCTAAAGAATCAATAGAAGTGACGAAAGGCCCTGACTTCGGCATATGACTAGCAAACCACCTGCACAGTAGAGGTACACAGCAAGAGACATTCTTTCCTCGCCGTTTTTCATTTTTGTAGTGAGTAGAATGGTGGATATCTCCTAGCAAGGTAGGAACTGGATTCTTTGCAGCCAGAATATAGAAAGCATCTGCATCAACAAAATCAGGTTGGTTTGGGAACAAAACAATGCCATAAACACACACAGCAAGGATGGCATCAAAAACAACCCAGCAACCTTTCTTGGCATACTCCCGAGCCTTCTCTATCAAAACAACCAACGGAAATCCCCACACATCTCCTCTCTTAATCATCTTCCCTGTCAGCTTGGACTCTCCTAAGTACAGAATAGCAGACAGCTCAGCGAGATTAGGCTTAGCGTCCATGTGATAGAAAGGCATCTGCTCGCGAATCGGTATATCCAAGAGTGCAGAATACTCCTCCAGGGTAGGAGCCAAGACAAAGTCAGGAAATACGAAACACCTGAGCTCAGCATCATAAAACTGCAACAGGGTGTAAATACCGCTGATCTCATAAGTCGAGGGCTGGTAAACATAATTCAGGATCCTCCCATATGTCTTCCTGAAATTTCCCATCACTTTCTTCCCAGCAATGGTAATTAACTCTGACAACAGACTGATATCTGGAGACGGGAATCTGTAGGGTAACACTCTCTTCATGGCTTCCATGTCTGCTAGGAAACAACCACCGGAACTGGGAGGGAAAATATGTACCTGCAATACACACACGTTAGTTGGATGCAAATGGTAATGCAATAATGCAGTATGATAAATGATGCAATCAGTGAACACAGAGGCCATGTTGTAGCCTGAAGAGGGACATCTCTATGATGTCAAGAACAGAAAACCACCACAGTCACCAGAACCTCATGACACTGACTATAATCCGATACCCAAAATACCAATACCCTGGTAAGAAATCCATCTGAACCTCTGTCTCTGACGAGAAAACCATCTGATAATAGTATCAACCTCAGACAAGAAATCCATCTAATCCAAACAACACACCTGTTAACGAGCCAAGAAAACCATCTGATAAATACTGAATCACGGTTTCTGAAGGCCAGTTTTCCTGCAATAACCCAATCCCTCTCATAGGTATGGACCTAATCCACGGACAAAGGTACGGCATTCTATGTGGTCATCAGCGTCACAGACTTTCATGAGTGACGATACGATTCCCAGAAGGAGTGGCATCATCAAGTCATGAAGAGGCCTCACTTAGCCGACTTCCAATTGATCGGTCCCCAGAGTCGACAATCCTCGCGTCTGGACTCCCCTCAGATCCTCAGGATCGGAAAGGAGCACCTCGGAGAGAACCTCGTCTGAGCGCAGATTTCGCAGGGAACTGTGTCTGCTCAGCAAACAGGTTCGTCTACTACTCTCCACAACTATGTCTAGGTGCATACTCAAGCCCAGGTCCGGCTTCTCACTCATAGTAACCTCCCTCTCCCACAGCAATAATCACAATAATATAGTGCTGAAAGTAAATGCGGAAAGGTAAAGTTACGGAAAAGTAAAGTGGAAAGGTAAAAAATATATGCACAACACCCAACAGATAAACACCCAAGCGCTAGGATTGACTCGCGTAGGGGATGGGAAACGGTCCCAGCATATGGGATGGGAAAAGTCCCTAGATGCTACATCATCCCCAGCAGAGTCGCCAGCTGGCGCTACTGCGAAAATCGGCGCCGGCTTAACAGAAGAGTCGCCACCGTGCGTTATTTATCCCACAGGAGGGAAAGGAAACGCTCGAAGTAAACCTCGCAAAAACGGGAAAGGTATGGTCATCGCAACCAAAACCTGGGTTCGGGAGTCGGTTACGCAAGGGGAAGGTATTAGCACCCCTTACGTCCGTCGTACTCGACGGGATCCACGCTTGGTGTTTATAAGGAAAAGGGTGTGTTTATCTATCTACGCTAGTGGTCAGTCTGAAAAGAAAAGAAAAGGACAGGACTCGACAGAACATACGCTGTTCTGGGCCTACGTACTCCCTCGTGCAATGGGAAAGTCAGAGTCAACGTAGTTCGACTACCTACGTCTAGACGGGGGGGGGGGGGGGGAGGTTGCTCGCTAGGACATCGCGTCCTGTGCCTACGTACTTCCACACGGCATGGAAGATCATAGCAAACGTAGTTCGGGCTACGCACGACACAAGCTGTTCAAGTGTTTTTTATTGGGAAAATGCACCTTAACCAAGGGTTTTCACAGTCCAAGAGGACAAAAGGTTTTGATGTTTGTTCAAATCTTTTGACGGAAGAAATGAATTCACTTTTGTTTTATCCCTTATTAAGTGTTTTTCTGTTGTTTTGAGAAAGGAAAGAGACACCCTAAAACTATGGTTGAAAAGGGGAATCTACCTAATGTTATCATGGCTGGTTAACCAACCTAATGTCTATCATAACTCCTCCACAGCAGAGAAGCTAGAGCTCCTAAGGGATCATGGCAACAGAACTAAACAGCAAACGGGAATCACTGCAAAGTAAAGGAATACTGGAAATATGCATGAATGCAACAACCAAGCAGAAGGAGGACCACCTCAACTTCTAAGCAAAGCAAGGCACAAAGGCCACAAACCACAGAGGCAAGGGAGCTCAGCTCTACCAAATACCAACAAGCAAAGCCACTCAATAACAATCAAGCAGAAGGAGGACCACCTCAATTCCTCATGCACACAAGCAGGCTTATTTCTAAGATGCACCTATCTCAGAAATAGCTATATGAACCCCTAAGTCTAATGCAGCACAGCACCACACAAGTCAATCAACACAAAGAGAAGGCTAACCAGCCTGGCAAACTCCTATCCAAAAGCAAGAAACTAACCCTGAGCAAGACCCTAAACAACCCTAAAACAAAACCCTAATCTACCCTAAGCAAAACCCTAAAGGGAGAAATCAATCCCATTCTTCAAGCTTCAAGATAAGCTTACCAAAGAAAGGGAGCTAAGTAGACAGACCCATAGTGCCTTCCTCAGGAAAGTACTAGGAGGCTTCTACTTAGGAATCATATCCCATGTGGCTCAACAACTGTGAACGGTTTACATTCCTCCTCAGGAGAAACTAAACTCACATGAAGGCTCCAACATCACTGGATACTTAAGAAAACCCTACCTGAACTAAGGGAACTAAGTGAACAGACCCATAGTGCCTTCCTCTGGAAAATACTAGGGGGCTTCCACTTAGGAATCATATCCCATGTGGCTCAACGACTGTGAACGGTTTACATTCCTCCTCAGGAGAAACTAAACTCACATGAAGGCTCCAACATCATTGGATACTTAAGAAAGAGGTGAGAAGAAAGAATGAAAGCCATCCATAGTGCCTTCCTTAGGAAAGTACCATGAATTTCCCTCAAACTTCAGGATCTCAAACCTCACAGAAAGAGAGCAAGCTCCTAGACTAGGTCTTCAATCCATGCATCCTTGCAAGCTCCATCAAGTCTTCATCCAGCCTCCACATCTTCAAGAAGAAACCCCAAGCACCCAAACCACAAGAAACTACTCTTGAAGTTCAACCAAAGTTGAACTCCAAGGCTAGAAGTTCTCAAACTTCTCCTATTCACAAGCTCAAGCAAAAATAGCAAAACAACTTCTAAAAATCCACCAAAAATCTAGGGGAAACCTACATGTTTCTATGATCTCAAGATCAAATATCCAATCCTAAGTCAACTTCTAAGGCTACTAAACAATTCCTAACATGCAAAGGGTCAAGGTTAACCATCAATAGTGGAAGTCCCTAATCATCTACCCTAAAACAGAAGCAAACAACATCCAAAAATTCTATGAAAAATCTATGGGGAGCATGCATTAGTCTAGTATAACATACTAAAAAAGAAAAGCAAGATTCAATACCAAGTGAGAGAAATAAAATCAGCAAGGCAGACACATCACAAATCAATATTCAAAACCAATTAAAATGCAAAAAATGCAATAAAAATGAAAATGCATGATCAAATTAATATTTTTTGCACCATAAAATCCTAAATTGAACTATGAACCTATAGAAAAAAGAAGGGAATTAATTGGATAATCCTACTATTTTTCATGAATTATTTTCTAACATGTACAAAATGAGAAAAAATAAAAATAAAATAAAAGAAAATGAATAAAGGAGCGTGTCAAATAGCAAAAATATCCAGTTGTAATTCAGACTGGGCCAGAAAAGGGGGTGCGCGTATCAAATGCTTACTAAGCCCAGTGCCAAATCTTTCAGCACTTTCACGGTCAGGGGGGTGAAATGAGTAGAATGGGGATAGTCTTAGTAATAACATGTTAGTCCTAGCCCGTCTAAATCCAACCCAACGTCAGCAAACTAAAGCATCTCTCCTGTCCCAAATCTCAGTCACTGTTCATGCAACTAAACCCTAGCGCAGCTCTCCCAAATCTCTCTCTGAATTTCTCTCAAACCTCACTCAATCTCTCACAAAAATCTGAAACTAAACCCTAATCTACACCTCACCAACCTTTTTATTTCAGTCCTATACTCAACCTAGATTCTATTTGAATCAAGACGAAATCAAAAAAAACCCAGCAATCAGAAGAAAGAACGCAACCAGAATCAAATGAAGACGTACCTGGATATGGAACACGAACAGATCGTGAAGTTCCTGAGGCTTGCTGAAGAAAACTTGATGATCTCAAGACGTTACGCAAAGGAGTCTTGATGAAGGTTCTTGAGGATCGCTGAAAATCGTGAAGATCCTTGAAGATCTGGGGACGCGCATGAAGATCTTGAAGCTCTTTCTGGGAATCTTGAAGATTCTTGAGGGTTTCTACGAAGCAATCTTGAACTTGCTGGGAGAACGCCTGGAGGAGATCGAAGAACGGACGAATCTCAGAAAACGTATGAACTCTGAAGAAGTTGTTGGAGAACGTGTGGATGAGAATCAACGAAGATCGTTGAAGATCTTGAAGCTCGATGAATTTCTGGAGATCTTTGAAGTTTCCGGTGGAGAAGATCTAAGTGAAGATCGTGATGAGCAAGATGAAGATTCCTGGCGATTTGCAATAATCTGGGGAAAAAAAAGACGATCCTGATGAATTTTCCGGCGAGCTGCGGTGAACGGAGATGCGTTTGGATGAAGATTCTGGAGAGAACGTGATTTCCGGTGAGATCGGCCGTAGGAACCACCGTTTGATTTCACCGGTGAAGTTCTACGGAGTTTGCATGGCCGGAGATTGGATTTCCGGTGAGTTTGACCGGTGACAGCCAGGTGGCGAGCATGCGATGACTGATGGTGGTGGCGAAACCTGGAGTGGACGCGTGGCACTGAAGGAGGGTGTGGGAGAGACGCGTGTGAGAGAGAGGAGGTAGTGGGATCGTGTGCTGGCTGAGAGAGATGGAAAAAAACGGTGAGGTGGCGGAGAACGTGGAAGAGAGAGAAGGACGCGTGGGGCCCCTCTTTATAGGACACTTGGCACGAGTTTGGGCCCCACGAAATGGATAATTGGCCCATTACATTCTGATTAAGACCAAGGACTAAACGTGATTAACACAGACTCAATGAATTTAAAATGTGATTAATGGACTAATAAACTGATTAAGCCTCAATCAACATGAATTAAAATCTGATTTAACTAATTAACACCTAAACAATTACTTCTAATTAAGACTAAACAATATCTAGAAAGAAATTAAATCTAAAGTAAAAGTCTAACAATTATTAATTCTAAAAAAATCTAATTAAAGAAATTATTTAAATCTATATTAACCTAAAGGAATATCTAAACGAAAAACCCAATATATCTAAAAATTCATTAAAAACATTATTAATATCCTAATAATACCTCTAAAAACAATATTCTAAAAAACCCCAATTAATATCTAGAAAATTCTATAAAATCCTAAAAGGTGCTACTAAAGCAAACAACTCCGATAAAAGGAACGCAAGACCAGACTGGAATAAACGGTAAACCCCGGGCATCAGAATATCCTAAAAAACCACAATGTAAGCTGAAAACACCGAGAAGCGCACAATTTCCCAAAAATGAAACTCCGATTATTTGTACTGGTCTGAAACTTCCTATAGGTGAAAACCAGACTGTAACCCTGACATCCTCTGTCTGTGTACAAATGTCATGCATCTGATATGCGAATACAAATTAAACCACGAACCAGATAGGAGAACCGGTTGGTCAAATTTTAGGGTGCAACAGCTGCCCCTATTCAAACGGCTTGGACCTGACTGGCTGAAGAGCGAACGACCTTCAGACAATCGTGGTACGAGACGGTTGAATACCAAATGAACCCAGAAATTTGCCAACCGCAAAAGTAAATTGCGCACACCCCTCTGGGGGAGAATCATCTAAGTGACTAATTTCTGTTGCCACAGCGACAACTAAATACTCATCCATCAATCTGTTTATGAAATAATATGACATTGTCCACGGACCATCCCATTCCGAAGAAGCGGGCATACACTGACCAGGGAGGAATTGTTGATTTCACTTACCAACCTTCCGTTCGTACCTGAACGAGCAGACACTAACCAGCGAGACAAATTGTTGATTCCCCTTATCAACCTTCCATTCGTACCTGAACGAGCAAACGCTAACTGAAAGCGAGAAACTGTTGATTTCACTTATCAACCTTCCGTTCGTACCTGAACGAGCAAACGCTAACTAAAAGCGAGAAAATGTTGATTTCACTTATCAACCTTCCGTTCGTACCTGAACGAGCAAACGCTAAACAGCGAGAAAATGTTGATTTCACTTATCAACCTTCCGTTCGTACTTGAACGAGCAGCCCTGCGGTGACACGAGAAACTTAACCAAGCAACTCTGAGAGGACAATTCTGACGACGGCCGTCAAATACCTATTATGGCAATAGGTATCCTGAAAACACTCCGCTGGGGAAATTGGGAACTTAACCAAGCACCTTGACGAGAATAACTTTGTTGGAAAATACGAGGAACTTAACCAAGCAACTCGTTGACGAATACCCTGCTGGGGACCACGAGGAACTTAACCAAGTAACTCGTTGAAGTAACACCCTGCTGGGGAATATAACTCTGCTGGGGAAACTACGGGTAACCACCCAAAAATCTGCATTACCATCTTCCAATGCTGACACCACAGCATCCTGAGAAAGACTCAGCTGGGGGGAAAAAGGTGCTTGACCAAGCAAACTCTGCTAGGGGAATATGACATGACGAACATGATCACTGCGTGTCTGGCCCCCCATATAATCCCCATAACAAGATGAACACGATCATTGCGTGCTTTACACCACAACCCTCTTGACAGGAGGAACACGATCACTGCGCGTCCTGTGTCGCAAACCAAACATATGCACATCTCCGTGAACCACGATCTCACTTATCGACAGAGAAAATACACCTGAAGCTGGACGGGTAATCAATCCTGCTTACGTTTCCAAATGCACATGTTTGATAATGTCGTAATGCTTCCATACTGCATGGAAATGCTACGTATTCGTGTAAAATGCAAGTGCTTATGATGCATGCTTATGCAAAGAGTTACTTCAGCAAAATAAATGCTGAAGACAAACTGGATCCGCTGGGGATAACCGGAATACTACCGATACGTTTCCAACAAAATAAATGCTGGAAAGATGAACTAACTCCGTTGGGGATAACCATCCTGCTGGAAAAGTAGCTCACAAACTCATAACTTCAAACTCTGCTGAAAATGATCGTCCTGACAAGGAAGGATCAACCTGTTGGGGAAAGAGAAAAGCAATCCTGGAAACTGCTTTCAAAAGGTATCAACACTCTGATTACGCCCTGTGGGGATAGTTCATCCTGCTATCACTGAGTTGGGGATTGACCGGTGTGCTCTGATTCGCACTACACAAGAAACTCTTTGGGGGAGTTAATCATATCCGTCTCGACCCTTGCTGGGGAAGACTCTGCTCTGCTTGATAAGCCAATTTTGAACTACTGAAGATACATTGATCTTTTCCTTTGACACAATCTCCACTCTCCTGGGGAGACAACATTCAATTTTTCCTGGGGCGACTTCACTGGGGAAAGACACAACATTCATCCTCTGGAGAGGGTACTAGCCTGCCATGGACTCTGGTGGGGAACTTTGCGAGCTTTTGAATACCTGCAAAAGTCAACAAGCAAACACAAGACAATCTATGCAAAAAGAAACATCTTGGTAATCACCCATGACAACCATTCAGGTAATTTCCGGTTTTAACAATCATCGGCCGAGGCCCGCCTGTTTACACATATGTAAGTTTATCAAAAACATCGGCGTTTTCTACAAACACAACTGTAAAAGTTAAAACCAAAGTCACACACTACACTGAATAACATACTTTATTGATAACGGCCTGAAAATAGGCAAGATTTGTACATCAGATGCAACTCCTGAAAAGAGGTAGTCACACATAAACAAAACGCAGAAATGTACAAAGATACAGAATAAAATTTGTACACATGTCGACAACGTGTTACAGACGAACACCATGAGCTGATCCTCCTATGACTCGCCGGACTCTGACGCTTTCCTGATCTCTGTCTTCGGAAGAGATTGCTTTGGATAGTCGACCCCCCAGATAATCTAACTTGGACCACAGTCATTTGCTTCTCAAATCCCTAACTTTTGCGTGAATCGCCCTTTGCGGGTTTTCAATTCACCGGGATACCCCTTTTTGCCGAAGCCGCCCAGTGTAGGTTTTCAACTTCGCGGGTGTACATTTTTTCCATTTTATCCCTAACTTTTGCCCGAACCGTTTATTCTGTTTTTGGTTCGCCAGGATGCCCCATTTTTGCCTGGACTCTCTTTTTACTGTCCAGCGGGTCAATTTTCAAGCAAAGTATTTTTTGACTGCTCCGAGTTCACAGGGGACGAAAAGTCTTCACCATCCATGGTGGATAACAATAAGGCTCCTCCGGAGAAGACCTTTCTCACGACGTATGGACCTTCATAATTGGGAGTCCATTTGCCCCTGTGATCCGATTGCGGTGGGAGAATCTTCTTCAGCACAAGATCACCCGTCTGAAAGCTTCGAGGTCGAATCTTCTTGTCAAACGCTTTCTTCATCCGGCTCTGATACAGCCTACCATGTGCAATTGATGCCAGTCTCTTCTCGTCTATCAAGCTCAGTTGATTCAATCTATTTCTCACCCATTCTGCCTCATCAAGCTGAACATCAAGCAAAATCCTCAAAGATGGTATCTCAACCTCCAATGGCAAGACTGCCTCCATGCCATACACCAATGACAATGGAGTTTCCCAGGTTGATGTACGCACCGTCGTGCGATAACCGTGCAAAGCAAACGACAACATCTCATGCCAATCCTTATACGTTACCACCATCTTCTGAACAATCTTCTTTATGTTCTTGTTGGCCGCTTCAACAGCGCCATTCGTCTTGGGTCTGTACGGAGATGAATTATGATGCTCGATCTTAAACTCCCGACAAAGATCCTTCATCATCTTATTGTTCAGGTTCGAACCATTATCAGTAATGATCCGTTCAGGAATACCGTATCTACAAATTATATCCCTCTTGATAAATCTGGCCACCACCTGTTTCGTAACATTGGCATAAGATGCTGCTTCTACCCACTTGGTGAAGTAATCGATCGCGACTAGGATAAAGCGATGCCCATTAGAAGCAGTAGGCTCAATCTTGCCAATCATATCAATTCCCCACATGGAGAAAGACCACGGAGAAGCCATAACATTCAGTGGACTGGGTGGCACATGGATCTTATCAGCATAGATCTGGCACTTGTGACACCGCTTGGCGAACTTGAAACAGTCCATTTCCATTGTTAACCAATAATACCCCGCCCGCAACAACTTTCGGGTCATAGCATGCCCACCAGCATGTGTACCAAAAGTTCCTTCATGGACCTCTTCCATGAGTAAATTGGCTTCCTTCTCGTCTACACACCGGAGGAGTACCAAATCGTGGTTCCTTCTATACAGAACGTTGTTGGGATTCAGATAGAAGTTGCCTGCTAATCTCCTTAGAGTCTTCTGATCACGACTGGATGCCCCATCCGGATATTCCTTGTTCTTCAGGAAATTCTGTATGTCGAAATACCAAGGTTTACCGTCAGATGCTTCATCAATTGCAAACACAAAGGCCGGCCTATCAAGGCGAGATATGACAATCCTGGGAGCCTCATTCCAGTAGTTGACCTTATACATCGAGGATAATGTTGCAAGGGCGTCTGCCATTTGATTCTCCGCCCGAGGTACATGATGAAACTCCACCTTATCAAAGAAAGGTAACAACCTTCTCGCATAATTCATGTACGATACCAGATTAGGTTGGCGTGTCTCCCACTCTCCGTTAATCTGATTCACAACCAATGCTGAATCCCCATATACGTCCAAATTATTGATCCTCAGATCGATAGCCTCCTCTAACCCCATAATACAAGCTTCGTACTCGGCTTCGTTATTCGTCACTGGAAAAGTCAATCTGGCCGTAAACGGGATGTGCGACCCGTGGGGAGTTGTAATGATTGCCCCAATCCCACTACCGTACGAATTGACAGCCCCATCAAAAATCAATTGCCACTGGGAACTCCGCTCAGGACCCTCATCAGGGAACGACTCATCACAATCTTTAGCCTTCAAGTACATTATGTCTTCATCAGGAAACTCAAACTTCATAGGCTGATAATCCTCAATCGGCTGTTCGGCAAGATATTCGGACAGAACACTTCCCTTAATGGCCTTCTGGGAAACATACTGGATATCGTATTCTGTCAATACCATTTGCCATCTAGCAATCCTTCCAGAGAGCGCTTGCTTTTCAAACACATACTTGATCGGATCCATCTTCGATATCAGCATGGTTGTATGGTTCGGCATGTACTGTCTTAGACGTTTGGCAGCCCACGCCAATGCACAACACGTCTTTTCGAGCATAGAGTATCGAGATTCACAATCCGTGAACTTTTTACTCAAGTAGTAAATTGCATGATCTTTCCTTCCTGTCTCGTCATGTTGACCGAGAACACAACCCATGTTGTTCTCAAGAACCGTCAGATACATAATCAGTGGTCGTCCCGCTACTGGGGGTATCAACACCGGAGGTTCCTGCAAGTATTCTTTTATCTTTTCAAATGTCCTTTGGCAATTGTCGTTCCAGACCACCGCTTGATCTTTCTTTAACAGTTTGAACAAAGGTTCACATGTGGTCGTTAGGTGAGAGATGAACCTGGCAATGCAGTTCAATCTTCCTAAGAATCCACAGACTTCTTTTTCTGTTCTCGGTGCTGGCATCTCTTGTATTGCTTTTATTTTTGCCGGATCGACCTCGATTCCTTTCTCGGTCACAATGAACCCCAGTAGCTTCCCGGACCTTACTCCGAAGGTACACTTGTGAGGGTTCAGCCTCAGCCTGAACTTCCTCAGCCTCTTGAACAACTTCAGCAGATTAACCAGATGTTCTTCTTCTGTTTGAGACTTGGCAATCATGTCATTGACATATGTAACAACCCAAATTTCATTAAATAATTAATTATAGTAATTAATTGATTTAGTGGGATTTTTATTAATGTTGGAAATTAATTTTTATTAATTGGAAATTAATAGAGAATTGAGAGAGAAATGGGAAAGAAAGAAAATAAGGAAGCATATAAGGAAAGTAGAAGAGAAAAGAAAAGATAGTAAAGTAAAGAAAATAGAAGAGAAAGAAGAAGAGAAAGAGGAAAGAAGAAGAGAAAGAGAGGAGAAGAAGAGGAAAAGTGGAAAAATCATCAAGAACCAATTTTGAAGCTCCGATTAATCGAGGTAAGGGTGAGAAACATTTCTATTTAATCATTGTATGCTATTATGTATGTTGGGTTTGGGTTTGTGGATGTTTTCATCACTTTCCAATTAGGGCAAATGTTGGATTAATCGGTAGATTGATGATTTAATCGGTTGAAACTGAGCAATAATGCCGTAGAATAGTCGGGTAACATGTATTGATGCTATTTGTACTGATTTGGACGTTTGAGGTTTGGTTGATGATGGATTGATGAAGGAGAGGCAGAATAGGGTTCTGTTCTGCGCAGGTTCGCTGGCTCTCGCCAGGCGAGCGAAGGCGAAGCTTCGCCAGGCGAAGCCTAGCGAATGCTAGCGAGTAATTATGATTAAGTCCCAGTGGACTTCGCTGGCGAGTTCGCCAAGCGAAGGTGGATAGTGAAGGTTCGCCCAGCGAAGGTGCCGGCGAATGGTGGCGAATGAAGTCAGTAGCTACTGACTTGGGCTCACTGGGAAGTCTCGCCAGGCGAAGCCTAGCGAGTGTTCGCTGAGAGAGTTCGCCAGGCGAAGGTTCGCTGCGAGGGTTCGCCAGGCGAATGAAGGCGAATGTGACAGCATTTTTCTTTTGCTGTGTTGTTCATGTGGAGATGGTTTGGTTGCTTCTCATAGGGGAATGCCTCTATGATATGATATAGATATGATCTATTGTGATGATGGGTGCTGTGGGTAGCCTAAGGGCGTGAATCCTAGTTGATGCGCGATGCGTATTAATTGTGATAAATAGAAATACATGTGAATACAATGATGAATGTATGTGTATTGTCTAATGAACTTGCGAATGCTTGATGTGTATACAATTAGGTAATAAGTATGCATGAGAACATTGTGGATATATGTGTGCATAGCTTATAATTGTATTATTGGTACTGTGACATGTATACCTTGTATGAAATGGCATGAGATGAATAATAAACATAATACAAAAATGTATTGTGGATGTATATTGTTTATATGCGGTTGTATGTTTAGATACATGAAGAATGCATGAGAACATATTGTGGATATGTGTGCATTGTTGATAATGCGGTGATGATATTGAATTGTGAATGTATATTGTTGGTATATGGTGGTATGAATAGAATGCATGAGAACATGTCATGGATATGTGTGCATTGCTTGATAGATGTTGTAAATGCATATTGTATGTATTTGATTAAATGTGAATAATGCATGAGAACATATCGTGGATATGTGTGCATTGTTTGATAACTGTGAAGAATGCATGAGAACATATCGTGGATATGTGTGCATTGTGAGTGATAATATGGTGATAGTGTTGAATTATGAATACATCAATGAATGTTATGTGAATATGTTGTGTGTGCAATCATAATGTAATTCTTGAAGAGATGAATTATTTGAATGCATGAGATTAAGATGTCAGTCTTAAGTGCATTTGTTGTGGTTGATTGTACATGCATCATTTAGTCAAGAGGCAATGTCTGTTAGTTTCGTGGAAACTAGTGGCTTGTCCCAAACCTAGAAGAGTGGGTTTGAAGGCTTAGAGGACGGGCCTTTGTGGTTATCGGTCTAGAAGAGTGGACCCGGTTTAATGTAAAAACCGAAAAAAGATAACGGGTTATCGGTCTAGAAGAGTGGACCCAGTTTAATGTAAAAACCGAAAAAATATAACGAGAGTCGGTACCGCATTGCATGAGTTGCATTGAGTTGTTGAGTCACATTAATATATGACATATGCATGAAGAGATGCTTATGTGTGAATGATGAGATTGTGAAATTGTGAGAGTATGTATGTGAATGAGATGTTTGTTGAATACTTATGAAGCGTGCATGAAGAGATGCTTACGTGTGAATGTTAAGATTGTGGAATTGTGGATGTATGCATGATGTAAAATGATTGGTGAATATTCATGTTGTATATAAATATAAGTGACGATGTAAATGACTATGAGTTGAATTGTGGTGAGAAATAGGGAGTTAATTATATGATACCTATGTATACATGATTTTATGCTTTGATTATTATGGTAATATTTCTCACCCTTCTGCTGTTTTATAATGCTCTATGAGGCATTGCAGATTAGGTTGCTGGAGGCCTTTATGAAGTTCTGCTTGTAGTTCGAGGTCGCTACGTGTGTAGCGGTTTAGTAATTATTTATGGGTCGAGTCATGCTCTGGTCGTGTAACACGGGGATCGATTGCTTATATTTTAGGATTACATTATGTAACCTAAGTTATGTTTTCATATTTGGAGTAATTGAGATAATGAGATGTTGGCCTTAGTGCCTAGAGATGTTGATTTTATATGATGAAAGTAAATGTTTCTTTTAAAGGATTTTCATTAATGAATCCGCTGCTAAATGGAAAGGTGTTTATGAGCATGACAGATTGTTTTAATGTGGTGCAAGTTTTGTGTGATGCCCTTTTATGGATGCATGTTAACTTTTACTCTGATTATGCATATATTATTTGCGGGGTTTAGAAGGGTGTTACATTAGTGGTATCAGAGCAGGTTGGTCCGTCCGGCCAAGTTGTCTAATGTTATTTGTTCCCTTGTATGCGACATGTGTGTGAAAACACTGTCGATACATGTTGTTGCTTAACCTTGTCTGGAGAAGTGGGAATGATCTAAGTGGGGGAGAAGTTGTGCTTCTCCAAGATGCTGCAGGTGTAGAATTTGTAGCTCAGTGGGTGGTTAACACTCTTGTGGTTTGGTAAAGATAGTCTATACTCCATCATGATTTTCAACTGCCTATTGACAAATTGAGGAACTGATCACCCTTAATCTCTTGTTGATAGTAGTTAGAGTTCTGTTGGATGGGATGGACGTGTCTTGCAAGCTTAGGTGGCGTGAGCAGATAATTGTTTGGAGCTAAGCCAGGTGCTTAAGAAGTGTGTTGATGAGTCGGCACGAGACAGTGAGGAGATGGTTAATTTTGATGGGAATTCGGGGTGCTAATGAAAGTGGGAAGATGGCGGTTTTGCCGACTAATTATATCTGTTTGGACAGTCGAAGAATTAAATTGATTGAGTAGTGTTGAGAATTATGTCTGGTGTGTGTGCTACGGCAACAGATTGTGGAGTTGAGTATAAGGGTGGATAGTGACTTCTAGTGATTACTAAAGGAAATGAGATGTGGAATACATGGTTGGTATAATTGGACCCTTAAGCATTTCAAGAGTTGGAGAGGTATTGGATGACCTTTAAGTGTGGAAGGGTTGTTTCCGTGATTTTGTCGTAACGGAAAACCGTAATTCGGAATGACGCAAGATTAGAAGCGTTGGAAGATATTACAGTGCTCTATGTGATGGGAAAGTAGTGACATGGAATTAAGTATTTATTGGCGAAAAATGTTTGGATGTTATGGTAAGCGCGGAGAGTGCGGTTTGTGTTATCACCATAAGTTCACAGCTGAGTGTCCGTTTGATATAATGATTTTCCACACTTGATTGAGAGAGTCAATGGTTATGTAACCGATGGTGTTTGGGTATGTTAGGAGAGTATAGGGGTTCATGTTGAGCGTCGGAAACTTGAGTTATTAGTATTGGGGAAGAGGCAGTGATGTACTACTGTGAAGAAAGTTCAAAGAGTTTTGAGAAAGCTGTCAACAGTTCGTGTATTGGTTTTGCCAAGTCCGACAGGATTGTCGTTGTGTTTTGAGATACCTTGTTGATATGATTAAGAGATGTGTTAACTACAACATTAATGAGTTTTGGTTATGCTTGAAGGCAATATAAAGTACAGAGAGGGATTATCTGACAAGTAATTTGGAGTGGGTTGCTGTTGTGTGTTTGTACCGGAGTTTGGAAGCCTCAATTGCTTAGTTGAGATTTGAGATGGTTATTGACCTTAAGGTATTTGTTTTATTTGAGAGAGAGTCAAATATGAGACTGAGAAGTAATTGGAACTCCTGAAGGAGTATGGTTTTGGTTAAATTACCATTCGGATGAGACCAAGTGGTAGCTAAGATATCGAATCGGGAATTTTGGTATACACTAATGAAGATGGTAAGGAAGTTAGAACTGATTAAGCAAATTCAGATATGAGTTCGGCCTGTGAAGAGACTTCTTATGGAGTTGAGCCTTGGATGTTGAGATTGACTTTTGGTATTCTGATGAGGTTCGAGGAAATCGGAATTCTGAGTTGAGTTGATAGATTAATTGAATTTAATGGATAAAAGTCAGAGGGCTTATTTTCGGATTAAGGGAAATGGTATTGTGAGATGTCGTGATGAAGTGTGTATTCTGAATAGTGTGAGTTGGATAAGAGTACTCAGGGAGAAGTACATCGAGAAAGATGGAGTATCCGTGCAGGTACTAGGAAGATGCGACCGAATTTGAGAAATAGTTTTGGATAGCCGTAGATGGAGAAGGAATTGATTGAGTTTGTATATGTTGATTAGACTTGCTGGGAATTGAAGTATGGACATTAGAGATGGTTGGATTTGATACAACTGTTGAGTATTTCGAGTGGGATGGGATAGTATTCCCATGGGCGTTGTGCCGGGTTTTCTGATGAATTTGAGGAAGTATAATCCGATTTGGACAGTTAAGAATGGATTAACAAGAGTAACTCGTTGCCTACCAGTGAAGATGAATCATTCTGTTAGATGGGAACTCAAGTTTTTCGTTAAGATTATGGGAAAGATTGCGAAAGCGGTTGGGTGCCATGTTGAAGATGAACTCTGACTAGCGTCCGTGAATGGCATGGACAAACGAAGAAAACTATCCAGTATGAAGAGGACTCGTTGAGAGCTTGTGTGTTGGACCAAGATGGATCTAAGGGTAGTTAATTGTCGTTGATGGAGTTGCCTACAATAACTGTTGCCATTTCGTATCGGAATCAACATCATATTAAGTTCGTTGGGTAAGAGGGTATGACTCCTTTGTGTTGTTGCATGTCCAACGGGAGTGTTGTACTCGGATCAAAGACCGTGCAAGGGACGATGGAAACGATCAAAGAATCCAAGTAAGGCCGTGTTTTGAGAGTTATGGTAGTAATTGGTGTTGGTCGAGCTTGAAGTCTCGTGAGCACCCTGTGTTTTGTTGATCTGTATCAGAGTAGCGCAGCGGAAGCGTGAGGCGGATAGCATGTTAGACTGTTTTACCGTTGTCGCTTGAGAGGATTGCATGAGGTGTTCATATGTCTAAGTTGAAGAGGTACATTGATTCAGGTAGATGGTGTACAAGTGAGAGAGAATTTGACTTCGGAGGCGTGGCTAGTTCTAGTTGTTGATAAGAAACAACTTCGAAGTATAGAGATTCCTTTGGTGGAAGTAGTTATGGGAGAATTGGATTTGGAAGAATTGGAATGCGAGAGTCGTATCCAGAGTTGTTTGGATCAGGTAACATTTTCGAGGACGAAAATTCCTAAGTGGGGGAGAGTTGTAACAACCCAAATTTTTCATTAAATAATTAATTATAGTAATTAATTGATTTAGTGGGATTTTTATTAATAATGGAAATTAATTTTTATTAATTGGAAATTAATAGAGAATTGAGAGAGAAATGGGAAAGAAAGAAAATAAGGAAGTATATAAGGAAAGTAGAAGAGAAAAGAAAAGATAGTAAAGTAAACAAAATAGAAGAGAAAGAAGAAGAGAAAGAGGAAAGAAGAAGAGAAAGAGAGGAGAAGAAG
Source organism: Lathyrus sativus (assembly GCA_963859935.3). Taxonomy (NCBI): domain Eukaryota; kingdom Viridiplantae; phylum Streptophyta; class Magnoliopsida; order Fabales; family Fabaceae; genus Lathyrus; species Lathyrus sativus. Next base: position 138,332,322 of record OZ012736.1, on the reverse strand, counting down.
AGGAAAAGTGGAAAAATCATCAAGAACCAATTTTGAAGCTCCGATTAATCGAGGTAAGGGTGAGAAACATTGCTATTTAATCATTGTATGCTATTATGTATGTTGGGTTTGGGTTTGTGGATGTTTTCATCACTTTCCAATTAGGGCAAATGTTGGATTAATCGGTAGATTGATGATTTAATCGGTTGAAACTGAGCAATAATGCCGTAGAATAGTCGGGTAACATGTATTGATGCTATTTGTACTGATTTGGATGTTTGAGGTTTGGTTGATGATGGATTGATGAAGGAGAGGCAGAATAGGGTTCTGTTCTGCGCAGGTTCGCTGGCTCTCGCCAGGCGAGCGAAGGCGAAGCCTAGCGAATGCTGGCGAGTAATTATGATTAAGTCCCAGTGGACTTCGTGGCGAGTTCGCCAAGAGAAGGTGGATAGTGAAGGTTCGCCCAGCGAAGGTACCGGCGAATGGTGGCGAATGAAGTCAGTAGCTACTAACTTGGGCTCGCTGGGAAGTCTCGCCAGGCGAAGCCTAGCGAGTGTTCGCTGAGAGAGTTCGCCAGGCGAAGGCCAGGCGAAGGCCAGGCGAAGGTTCGCTGCGAGGGTTCGCCAGGCGAATGAAGGCGAATGTGACAGCATTTTTCTTTTGCTGTGTTGTTCATGTGGAGATGGTTTGGTTGCTTCTCATAGGGGAATGCCTCTATGATATGATATAGATACGATCTATTGTGATGATGGGTGTTGTGGGTAGCCTACGGGCGTGAATCCTAGTTGATGCGCGATGCGTATTAATTTTGATAAATAGAAATACATGTGAATACAATGATGAATGTATGTGTATTGTCTAATGAACTTGCGAATTCTTGATGTGTATACAATTAGGTAATAAGTATGCATGAGAACATTGTGGATATATGTGTGCATAGCTTATAATTGTATTATTGGTACTGTGACATGTATACCTTGTATGAAATGGCATGAGATGAATAATAAACATAATACAAAAATGTATTGTGGATGTATATTGTTTATATGCGGTTGTATGTTAAGATACATGAAGAATGCATGAGAACATATTGTGGATATGTGTGCATTGTTGATAATGCGGTGATGATATTGAATTGTGAATGTATATTGTTGGTATATGGTGGTATGAATAGAATGCATGAGAACATGTCATGGATATGTGTGCATTGCTTGATAGATGTTGTAAATGCATATTGTATGTATGTGATTAAATGTGAATAATGCATGAGATCATATCGTGGATATGTGTGCATTGTTTGATAACTGTGAAGAATGCATGAGAACATATCGTGGATATGTGTGCATTGTGAGTGATAATATGGTGATAGTGTTGAATTATAAATACATCGATGAATGTTATGTGAATATGTTGTGTGTGCAATCATAATGTAATTCTTGAAGAGATGAATTATTTGAATGCATGAGATTAAGATGTCGGTCTTAAGTGCATTTGTTGTGGTTGATTGTACATGCATCATTTAGTCAAGAGGCAATGTCTGTTAGTTTCGTGGAAACTAGTGGCTTGTCCCAAACCTAGAAGAGTGGGTTTGAAGGCTTAGAGGACGGGCCTTTGTGGTTATCGGTCTAGAAGAGTGGACCCGGTTTAATGTAAAAACCGAAAAAAGATAACGGGTTATCGGTCTAGAAGAGTGGACCCAGTTTAATGTAAAAACCGAAAAAATATAACGAGAGTCGGTACCGCATTGCATGAGTTGCATTGAGTTGTTGAGTCACATTAATATATGACATATGCATGAAGAGATGCTTATGTGTGAATGATGAGATTGTGAAATTGTGAGAGTATGTATGTGAATGAGATGTTTGTTGAATACTTATGAAGCGTGCATGAAGAGATGCTTACGTGTGAATGTTAAGATTGTGGAATTATGGATGTATGCATGATGTAAAATGCTTGGTGAATATTCATGTTGTATATAAATATAAGTGACGATGTAAATGACTATGAGTTGAATTGTGGTGAGAAATAGGGAGTTAATTATATGATACCTATGTATACATGATTTTATGCTTTGATTATTATGGTAATATTTCTCACCCTTCTGCTGTTTTATAATGCTCTATGAGGCATTGCAGATTAGGTTGCTGGAGGCCTTTATGAAGTTCTGATTGTAGTTCGAGGTCGCTACGTGTGTAGCGGTTTAGTAATTATTTATGGGTCGAGTCATGCTCTGGTCGTGTAACACGGGGATCGATTGCTTATGTTTTAGGATTACATTATGTAACCTAAGTTATGTTTTCATATTTGGAGTAATTGAGATAATGAGATGTTGGCCTTAGTGCCTAGAGATGTTGATTTTATATGATGAAAGTAAATGTTTCTTTTAAAGGATTTTCATTAATGAATCCGCTGCTAAATGGAAAGGTGTTTATGAGCATGACAGATTGTTTTAATGTGGTGCAAGTTTTGTGTGATGCCCTTTTATGGATGCATGTTAACTTTTACTCTGATTATGCATATATTATTTGCGGGGTTTAGAAGGGTGTTACAACATACACCTCAATCTCTTTGTGCATCATGTCGTGAAAGAGCGTTGTCATAGCCCGCTGGTACGTTGCCCCAACATTTTTCAAACCAAAGGGCATCACCTTATAACAGAAGGTTCCCCACGGGGTGATAAAGGTCGTTTTTTCCATATCCTCCGGAGCCATTTTGATCTGGTTGTACCCTGAAAATCCATCCATGAAAGAGAATACCGAAAACTGAGTTGTGTTGTCAACTAACACATCAATATGCGGCAGCGGGAAATCATCTTTCGGGCTCGCTTTGTTTAGATCCCTATAATCAACACACATTCGAACCTTGCCATCTTTCTTTGGCACAGACACGATATTAGCGACCCAAGTGGGATAAGTAGTGACAGCCAGGAACCCAGCATCCCATTGCTTCTGCACTTCTTCCTTTATCTTTACAGCCATGTCAGGACGAGTCCTTCTGAGTTTCTGCTTCACAGGCGGGCAATCTTCCCTCAACGGCAGACGATGAACAACCATATCGGTATCCAAACTCGGCATGTCCTCATAGGACCAAGCAAATATATCGCTGTATTCGCGCAGCATCTCAATAAGCTCTTGCTTGATGTCAACCTGCAACGCGGCCCCTATACGGATATTCCTGACGCATTCTTCAGACCGTAAATTGACAATATCAATCTCTTCCTGGTGAGGTAGAATGACTCTCTCCTCTTGCTTCAACAACCGACTCAGCTCTTCTGATAAGTCACTATCCTCAACAATCTCCTCCTCAGCTTGGAAGATCGGATGCTCGAAGTCTAAACGAGTCATAGGAAGTCTTTGGTCGATGTCATCTGAAAATTCATGAATCCTGCGAGGGAAACGGTTAAGTGCTTCAAAATGATATGCAAGCAAAATACATAACCACGCTGCCATTTTATTGAAAAATAAAAAACAGAAAGAAAAGGATCACAACATTTGAATGTAAAAAACGCCGTCATTTATTGATCATGCAAACATACAGGTAAACAGTTAGGCCCTAAGACGAGGTCAACGATGCCCTGGGCAAGGCATGTGATCATACAATGATTGAAAAAACAACGCATTACTGTTTGGTGACTTGGATGACGTCCTGGATGGACCAGTTGCATAGGCTTTGCCCCGGCGTGCTGGGTCGAATCCATGCGTCCATGTCGCAGTCGCTATCCACTTCCTCCGTATCAGACACGGCATTAATCCTTTCAAAGCTAACCCCTCCGGGCGTGAACACCACAGGTCCCTTGTACTTAGGCGCACTCTTTGAGGGAGATGGGCGGTACCCCAAGCCATACCTATCTTGCTTCACTGGTATGTCCAGAACCTGCCCCCACTTCTGAGTCTCTCCTTCTTGCACCAACGCCTTGGCTTCTTTATATGAGGAGACGGCCACCTCTTGCCCTTCACTCTTCACCGGAGCTTCTTCTTTAACCTTCACCCCTTCGAACGCCTGACACAGCGTTTCATGAATCTCTCCATCTACCTCCATGTATTTGAAGGAAGACAAATGACTGACTAGGATATCCTCTTCGCCACACACCGTCACAATACTCCCCTCAACCATATACTTCAGCTTCTGATGGAGTGTAGAAGTTACTGCCCCAGCGGCATGAATCCAAGGTCTCCCGATCAAACAGCTATATGCAGGCTGGATGTCCATGATGTAAAACACTGTATCAAACACCTCCGGACCTACCTGGATGGGTAACGTTACTGACCCGAATACCGACCTCCTCGTTCCATCAAAGGCCCTCACCACCAAATCACTGGGTGTGCACAACAGCCCACGGGTATCCAATTTCAACAGGGCTTTCTTTGGTAACACATTCAACGAGGATCCAGTGTCCACCAGCACATGGGATAAAATAGTGCCCCGGCATTCGATAGAGATGTGCAAGGCATTATTGTGATCACGCCCTCTAGGCGTTAGGTCAAAATCCGTGAATCCCAAACCATGCCCAGCATTAACATGTGCCATAACTCCCTCCAGCTGATTGACTGAAATCTCTTGCGGCACGAAGGATGTCTCAAGCACCTTCAACAGGGCATTTCTATGCGCCTCAGAACACAACAACAACGATAATATGGAGATCTTTGACGGGGTCTGCTGCAGGTGATCTACGATCTTGTAGTCACTTTTGCGAATCAATCTCATGAATTCTTCCACATCTTTGTTTGTCGGTTCTTTTTCCTTACTCCCCGAAGGTTCCCCCTCAACAACTTTATTCTTACCCCTGGCGAGCCTCTCTGCCTCGACCTCAGGTGAAGTGAAAATTCTCCCGCTCCGGGTTATACCACCCGCTCCCACTATGTTGTCTACGGATCCCCCTGGCGGATCATTCAAGTCAATCTTTTCCCCATTGCAATACACTTCAGCACCATAGCTCCACGGGACTGCCTTTGTGCTCTCATAAGGGATTTGTTTAGCCTTGGTAATAGTAATGGTCGGCCTTTTCGATGATGCCGAAATCGTCACTGATTTGAACGGAATGGTGATCGTAGCAACCTCACTGCGCTCTTTTTCATATTCTGTCTCAACAGACTTCTCTCGCCCCACAGACCTGTCAAAATGCAGGATTCCTTCATCAATCAAACCTTGAACTCCCCTTTTCAACTTCTCACAGCCCTCAAGTTGAACCAAACAGTCAACACACTCTTCACTGCATCCGGGATAGACACCTCCTTTCAATAAGCGCTGCTTTACGTAACTCAAAGGGGTTTTCAGCTTGCTCACTTTCGAAACCAAGTCCAACTCATCATCTGTCAGGATTGCATTGGCCCCAGCCCCACCATGCTTGGGCATTGGCTGTTGCGTGATATTGGGACCGTCCTTCCCGAAGTTAATAGCCGTACTATCAAGCAAATCCTGTACTTTATACTTGAAAGCTAGGCAATTTTCAATATTGTGCCCTGGTGCACCCGAATAGAAGTCACAATGCTCATTAATATCATACCCGACTGGTGGCAGGCCGGTTGGTGGTGCTAAGGTCCTCTTCTCGACTAGCTGCAATTTCAACAAAGCTTGAAGAAGTTCTGCATATGATACCAGCGGTACCTCGAATACTCTCCTCGGTCTCGGGTTCTGAAATCTGCGCTGATTATTATTTGGCTGCTGCTGAGCCTGCTGCTGTGGTTGTTGTCTCTGCTGCTGAGAAGGCCCTGGAATGGTTACACTTGCAACCTGCGACTGCTGATGCCAGTTCTGACCTCTATTTCTCCGTCGAGCATTGTATACAGCGTTGGTATCACCCTGCCTTTTACCACCAAACGTATTCTTATTGCTTCCTGCTGAAGCAGACTCACCCACTTGAATTTTACCAATCTTCACCCCGTTTTCAATGCGCTCCCCCATCAAAATCAACTCAGAGAAAGTACTCATAGAAAAATTGAGCAACCGGTCATAATACATTCCAAAGAAAGTTCCTATGAACATGTCCATCATTTCGCGCTCCACCATTGGATGGTGTACCCTAGCAGCCAGATCTCGCCATCTCTGGGCGTATTCCTTAAAGCTCTCATTAGACTTTTGAGATATGCTCTGCAGCTGGACTCGGTTAGGGGCGAGATCACTATTATATTGATAATGTCGAACAAAAGCCTCTGCCAGCTCTTTCCAACTCCTGATCTGAGTAGGTTCCAAGCTCATGTACCACTCCAGCGATGGCCCTGACAGGCTATCCTGGAAGAAGTGCATCAGCATCTTTTCATCCTCAGAATACGTGGACATACGCCTGTAAAACGCGCGCACATGCACCCTAGGGCATGTATCCCCTTTGTACTTATCAAATGACGGCGCTTTGAATTTCAGCGGGACCCTCAGCCCTGGGACCAGCCCCATATTTGACATATCCAGCCCAAGAGCATTCTGGCTGGCTAATCCGTTCACTTTCTCTTCTAGCAATCTCATCCGATGGTTGTCATCCCTAGCTCTTTCATAACCCTCATTCTGACCAGAGAACACATCCTCCTGACGATCCTCCCAGCGAGGTACTGCATCGTATCCAACATATTCTACCTCACGGCCCGGACCCGTTTGGAAGTACCTGGGGTCGTACCTCAGATTGCCCATCTCTTGAGCGTTGTACGCACCAGTTCCATATCCAAGATTACCATAACCATAGTCACCAAACCCAGCCTTGGTGCCAGCAATGTTGCCATACCCCATGTTCACACCATTGAAGCCCTGGTTACCATTATTACCATTCATTCCGACATTCTCAGCGCCCCCATTGAAACCCTGGTTGACATTACCCACAAATACTCCAGCAGTATCTGCATTGGCATTCATATTACCGGCGTTCCCACCTCCGCCTGCAGGACCAGTTTCTCCAGCATTCAAACCGGTTACGGGAATAGCATCAGCACTTTGACGATTCTCAATTCGGGGAGAAGCAGCAATATTTTCACCACGTGGTGTCCCGTTGTTTTCAGCCCGTGCGACCAACGGTTGAACCAGAGTCTGCAGCTGCTCTTGTCCTTTGGCGATGGTCTCCATGGTTTGCATGAGCATGGCCATCCTGTCAAGCATTTCTTGCATTTCACTCTGCATGTTGTCCATGATCTTCTTGTGATTAGTTCTGGTAGAGTAACGGTGGACCCGTTGTTCTGCAATCCTGAAAATACCTGGATGTATGGATGAAGAATGATAAGGAACATGGATCACAAACCTGTAATGCAATGTGATTTATGCAAACAACAATACAAAAATGCTAACGTGCATGTGTGCGTTGGGGATATTTCCCCTCCAATTCCAGTGTCGATGTGGCGAGACAAGAGAAACCATACAGACAATATTTAGAAAAACCCTCATACATTTATTCGGATAACAGTCTTGTCAAAGCCTTACACAACCGTGTTTCTTACAACTGAAATGATAAAGGAGGATCCCAACCAACATGTCTGGTGGTGATCTCAACACTTAGAGTACAAGAAAGAAGTCAAGTGCGGGTACGATCGCGGAAATCCTCGAACAGCTTCTTCGTCTCTGGGTGATCCGGTCGATAAATCAAGCCTTCTATCAACTGATACCTTTTCTTGACCGTTCCTTGGATATCTCTGACAAAATCTTCCCAAGCCTTATTCTGGGCACCAACCTCAGGTTTGGGCCTCTTGGTGTCTGCTCTGCGCTGACAATCTTCCAGATTCTTCATGGCATTAATCAGTTTGCGTTCGGCCTCGTATCGACGGAATGCTTATTCTTCAAGCTCATCAGTCTTCACTTTAACCTGTTCTCCCAACTGAGCAACCTGTATCTTTAGCTCTTCTTCCCGCTCTTTGCGTTTGGCCATAGTAAGGTCCCAATGCTCTCTGAACTTAGCTAACTTCGTGTAGACCCTTTCCAGCTCTTGTTTCTTAGTAGCCAATACACTGCTAACTGAGTCTACATCTAACTCCAAACGCTTCTTGGTTTCAGTCAACTCCAATAAAGCAGTCTTCAGATGTTTCAAAGCTTCAGCCTGTTGCTTGGAAGAATATCCTGTTTCAATCTTTTCATGACGAAGTTGGGCGTTCTCCTTCTCTAAAGCTTCTTTTGCCTTTGCTAACTCTTCTTTTTCTGCCATCAGCTGCTTGTATACCTGTATGTCTATAGTGGTGGGCTCCTCCACCGGAGAAGGATACAATGGATGAACTGCAGGATAAGGCATAATGAATTTCGTAGATTGTTCACGAATCCATTCCACATACGGACCAAGAACTCTAGTACCCCCTTTGCTAAATGAAGACTTTCCTCTCTTATGCAGGTTCTTCCATGCTTTCTCAAGCTTGATCAACATCTCTTCCTCTATTGCCCCAGTAAGATACAGATATTCCTGTATCTCCTCGGGCTTCGACGCTTCCTGAGGTGCATATCCAAACTGCCTGATCAATAAGGAAGGGTTGTAATTGACACACCCTTTCCTTCCTATCAAAGGGACATTTGGGAATCCTTCGCATCTGTATATGACATCAACCCCTAACACCTCCTCATTAACCCACACGACATTCTCGGAAGTCAATCCCATCAAGCGCTCGGGCCATCCTAAAGAATCAATAGAAGTGACGAAAGGCCCTGACTTCGGCATATGACTAGCAAACCACCTGCACAGTAGAGGTACACAGCAAGAGACATTCTTTCCTCGCCGTTTTTCATTTTTGTAGTGAGTAGAATGGTGGATATCTCCCAGCAAGGTAGGAACTGGATTCTTTGCAGCCAGAATATAGAAAGCATCCGCATCAACAAAATCAGGTTGGTTTGGGAACAAAACAATGCCATAAACACACACAGCAAGGATGGCATCAAAAACAACCCAGCAACCTTTCTTGGCATACTCCCGAGCCTTCTCTATCAAAACAAACAACGGAAATCCCCACACATCTCCTCTCTTAATCATCTTCCCTGTCAGCTCGGACTCTCCTAAGTACAGAATAGCAGACAGCTCAGCCAGATTAGGCTTAGCGTCCGTGTGATAGAAAGGCATCTGCTCGCGAATCGGTATATCCAAGAGTGCAGAATACTCCTCCAGGGTAGGAGCCAAGACAAAGTCAGGAAATACGAAACACCTGAGCTCAGCATCATAAAACTGCAACAGGGTGTAAATACCGCTGATCTCATAAGCCGAGGGCTGGTAAACATAAGTCAGGATCCTCCCCCATAAGTCAGGATCCTCCCATATGTCTTCCTGAAATCTCTCATCACTTTCTTTCCAGCAATGGTAATTAACTCTAACAACAGACTGATATCTGGAGACGGGAATCTGTAGGGTAACACTCTCTTCATGGCTTCCATGTCTGCTAGGAAACAACCACCGGAACTGGGAGGGAAAATATGTACCTGCAATACACACACGTTAGTTGGATGCAAATGGTAATGCAATAATGCAGTATGATAAATGATGCAATCAGTGAACACAGAGGCCATAATGTAGCCTGAAGAGGAACATCTTTGTGATGTCAAGAACAGAAAACCACCACAGTCACCAGAACCTCATGACACTGACTATCATCCGATACCCAAAATACCAATACCCTGGTAAGAAATCCATTTGAACCTCTGTCTCTGACGAGAAAACCATCTGATAATAGTATCAACCTCAGACAAGAAATCCATCTGATCCAAACAACACACCTGTTAACGAGCCAAGAAAACCATCTGATAAATACTGAATCACGGTTTCTGAAGGCCAGTTTTCCTGCAATAACCCAATCCCTCTCATAGGTATGGACCTAATCCACGGACAAAGGTACGACATTCTATGCGGTCATCAGTGTCACAGACTTTCATGAGTGACGATACGATTCCCAGAAGGAGTGGCATCATCAAGTCATGAAGAGGCCTCACTTAGCCGACTTCCAATTGATCGGTCCCCAGAGTCGACAATCCTCGCGTCTGGACTCCCCTCAGATCCTCAAGATCGGAAAGGAGCACCTCAGAGAGAACCTCGTCTGAGCACAGATTTCGTAGGGAATTGTGTCTGCTCAGCAAACAGGTTCGTCTACTACTCTCCACAACTATGTCTAGGTGCATACTCAAGCCCAGGTCCGGCTTCTCACTCATAGTAACCTCCCTCTCCCACAACAATAATCACAATAATATAGTGCTGAAAGTAAATGCGGAAAGGTAAAGGTACGGAAAAGTAAAGTGGAAAGGTAAAACACATATGCACAACACCCAACAGATAAACACCCAAGCGCTAGGATTGACTCGCGTAGGGGATGGGAAACGGTCCCAGCATATGGGATGGGAAAAGTCCCTAGATGCTACATCATCCCCAGCAGAGTCGCCAGCTGGCGCTACTGCGAAAATTGGCGCCGGCTTGACAGAAGAGTCGCCACCGTGCGTTATTTATCCCACAGGAGGGAAAGGAAACGCTCGAAGTAAACCTCGCAAAAACGGGAAAGGTATGGTCATCGCAACCAAAACCTGGGTTCGGGAGTCGGTTACGCAAGGGGAAGGTATTAGCACCCCTTACGTCTGTCGTACTCGACGGGATCCACGCTTGGTGTTTATAAGGAAAAGGGTGTGTTTATCTATCTACGCTAGTGGTCAGTCTGAAAAGAAAAGAAAAGGACAGGACTCGACAGAACATACGCTGTTCTGGGCCTACGTACTCCCTCGTGCAATGGGAAAGTCAGAGTCAACGTAGTTCGACTACCTACGTCTAGACGGGGGGGGGGGGGGGGGGGGGGGGAAGGTTGCTCGCCAGGACATCGCGTCCTGTGCCTACGTACTTCCACACGGCATGGAAGATCAGAGCAAACGTAGTTCGGGCTACGCACGACACAAGCTGTTCAAGTGTTTTTTATTGGGAAAATGCACCTTAACCAAGGGTTTTCACAGTCCAAGAGGACAAAAGGTTTTGATGTTTGTTCAAATCTTTTGACGGAAGAAATGAATTCACTTTTGTTTTATCCCTTATTAAGTGTTTTTCTGTTGTTTTGAGAAAGGAAAGAGACACCCTAAAACTATGGTTGAAAAGGGGAATCTACCTAATGTTATCATGCCTGGTTAACCAACCTAATGTCTATCATAACTCCTCCACAGCAGAGAAGCTAGAGCTCCTAAGGGATCATGGCAACAGAACTAAACAGCAAACGGGAATCACTGCAAAGTAAAGGAATACTGGAAATATGCATGAATGCAACAACCAAGCAGAAGGAGGACCACCTCAACTTCTAAGCAAAGCAAGGCACAAAGGCCACAAACCACAGAGGCAAGGGAGCTCAGCTCTACCAAATACCAACAAGCAAAGCCACTCAATAACAATCAAGTAGAAGGAGGACCACCTCAATTCCTCATGCACACAAGCAGGCTTATTTCTAAGATGCACCTATCTCAGAAATATCTATATGAACCCCTAAGTCTAATGCAGCATAGCACCACACAAGTCAATCAACACAAAGAGAAGGCTAACCAGCCTGGCAAACTCCTATCCAAAAGCAAGAAACTAACCCTGAGCAGGACCCTAAACAACCCTAAAACAAAACCCAAATCTACCCTAAGCAAAACCCTAAAGGGAGAAATCGATCCCATTCTTCAAGCTTCAAGACAAGCTTACCAAAGAAAGGGAGCTAAGTTGACAGACCCATAGTGCCTTCCTCAGGAAAGTACTAGGAGGCTTCTACTTAGGAATCATATCCCATATGGCTCAACAACTGTGAACGGTTTACATTCCTCCTCAGGAGAAACTAAACTCACATGAAGGCTCCAACATCACTGGATACTTAAGAAAACCCTACCTGAACTAAGGGAACTAAGTGAACAGACCCATAGTGCCTTCCTCTGGAAAATACTAGGGGGCTTCCACTTAGGAATCATATCCCATGTGGCTCAACGACTGTGAACGGTTTACATTCCTCCTCAGGAGAAACTAAACTCACATGAAGGCTCCAACATCATTGGATACTTAAGAAAGAGGTGAGAAGAAAGAATGAAAGACATCCATAGTGCCTTCCTCAGGAAAGTACCATGAATTTCCCTCAAACTTCAGGATCTCAAACCTCACAGAAAGAGAGCAAGCTCCTAGACTAGGTCTTCAATCCATGCATCCTTGCAAGCTCCATCAAGTCTTCATCCAGCCTCCACATCTTCAAGAAGAAACCCCAAGCACCCAAACCACAAGAAACTACTCTTGAAGTTCAACCAAAGTTGAACTCCAAGGCTAGAAGTTCTCAAACTTCTCCTATTCACAAGCTCAAGCAAAAATAGCAAAACAACTTCTAAAAATCCACCAAAAATCTAGGGGAAACCTACATGTTTCTATGATCTCAAGATCAAATATCCAATCCTAAGTCAACTTCTAAGGCTACTAAACAATTCCTAACATGCAAAGGGTCAAGGTTAACCATCAATAGTGGAAGTCCCTAATCATCTACCCTAAAACAGAAGCAAACAACATCCAAAAATTCTATGAAAAATCTATGGGGAGCATGCATTAGTCTAGTATAACATACTAAAAAGAAAAGCAAGATTCAATACCAAGTGAGAGAAATAAAATCAGCAAGGCAGACACATCACAAATCAATATTCAAAACCAATTAAAATGCAAAAAATGCAATAAAAATGAAAATGCATGATCAAATTAATATTTTTTGCACCATAAAATCCTAAATTGAACTATGAACCTATAGAAAAAAGAAGGGAATTAATTGGATAATCCTACTATTTTTCATGAATTATTTTCTAACATGTACAAAATGAGAAAAAATAAAAATAAAATAAAAGAAAATGAATAAAGGAGCGTGTCAAATAGCAAAAATATCCAGTTGTAATTTAGACTGGGCCAGAAAAGGGGGTGCGCGTATCAAATGCTTACTAAGCCCAGTGCCAAATCTTTCAGCACTTTCACGGTCAGGGGGGTGAAATGAGTAGAATGGGGATAATCTTAGTAATAACATGTTAGGCCTAGCCCGTCTAAATCAAACCCAACGTCAGCAAACAAAAGCATCTCTCCTGTCCCAAATCTCAGTCACTGTTCATGCAACTAAACCCTAGCGCAGCTCTCCCAAATCTCTCTCTGAATTTCTCTCAAACCTCACTCAATCTCTCACAAAAATCTGAAACTAAACCCTAATCTACACCTCACCAACCTTTTTATTTCAGTCCTATACTCAACCTAGATTCTATTTGAATCAAGACGAAATCAAAAAAAACCCAGAAATCAGAAGAAAGAACGCAACCAGAATCAAATGAAGACGTACCTGGATATGGAACACGAACAGATCGTGAAGTTCCTGAGGCTTGCTGAAGAAAACTTGATGATCTCAAGACGTTACGCAAAGGAGTCTTGATGAAGGTTCTTGAGGATCGCTGAAAATCGTGAAGATCCTTGAAGATCTGGGGACGCGCATGAAGATCTAGAAGCTCTTTCTGGGAATCTTGAAGATTCTTGAGGGTTGCTACGAAGCAATCTTGAACTTGCTGGGAGAACGCCTGGAGGAGATCGAAGAACGGACGAATCTCAGAAAATGTATGAACTCTGAAGAAGTTGCTGGAGAACGTGTGGATGAGAATCAACGAAGATCGTTGAAGATCTTGAAGCTCGATGAATTTCTGGAGATCTTTGAAGTTTCCGGTGGAGAAGATCTAAGTGAAGATCGTGATGAGCAAGATGAAGATTCCTGGCGATTTGCAATAATCTGGGGAAAAAAGACGATCCTGATGAATTTTCCGGCGAGCTGCGGTGAACGGAGATGCGTTTGGATGAAGATTCTGGAGAGAACGTGATTTCCGGTGAGATCGGCCGTAGGAACCACCGTGTGATTTCACCGGTGAAGTTCTACGGAGTTTGCATGTTCGACGATTGGATTTCCGGTGAGTTTGACCGGTGACAGCCAGGTGGCGAGCATGCGATGACTGATGGTGGTGGCGAAACCTGGAGTGGACGCGTGGCACTGAAGGAGGGTGTGGGAGAGACGCGTGTGAGAGAGAGGAGGTAGTGGGATCGTGTGCTAGCTGAGAGAGATGGAAAAAAACGGTGAGGTGGTGGAGAACGTGGAAGAGAGAGAAGGACGCGTGGGGCCCCTCTTTATAGGACACTTGGCACGAGTTTGGGCCCCACGAAATGGATAATTGGCCCATTACATTCTGATTAAGACCAAGGACTAAACGTGATTAACACAGACTCAATGAATTTAAAATGTGATTAATGGACTAATGAACTGATTAAGCCTCAATCAACATGAATTAAAATCTGATTTAACTAATTAACACCTAAACAATTACTTCTAATTAAGACTAAACAATATCTAGAAAGAAATTAAATCTAAAGTAAAAGTCTAACAATTATTAATTCTAAAAAAATCTAATTAAAGAAATTATTTAAATCTATATTAACCTAAAGGAATATCTAAACGAAAAACCCAATATATCTAAAAATTCATTAAAAACATTATTAATATCCTAATAATACCTCTAAAAACAATATTCTAAAAAACCCCAATTAATATCTAGAAAATTCTATAAAATCCTAAAAGGTGCTACTAAAGCAAACAACTCCGATAAAAGGAACGCGAGACCAGATTGGAATAAACGGTAAACCCTGGGCATCAGAATATCCTAAAAAACCACAATGTAAGCTGAAAACACCGAGAAGCGCACAATTTCCCAAAAATGAAACTCCGATTATTTGTACTGGTCTGAAACGTCCTATAGGTGAAAACCAGGCTGTAACCCTGACATCCTCTGTCTGTGTACAAATGTCATGCATCTGATATGCAAATACAAATTAAACCACGAACCAGATAGGAGAACCGGTTGGTCAAATTTTAGGGTGCAACAACCTTTAGGAGCATTCCATGATGGATCCTCTTTAGCACACCCTTAGAATTTAGATTTTATTAGAACCTTTAGGATTAGGTTTTGCCCCTGGTTTTTGTACCATAGATTCTTAACTCATGTAGGATAATGTAGGATTTTCCTTAAGATTTTTAGAATTGATTTTCTATTATTCCCCAATTTTGCAAGTTGCTTGTGGTTAAGGTTACCCTAACTAGGATAACTTCATAGGTTAGTCTTTTAAGTGACCATTAGATGATTCTAAGTTTCATATCCTTTCTTGATAGAATAGTACTTAGGTAAATACCTCATTAGAACCTTGTTGAAGCCTTGATAGAGCTTTTGATTCCCCTAGTTTAGGTGATCCTTGTAGCTAGTCTTTAGGGTTTCTTAGAAGTTGTTGTAGTGCCTTATTTCCCTTATGTAATTTCTTCCTTGGGCTTTGCCATATCCTCTTTCTCTAAGTCTTGAAAAGGAGCCTTCCTAGGAGAGCCTAATCCTTCCTTTGGTTGGATTCTGTGCATTCCTCAGGAGGTTGAGCCTTGAATTGACATTCACCAGTATAGTACATTTCATTGGTCTGCACTATCTTTCTCCTTCAAGTCTTGATGAGGAGCCCTCCTAGGAGAGCCTAATCCTTCCCTTGGTTGGATTCTGTGCATTCCTCAGGAGGTTGAGCCTTGGATTGACATTCCTGGCATGGTATATTCCCTTGGTTTATATACTGTCATCCATCTCCAAGTCCTTTCCTTAGGATCCCTCTTGGGAGAGCCTAATCCTTCCCTTAGTTGGATTTTATGCATTCCTCAGCAGGTTGAGCCTGAGATGGACATTCTATGTTGATACACTGTAACCAGTTACCTTAGATTGATATCTAGGACTAATACCCAGTTTTCTATCCTATTGACATAGGATCCCACTTGGGAGAGCCTAATCCTTCCCTTGGTTGGATTCTGTGCATTCCTCAAGAGGTTGGGCCCATGATGGACTCTGGTGTTGATACACCTCCAACCTAATGTAGCCTGGGATGACTTCCCTGTTGCTCATTTTGGTTTCTCTTCCTTGCTTGACATTGCTTGATGCATTAGAATAAGTTCATATTTAGGATATTTTAGGCTAGGAGCATGACTGCATCTAGAGGTTGAGTGAGTCTCCCTCTGCTTGTTTGCATTAAGGGTTGAGGTGATCCTCCCCTTGCTTATGTGTTGTTTTTCTTTTTCTAATTGACGTATTTGCATATAAAGTTTGAGATGGGCTCCCTTTGCTTGTCTGTTTTGATTGTTTTCTTTACTTGATTGCTTAGAGGTTGTGTGAGTCTCCCTCTGCTTGTATTGTTGCATTGCATTTGCATCTTTACTGTTTAGCTGATGCTTTGGCTGTTTTTGTTTCCCATTGACATGATCCCCTAGGACTCTCACTTCCCTTGATAAGGAAGTGATGATAGACTTTAGGTTGAAACCTATGCATGATAACATCTAGGAGTTCCCTGTTTCAAACCTCAACCATAGGATGAATCCTTGGCATGACAACATTAGGGCTTGACAGTTTCCTTGTAGAGTTCGTTCTCTTCTCTCTACAAACAACCATAAAAACACTTCTTCCGTAAAAAACAGAAAACAAACATCAAACCTCTTTTGCCCCGTGGGCCCTTAACTCAAGAGAAACTTTTCTGAAGAAAAGAGTTTCGTTAACTCTCAGTTTTACCGCAAATGGTAACGCACGAGTCTCTGACGAGCAAGCTGCATACACCAAACTGCTGGAACTGTTTGTTAACCCTACTCGGAAAAACAGATGAATCTGAACCCCCGTAATCCGTATTATCCCAAACTACGTAAGCTCTGATCGCTCATATCTGTTGAGAGTGCGTAGGCACAATACTGACGTATTGGCGAGCCACCTTCCCATTTGTTACCCAAAGTTAGCCGAACTACATTGACTCTGATTTCTCATTCTCTAACAAGAATACGTAGGCACGAAGCGCGATGCTTTGCCTAGTCATTTTCTTTTCTTTTCAGACCAGCCTTGATAGGTAGATAGTTAAACCAACACGTCAGATAAACACAACAAGCATGGATCCCATCGAGTACGATGGACGTGAGGGGTGCTAATGCCTACCCCTTGCGTAACCGACTCCCGAACCCAGACATGGTTGCGATGACCTTGTCTTATACCTTTTCGTCAGGTTTTTCCGATCGTTTCCTTTCCCTTTCTCTGGGATAAATAACGAAAGGTGGGGACTCTTCTATTTTGCCGACACCTTATTTTCGCGGTAGCGACACCTACCAAACATCAGCATTGGTTGGAAACCACAAAAATCAAACAATGCTGTCATGCTCGCCACCTTGCTCGCTTAGTGAGACTCTAGCGAATGTTTGCTACCTGCTCGCTTAGCGAATATGCTAGCGAAGGCAGACAATGGCTACTAGAAGTGTTCGCTACCTAGCTCGCCTAGCGAGTCCCTAGCGAATGCTCGCTGTTGTACCCCAAAATTTGCTCAACCTTTTCTTACTTGGTTTATGTTTCATTGCATTAACATTTGCATAGTTATATCATTTGCATATCATGATATCATTCATATAGAAGGGGATCAAGTGTGATTCTTATCAAGAGAAGCCTAGCAAGAGGTCTTATTCAAGATTGAGAAGTTATCAAAGTCATCAGGAGGTAATTTGAGTGCCTAAGAGTTTAGCTGCTTGCATGAAGATTTTCTCCTAACTTGAGGATCAATTGAAGATCATCAGGGGGATGTGAAGTGTTGAATATGAGAAAAGGATGTGTATGGAGCTCATAGAATGCCTAGAGGGCCATGGGAGAGCTCAATCAAGTCATTGTGTCAAATGCAAGAGCCACAGTTGAAGTGCAAGCAATTAGGGTTTCATCTGGGTCAATTCTAGGTCAACTGTGCAATTGAAGGGTATCAAAGCCTACTTTTAGGTCATGGAGTTCATGAAATGATATGTTGAGACATTTGTGGTGTTGTTCCAAGATCAAGTCAAGAGGAGTCAAGAGTGTGGGAAGTTGCTAAATTAGGGTTTCAGTGTAAAATCCCCTGTTTATTGCCTAACTTCAAGACCACATAAGTTAAGATGCAAGTTTCAAATGGATCTTTGGCCAACATTAAACTTGTAGAGCATCTCAATACCTTTAATTTGAGTACTATAAGTCCTCAAGGGGATTTATAGAACTCAAGTTATGGTCCAGACAAGTTACACGTCCTCAAATGCCTCTGAAATTTGTCTGTGAAAATCATCTGACTTCCAAGCTATTTTTGACCTAGAAGGAAGTTTCACCTGAACTTTTGGCCAACATGAAAGTTGTTCCTCATGATCTTATCTTTCTAAATTGTACAAGAAGTCTTTCATCTGATTTGTAGAACTCAAGTTATGAGGTTTACAAGTCAAGGGTATTTTGGGAAAGTGAGATTATAGGCCATTTTCAATCATAGGTCAAAATCTCTAACTTTCACTTGTCAAATGGATTTTTGTTCAACATAAAACATGTTCAAAATGTGGTTTTTAGGCTAACTAAGAAGTCATGATGAATTTATTGGACTCATATCAAGATTTGGTTTGAAATGGCTTAAAAAGGGAGATTTTTAAAGGATTCAAAGTTGAAAAATTCAAATTAATGGTTAAGTGACCAAAACATATCAAATAAGTACTCATTTTGATTGGAATTTTCATTTCAAACTCAATTACATTGGTGTATTTTTGAGTTGAGGCAGATTTTCATGAGTTACAATGTTGTTTCTTCATATGCAAGTTACATGACCAAACCACTCACCAAGGCATCTCAAGTGTTCCTTTTGGTCCCATTAAATTCACAAGACATTTTGCAATTGAAATGGAAGCTTCTAGAGAAATTTCCATGGCAAATTCGTGACTGTCATGTGCAAGAGTGGAGGGAAAAACAGAAAATTGGAATTGCTGATGTGGGCTTGGATTGGACCTTTAAAGCCCATAGACACACTCTATATAAGATTTTTGATGATTCTAGACTCAGTTTGGTGCAGTTTTCGTGGCTGAAGCAGAGATAGCAAGTTCAGTTGCAAGCAAGCAAGAGCAAATTGTGATTTGAGTTCAAAGCAAAATCAAGAACAATTGAAGGTTTCCTTAGCTTTCTCTTGCATACTTGAGTGATTCTGGAGAGTTTTGAAGCTTGATTTGTGCTCTAGATACCTCTGTTCATAGATCAACACCAGGTATGTAAACTTCAAGTTTCTCATAATTATAAGAAGATGTAGATCAATTTGCATATGTTGTTAGGATCTAGTTGAGACATAGATCGTTTCTGGATAGAAATTTGGACAATTAGAGACAAATTAGGATGGCGTGCGATTTCTGTTTGAGCACGGTTTGATCTGATCATGAGGAATTAGCATGAACTAGATAGATCAGGATGATCTAGGAAGCATGAGGAATATTTCTGTGTGATTAGATTTATGTTTGGTGATGATCAGAGTTGAGGTGACATTTGAGTTTTGGATCGGATTTTAAAATGCACGAGGATTGAGTTAATTCAAAGATCATATTTGAACTCAGCGTGTAAAATTGAGCAAGATTGGTGTAAGGTTTGTTGGATTTGGTCACCTATGAATAACGTCTCACCGGAGAAGACGGTGGCGCCACCGTCTGGGTTTAAGGTTTCGCCTGAGTTCCAAGGAAGAAGAAAGACCGTGGCCGTTGGATGAGTCTAAGAAATGGACTTGGTAGGTAAGATCAACGCACGAGATTTGAACTGAAGATTGCCTCCAAGATTGAAACGAGGTCGTTTCATTAATTGAACTGGCGTCCGATTCAGCGTCCACCTCACTGCCCACGTGTACGCGCGCTTTGCCTTCAGATCAGCTAACCAGTTTACCAATCCAACGCCCCATGTTTTATTCTGGCTTTTGTTTTATTTTATTTCATTTTTAATTCATTTTGATTTTATTTTCATGCATATTGATTCCAAAAATCACAATAAATCCATCTTTAATCAGAAAAATATTTTAAAAATATGTCCATGCTCCACTTTCAATTTGAGATTTCTGGGATCAATAAATTGCATTTTCATGCATTTTTCAATTTAATTTGCATTTTTCTCTTTTATGTTATTTCTTTAATTTTGCATAATTGACTATCTGTTTTGTTGATTTTGGTTTGGGTTCTGGCTTTGATTTATGAGTATGTTGTAGGTGAGATATGTGTGCTCCCTTAGGATTTTTATTAGAATTTTTCAACAATTGTAGGTTCTGTTTTGGGTGAGATGTTTAGAGCCTTCCCAACTTATGGTTTATCTTTACATAATTCAACTTAGGATTTATTTAGTGGACCTAGAAGTTGATTTAGGCTTTGATATTTGAACCCTAGAATGTTAAAACATGCATGTTCCCTTAGGAAATTTCTTAGATTTTTACAGCTTAGTTTTCTATTTTAGATAGAATTTGCAAGTAGGTGTTGCCTTTGGTGTTCCTTCTTTGGTGCCTTGCCTTGTTTGATCTTGTTGGTGGCTTTGGAGCTTGAAGGGCTTGATTTCCTTTTTGGAGGAGGTGCTGGACATCTTGTAGCTACTGTGGATTGGCTTGTGGAGCTTAGTTTGGAGTTTTCTTTCTCTTTTTAGGAGTTTTTTAGAAGCTTATAGGATTAGGGTTTTAGGAAGAGCCATTAGAATTAGTTCTTTTCTTTTCCTCAAAATAGAATGCATTGTTTGCTTCTATTCTCATCCCATGATGCAAAGTCCTCTTAAGGAAGCTACATCTCTCCTTTGGAGGGATGAGTGGCATGCCTTAATGAGTAGAACTTTTGAGGATGCACTTTCTTTCATGTTGGTTCCTGATGAATTCCTTTGGTTTTCATCAGGTTTCCTAGCATTGTAACTTGATCTCAATGATGATTTCTCTTCTTGTGGAGCTTTCTAGAGTTTGAAGATGAAGGATTGAAGAAGCTTGAAGATAGGAGCTAGCTTGAAGATGAAGGCTCTTTGCTATCAACTTTGCTGTCAATTCAACTTTGCTGACAAGAGCTGCTGTTGAAGATTGAAGTTGTTGTCTGTAGACGATTGTTGCTGCTATTTGGGCTGCTTCCTCTGTTTTTCTTTTGTTGTATTGTTTATTTGCTTATGTTGCTTACCTTTAGGTTTGAGGTGGAGCTTGTCTCCCCTTTCCTTTTGTTTTCTTAGGTTTGAGGTTGAGCCGGACTCCCTTGCCTCGCTTGTACTGTTGCATAGCATGCATTTTACTGTTTACTATTTACTGCTTGCTTTCTTTTGCTGTTTTCCCCTAGGATCTCTGATTTCCTCTGTGCAAGAGGGAATTATGAAAGACATTAGGTTTCTAAACCATGCATGATAACTGTAGGTAGATTCCCTTTCAACCATAGTTTTAGGGCGTCTTTCTCTTCTCATCTCAAAACAATTCAAAAATACAGTAATAAGGTTAATCGAAGTCGTACGTTACGAGCCTTAAGCTATCTGGGAAAAGGTTGGTGGAGGGTCTCTCTCCAGTAATCTGGGTGTTTAGTGTGGTATCCTTTGGGTGACATACGAAGCATTCACTCCTGGGTCATAGTCTCTAGTGCGACGGAGATTGCGAACATCCTAAAAAACAGTTCTTTCCTAAAAGACTCAAACAAACATTCAAACTCTATTTTTGTCCTCTTGGACCCTTAATCTGGAAAACCCTTTCATAAGGAGATAAAAAACTGTCAGACAAGCTTGTGTCTTCCGTGGCCCGAACTATGTTTGCTCTGATCTTTCATGTTGTATGAAAGTACGTAGGCACGAGATGCGATATCTCGGCGAGAAACCTTCCCCCATAACCCGTAGTTAGGCGAACTACGTTGACTCTGATTTCTCGTTCCAGACGGGAATACGTAGGCATAAAGTGCGATACTTTGCCGAGTCATTTTCTCTTCTTTTTAGACCAGACCTTTAGAGTAGATAGATAAACACACCCTTAGATAGAAAACACGCGTGGATCCCGTCTAGTACGACGGACGTGAGGGGTGCTAATACCTTTCCCTTGCGTAACCGACTCCCGAATCCAGGATTTGGTTGCGATGACCATTCCTTTCCCTTTTTGCGTTAGGTTTTCTCTGAGCGTTTCCCCTCCCTTTTGTGGGATTAATAACACACGGTGGCGACTCTTCTGTCATAGCCGGCGCCGATTTTCGTAGTAGCGACAGCTGGCGACTCTGCTGGGGACTCCAACGGTTCCCTATGCGAGTCAATCCTAGCGCTTGTTTTCCTGTCTGGGGTTTTGTATGTATTTATCTTTCTGTCTTTACTTTCAGTACTATATGTTATTGTTATTGTGTTGTGGGTAGAGGGTTAGTTTGAGAGATAAGTCGGACCTGGGCTTGAGCGCACATTGACTTAGAAGTAGAGAGTAGTGGTTAGCATGCTTGCTTTGCTCGCACCGGCTAGCTACGAAATCTGCACTCAGACGAGATTCTCTTTGATGGCATCTTGCCTGGCCCTTTGGGCTCGACAGGTTGTTGGATTTGATGGTTGTCGACTCTAGGGACCTATCATTTGGGATTCGAATAAGTGAGGCCTCTTCAAGGGATGATGACGCCACACCTTCTGGGTATCGTATCATCGCTCTTGAAAGTTTGTGACGCTGATGACCGCATAGGATGTTGTACCTCGTCTGCGAGTTAAGTACATACCTGTGAGGGGTAGGTGGGCCTTTTTGCAGGAAAACTCTGGTCTCAGAACACCTGGTTTGTCTCTGTCAGTGAGACTTGGTTATAAGGGTTCTTTTGTGGTTGGTTTTGTTTGAGGAGAAGATCTGATGGTTCTCAAGCTGCAGTACAGCACAACACAATTCTTCAGCATTGCACTTGATCCCCTGTTTGCATATGCATTTGCATTTTCATGTTTGCATTCCATTAACGTCTATTTATGCTGCATGTGTGTTTTTCCCCTCAGATTCTAGTGTTCTTCTTGCCAGACATGGAGTCCCTGAAGAGGACAGTTGCTTACAGGTTGCCTTCTCCAGACATCGGTTCCTTGTTGCGGTTGGTTGCTCTAGCAGATCAGAGAGTGAGGACTGAGTTTAGAGAGTCTTATGGGAAACTGCTCAGTTTGTTGTGCAGACCTTCTGTGTTTGAGATGACTGGATTGTATACCTTGATGCAGTTTTACGAGCCTCAGTTGAGATGCTTCTTGTTCCCTGATTTTATTTTGGCTCCTACTTTGGAGGAGTATTCTGATATGCTAGGAGTGCCTGTGTTAGATCAGATGCCTTTTATTCACGAGGATACTGAGCATGAGTTAGCTAAGCTTGCTGAGATTGTCAGTTTAGATGCTTCTGAGTTCCCCAGAGGTTTGGTCAAGCTGAATGGAGCTTACGGTTTTCATCTTTCTTGCTTGGTTGAGAAGGCTACGCAGTGTGTGAAGGATGGATGTTGGATTGTCTTCAATGCTATTCTGGCTGTTTGTATTTATGGGATTGTATTGTTCCCTAACTTGCCTGACTTTGTTGACTCAGATGCTTTCTTTATTCTTGCCTAGAAGAATCTGGTGCCTACTCTCTTGGGTGACGTTTATTATTCTATTCACTATAAGAATGAGAAGCGTCGGGGAAAGAATGTTTCTTGCTGTGTACCTCTTCTATACAGGTGGTTTCAGGGACATCTTTCTAAGAAGGGACCTTTTGTTGATACTGCTGGTACTTTAGATTGGTCTTCCCGATTGATGGGATTGTGTGCTGAGAACATTGTTTGGTTTGATCGGAACCTGCTTGGAGTGAATATTATATATAGTTGCAATGGCTTTCCGAACATTCCATTGATTGGACGGAAAGGTTGTATTAACTATAACCCTTCTCTGCTTGTGAGACAGTTTGGCTACGCTTTGAGGGATTCTCCGGTTGAGGACGAGATACAGGAATCTCTGTATCTCACGGGTTTATTAGATGGAGATGTTTTGGTCAGATTGAGGCATGCTTGGGGTAATATTCATAGAAGAGGAAAGACATTGCTTGGCAAGAGTGACAGTCGAGCTTATAATCCTTATCGGCTCGGGATCCATGAAAGAGTTGAAAAGTCTTTGATGTCGTATCCTGCTGTAGAGCCTTTGTATCTTCCGGTGATTGAGGAACCTACTTCAGTAGAGATTGAGAAGTATAACAAGTTGCTGGCTGAAAAGGAAGAATTGCAAAGAGCAAATGAAGAGTTAGAGAAAGAGATTTTCCAGCTTTGGCATGAGAAGAGTGAGGCAACCTTCACTTTGAAGAAACAGATTGAGATGATTAATAGGTTGGGTTCAGATTTGACTGAAGAGACCAGCAGAAGAGAGAAGGTGGGAGTAGCCCTGAATGGTGTTAGTAGTGTGCTTGCTACTAAGAAAGAGCTTCTGAACAAGGCTTATTCTCGACTCTCCAAATGGGAATTTTTGTGGAATGCCACGCTTACTAGCCGGAACGAGCGTGAAGATGAGTTGAAGCTGAAGATTTCCCGGTTAGAGGAGTAGCTCAGCGCTAAGGATGCGAAGATTGATGAAGAGGCATCTCTTAGACGTGACGCTGAGTTTAGAGTGAGCAACATGGTCAAAGAAATGAGGGGTTGTGAACTGAAGGCTGGCTTCAAGAGATGCAGGTTGATGAATGTTTTGGCAAGGGAGCCTGTGTAGAGGATGCAAAGAAGCTGAGATCCACTGTTAGGCGACACACATTACTGATACAGGAACTGCTCTCCAGACCAGGTCATCCGGAGACGTTGAGGTTATTGGGAGATGTCCGGGCGCGCCATCCGTCCTGATTTATCTTTGTTTTTCTCTTGTAGTATGTTATTCGTGCTTGTATTTTGACCATCGCTAGGCTTGTTGACTGAGGTATTTTCAGTTGTATTCGGTTGTATCTTTGTACTCTGCCTCTTGGCATTTGTTTATGTATGAGGTTTCTGATTCTGCGCTTGCTTACTTGGGACTCCATTGTCGTTATGGCTTCTTCTCCGGAACTAGAATCGGGGGGGAAATTAACCTGTTGCGTATTTGTTAGACTATGGAACGGATCTAGAAGGGGGGGTTGAATAGATCCCAAATTAAAATTTGAGTCGGCGCTACCAATTTAAAATTGGTTTTAAAAATGTTTTAAGTGCGGAAGCGGCCGAGGAAAAATATAGTCTAAAACGAACGGTTATTGGAAAACCGGATATACGTAAGCCTATGGATTAATGACAATTCGGAAAAATAGAATCACAACACAAACTACGCTTATCAATTATTTACTTCAGTTGTAAGGATTCCTAGTTCCAATGATTCAAAATCAAATCAAAACTAGATACACAAGTAAGATAATTTTGGTTCAAGCAATATGTCAAACACTTGGTGTACAAAAACACTCCAAGTGATGTTTATGTTGAGTAAGTGATTTCAACCAGCCTAGTACAATGTATTGTTGTACTTTAGAGTTAAAAACAAAGTTTTAACCTCTTACTCAATTGATATCACAATTTTGACAATAGAGCTTACACAAAAATTACTTATTTGAGCTGTAACGTAAATGCTGAAAATAGAGAAGACAAGTAATTTGGTGAGGCAGTTCCCCCATCGTCCTCGCTTCGGGGTACGTCTGCCCTCAATTCTAAAACTAGAATTGAGATATATTGTATAGATATCACCTGTTTGAATGAACAGTTTATACAAGGATTGAGCAGCAAATATACAACAAAAATCTCAATGTGTTGAAAGTTGCCTTCACTCCTTGCCCCTTGATTCAAGCTGAATCAAGTTCTTCGATTTTTGTTGATGGACCTCCGACTCTAGCCACCTTATTGAAGAACACGTTGTTGTTCAAACCTTTGTCTCCGGCTGATCTCAACAACACCAAATCGAACCCGAGATCTTCCCTTCAAAATCACTGAATCCGCTACTAGACTTGTGAAGACCACCTCTTCACAATCACCTTCGCTCGATTGATCGTTGATGAAGAATATCGTCCAAAAACCCCCAAAATTCGAACCAATCTTGGAGGGAAAAACCCAAATGGTTTTATTCAAGAAAGAACCTGTCGCAATCTTCAACCCGAGCTTGATTCTCCAATCTAAGCCTCGAACCTTATCACCTTGAATCTCTCTCAAATGCATTTCAAAAATGATTGTGTGTAATTGAAATGTTGTGAGATGTTGAAGATAAAGATGATGAATCCTGGACACCTATTTCACTCTTTCTTGTTTTTGAACACATGAATCAAAAGAATATCAAATGTTAGTTGACACAAGTGTTTAAGCAAGTATATATAGTGCCAACATAATTCAGGACATAACAGTATTTCAAATATGAGAGGGAAGATTTTAAAACAGATTTTCCGCGCGAACGGTCGACCATAACAGGTCTGTGCATCGACGCATGGCCTGTGCTGTTTTGGATTTCTGGAAATTTCATCAGTGTGCGTCGACCATACAGTCGGCGTGCGCTGACCCGTTGAAATCCATTTCCTTTGTGCGCCGACCCTATGGTCGACCCATGCCTTTACGCGCTGACCCACTGGAATGTCATTCCTTCATGCGCTGACCCTATGGTCGACGCATGCTTTGTGCGCTGACTGATTTGCCCTTTTTCTGATGAATATGCCGACCCTATGGTCGACCCATGTCCTGCAAGCCTGCAAAAATTCATTAGTTTGAAGTTTTTCATGCCTTTAGTCATGATTGCATTTTGCCAACACAAAGTATATTCATTTCATAAGTTTTAAGACAAGCGTAAAAAGGATATGGTAGGTGATACGTTGCGTCTGGTTTAGTGGATCTGGATGTCATACTTTCCAGTCTATTCGGGAAGTTTGTCATCATCGAAACCTGCATTAACCAATGTCTTGCAGACTTGTGTGATATGTGGCGATTTGCCTCCACAATCTCCCCCTTTTTAATGATGACAA
Organism: Lathyrus sativus; assembly: GCA_963859935.3. Taxonomy (NCBI): domain Eukaryota; kingdom Viridiplantae; phylum Streptophyta; class Magnoliopsida; order Fabales; family Fabaceae; genus Lathyrus; species Lathyrus sativus. The sequence continues at coordinate 138,305,681 of OZ012736.1, read as the reverse complement.
CCTGTATACAATTAAAACACCAAATATGCAATGTATACACCCACGCATACACAAGCTCCCCCTTTCTTTTGCACTATAAGGCTGTAGAACAAACAACCATCAAATGTTGTTAATATCCTGAACTATTAATATCCTGACTTGGCTTTGGTGTTTGCTTGCTACATTGTCTTCTCCCCCTTTGACACCATCAAAAAGAGAAGAAGAACGTATCACAGAGAACAGGCAATAGGTGATAGTTAATTACCAAACTTCACACACACAAGCATGATAATGAACAACAATATCTTGAATTAATAGATAATGGCGAAAACATGTAATGAAAGTTCAGGCACACATAAGACAGAAAAAAAATGAAAAGTACACAGACAAAAACAGATAAGCAAATATGAAAGATGCAACTATGAATCTAATAACCACGACCCCGTCCTCGTCCTCTCCCTCGATATGCAGCATCTGGATTGTGGTAAGGATCCGAGAAGTCCAAAAAGGCTTCGACGGACATGTTGAGATGAATAAGAGAGTTGGTGATTTTCCAATCTTGCCGCTCATGTGATTCAACCAGAGAGTCAATACGGGTGTCCATCCGAGTAGAAAATGAATTGAACCTTTCATTTTGGGCATGGAGCTCAGCTCTAATCTGCTTCATCTGAGTGTCTTGACGCCTCGTGAAGTTTTGTTGTTTTAACTACATTGACTGCATCATAGTAATGACTTCAGAGTTATCCGAAGGCGGAGGAGGTGATGAGTGCTGAGAGGGTTGATAGTCTTGAGGGTAGCCGTGATATGGGTCATAGAATCTACCCAAGGTAGTCCATCCTGTATATTTCCAATCGCCCCATCCTTGATTTGTAGAATCGCCTTCTTGTTCTTCTGATGGATATGAGTACTGGATCCAATCGGTATTTGTAGCCGTATCATGGACTGGAGATTGATGATAATCTTGAGTCCCATAGATAGGTTCTTGTATCTCTGCATCTGTGTTGTCTTCTGCATCGTCTTCTTCACCTTCCTCTTCACTTTCTTCTTCACTTTGTTCTTCACTTTCTTCTTCACCCTGCTCTTCACTTTCTTCTTCATCAGAATCGTTACTAGGCACCGGAGGAATATTGGCCCGTCGGACAAATCTGTATGAACGTCGTTCAGCACACCAAAAGTACCCCATCATTGCAAGGGTTTTGGTGCTAAATTCTTTATCTGAGGGAACTGATACACATGGAAATATTGGATACGCAACATTCGCAGCAGCAAGAATTTCCGAGATGAACGACCCATAGGCTAAAGCAGTGCCTCTACTTGAGTCTCTCAGAGCAAACATCCTGCTAGCAATATAGTAAGGCCAGTTTATTTTGATCCTGTTTTGCAGTATGTAGATAAGATGTACCTCAGCTTGTTCGACACGCGACAGGCCACCCTCTTTTGGTCGTAGTATACGAGCGACGATCCACTGAAGGATGCGCTCCCCTGTATTGAGTTTCCCGGCTGTGACCGATCGAGGAAAAGCATCGCTGTTGACAATTGCCTCTGGATAGGGTCGTTTGAGCATTCCATTCAGAGCCCTCTTATATTCATAACCCGGCACCGTACGAGTGTCAGTTACCTCATGAAGAGGTGGTGCATTAGCATCAACAGTCATATCAAAATATTTGTTCCATACTTCAGAATTGATATTAACCAGTCTATTTCCTACAGAGGTGTGAAAGTGTTGATCTTGAAAGTTACCTCGCATATTTGTGTAAAACACTCTGACCAAATCTTCACTGTACTTTGTATTACATTCCAGGAAATTGACGAACCCTTGAAAGTCCAACAGGGACAGAAGCCGAGTGAGATGCAAGCGCTCACTTGTTGCATGGTAGAAGGCATGCTGTGGAACTATGGCCCTTTTGCTGAGACTTTTGTTGAAGTTTTCAACAGCAGGAGGATGAACAAGAGAAACAGCAGTAACCGGAACTGAAGCAGAGGATGAAGAAGCTCTTGATCTCTTACCGGTAGTTTTGCGGAGAGAGGAAGCCATTGATGATGAGTTTTGGAGGAATTTGTAAAGATGAACTTTGAACTTTGAAGAGAGTGATTTGGGAATAATGTTGGAGAAGAAGAATACTTAGGTCTTTAATAGAGGGAGGTGTTAGGGTTTTTGGAAAGAGGGAGGAGACAAGGAGACATATTAGGTGTCTAGATGCAATTTACAAGATGAATGTCATATCAAACCATCATAATAGTTGTCTGCACATTTAATGTAGGGGAGAGGGAAATTGGAACGTTTTTTAAAAGAGAAAATTTCTGGGTTTTCAAGCGAAACCGTCGACCATAGCCCTGCATGCGTCGACGCATACTGTACAGTTTTTGATAATTTTGAAAGTTTACAGCATGCGTCGACCATTGTCCTGTTTAGGTCGACTCAAACCTTCAAAAAACTCAAAATTTTCAGTTTTATGTTATGCAGAATGTCACACTTGCCTATTTATCATGCCTATTCATCTTTTCACAATATGACATGCATTCAACACACATAGTATCAACCAGTAACAGTCATATACATATATAAGTACCATGATTGTAGAACGATATAGTTATTTTCAAGTCATGAATGCTAAGAGAGAGAGAAGAAAAAGAAGGAGAAAGGAGCAATATCACCTCTATACCGACCACTCTTGTTAATCACAGATTTGCACTTGCAACAAACTCAAAATAATTGTTAGTGGTACAAAAACATAGTTGTAAATATATTAAGTTTGAACGTAGTAATTGTTAAACCCGATCAGAAATATCGAGAATACCAAGTTCTCGACGGATATGAAAGAAAGGCTCATTGGCTAGCGGCTTTGTGAAAATGTCCGCTAGTTGGTTTTTAGTATCGACGTGTTCAAAGACAACGTCACCCTTCTCTACATGGTCCCTAAGAAAATGGTGTCGAATTTTTATGTGTTTGGTACGCGAGTGTAACACCGGATTCTTGGTAAGATTTATAGCACTGGTGTTGTCACAAAATATTGGAACACGTTCTAGTTTCAAATTAAAGTCCAATAGTTGTTGTTTAAGCCATAAGACTTGCGCACAACAACTACCGGCGGCTACGTATTCCACTTCAGCGGTTGACAGAGCAACATACACTTGTTTCTTGCTGTGCCAACTAACCAAGGAATTTGAAAATAAGTGACATGTACCACTAGTGCTTTTCCTATCCGATTTGCAACCGGCAAAATCAGAATCAGAGAAGCCTACCAGTGAACAATCATTACCCTTAGAATACCACAATCCATACTTCGGAGTACCAGATAGGTATCGAAGTATGCGTTTGACAGATTTTAGGTGGGATTCCTTAGGACATGATTGGTATCTGGCGCACATACACACGCTAAACATAATGTCGGGACGCGAAGCAGTAAGATAGAGAAGCGAGCCAATCATACCTCTATGCCTTTTTACCTCAACATCTTTGCCACTTTCATCTTTACTAATATTTGCACATGTTGGCATAGGGGTGTCTATGGCTTTTGCATTTGCCATGTAAAATCTCTTGAGAAGATCCAAACAATATTTTGTTTGGCTCACGAATGTTCCTTCCTTCAGTTTCTTGATTTGTAACCCGAGAAAATATGTGAGTTCACCCATCATACTCATCTCGAATTCACCGTGCATAAGCTTAGCAAACTCTCTTACGAGATTCATGTTAGTGGATCCAAATATGATATCGTCAACATAAATTTGTACAAGAATTAAGTGTTTTCCTTGAATTTTAATGAAGAGAGTAGTATCAACCTTTCCTCTTGAGTAGCCTTGATCAAGTAAGAATTTGCTTAGTCTCTCATACCAAGCTCTAGGAGCTTGTTTGAGACCGTACAAAGCTCTTTTCAGTTTATAGACATGATCAGGATACTCATGAGACTCAAAACCAGGTGGTTGAGCAACATAGACTTCTTCATTTATAAACCCGTTAAGGAACGAACTTTTGACGTCCATTTGAAATAACTTAAAATCTTTCGCACAAGCGAAAGCAAGCAGAAGGCGTATAGCCTCGACTCGGGCAACCGGCGCATATGTTTCCTCATAGTCGATGCCTTCCTCTTGGTTATACCCTTGCGCGACTAAACACGCTTTGTTGCGAGTTATTACTCCGTTCTCGTCCAGTTTATTTCTAAACACCCATCGGGTGCCGATTACTCGATGACCTCGTGGAGGAGGGACAAGGTCCCAAACCTCATATCTAGTAAACTGATTTAGTTCCTCCTGCATTGACAAATACCAATGTTCATCGAGTAGGGCTTCCTTAGGGTTTTTAGGTTCCATCTGTGACACGAAAGCGAAGTAATAACAGAAATTACTTAGCTTAGCTCGAGTTGTTACACCCTTTGTGATGTCTCCAATAATGTTTTCAATTGGATGGTCTTTAGATGACTTCCATTCTTTAGGAAGATCGTCGTTTGAAGGCGGATGAACTTCCTCTGTTGCATCACGGTGTGCATCCTTATCCTCCTCAATTTTGGCTTTGTCAGGTTGATCAATCCCCGTCTCGCCACTTTTGAGTATGTCTTCAGTGGATGTACCTGCACCATGAACAACACTATCCTTTCCGACATTTCTCGGGTAGGACTCATCAAAGGTAACATGCACAGACTCTTCTACAGCAAGTAATCGTTTATTATATATTCTATATGCTTTACTCGAGTGAGAGTATCCGAGAAAGATACCTTCATCGGCTTTGGAATCAAATTTGCCCAAGTTTTCCTTTCCATTGTTTAATACAAAGAATTTACATCCAAACACGTGCAAGTGAGAAACATTAGGCTTTCGCCCTTTTAAAAGTTCGTACGGTGTTTTGTTTAGAATGGGGCGAATAAGTACCCTATTCAAAACATAACACGCCGTACTAATGGCGTCGGCCCAAAAATATTTAGGTAAACCACTTTCGTTAATCATTGTTCTTCCCAATTCTTCTAAAATACGGTTTTTGCGCTCCACAACCCCATTTTGTTGAGGAGTGCGTGGAGCGGAGAAGTTATGTTCAATACCATGGTTACCGCAATATTCTTCAAATAAGTGATTTTCAAACTCATCTCCATGATCGCTCCTAATGGACATTATGTTTGTATTTAACTTATTTTGGGAAAGCTTAGCAAACTTTTCAAAAGCGGCGAATGTATCACTTTTACTTACTAAGAAGATGGTCCAACAAAACCTAGAAAAGTCGTCCACTATTACGAACCCATAATAGTTTCCTCCTAGAATTTTGATCCTAGACGGCCCAAACAAGTCCATGTGTAGAAGTTCAAGAGGTCTCGTTGTTGAAATTATCTTTTTAGATTTAAATGAGATCCTCGTTTGCTTCCCTTTTTGACAAGCATCACAAAGGTGATCCTTGGTGAACTTTATTTTGGGAAGTCCTAAGACTAGGTCTTTTGAGACTACCTTATTGAGTAAGTCAAAATTAACATGCGCTAAACGCCTATGCCATAGCCATGAGTCTTCACTCATAGTTATGAGGCATTTGTCGCTTGTTAATGATACTTCATTTAAGTCAAGAATATATACATTGTTTACTCTAAAACCATTAAACATATTCTTCTTATCATTTTCATGCACAATTTTGCAACAATCTTTTGAAAAGGATACATTGTATCCTTTGTCGCACAATTGGCTAATGCTAAGCAGGTTATGTTTAAGGTTTTCGACAAGCAATACGTCGGAAATCATAGTAGAGGCGGGATTACCTACACTACCTTTACCTAGTATTGCTCCGCAGTTGTTATCACCATAAGTTAAATACCCTTTCTTCTTAGCCACAAAGTCTATGAATAAGGATATGTCTCTAGACATGTGTCTTGAGCACCCACTATCGAGAACCCATCTTCTCTCGGTGGTCTCGACACATTTCACCTGTCAAAACATAATTAGCACAAGGAGGTACCCAATGACATATTGGGTCCTAATAGGTTAGCGACAAAATGGTTGCGTTTGGGCAACCATTGGTAGATGCCTTTAGGAACCAGAAATATTTTAAACCGGCATTTACCAATGGAGTGGCCTTTCTTGCAACAATATAAGTAAGGAAAATCAACTTTAGAGACACTTTCACTTGCTTGATCCCTAATTACATATGCATATTTTTGGTATGGGTTAATCATACTTTTTCTAAAATCCTTTTTATCAATAGCAAATGTAACTTTAGGTTCAAGTGCCTTGTTTAATTTGGCCTTGAGGTTTCTAACCTCACCTTGCCAAATATGACAAGTACCACACCCGAAGTTGAAAGGATTTCTATCGTCTTTACAATCCGATTCATTGCCTTTCACAATGGAAGCCTTAAGGTCCTCTAGTTTCTTTTCGGACTCTTTAACTTTATGCTCTAAATACGTAAAGATTTTCTTATTAGAAGCAAGTTTCTTGAAGGCTTCAACTGCTTCATTATGTAAGGCATGAAATGCGGTTTGTAATTCTGAATGCGACATATTTAAGGACTTATCATATTTAGAGTGACGTACCTGTTTTTTCTTATTTTTCTGATTGGCGGAGAGACATAGATTCACGGACTCTTCTTCATCACTAGAACTTTCATCAGAGGAGGAAGAGTCGCTGTAACTTTCCCACGCTATGTACGCTCTCCTAGGCTTTGATGATTTCTTGTGTGACTTTGATGATTCCTTGTCCTTTCCCTTTTTATTCATCGGACAGTCCGGTTTGTAGTGACCGGGCTTTCCACACTTGTAGCACGTTCCTCTAGTCTTTTTACCTTTCGAGTCATCATCCTTGGAGTGTCTCGATTGTTTCCGGAAGTTTACCAAGTTCTTCTCAGAATGTTGGATGACGTTCTTTCTCACGTAACGGTTATACCATTTAACAAACAACCCCATATCTTCGCTTGTGTCCTCTTCTTCTTCGTCGCTCGAGGAATAATCATTTTGCTCTTTTGCTTGAGACTTCGAGGAGGAAGTCTTGAGAGCTATCGATTTCTTTTCACTCACCTTCGTTTTTTCTTTCTTTTCCGTCTTTTCGCGTTGGTCTAAGCTCAAGAGTACCTGTTCATGCTCTTGTAATTTGCCAAACAATGTTGTTAAATCTAATAAGGTAAGATCATGTGCTTCTTTGATGGCGGTCACTTTAGGCTGCCATTCCCTGTTTAGACATCTTAAGATCTTATTAGTAGCAATATCATTGGAAACATGCCTACCTAATAAATGTAAACGATTGATGAGATGAGTAAATCTCTTTTGCATGTCAGCAATGGTTTTCCCTTGCTCCATGAAAAAGAGATCGAACTCTTGAGTTAATGTATTGATTCTAGCCAACTTAACATCGTTTGTCCCCTCATGGGCTATTTGTAGTGAATCCCACATGGCCTTAGCGGTAGGACAATGGGATACACGATAGTATTCATCTACACCTAATAAGGAGATTAAGATGTTTTTAGCTTTCCAATCATAATTGTATTTTTTCTCATCGTCATCGGTCCATTGTGCTTCAGGCTTTGGCATAACTACGTTATCTGCATTGGTCATAGTAATTTCTATTGGACCATTAAGGATAACCTTCCATATTTTTCTGTCTATGGAGTTTATATGCACATGCATACAGTCTTTCTAATAACTATAATTTTCACCGTTGAAAACAGGAGCCCTATTGTACGTCCCTTTAGGTTCGTATGCCATTTTCTATCTCGTTGTATTTGAAGCACTGAACAACCGGAGCTCTAGATACCACTTGTTAGACTATGGCACGGATCTAGAAGGGGGGGTTGAATAGATCCCCAATTAAAATTTGAGTCGGCGCTACCAATTTAAAATTGGTTTTAAAAATGTTTTAAGTGCGGAAGCGGCCGAGGAAAAATATAGTCTAAAACAAACGGTTATTAGAAAATCGGATATACGTAAGCCTATGGATTAATGACAATTCGGAAAAATAGAATCACAACACAAACTACGCTTATCAATTATTTACTTCAGTTGTAAGGATTCCTAGTTCCAATGATTCAAAATAAAACCAAAACTAGATACACAAGAAAGATAATTTTGGTTCAAGCAATATGTCAAACACTTGGTGTGCAAAAACACTCCAAGTGATGTTTATGTTGAGTAAGTGATTTCAACCAGCCTAGTACAATGTATTGTTGTACTTTAGAGTTAAAAACAAAGTTTTAACCTCTTACTCAATTGATATCACAATTTTGACAATAGAGCTTACACAAAAATTACTTATTTGAGCTGTAACGTAAATGTTGAAAATAGAGAAGACAAGTAATTTGGTGAGGCAGTTCCCCCGTCGTCCTCGCTTCGGGGTACGTCTGCCCTCAATTCTAAAACTAGAATTGAGATATATTGTATAGATATCACCTGTTTGAATGAACAGTTTATACAAGGATTGAGAAGCAAATATACAACAAAAATCTCAATGTGTTGAAAGTTGCCTTCACTCCTTGCCCCTTGATTCAAGCTGAATCAAGTTCTTCGATTTGTGTTGATGGACCTCCGACTCAAGCCACCTTATTGAAGAACACGTTGTTGTTCAAATCTTTGGCTCCGACTGATCTCAATAGCACCAAATCGAACCCGAGATCTTCCCTTCAAAATCACCGAATCCGCTACTAGACTTGTGAAGACCACCTCTTCACAATCACCTTCACTCGATTGATCATTGATGAAGAATCTCGTCCAAAAACCCCCAAAATTCGAACCAATCTTGGAGGGCAAAACCCCAATGGTTTTATTCAAGAAAGAACCTGTCGCAATCTTCAACCCGAGCTTAATTCTCCAATCTAAGCCTCGAACCTTATGACCTTGAATCTCTCACAAATGCATTTCAAAAATGATTGTGTGTAATTGAAATGTTGTGAGATGTTGAAGATGAAGATGATGAATCTTGGACACCTATTTCACTCTTTCTTGTTTTTGAACACATGAATCAAAAGAATATCAAATGTTAGTTGACACAAGTGTTTAAGCAAGTATATATATGTTGCACCATAAAATTTGCTCAACCTTATTCCTTGGATTTATGTTTCATTATCATTAGCATTTGCATATAGAGTCATGTACATAGACTAACCATCTGCATAGCATAAGCATAGCAAGTCATTCAACAGGGGACCAATCATTATTTTCATCTCTAGAGGCCTAGCAAGAGGTTATTATTCCAATTCAATCTCATTCAAGTCATCAGGAAAGAATTTGAAAGCAAAGAGTTCAGCAGATCAAGCCTTGAGTCCATCTCCTAGCTGAGGGTATCTGAGGATCAACAAGAGGGTTGTGAGCTGTGGAGTGAAGGTATGGAGAGCATATAGACCTTATGAGAGGCTTACAAAGTCATTTGGAGAAGAAAACAAGTCATTGATGAAAGCACAAGAGCTATAGTTGAAGACAGTCAACTAGGGTTTCATCTGGGTCAACCCTAGGTCAACCCTAGGTCAATTGACTGACTTAAGAGGGCATTCAAGTCTATTGGAGAGATGTGGGGATCATCATTGAACATATGAAGAAGGATATGGAGATATGACAAGGAGAATTCAAGAGAAATTAAGGAGAAGAGGAGTTACTAAATTAGGGTTTCTCTGTAAAATCCCCTAGTTTAGGTCAAATTTCCAAGCAAGATAAGTCAAAATGCTAGCTTCAAATGGCTTCTTGGCCAACATGAAACTTGTAGAGAATCTCAAGACCTTTAATTTGAGTGGTGGAAGACCTCAAGGAGATTTATGGAACTCAAGTTATGGTCCTTACAAGTTACAGGTCATCTGGGGTGTCTGAATTTTTGTCTGTGAAAGTGACTTGTCTTCCAAGCTAATTTTGCCCCTCAAGGAGATTTCAAATGGATTCTTGGTCAACATAAGAATTGTTCCTCATTGTCTTAGCTTTCTAGAATGGTATAGTATGCCTTCATATGATGTGGAGAACTCAACTTATGGTCTTGACAAGCAAAGGGTATTTTGGGCATTTGTGAATTACAGGTCATTTTAACCTATGTCCAAAACTCATACAAGGAGGCCTCAAATGGAAAAACTTACAACATCAAACTTGCTCCAAATGGGATTTTAAGTCTAGAAAGAAGGTCACAAGTTATTGGAGAAGCTCATGGCATGATGTTGCATGATTGGTCAAAATATGAACTAAAAAGGCTTATAAAGTGAATAATTTCAAAGTGAAAAATGGTTTGGGAGATTTACAAGTCCAAATGGAGACTTCCAATATATGATTTTGAATGGAAAAAAAATTCTAAGAACAATGGTTCACACACGTTTTTGAGTTTAGAAGGAAAAAATGAAGTTATCCATGGTTGCTTACCTTTTAAGAAACATAATCAAAATGAGCCAAAGTTTGAAAACAAGGGAATGTGCAAGATGGATCTAGAATGTACCATTGGGGTCTATATATTCATGAAAGATGAATTTGGCAAGGGTTGGCCTCATTTGCACCAAGAATTCCACAAGATTTCTCATTCTTTCTTCAAAAAGTTTCATTCCAAATCTCTCAAATTCTTCATCAATCTTCATCAAGATCAATTCAATTTCACTCCATCATCATCTTAGATCATAATTGAAGCAAGGTTTTGGTAGTTCTCATCCATTTTCGAGTGTTTTTTTCATCAACATCAAAATCACAAGTTCAAGTGAATTGCATGATTCAAGCAAGGAACCTCCAAAATTGTGCATACAGAATTGAGTATTGAATTGGTGAATCAAGATCCAAGTCTCAAAAGCTTCATATCTTCCATTTCCATAGCTGTTTTCAAGGTTTCTCATCAGGTAAGTTTTCATTCGATTAGCTTGATTCTGTTGGTTTCATATGATTTTATTAGCTTAGACTTGATATAGGTGGTTAGGAGATTAAGCTAGATGAATTTGGAACGATTTGGTGATGGTTAGTGACAGGTGTAACAAACTGTTGGTGCTTATATCTCTTAGATTAGTGCATCATAATTGTAGCGTGATTGATCAAATTAATCTCCATTAGGCATAGGTTAGTTTAGGTCAAGTTTGAGGAGGAATGGTGATGGTTCATAACAGTATGATTTCATGATGACCAGTTTTTACCTCGATCGGGTTGAGAGATTCTGTGAGTTTCAGACTGAGCTAGTGGTATAGGATTGTAGAGGGGAAGATCCTGAGCAACTTTCGTGTTTATGGCGTGATGATTCGTGGCTTGGAGATGGAGAACAGAGAGGGGGAAAGTAGCTCGTGCATGAGCTCGCATGGTGAAGTGAAACCCTAGGTTGCAGGTTATTTGGGGAAGATACAATCATAGCCGTTCATTGTGGTTTGGACCTTTGACTATCAGTAAGATCCAATGGCCAGCGTTTGATCTGAAATTGGAGGGAAGGACCCTGGCCAAAACGCACCGTTTCATTAATTGAAACGGGCGGGCCTGGGTTGAATTTTGTTATCCCCACCCCCGTGTTAGGCCCAAAACCAAGTTTGAACGTGTTTCTGTTACTATTCTTACCCCCAGCGCGTTTTATGATTTCATTTGAATTCTGAGTGTAACTCTGGGCCTTGATAAAGCGCTATCTGCACCCTCTATTATTGGCCCATTCTCTGGTTATAACTGGGGCGAGTTTCTAAATGCACCCCTCTCCCTCATTTAATTCATTTTATTTTTCTTAATTCCATTTTATTTTACCAATTTTCATAAAATCATAACTAATTCATAAAAAATGCATTTTCATCCATTCTTTTTACCATATCTTCATTAAAATGTCTAGAATATTATAGGAAAATAAATTCTCATTTTTAGTTTTATTTCATATTTTTTTCACATTTTCTAAATAAATGTCCCATTAAATAGTTCATTTCATGCATTATTTTTATGATTTTTGTTCTCTCACATGCTTTGATATTTTTTGGTCATTCTTTTTATATTGTTTAGATGAGATGTTAAGCTTGTAGAAATATTTTAGTTCCCATTTTTAGAGGTTAATTTTAGGTGATTAATAAATGCTTGAATATCATGAGCAAAACTAGGGTTTTAGGTGACAACTTAGGAGTTTGATTTCATTCCCCTTAGGACTTAGGATTTAAATAGATTAGTTATGGGACTATATGGGCTATGGGTAGCTATTAGATCCCTTAGAAAAAGTTAGGACTCCCCTACTGCTATTATTACTGTCTGTATATCTGTTGTCTGGTGTGGTGTGCCCTCTGGGGTTTATTGATTGTTTGTATGGGTATTGGGTTTGTCTGGGGCCCTGGGGAAGCTGAAGATTTGTGAAGATGAAGCTATTGGAGATTCAAAGATTGAAGATCAACTGTCAGAGTTGAGGAGGAGTTTCTTGCTAGCAGATGCTGAGGAGACTAGAGTTTAGGAGCTAGGCAGAGCTCTAGATTAGAAATCTTGTTTCTCAAACATGGATTGCCTTGTCTGCATCCATTCTTCTCTGTGATTCAGAGTCTCTCTAAGACACTCACCCCCTTCCTTTGGAAGGCTTGGTGATAGTGTCTATGAGATAGAACTCTTGAGAGAAAATGTCTCTTGTGTTAGAAGCAGTCTGTTCACCACCTTTGGTAGTCAGCTGATTGCTTAACACCCAATTCACTCTTGTGACTAATCCCTCATCCTGGAGGTTTGAGCTTGAAGAAAAGCCATTGCAGATGGAAGACTGATGATCAAAGCCCTTGTCTGAAGGCCATGAAGATGGAGATTGATGCTTGTTGAAGCCTGTAGCTGATTGGAGATTACTTGAAGCCAGATGTTGATCCAGAGCTGCTGATGCTGTTTCTTTTGCTGTATTTCATTTGTTGATGTATTGATTGGTTTTCTGAACTGTATTGTTTGCTGTTTACCCTGTTGGGTTGAAAGTGAAGCTTGTTCACTTTTGCCTATTGTTTTCTAGGTTCGAGGTTGAGTGGGACTCCCTTGCCTCGCTTGTGCTGTTGCATCCATGCATTTTACTGCTTTACTGTATATATCTGATATTGTTTCTGTTTCTGCCTATCCCGTAGGATCTCTGTTTCTCTCTGTGCAAGAGAGGAGCATGATAGACATTAGGTCTTAACCCATGCATGATAACATTAGGTTAGTTTGTTTCCCTTCGCAACCGTAGGTTAGAGTTCTGTCTCTTCTTCCTCAAAACAAACAGAAAAACACGTAAAGATTTCAAACTCAATAAAAGACACTTCTTCCGTAAAAGAATGTGAACTCATCAAGACGTCATTTTTGTCCTCTTGGACTGTTAATCAGAAAAACCTTTTTCAGAAGGAATAAAATCAATCAAGACAGACTCGTGTCGTACGTGGCCCGAACTACGTTTGCTCTGATCTTTCATGCTGTATGAAAGTACGTAGGCATAGGATGCGATATCCTAGCGAGCAACCTTCCCCTCCTTTCCCGTAGGTAGGCGAACTACGTTGACTCTGATTTCTCGTTCCAGACGGGAATACGTAGGCATAAAGTGCGACACTTTGCCGAGTCATTTTATTTTCATTCTCTTTTCTTCTCAACCCTTGACCTATAGTTTAGATAGAATAACAATCCATACCCGAAAACAAGCGTGGATCCCGTCGAGTACGACGGACGTGAGGGGTGCTAATACCTTCCCCTTGCGTAACCGACTCCCGAATCCAGGTTTTGGTTGCGATGACCATACCTTTCCCGTGTTGTGCGAGGTTTACTCTGAGCGTTTCCTTTCCCTCCCGTGGGATAAATAACGCACGGTGGCGACTCTTCTGTCAGCCGGCGCCGATTTTCGCAGTAGCGACAATATAGTGCCAACATAATTCAGGACATAACAGTATTTCAAATATGAGAGGGAAGATTTTAAAACAGATTTTCCGCGCGAACGGTCGACCATAACAGGTCTGTACGTCGACGCATGGCCTGTGCTGTTTTGGATTTCTGGAAATTTCATCAGTGTGCGTCGACCATACAGTCGGCGTGCGCTGACCCGTTGAAATCCATTTCCTTTGTGCGTTGAACCTATGGTCGACCCATGCCTTTACGCGCTGACCCGCTGGAATGTCATTCCTTCATGCGTTGACCCTATGGTCGACGCATGCTTTGTGCGCTGACTGATTTGCCCTTTTTCTGATGAATATGCCGACCCTATGGTCGACCCATGTCCTTCAAGCCTGCAAAAATTCATTAGTTTGAAGTTTTTCATGCCTTTAGTCATGATTGCATTTTGCCAACACAAAGTATATTCATTTCAGAAGTTTTAAGACAAGCGTAAAAAGGATATGGTAGGTGATACGTTGCGTCTGGTTTAGTGGATCTAGAATTCATACTTTCCAGTCTATCTGGGAAGTTTGTCATCATCGAAACCTGCATTAACCAATGTCTTGCAGACTTGTGTGATATGTGGCGATTTGCCTCCACAATATTTACATGTGTGCATTTGCATCTTCATATTGCATGGCAGGTACCTTTTTTGAGCTCGAATCTTATCTCCTGCATCTTTCAGGTTGTTTCAAGATTGACAAACAGAGAACTCACCGGTACGCTACAAGAAGCAACAGTAAGAAGATCATGGATCAGGTACAAGCTGAGATGCAGGAGATCCGGGATAGGTTGGCCCAATTCATGCAGGCTATGGAGGTTGTGGCCAAGGGCCAGGAACATCTTCAAACTCTGGTGCAACCGCTGCTGACGCGAGCGGCTGGTAATACTGAATATAACTCTGTTCATGTTGAGACCCCTCGTAGGGAGGAAGTGATACCAAATGCTGGTGAGACTGGTACTGGCAATGGCAACAGCAACGCTGGTAACAGAAATGCTGATAATGGCAATGGGAACATGGAAAACAACAGGAATGTTGGTATCAATACTGGTTTCGATGACAACAATCAGGGTTTTGGCTTTGGCAATCAGGATGGCAATGATGGCTTTAATAATCAGGGCTTCGGCAACTGAGGGTTTGGCGATAACAATCAAGGTTATGGTAATCATGGCTACGACAATGCTGGGTTTGGCAATGTGAATACCAATGGTGCTGGGATGGGTCCTTTTAATGCTGGTTTCGGACCAGGCGGGGCTAATCAAGGATTTGGTAATAGAGGACGTGGTCCTAACTTTAATCGACAAGGATATGGTCGTAATGCTGCTTATGACGGGTATGGTAATGAGGGTCCGTACTGGGACATAGATCGTCAGGAAGATGCCTTTTCTGGGCAAGGCATGGGTTTTGAGGGTCCCAATGATAATGATCGGAGGATTAAAATGCTAGAGGAACATATAAGAGGTATAGCCAATCAAAATTCTGCAGGTTTGGACATGGCCACCATGGGGCTGGTTCCTGGGCTGAGGGTGCCATTGAAGTTCAAAGCTCCCACTTTCGATAAATATAAAGGGGATACATGCCCACAGGTTCATGTGTGTTCATATTACCGGAGGATGTCTGCTTACTCTGATGATGAGAAAATGCTTATGCATTTTTTCTAAGATAGTTTGTCGGGACCATCGCTGGAATGGTACATGGGACTAGAGCCTGCACAAATCGGAAGTTGGAAAGAATTGGCAAATGCTTTCGTCAGACACTACCAATACAACAGTGACCTTGCGCCAAATAGGGTCCAACTTCAAAGTCTTTCACAAAAGAATGGGGAGAGTTTCAAGGAGTATGCCCAGCGTTGGCGTGATCTGGTGGCAAGGGTCCAACCACCTATGGTTGAAAGGGAATTGATTGATATTTTTGTTGGAACATTCTCTGGGATGTATTATGATAAATTGCTCAATTGCTCAATGGGTAGTTTCTCTGACATGATACTCATGGGAGAACGGATTGAAAATGGCATTAAAATTGGTAAGATTCAAGCCGGTGAATCGACCTCAGCTGGAGGTGCAAAAAAGGTCTTTGGCGGTAGAAGACAAGGAGACGCCAGCGCAGTGTATGGTGGTCGAGGACGAGGTAGAGGTAAGAATCAGTATATTCAACAACAGGTTGCTAGTGTGACGATCCCTATACCTCAACAACGACAACAACCACAACAGCAGCAGCAACAACAACAAAGGCATAGTCCTGCTCAGAGAAGGGTGCAGAATGGGAAGCCAAATAGGGTATTTGATACACCTCCGTCAACGTATGCAGAACTGCTTCAAACGCTATTAGGTTTGAATTTGGTTGAAAAGAAAATGTTGGACCCGCCCACAGGACCGCTTCCTTACGGGTATGATGCTAGTAAGCATTGTGAATTTCATTATGGGGAACCCGGACATGATATCGAGAGTTTTCATGCTTTTAAACACAAAGTCCAAGATTTGATTGATAGTAAAGTCATTAACTTCAGTCATGATGGTTCCAATATTGTACAGCAACCAATGCCGAATCATGGAGCGAATGCTATTCTGACAGAAGAAGATTTTGATTTGGTTATGGACGTAAATGATCTGAAGACGCCTTTAAGCTATGTTAAAAGCAGATTGTTAAAAGGAGGGGTCTTCCCTGGATGTGATGAGTACTATTTGGATTGTTGGACCCAACCAGAGGGCTGTATTGATTTGAAGAGAGGTATTCAGGCCATGATTGAAGAGGGAACTTTACAATTCGGCCATACTGTTGTGGAGGAGCCTGTTGAGGCAAGATTTGAAAAGCAGGGAGAGGTCGCAACAATTACAATTCCACGAAAGACTATTACGATATCAGCGCCCGCCAAGCGGCCAACTATCACAATAACGAAAGCAGGGCCCATTCCTTATGAAAGTACGAAAGCCATTTCGTGGAATTACGGGTTGGAAGCTTTTTGCAATGGGGAAAAGATTAAGGTGGATAGCCAGCCGACAGGGGCAGTGGGCCATCTTGTTGGAGCGGGAGGCATGACCTGCAGTGGTAGAATTTTCACCTCACCTGAAATTGAGGCTGAGAGGATTGCTAAAGGAAAAGCCAAAGTGAATGAAGGAGGACCTTCCCAGGCGAAAAAGAAAGAAACATCGATCAAGGATGTAGAAGAGTTTATGAGGTTGATTCGCAAAAGCGACTATAAGATTGTGGAGCACTTGCAGCAGACGCCCTCCAAAATTTCAATCCTATCCTTGTTGCTTTGTTTCGAGGCTCATCGAAATTCCTTGTTGAAAATCTTGGACACATCTTTTGTACCTCAGGAAGTAACTGTTAATCAGCTTGAGGGGGTACTGGCGCATGCGAATGCCGGACACAACCTAGGATTTACTGACTTTGATTTGACGCCTAGAGGTCGGGATCATAATATGGCTTTGCACATTTCAGTGGAATGTCGGGGAACTGTTATGTCACACGTTCTGGTAGACACCAGATCATCTTTGAATGTGTTTCCTAAGAAGGCTATGGTGAAACTAGATATCCGAGGAATCATATGCACGCCGAGTGATTTGGTCGTGAGAGCTTTTGATGGAACCAGAAGGTCGGTGTTTGGGTCCATAACGTTGCCACTCCAGGTCGGGCCAGAAGTGTTTGACACTGCGTTCTACATCATGGACATACATCCAGCTTACAGCTGTTTACTTGGGCGACCATGGATACATTCTGCAGGGGTTGTGACGTCCACGCTGCATCAGAAGCTTAAATACATGGTCGGGGATAGTGTTGTTACTATTTGCGGAGAGGAGGATATTCTGGTTATTCATCTTTCGTCATTCAATTACGTCGAAGTGGATGGGGAGATCCATGAGACGCCATGCCAAGCCTTTGAAGGGTTGCAGATCAAGGACAAGTCTCATGTTGCCAGCAAAGGGCCAGAGGTGGCCATGTCTTCATACAAAGACGCTCAGGCAGTGGTTCAGGCTGGAGCAACCAAAGGATGGGGCCAAGTCTTGGAAATTCCTATCAAGATGGACAAGTTTGGGGGTATCGCCCGACGTCGTCATCTTCCGCATCAGGCCTGCCAAAGTTCAAAGGGCCAGTGGTGATCACTCCAGGTGGAGTCTGTTATGAAACGAATAATGCTGTTTCTGATGCTGAAGACGGAGATAGTGACTGCGATATGGACTCGTGGATCAAGCCCAGCGTGCTAGAACAGAGCCTATGCAACTGGTCTATCCAGGAACTTGTCCAAGTGACTACAAAACAGTAATGATTTGTTTTCTCGATTACTGTATAATCCTGTGTCCTACCCGGGGCATAGTGATTTTGCTTTCAGGGCTACTTGCTTATGTGTGTACTTTGTTTAATCATTAATAAAGGCGTTTTTCTCATGCAAATTTTGTGATCTTTGTTTTTCCTGTTTTTGCTTTAACAATAAAATGGCAACGTGGTTATGTGCTTTATTTGCGTTATTTGAAGCATTTAACCATTCTCATTGCAGGATTCATATTTCAGACGACACCGATCACGAACTTCCTATGACTCGCGTCGACTTCGAGCACCCGATATTTCAAGTAGAAGAAGATATTGTTGAGGATAATAACTTATCAGAAGAGCTGACTCGACTTTTGAAAGAAGAAGAGAGAATCATTCTGCCTCATCAGGAGGAAATTGAAATTATCAACGTGGGGTCCGAAGAGGTTGTCAGGAATATCCGGATAGGGGCTGCACTGCAAAGTGATATCAAGCAAAGTTTGATCGAGATGCTTCGAGAGTATAGTGATATCTTTTCTTGGTCTTACAAAGACATGCCTGGTTTGGATACTGATATGGTGGTTCACCGTTTGCCATTGTGTGAGGAATGTCCGCCGGTTAAGCAAAAACTCAAAAGAACTAGACCCGATATGGCCGTGAAAATTATAGAGGAAGTTCAGAAACAGTGGGACGCCGGTTTTCTGGCTGTTACAACTTATCCCTCATGGGTCGCCAATATAGTACCTGTACCAAAGAAGGATGGTAAGGTGCGGATGTGCGTGGACTATCGAGATTTGAATAAGGCGAGCCCAAAGGATGACTTTCCGCTTCCTCATATTGATGTGTTGGTCGACAACACCGCTCAATTCTCCGTGTTTTCCTTCATGGACGGCTTTTCGGGCTATAATCAGATAAAGATGGCGCCGAAGGATATGGAGAAAACAACTTTTATTACCCCGTGGGGAACGTTCTGCTACAAAGTGATGCCCTTTGGTTTGAAGAACGTCGGGGCAACATATCAGCGTGCTATGACAACACTCTTTCATGACATGATGCATAAAGAGATCGAAGTCTATGTTGATGATATGATTGCCAAATCCCAGACGGAGGAGGAGCATCTAGTCAATCTTCTGAAATTGTTCAAGAGGCTTAGGAAATTCAGGCTGAGGCTGAATCCTAACAAGTGCACCTTCGGGGTGAGATCTGGTAAGCTATTGGGGTTTATTGTTAGCGAAAAAGGAATTGAGGTTGATCCTGCTAAGATAAAAGCAATACAAGAAATGGCAACGCCGAAAACAGAAAAAGAGGTTCGTGGCTTTTTAGGGAGATTGAATTACATTGCCCGGTTCATATCTCATCTAACGGCCATGTGCGAGCCATTATTCAAGTTATTGAAAAAAGATCAGGCTGTGACCTGGAATGAAGATTGTCAAAAGGCGTTTGAAAAAATAAAAGAATATTTGCAGGAACCTCCAATATTGATATCCCCAGTAGCCGGGAGACCATAGATTATGTATTTGACGGTTCTTGAGAAAAGCATGGGTTGTGTTCTCGGTCAACATGACGAGACTGGACGTAAAAAGCATGCGATTTATTACTTGAGTAAAAAGTTCACAGATTGTGATTCCCGTTACTCAATGCTCGAAAAGACGTGTTGTGCACTAGCCTGGGCTGCCAAACGTTTGAGGCAATACATGCTAAATCATACAACCATGCTGATTTCGAAGATGGATCCAATCAAATACGTGTTTGAAAAGCAAGCACTTTCCGGAAGGATTGCCCGATGGCAGATGGTATTGACAGAATATGATATTCAGTATGTTTCTCAAAAGGCTATTAAAGGGAGCGTTCTATCAGAGTACCTAGCTGAGCATCCAATTGATGATTACCAGCCGATGAGGTTTGATTTTCCTGACGAGGATATCATGTACTTAAAAATGAAGGACTGTGAAGAGCCGTTGCCTGATGAAGATCTAGAGTTGGGTTCCAAATGGCAATTGATATTTGACGGTGCTGTTAATTTATATGGAAGTGGAATAGGGGCAATCATTACTACTCCCCATGGGTCGCACATCCCATTCACCGCCAGATTGACCTTTCCGGTTACCAACAATGAGGCTGAATATGAAGCATGCATTATGGGTCTCGAGGAAGCTATTGATCTGAGAATTAAAAATCTCGATGTGTACGGAGACTCTGCTCTAGTTGGAATCAAATAAAGGGAGAGTGGGAGACTCATCAGCCCAATCTGATACCCTATATGAATTATGCAAGGAGGTTGTTACCTTTCTTTGACAAGGTGGAATTACACCATGTACCACGAGCAGAAAATCAGATGGCAGACGCTCTCGCAACGTTGTCTTCAATGTATAAAGTTAACTTCTGGAATGAGGCTCCCAGGATAGTTATCTCTCGCCTTGATAGGCCCGCTTTCATATTCGCCATTGAGGAAGCTTCCAATGGAAAACCGTGGTATTATGATATCCAAAATTTCCTGAAGAACCAAGAGTATCCGGCTGGGGCATCCAGTCGTGATCAGAAGACTCTTAGGAGATTGGATGGCAATTTCTATTTGAATCCAGATGGTGTCTTGTACAAGAGAAACCATGACTTGGTGTTGTTGCGGTGTGTGGATGAGAAAGAGGCTAATTTGCTCATGGAAGAGATCCACGAGGGCACATTTGTCACGCATGCCGGCGGACATGCAATGACGAGAAAGTTATTACGAGCAGGGTACTACTGGATGACGATGGAAACAAATTATTTCAAGTTTGCAAAGAGGTGTCATAAATGCCAGATTTATGCAGACAAGATTCATGTGCCTCCGAGCCCTCTGAATATTATGTCATCACCTTGGCCTTTTTCCATGTGGGGAATTGATGTGATTGGGAAAATTGAGCCCACGGCATCCAACGGACATTGTTTTATCTTGGTAGCTATTGATTACTTTACCAAATGGGTTGAAGCGGCATCGTATGCTAATGTTACCAAGCAGGTGGTAGCCAGATTTATCAAGAAGGATATTATCTGCAGATATGGAATCCCGGAGCGGATTATCACTGACAACAGTTCGAATCTGAATAACAAGATGATGAAGGAATTGTGCCAGAATTTCAAGATTGAACATCACAACTCTTCTCCTTATCGGCCCAAGATGAATGGCGCTGTTGAAGCAGCTAATAAAAACATAAAGAAGATCGTTCAGAAGATGGTTGTGACCTACAAGGACTGGCATGAGATGTTGCCTTTTGCTTTGCACGGTTATCGTATGATGGTACGCACATCAACCGGAGCAACTCCTTTTTCACTGGTATATGGTATGGAGGTTGTCCTACCATTGGAGGTTGAGATTCCTTCTTTGAGGGTTTTGCGTGATGTCCAACTTGATGAGGCGGAATGGGTAAAAGATAGACTGAATTAGCTCAGTTTAATTGATGAGAAGAGATTGGCTTCTCTACCATATGGTCGGCTGTATCAAAACCGGATGAAGAAAGCTTATGATAAGAAGGTGTGCCCTCGAAGCTTTCAGATGGGCGATCTTGTGCTGAAAAAGATTCTCCCACCACAATCAGATCACAGGGGCAAATGGACTCCCAACTATGAAGGTCCATATGTCGTTAGAAAGGTTTTCTCTGGAGGATCCTTATTGTTATCCACCATGGATGGTGAGGATTTTACATCCCCTGTGAACTCGGACGCAGTTAAAAAATACTTTGCTTAAAGAGACCCGCTGGAAGGAAAAAGAATATCCAGGCAAAAATGGGGCATCCCAGCGAACCATAAAAAAGGAATAAAAGGTTCGGGCAAAAGTTAGGGATAAAATTGAAAAAATGTACACCCGCGAAGTTGAAAACCTGAAAAGGGCGACTTCGGAAAAAAAGGGTATCCCGGTGAATTGAAAACCCGCACGGGCGGTTCACGCAAAAGTTAGGGATTTGAAAAAGCAAATGACTGCGGTCCGAGTTTGATATTGCGTTGCTTAGTGGTTTGGGAGTACCTGAGGGTCGTATATCCAAAACAATCTCGTCCGAAGATCGAGTATCGGGAAAGCGTCAGAGTCAGGCGAGTAATAGGAGGATTAGCTCATGGTGTTCATCTGTACCACGTTGCCGACATGTATACCAATTTTCTTTGTGCTTCTGTAATATTTTTATTTGCTTGTGCGTAACTTCCTCTTTTCAGGAGTTGCATCCATTGTACAAAATTTTGCCTATTTACAGGCCCGTTGTCAACAAAGCATGTTATTCAGTACTTGATGCTTGTTCTTTACTGTTTTGTTTGTGAAGTTATTCAGTACTTGATGCTTGTTTTTTTACTGTTTTGTTTGTGAAAAACGCCGATGTTTTTGATGAACTTGCATGTACATAAACTTGCTGGCCCTTGCCAATAATTGCTAAAACTTCGAATTAACTGAACGAATGTCACGGATACTAACCGGGATAGATCTTGTTGTGTAGAGTTGTTCTGTCTCGTTTGTGTTTTGCAGGGTTCTCACCTTTGAAGCAAACAGTCAAAGAAGTTGTGTTTCCCCAGCCAGAGTCCCGTGACAAAGTGATTGTATCACTCCTCAGCAGATGGAAGTCACATCTTATCCCAGAGAGAGTTGAGATGACACTTATCCCTACTGGATGTGGGGTTGCCCTCCCAAAAGAGTATCCCCAGGAAAGCTGCCAAGAGAGTATCCTCAGTGGATCTTGATATCCCCAATAAAAGGTGCATTCCCAACAGTGAGTATGTACACAATCAATCCCCATCGTGGGTAATTCCAGCAGAATATAACCAAGTCGTCTTTGGTTCAGAAGGATTATCCCCGCGTCGGACTGTGTTTTTCCTTCTCCCCAGCAGGTTGTCATTCTTTCGTTAGGATGATCATCCTCAGCAGAGTTCGTAATGTCAAGCTTGTGAGCCGTTCCCCAACAGGATGGTTATCCCCAGCGGAGTTGGTTTCACCGGTCCAGCATTTATTTTGCTGGAATACTTTGTGATACCCGTTTATCCTCAGCGGATTTGGTTTTGTCTTCAGCATTTATTTTGCTGAAGCGCCTCTTGGAATCTTTGCATTGTGCATATATTATCATATTTGCATCCACCTAAACGCGTAGCATTTCCATGCCGTATGGAGCGTTATGCCATTGTCAAACACACGTATTTTGAAACATAAGCCAGGTTGGTTACCTCTTTGTTTCCAGGTTGTTGCACCCTAAAATTTGCCCAACCTTATTCCTTGGTTTATGCTTCATTATTACTAGCATTTGCATATAGAGTCATGTACATAGACTAACCATCTGCATAGCATAAGCATAGCAAGTCATTCAACAGGGGACCAATCATTATTTTCATCTCTAGAGGCCTATCATGAGGTTATTATCCCAATTCAATCATGTTCAAGTCATCAGGAAAGAATTTGAAAGCAAAGAGTTCAGCAGATCAAGCCTTGAGTCCATCTCCTAGCTGAGGGTATCTGAGGATCAACAAGAGGATTATGAGCCGTGAAATGAAAGCATGGAGAGTATCTAGACATCTTGAGAGACTTAAAAGGTCATTTGGAGAAGAAAATAAGTTGTTGAGGTGATCACAATAGTCATAACTGAAGACAGTCAACTAGGGTTTCATCTGGGTCAACCCTAGGTCAACCCTAGGTCAATTGACTGATTTAAAGGGCATTCAAGGCTATTTGAGAGATGTGGGGTTCATCATTGGACATAAAAAGAATGATATGGAGATATGACAAGGAGAATTCAAGAGAAATCAAGGAGAAGAGGAGTTACTAAATTAGGGTTTCTCTGTAAAATCCCCTAATTTAGGTCAAACTTCCAAGCAAGATAAGTCAAAGTGCTAGCTTCAAATGGCTTCTTGGCCAACATGAAACTTGTAGAGGATCTCAAGACCTTTAATTTGAGTGGTGGAAGACCTCAAGGAGATTTATGGAACTCAAGTTATGGTCCTTGCAAGTTACAGGTCATCTGGGGTGTCTGAATTTTTGTCTGTGAAAGTGACTTGACTTCCAAGCTAGTTTTGCCCCTCAAGGAGATTTCAAATGAATTCTTGGTCAACATAAGAATTGTTCCTCATTGTCTTAGCTTTCTAGAATGGTATGGCATGCCTTCATATGATGTGGAGAACTCAACTTATGGTCTTGCCAAGCAAAGGGTATTTTGGGCATTTGTGAATTACAGGTCATTTTAACCTATACCCAAAACTCATACAAGGAGGCCTCAAATGGAAAAACTTACAACATCAAACTTGCTCCAAATGGGATTTTAAGTCTAGAAAGAAGGTCACAAGTTATTGGAGAAGCTCATAGCATGGAGTTGCATGATTGGTCAAAATATGAACTAAAAAGGCTTATAAAGTGAATAATTTCAAAGTGAAAAATGGTTTGGGAGATTTACAAGTCCAAATGGAGACTTCCAATATATGATTTTGAATGGAAAAACAATTCTAAGAACAATGGTTCACACACTTTTTTGAGTTTAGAAGGAAAAAATGAAGTTATCCATGGTTGCTTGCCTTTTAAGAAACATAATCAAAATGAGCCAAAGTTGGAAAACAAGGGAATGTGCAAGATGGATCTAGAATGTACCATTGGGGTCTATATATTCATGAAAGATGAATTTGGCAAGGGTTGGCTTCATTTGCACCAAGAATTCCACAAATTTCTCATACTTTTTCATAAAAGTTTCATTCCAAATCTCTCAAATTCTTCATCAATCTTCATCATAATCAATTCAATTTTACTCCATCATCATCATAGATCATAATTGAAGCAAGGTTTTGGTGATTCTCATCCATTTTCGAGTGTTTTTTTCATCAACATCCAAATCACAAGTTCAAGTGAATAGCATAATTCAAGCAAGGAATCTCCAGAATTTTGCATACAGAATCAAGTTCATCAAGGATTGATCAAGATTCAACACTTAGAAGCTTCAGATCCACATCTTCCATAGCTGTTTTCAAGGTTTCTCATCAGGTAAGTTTTCATTCGATTTGCTTAATTCAGTTAGTTTAACATGATTTTATTAGTGTAGACTTGATCTAGGTGGTTAGGAGATTAAGTTAGATGAATTTGGAAAGGATTGGTGATGGTTAGTGACAGGTGCAACAAACTGTTAGTGCTTGTATCTCTTGAATTAAGGCATCATAATGTTAGTTGGATAGCGCAGGATAATCTCCAGTAGTTGTAGTTTAGTTTAGGTTAAGTTTGGGGAAGAATCGTGTTGGTGCATATCAGTGTGATTTCATGAAGGCCAGATGTTGACTCAATCGGATTTGTTGTTGTGATGGATTTCAAAGAAAACTGATGCCCTAGGATTGTAGAGGGAGAGCTGGGGAGTAGAGTTCATGTTCACAGCATGAGGATTCATGGCGTGTAGGATGAGAACAGAGAGGTGGAATGTAGCTCGTGCATGAGCTCGCATGGCAGAAACCCTAGGTTCAGTTGAATGGAGGAAGAAGAGATAATCTGGACCCTTCATGTTGTGTTGGACTTTTGACTTTTGGAATGATCTTGTGGCTGTCATTTAATCTGAAATTTGGAGGGAAGGACCTTGGCCAAAACGCACCGTTTCATTAATTGAAACGGGCGGGCCTGAGTTTGTGTTGCTTTTCCCACCCCCGTGTCAGGCCCAAAACCAATATTCAACGTGAATTCGCTTCTTTTCTCACCCCCCAGCGCTCATCCATTTGTTTATTTAATTCTGAATGTGTATTGGGCTTTGGTAAACTGCTAAGCGCACCCCCATTGTGAGGGCCCATCCTGGATTGAACTGGGCGAACTTCTATTCTGACCCCCCCTCATTCATTTAATTCATTTTATTTTCTTAATTCATTTTAATATTTTACCAACTTCATAAAATCATAACTAATTCATAAAAAATGCATTTTCATCCATTCTTTTTACCATATTTTCATTAAAATGTCTAGAATATTATAGGGAAATAAGATTTCATTTTTAGTTTTATTTCATATTTTTTACATATTTTCTAAATAAATGTCATATTAAATAATTCATTTCATGCATCATTTTAATAATTTTTGTTCTCTCACATGCTTTGATATTTTTTAGTCATTCTTTTTATATTGTTTAGGTGAGATATTAAACTTGTAGAAATATTTTAATTCCCATTTTTAGAGGTTAATTTTAGGTGATTAATAAATGTTTGAATATCATGTACAAAACTAGGGTTTTAGGTGACAACTTAGGAAGTTCAATTTTTACCCTTAGGACTTAGGGTTTGAATAGATTAGTTATGGGACTATATGGGCTATGGGTAGCTATTAGATCCCTTAGAAAAAGTCAGGATTCCCCTACTGCTATTATTACTGTCTGTATATCTGTTGTCTGGTGTGGTGTGCCCTCTGGGGATTGTTGATTGTTTGTATGGGTATTGGGTTTGTCTGGGGCCCTGGGGAAGCTGAAGACTTGAGGAGATGAAGCCATTGGAGATTCAAAGATGAAGATCAACTTCCAGAGTTGAAGAGAAGATTCTTGCTAGCAGATGCTGAGGAGACCAGGGTTTAGGAGCTAGGCAGAGCTCTAGATTAGAAAGCTTGTTTCTCAAACATGGATTGCCTTGTCTGCATCCATTCTTCTCTATGATTCAGAGTCTCTCTAAGACACTCACCCCCTTCCTTTGGAAGGCTTGGTGATAGTGTCTATGAGATAGAACTCTTGAGAGAAAATGTCTCTTGTGTTAGAAGCAGTTTGTTCACCACCTTTGGTAGTCAACTGATTGCTTAACACCCCATTCACTCTTGTGACTGATCCCTCATCCTGGAGGTTTGAGCTTGAAGAAAAGCCATTGCAGATAGAAGACTGATGATCAAAGCCCTTACCTGAAGGCCATGAAGATGGAGATTGAGGCTTGTTGAAGCTTGTGGCTGATTGGAGACTGCCTTGAAGCCAGATGTGGATTCAGAGCTGCTGATGCTGTTTCTTCTGCTGTTGTATCTCATTTGCTGATGTATTGTTTGGATTTCCTGGTTGTATTGTTTGCTGTTTACCCTGTTAGGTTGAAAGTGAAGCCCGTTCACTTTTGCCTATTGTTTTCTAGGTTCGAGGTTGAGTGGGACTCCCTTGCCTCGCTTGTACTGTTGCATCCATGCATTTTGCCGTTTTACTGTATATATCTGATATTGTTTCTGTTTCTGCCTATCCCTTAGGATCTCTGTTTCTCTCTGTGCAAGAGAGGAGCATGATAGACACTAGGTCTTAACCCATGCATGATAACATTAGGATAGTTTGTTTCCCTTCGCAACCGTAGGTTAGAGTTCTGTCTCTTCTTCCTCAAAACAAACAGAAAAGCACATAAAGATTTCAAACACAATAAAAGATACTTCTTTCGTAAAAGAATGTGAACTCATCAAGATGTCATTTTTGTCCGCTTGGACTGTTAATCAGAAAAACCTTTTTCAGAAGGAATAAAAACAACCAAGACAGACTTGTGTCTTCCGTAGCCCGAACTACGTTTGCTCTGATCTTTCATGCTGTATGAAAGTACGTAGGCATAGGATGCGATATCCTAGCGAGCAACCTTCCCCTCCTTTCCTGTAGGTAGGCGAACTACGTTGACTCTGATTTCTCGTTCCAGACGGGAATACGTAGGCATAAAGTGCGATACTTTGCCGAGTCATTTTTATTTTCATTTTATTTTCTTTTTAACCCTTGACCTTTAGAGTAGATAGAATAACAATCCATACCCGAAAACAAGCGTGGATCCCATCGAGTACGATGGACGTGAGGGGTGCTAATACCTTCCCCTTGCGTAACCGACTCCCGAATCCAGGTTTTGGTTGCGACGACCATACCTTTCCCGTGTTGTGCGAGGTTTACTCTGAGCGTTTCCTTTCCCTCCCGTGGGATAAATAACGCACGGTGGCGACTCTTCTGTTCAGCCGGCGCCGATTTTCGCAGTAGCGACAGCTGGCGACACTGCTGGGGATCCAACGTCCCCTGGCTGCTAAGGACTGCGATGGTTCTTATGCATTTGGGATCCAACGTCCCTCGAGAGAGTCAATCCTAACGCTTGTTTTCCCGTCGAGGATTTTGTATGGAGTTATTTTATATTTCTAGCCCTGCATTTTTCAGCTTTGTATATTGATTATTATTGCTGTATCTGGGGTGTGACGGGTGTTCTGATATTGAGAGATAAGCCGGACCTGGGCTTGAGTGCATCTAGAATTAGAGTAGAAATTAGTGGGCGCCCGCTTGCTTTGCTTGCTTTGGTGTCCCATGAAATCTACACTCAGACGAGGTTCCTCTGGTTGGCCTCCTGCCCCTTCCTTTGGTTGGCGTGGGTTGTTGGTTAGTTGGATTGTCGACTCTGGGGACCAATCATTTGGAAGTTGGCTGAGTGAGGCCTCTTCAGGAATTGATGATGCCACTCCTTCTGGGAATCGTATCATCAACCCTGAAAGTCTGTGACGCCGACGACCGCATAGGATGCCGTACCTTGTGCCAGTTATAGGGCCACCCACCTGTGAGGGGATTCAGGGTTATGCAGGTAACTAGACCTCCAGACTACCGGTTATTTCTTGATCAGAGATCCTGGTTATTTATGGAGGGTTATGAGGTCTGTCAGAGACCATTTGGAGATGTATTCTGAGGTCTGTCGGAGACCATTTGGAGATTTATTCTGAGGTCTGTCAGAGACCATTTGGAGATGTGTTATGAGGTCTGTCAGAGACCAACTATGGATGTGGTTTGAGGTCTGTCAGAGACCAGGGTTGGAGTTTTATTTTAGGTCTATCTGAGACCAGGGTTTGATGACTTCTGGATGGTCTATCTGAGACCTTTCTTGATTGGGTTTAGGCTATTCAGCTGCAGCTTTGGTCCCTGTTGAATGTTACTTGCATTGCATCTTTGCATATCCATTATCATTTGCATTTCACTAACGCGTGTCTGTGCTGCAGGTGCATTTGCATTTCCCTAGTTCTAGTGCCCAGACTTCTGAGTGTTTGATCATGACTAGCTTAAGGAGAACAGTTGCTTACAAATTGCCTACGCCTGATATTGTTCCTTTACTGGGGTTGATCTCTCTTGCTGATGAGGGTGTTCGTAGGAGTTTCCGGATGAGCTATGGTAGATTATTGAGATTGGTGTGCAAACCTACAGAGGTAGAGTTAGATGGGCTGTATGCTTTGATGCAATTCTACGACCCTGCTTTGAGGTGTTTCACGTTCTCTGATTTTATTATGGGACCAACCTTGGAGGAATACGCTGAGTATGTTGAGCTGCCTGTGCAGAACCAGGTTCCATTCATTCATTATGATGCCAAACCTAAGCCGGAGGAATTGGCAAAAGCC
This sequence comes from Lathyrus sativus, assembly GCA_963859935.3. Taxonomy (NCBI): domain Eukaryota; kingdom Viridiplantae; phylum Streptophyta; class Magnoliopsida; order Fabales; family Fabaceae; genus Lathyrus; species Lathyrus sativus. The sequence continues at coordinate 138,276,437 of OZ012736.1, read as the reverse complement.
TTGCATATTGATGCTTCTGAACTTGTGACTACTGTTTCCCGTGGAGTTCCAGGCTTCTCATCTCAGTTCTTAGTGGGTAAAGCCCAAGAGTATGCCAAGAGCGGGTGCTGGGTTGCTTTCAATGCTGTGTTGGCTTTGTGCATTTATGGCATAATACTGTTCCCCAATATACCGGATTTTGTGGACTTCGATGCCTTCTACTTGTTCGCCGCTGGTAATCCTGTACCTACCTTACTCGGAGACCTCTACCACTCACTGCATTATAAGAATGAGAAGGGAAGAGGGAAGAATGTTCATCTTTGTGTACCCTTATTGAGTATGTGGATTGAGAGTCATTTTCCTAAGGGAAGATCTGCTGCAGAGACTACAGTTCCAGTTGGTTGGCCGGAGCGTTTGATGAGGTTATCGTCGGAAGATATGGAGTGGTTTGATAGAGATCTGCTGGGATCCGAGCTTATCTTCAGGTGTTCTGGTTACCCTAATGTCCCATTGATTGGAAGAAAAGGGTGTATCAATTACAACCCTTCTCTATTCATTCGCCAGTTTGGATATGCGCTGAAGAATCCACCTCAGGAGGAAGAAGTACAGGAATCTCTGTACTTCACTGGTGACGTAAAGGGGGAGTTATTAGCCAAGTTGCGACATGCCTGGACGCGTATTAACCGCAAAGGGAAGCCGTTGTTAGGAAAGAATGACTGTCAGGCCTATGCACCTTATAGGGTTTGGATTCAGGAGAGGGCTAGTCAGTTGAAGATGCCGTTTCCAGATGCACCAATTCTTGATCCCGTTCCGGTAGAAGAGCCGATTACTGTTTCTAGAGAAGTCTATGAACAGGTTGTGAAGGAGAAAGAAGCCCTGATGAAGATTAACGAAGGGTTAGAGCAAGAGTTAGCCCAGGCGCGCAGCGAGAAGAACAAGGCCGTATATGCTTTCCAACAACAGATTGAGCTGGTAAACAGGTTAGGATCTGAATTGACCGAGGAAAAGAAAAAGCGCGAACGTCTGGGGCAAGAGTTCAGAAGCTCCCATGACATGCTGGAAGCCAAAAAGAAGGCGCTCGACGCAGCACACCGAGAGATATCTTCTTGCAATAAGACTTGGAATGCTACACTCACCAACAACAAGAAGAGGGAAGATAAGCTGAAGCAGCAAATTTCCGACCTCGAAGAGAAGTTGAAGTCTAGCATCAAGAAGTGTGAGGAGGAAGTGATGAATCGGTATAGTGTCCAGCATGCACTGAACAAGGCAATCAAATCCAGAGATGAAGCAGTGTCCCAGAAGCGAAAGTTAGAAGATTGCTTCGGAGAAGCAACATGGGAAGAAACTGCTGAAGACGTACGCCGTGTCCTTAAGAGGAGAAACCAGCTTGTTGAAGGGCTGCTGGATCGACCAAGCCATCCGGAGACCAAGAAGTTGTTAGAGGAGTATCAGACTTTTGGGAGGATTTGATCATTTCATGTAGTAGTTATTCGTATGCTTTATTTGCATAGTGCTGACCATCACCAGGATTGTTGGTTGAGGTCATGCCATCTTTGTGCTCTCAGTGATATTGTACCCTGGGCTTATTGATTCTCTCTGCTATATATGAGGCTTTCTATGATTCAACTCCGATATTCCTATTGTCAGCACTGTCACTGCACCGACACCTTCGCACTAGAACTGGGGGAATGAACTTCCCTAATGCACAGACACATTGCATTGCATTCATATTCATATTGCATAACAGGTAATCTTTGAATGGTGTCTTATCTCTTGCTCTGCATCAGGTACTTAACAGGATTCCAGATCAACATCCGCACCGCTACTCTACACGATCCAACTGTCGGAAAGTCATGGACCAGATTCAGAACGAGATGCAGGATGTCCGCGAAAAGCTCGCCCTCTTCATGCAGACCATGGAGGCTATAGCAAAAGGGCAAGAGAATTTGCAGGCCATGGTCCAGCCTCTGTTGGCTCGCAACGCTGGTCAGGGTAACGAAGATCATCAATCTGTCCGGGTTGACACTGCTCATGGAGACGGCACTCCCACGCCAGTGGCTCCGCCTGTCGTCAATATGAATGCTGCTAACGTCAACAACGCTACCGCTGCTGTGAATGGTAACGTCGGAGTAGGTAATGAAACTGATGTCCATAATGCTGGGCTGGGTGATGTCAATGTGGGAGATAATCTCGGAGGCAATGGCTTTGTCAACGCTGGGTTCGGATTCAACGATCAGGGATTCGACAACACTGGCAAGTATGGCTTTAATGCTCAAGGCTTTGGGCAAGATGGTTATGGTATGGTCAATCAGGGTTACGGAGGCTTTGGAAACGGAAATGGTACCGGATTTATGGCTGGTGGTCCTGCTGGAGGTGTTCAAGGGTACGGCAACAGAGGCCGAGTTCCGGGGATGAACCAGGTCAGAGCTGGACGTAATAATGCATATGATGGATACGGGGCTGGAAACGGTATGTGGCAAGAGGATCAACAGGAGGACGCCTTCTCTGGAGGGGGTTTTGAAGGGCCGATGGATGATTCTCAAAAGATTAGAATGCTGGAAGAGCAAATGAAGGGAGTCCTAAACCAGAGTGCTGTGGGTCTGGACATGGCAACAATGGGCTTGGTACTTGGGCTGAGGGTGCCCATTAAATTCAAAGCGCCTGCGTTCGATAAGTACAAAGGAGATACATGTCCGAAAGTGCATGTACGAGCCTATTACAGAAAGATGTCTGCATACTCCACTGACGAAAGAATGCTCATGCATTTCTTTCAGGATAGTCTATCGGGTCCTTCCTTAGAGTGGTACATGGGGTTGGAGCCCACTGATATCAAGACTTGGAAGCAATTAGCGGAGGCATTCGTAGCCCATTACAAATATAACAGCGATCTGGCGCCTAATCGGGTCCAGTTGGCCGGGCTTTCGCAGAAGAAGGGGGAGAGTTTTAAAGAGTACGCGCAAAGGTGGCGCGATATGGCTGCCAGGGTCCGTCCTCCTGTGGAAGATAAAGAAATGAATGATATGTTTGTCGGCACATTCACTGGACTGTTTCATGATATGCTGTTTCATACGTCTCTGGCTAGTTTTTCAGACCTGATCTTGATGGGGGAAAAGATTGAGCGGAACATTAAGCAAGGAAAGTTCCAAGTCGATGAGTCAGCTGCCTCCGGCAGCAATAGGAAAGCTTATGGTGGGCGCCGTCAGGGCGAAGCTAGTGCTGTATTTGGAGGCCGAGGCCGAGGCCGAGGCAGGGGAAGAAATCAATATCGTCAGCCGCAGCAAGTGTCGAGTGTTACTATTCCTTACCAACAGCAACCAATCCAGCAACAACAACCGGTTCAGCAGCAACCAATGCCACAGCAGCAGCAGCCTCAGCAGGGGGCACAGCAAGCTCAGCGAAAATTCCAGGGTGGTAAGCCGAGAAGGGTGTTCGAGAAACCTCCCTCTACCTATGCTGATTTATTGCAGACATTGTTGGGATTGAATCTAGTAGAGAAAAGAACCTTGGCACCGATAACGGGAACTCCCCCGTTCGGCTATGATGCGAATAGGCACTGTGAGTTTCATTCTGGGGCCCCGGGCCACGATATAGAAGGTTGTCATGCTTTTAAGCACGTTGTGCAGGATCTTTTGGACAACAAGTCTATCAACTTCGGAACGACCGGTGCGAATATAGTCCAGAAACCCATGCCCAATCATGGGGCCAACGCCGTGCTGACCGAGGATGGTCTGAATCTGATTATGAATGTGGAGGACTTAAAGACGCCGCTGGGCGAGATAAAGAGCCGACTGTTGCAAGGAGGTGTTTACCCGGGTTGTAATGAGTACTGTTTAGACTGTTGGGCCCTGTCTGGGGGGTGTGAGGATCTGAAGAAAGGCATTCAGGCCTTGATTGATGAAGGTATATTGCAGTTTGATCGAACAGCAACTGATGAGCCGGCAGGGGCAGTAATGGATAATCAGAGTGATGTTGCCACAGTGACAATTCCTAGGAAGACGATCACTATTTCAGCACCAGTTCAGCGACCACCGATTACCATAACTAAAGCCGGGCCAATCCCGTATGAGAACACGAAAGCAGTCCCATGGTCATATGGGCTAGAGGTGTATTGTGATGGGATAAAAATCGATGTTAGCAAGCAGTCAGCGGAGGTTGTGGATAATGTTGTTGGCTCAGGAGGCATGACGAGGAGCGGCAGGATCTTTATATCACCTGAAGTGGAAGCCGAAAGGCTAGCGAAAGGAAAAGGGAAAGCGGTGGAGAATGTTCCGGTACAAGCAAATGAAAAAGAAGCAGCATCTAAGGATGTGGAAGAATTCATGCGCTTAATTCGGAAAAGTGATTATAAAATTGTGGAGCATCTGCAGCAAACGCCGTCCAAAATATCTATATTGTCATTGCTGTTGTGTTCGGAAGCCCACAGGAACGCTTTGCTGAAAGTCCTGGACACTTCTTTTGTACCACAGGATGTCTCCGTAAACCAGTTAGAAGGAGTATTGGCACATGTAAATGCAGGCCACAGTCTGGGCTTTACTGATTTCGACTTGACTCCGAAAGGAAGGGATCATAATATGGCATTGCACGTATCTGTTGAGTGCAGAGGATCGACAATGTCGCACGTATTGGTTGACACCGGGTCGTCTTTGAATGTGCTGCCTAAGAAGGCTATGATGAAGCTGGATGTTCGAGGGATCTTGTGCACACCCAGCGATTTGGTAGTCAGAGCGTTTGACGGCACGCGGAGAACAGTCTTCGGATCGATTACCTTGCCTCTGCAAGTGGGGCCGGAAGTGTTTGCAACGGAGTTTTATATCATGGATATACAGCCTGCGTACAGCTGCTTGCTGGGAAGACCTTGGATTCACGGGGCAGGGGCAGTCACGTCTACCCTGCATCAGAAGTTAAAGTATATGGTCGGAGACAGTGTAGTCACCGTGTGCGGAGAAGAAGACATTCTGGTCAGCCATCTTTCATCGTTTAAATATGTGGAAGTCGACGGGGAGATCCACGAGACGCCATGCCAGGCATTCGAAGGTTTGCGCATAAAGGACAAGGGTCCCAGGCCAAGCAAAGTGCCAGAGATAGCTGTTTCTTAGTATAAAGAGGCTCAAGCGCTAGTGAAGGCAGGAGAAGCCAAAGGCTGGGGCAAAGTATTGGACATTCCTGTAAAAATGGACCGGTTCGGACTGGGGTACAGACCGTCGTCATCAACTCCTTCTGTGGGGGCCCCTCATTTCAGAAAGTCAATCACCATCTCTGCCAGTGGAGTATGCCATGAATCTGTCAATGCTGCTTCGGAATCCGATGAAGGGGACAGCGACTGTGATATGGATGCCTGGATTCAGCCAAGCACGCCAGGACAAGGACTGTGCAACTGGTCTATTCAGGAGCTTGTTCCTGTGACTTTTAAACAGTAATGCTTTGCTTTATTAATTGTTGAATAATTTGATGTCTTGCCCGGGGCATCAGGATTTGCTTAGGGCTGTGTTGTTATAAACATTGCGCGTTAATCGTTAAATAAATGGCGTTTTTCATGTGCAAATACTGTAATCCCTGTCTTTCTTGTTTTGTATTTTTTTCAATAAAATGGCAATGTGGTTATCCGCTTTATACGCATTTTGAAGCACTTAACCCTCTCTTTTGCAGGATAACATTTTCAGATGACATCCTTGAGCCACCTATGACTCGTCCCGACTTCGAGCACCCGGTATTCCAGACCGAAGAAGAGGTTGTCGAAGATAGTGACGTTCCTGAAGAACTGTCTTGGTTGGTGAAGCAAGAGGAAAGAGCCATTCTGCCTCACGACGAGGTCATCGAAATTATCAATTTGGGATCGGAAGGGGTTGAGAAAAATATTCGTATCGGAGCCGCACTGCAGAGTGATATCAAGCGAAAACTGGTTGAAATGCTCCGAGAGTATAATGATGTATTCGCTTGGTCGTATCAAGATATGCCAGGGCTCGATACTGATATGGTTGTGCATCGCCTGCCACTGAAAGAAGACTGTCCGCCTGTCAAACAAAAGCTTCGCAGAACTCGACCAGATATGGCAATGAAGATCAAAGAGGAGGTTCAGAAACAGTGGGACGCTGGTTTCCTGGCTGTGACGAAGTATCCTTCATGGGTTGCCAACATCGTACCGGTGCCAAAGAAAGATGGCAAGGTTCGAATGTGCGTGGATTATAGAGATTTGAATAAAGCAAGCCCAAAAGACGATTTTCCACTTCCTCACATTGACGTGTTAGTTGATAATACCGCTCAATACTCTGTATTCTCCTTCATGGATGGCTTTTCAGGCTATAATCAAATTAAGATGGCGCCAGAGGATATGGAGAAGACTACTTTCATAACGCCTTGGGGAACATTTTGTTACAAAGTGATGCCCTTTGGTTTGAAAAATGCTGGGGCAACATATCAGCGTGCGATGACGACTCTTTTCCATGACATGATGCATAAAGAGATCGAAGTTTATGTTGACGATATGATTGCCGAATCCCAGACAGAGGAAGAGCATCTGGTGAATCTGTTGAAGTTGTTTAAAAGGCTTAGGAAGTTCAGGCTGAGGCTGAACCCTAACAAATGCACCTTTGGGGTGAGATCGGGTAAACTGCTGGGGTTTATCATAAGCGAAAGAGGAATAGAGGTCGATCCTGCTAAAATAAAAGCGATTCAAGAAATGCCGACGCCTAAAACAGAAAAAGAGGTGCGCGGGTTTTTAGGGAGGTTGAACTACATTGCTCGGTTCATATCTCACCTGACTGCCACGTGTGAACCATTATTCAAACTCTTGAAGAAAGATCAAGCTGTAACGTGGAACGAAAATTGTCAAAAGGCGTTCGACAAAATAAAGAAGTATTTGCAGGAACCTCCTATCTTGATACCCCCGGTGGCAGGGAGACCCTTGATAATGTATTTGACGGTTCTTGAGGGAAGCATGGGTTGTGTTCTCGGTCAACACGACGAGACGGGGAGAAAAGAGCATGCGATCTACTATTTGAGTAAGAAATTTACAGACTGTGAATCTCGGTACTCAATGCTGGAGAAAACTTGTTGCGCGCTAGCCTGGGCCGCCAAGCGTTTGAGACAGTACATGCTGAATCATACAACCATGCTCATCTCGAAGATGGATCCAATCAAATATATATTCGAAAAGCAGGCGTTGTCAGGTAGAATTGCCCGGTGGCAGATGGTCTTGACTGAATATGATATCCAATACGTCTCGCAAAAGGCAATAAAGGGGAGTGTGCTGTCTGAGTATCTGGCGGAGCAGCCTATTGAAGAGTATCAATCGATGAGATTTGATTTTCCTGACGAGGATATCATGTATCTCAAGATGAAGGATTGTGAAGAGCCGTTACCAGACGAGGGACCAGAGCCGGGGTCCAAATGGCAGATGATATTTGATGGAGCTGTGAATGCTTACGGTAGCGGAATAGGGGCAATCATCACTACGCCGCACGGGTCGCATATCCCGTTTACTGCCCGATTGACCTTTGCTGTTACCAACAATGAGGCCGAATACGAAGCTTGTATAATGGGGCTTGAAGAAGCCATTGATTTGCGAATCAAACATCTAGACGTATACGGAGACTCAGCTCTGGTAGTGAATCAGATCAAAGGGGAATGGGAGACACGGCAGCCCAATTTGATACATTATATGAATTATGCAAGGAGATTGTTGCCTTTCTTCGACAAGGTTGAGTTGCATCACGTGCCACGGGCAGAAAATCAAATGGCTGACGCCCTTGCCACTTTGTCTTCCATGTACAAGGTCAACTTCTGGAACGAAGCTCCCCAGATCACTATCTCTCGGTTAGACAGGCCAGCTTATGTATTTGCTCTTGATGAAGCATCTGATGGCAAACCGTGGTATTTTGATATCCTTAATTTCCTGAAGAATAAAGAGTATCCGGCTGGGGCATCCAGTCAAGATCAGAAGACTCTCAGGAGATTAGCGGGTAATTTCTATTTGAACCCGGATGGCGTCTTGTACAGAAGGAACCACGATTTGGTGTTGTTGCGTTGTGTAGACGAGAAAGAGGCCAAGCTTCTCATGGAGGAAATTCACGAAGGTGCCTTTGGTACGCATGCTGGTGGACATGCTATGACGAGAAAATTGCTGCGGGCAGGTTACTTTTGGCTGACGATGGAAACTGATTGTTTCAAGTTCGCAAGGAAGTGCCACAAGTGCCAAATCTATGCTGATAAGATACACGTGCCTCCGAGTCCTCTAAATGTGATGTCATCCCCATGGCCATTCTCGATGTGGGGAATCGATATGATTGGAAAGATTGAGCCGACGGCTTCTAATGGGCATCGGTTCATCCTAGTAGCAATCGATTATTTCACCAAGTGGGTGGAAGCGGCGTCTTACGCAAATGTAACGAAGCAAGTGGTGGCTAGGTTCATCAAGAGAGATATCATTTGCCGATATGGGATTCCCGAGCGGATAATCACGGATAACGGTTCTAATCTGAACAACAAAATGATGAAGGAGCTCTGTCAGAATTTCAAGATTGAACATCACAACTCCTCCCCTTACCGACCCAAGATGAATGGCGCTGTCGAAGCGGCCAATAAGAATATCAAGAAGATTGTCCAGAAAATGGTGGTGACGTATAAAGATTGGCATGAAATGCTACCTTTCGCTTTGCACGGTTATCGTACGACGGTACGCACATCAACCGGGGCAACTCCGTTCTCGTTGGTATACGGAATGGAGGCGGTATTACCATTGGAAGTTGAGATCCCTTCTCTGAGGGTGTTGCGAGACGTTCAGCTGGACGAGGCAGAATGGGTAACGAATAGATTGGACCAACTGAGTTTGATGGATGAGAAGAGGCTAGCTTCTCTGGCATATGGTCGTTTGTATCAAAGACGAATGAAGAAAGCGTACGACAAGAAGATCGTTCCGCGAAGCTTTCAGACGGGCGACCTGGTGCTGAAAAGGATTCTCCCGCCGCAGGCAGATCACAGGGGCAAGTGGACCCCCAATTACGAAGGGCCATACGTTGTCAGTAAGGTCTTTTCAGGAGGAGCTTTATTGTTGTCCACCATGGACGGGGAAGACTTTGCATCACCTGTGAATTCGGACGCAGTTAAAAAATACTTTGCTTAAAATAGACCCGCTGGACAGAAAAAAAAGAGTCCAGGCAAAAATGGGGCATCCTGGCGAACCAAAAACAGAATGAAAGGTTCGGGCAAAAGTTAGGGATAAAATTGAAAAAAATGTACACCCGCGAAGTTGAAAACCTACACTGGGCGGCTTCGGCAAAAAGGGGTATCCCGGTGAACTGAAAACCCGTAAAGGGCGGTTCACGCAAAAGTTAGGGATGTGAAAAGCAAATGATTGCGGTCCGAATTTGAATTCAATGAATATCAATGCGGGAGAATATGTTTGAGGAGTTAGTTATCAGATACAACCTCTTCAGAAGTAGGGATACCGGGAAAGCATTAGAGTCGGACGAGTCATAGGAGGATCAGTTCGTGGTGTTCATCTGCATCCAGTTGCCGACATGTGTACAAAATTTAATTTGTCAATATTTATGCTTCTTGTGCATACTTGCATACTTATATATTTGCTTCGCGTAGCTTCCTCTTTTCAGGAGTTACATCCCGTGTACAAAAAACTCCGCCCATTCAGGGGCCCAATCAATGAAAATGTGTTATTCAGTACTTGATGCCTGTTCTTTACTGTTTTGCGCATGATAAAATGCCTAAGTTTGATGAAACTAGCATGAGTATAACATCGCTGGCCCTTGCCAACAATTGTTAAAGCTTTGAATTAACTGAGTGTAACGTCACTAACCTGAATCGATTTGGATTGCATAGGCTTGTCGTGTCTTGTTTGTGTTGTTGCAGGTTTCATAACCGTACGAGGAAGGTGATCAAAAGATTGCGATAGTGAAAGGCTTGATCCCCACTCAGGTCATGCATGTGCTTCCTGAAGAAGGATAGAATTCCCCAGCTAGCCGTAGCTTACTCAAAAGGACGTGCTCCAGAGAAGTTACTCGTCCTCAGCAGAGTTTGGCGATTCCAAGATCGTAAGGCTGTAATCAGACAGGTTCATTTTTCCCCGCAGGGTCAGGCACTCTCCCCCAGCAGGGTCAGTTAATTTTCCCCAAGAGAATCCAGCCATCCCCAGAGGAGTTCTCTTTTCAGTAAATGTTCTTTCCTTCCAGTGGAATTCGAAGATCAAGACTCTCCCCAGCAGAGTTGATGGCGGTTCCTGTCATTTATTTTGTCGGAGATACTGGTGATATCAGTTCGCGTGCCAGCAGAAAGTCCGATCGTGCTGTGCGCATCTGCTATTCCTCAGCAGAGTTATATTCCCCAGCAGGGGGTTACTTCAACAAGACGTGTGGTTTGAGTTCCCAACTTCCCAGCAGGGTCGACTTCACTCCTCCAGCATTTATTTTGCCGGAGTAATTTTGTAGCATCAGGCTATCCCCGGCGAGTCGGCGTTATCCTTCCAGCATTTATTTTTGCTGAAGCAGTTCCTGTACTCCAGCAGTTCAGGTGGAGAGAGCTCTTGCTCAAATAAATTACCAAACAGTCAAGATCTCGGCAGGAGATATTCAATGATAATGTCAGTTTCGGCGGTATTCCCCCACAGAGTTATCATGGTAAAACTCTCTTTGTCTCCAGAAGAGTCGTTTATGCAAATGTCTCTTATTTTCCCTAGCCAGAGTGGCCAGGATAAGTATCTCCTTATCCCCCAAGCAGAGTTTGTTTGTCATCAACGAGTCGCATGAATCAGAATTTCAGAGGCCACCGCCGGTTATCAGAGCAGGCGTCCGATAGTTGGTTTTCAGACATCCCCAGTAGAGTTCGTCTCAAAGCCGCTGTCACGTCAGTGCTAAGGAGTTTGCGGGTGAGGATCATTGGAGAACTAAGTCCTGACGTGGACAATTTATTCCTATATTGACGGGATTTCCTCAGAAGTGGGCGTCCTAACGTGGACATGTCTATTTCCCTGGGCTGATGGGAGGTGCTAGTCCTAACGTGGACAGGTTCGATTTCTCAGAATTGTTGGAAGGTGGAGTCCTAACGTGGACATTTCCTCAGGTTGACGATATGTGCTAGTTCTGACGTGGACAGATTTGATCGAATGTGAAATCCTGACGTGGACAAGATTGGTTACTCTTCGTGTTGGTGTCCTGACGTGGATCATTTGTGTCCAGCAGATATCTTTATTCGTAAGGGTGAAATGTGCGTCCTGACGTGGACAAGTTTGTAGTTCTTTGTGATGACAAGATACAAGAGTCCTGACGTGGACAAATTTATCCTTCTTCGTGTTGTTGGCAAAGTATAGGTCCTGACGCGGATATTTCCCCAGCAAGTCGAAGACGCGTGAGTCCTTACGTGAACAAGTCTTATTTCCTCAGTGAGTCGAAGACACCTGAGTCCTAACGTGGACAAATCAAGACGAGATCAGTGTCCTAACGCGGACAGATCAAAGAGATTATTATTCCTAACGTGGAAAGATGTAGTCCTTACGCGGACATATCAACAGAAGTGATTCCTAACGTGGAAAGACGGAGATTCCTAACGCGGAAAAGATGGAGTCCATACGCGGACGTATCAGAAGATAGTTTCCTTACGTGGAAATGACAGTATTCCTAACGTGGAAAGAAGAGAGTCCTTACGTGGACAGATTAAGATGGCATTCCTTACGTGGAAGAAAAATGGCTTCCTGACGTGGAAAGATTGAGTCCTCTCGTGGACATATCAAAGCTGATTCCTGACGTGGAAGAAGATTATTCCTGACGTGGAAGAAATTGAGGTCCTTACGTGGACAGATTCAAGAAAGGATGGTTCCTGACGTGGAAGAATGATGTACCCCTTACGGGGAAAGTTGAGTCCTGATGTGGACAGGTTTAGAACCAAAATTGTATTCCTGACGTGGAAAGATTGGAGTCCTGACGCGGACATGTCGAGTGGTATTGGAGTCCTTACGTGGACAGATTGATATAATTCTCCTTATGTGGAAAGAAGATTGCTTCCTGACGTGGAAAGATGAGAGGGTTAGTCCTGACGTGGACAGATACAGAAAAGATGATCCCTAACGTGGACGATGTTATTCCTAACGTGGACAGGTGTTACTCCTAATGTGGAAGAGTATTGTTCCTAACGTGGACGATTCCGTTTATGGAAATGCAGACGAATTATCCCCAGCGGAGTTGCCGAGATTTTTCTGGGTTAACAGCAAGAGGAGTCCTGACGTGGACAGGTTTAGTTGAGATTTCTTTGTATTGATGACGGACAGAGTCCTAACGTGGACAAGCAAGCAATTTGTTATGACAGAATCCTCTTCAGAACGATGAAGACAATCCCCAGCACGGTCGCGCGAGATCAGTGGGTTACTATAACAGTCAGATTCAGCTGACGAATGTCATTCCTCAAGCAGGAGCGCAGTTTATTTCTGCGGTTGGCAAATTTCTGGTTTCACTAGTATTCAACCGTCTCGTACCGCGAATGTCTGAAGGCTCCGGGCTCTTCATCCAGTCGGGTCCAAGTCGCTTGAATAGGGGCAGCTGTTGCACCCTAAAATTTGCCCAACCTTATTCCTTGGTTTATGCTTCATTATTACTAGCATTTGCATATAGAGTCATGTACATAGACTAACCATCTGCATAGCATAAGCATAGCAAGTCATTCAACAGGGGACCAATCATTATTTTCATCTCTAGAGGCCTATCATGAGGTTATTATCCCAATTCAATCATGTTCAAGTCATCAGGAAAGAATTTGAAAGCAAAGAGTTCAGCAGATCAAGCCTTGAGTCCATCTCCTAGCTGAGGGTATCTGAGGATCAACAAGAGGATTATGAGCCGTGAAATGAAAGCATGGAGAGTATCTAGACATCTTGAGAGACTTAAAAGGTCATTTGGAGAAGAAAATAAGTTGTTGAGGTGATCACAATAGTCATAACTGAAGACAGTCAACTAGGGTTTCATCTGGGTCAACCCTAGGTCAACCCTAGGTCAATTGACTGATTTAAAGGGCATTCAAGGCTATTTGAGAGATGTGGGGTTCATCATTGGACATAAAAAGAATGATATGGAGATATGACAAGGAGAATTCAAGAGAAATCAAGGAGAAGAGGAGTTACTAAATTAGGGTTTCTCTGTAAAATCCCCTAATTTAGGTCAAACTTCCAAGCAAGATAAGTCAAAGTGCTAGCTTCAAATGGCTTCTTGGCCAACATGAAACTTGTAGAGGATCTCAAGACCTTTAATTTGAGTGGTGGAAGACCTCAAGGAGATTTATGGAACTCAAGTTATGGTCCTTGCAAGTTACAGGTCATCTGGGGTGTCTGAATTTTTGTCTGTGAAAGTGACTTGACTTCCAAGCTAGTTTTGCCCCTCAAGGAGATTTCAAATGAATTCTTGGTCAACATAAGAATTGTTCCTCATTGTCTTAGCTTTCTAGAATGGTATGGCATGCCTTCATATGATGTGGAGAACTCAACTTATGGTCTTGGCAAGCAAAGGGTATTTTGGGCATTTGTGAATTACAGGTCATTTTAACCTATACCCAAAACTCATACAAGGAGGCCTCAAATGGAAAAACTTACAACATCAAACTTGCTCCAAATGGGATTTTAAGTCTAGAAAGAAGGTCACAAGTTATTGGAGAAGCTCATAGCATGGAGTTGCATGATTGGTCAAAATATGAACTAAAAAGGCTTATAAAGTGAATAATTTCAAAGTTAAAAATGGTTTGGGAGATTTACAAGTCCAAATGGAGACTTCCAATATATGATTTTGAATGGAAAAACAATTCTAAGAACAATGGTTCACACACTTTTTTGATTTTAGAAGGAAAAAATGAAGTTATCCATGGTTGCTTGCCTTTTAAGAAACATAATCAAAATGAGCCAAAGTTGGAAAACAAGGGAATGTGCAAGATGGATCTAGAATGTACCATTGGGGTCTATATATTCATGAAAGATGAATTTGGCAAGGGTTGGCTTCATTTGCACCAAGAATTCCACAAATTTCTCATACTTTTTCATAAAAGTTTCATTCCAAATCTCTCAAATTCTTCATCAATCTTCATCATAATCAATTCAATTTTACTCCATCATCATCATAGATCATAATTGAAGCAAGGTTTTGGTGATTCTCATCCATTTTCGAGTGTTTTTTTCATCAACATCAAAATCACAAGTTCAAGTGAATAGCATAATTCAAGCAAGGAATCTCCAGAATTTTGCATACAGAATCAAGTTCATCAAGGATTGATCAAGATTCAACACTTAGAAGCTTCAGATCCACATCTTCCATAGCTGTTTTCAAGGTTTCTCATCAGGTAAGTTTTCATTCGATTTGCTTAATTCAGTTAGTTTAACATGATTTTATTAGTGTAGACTTGATCTAGGTGGTTAGGAGATTAAGTTAGATGAATTTGGAAAGGATTGGTGATGGTTAGTGACAGGTGCAACAAACTGTTAGTGCTTGTATCTCTTGAATTAAGGCATCATAATGTTAGTTGGATAGCGCAGGATAATCTCCAGTAGTTTTAGTTTAGTTTAGGTTAAGTTTGGGGAAGAATCGTGTTGGTGCATATCAGTGTGATTTCATGAAGGCCAGATGTTGACTCAATCGGATTTGTTGTTGTGATGGATTTCAAAGAAAACTGATGCCCTAGGATTGTAGAGGGAGAGCTGGGGAGTAGAGTTCATGTTCACAGCATGAGGATTCATGGCGTGTAGGATGAGAACAGAGAGGTGGAATGTAGCTCGTGCATGAGCTCGCATGGCAGAAACCCTAGGTTCAGTTGAATGGAGGAAGAAGAGATAATTTGGACCCTTCATGTTGTGTTGGACTTTTGACTTTTGGAATGATCTTGTGGCTGTCATTTAATCTGAAATTTGGAGGGAAGGACCTTGGCCAAAACGCACCGTTTCATTAATTGAAACGGGCGGGCCTGAGTTTGTGTTGCTTTTCCCACCCCCGTGTTAGGCCCAAAACCAATATTCAACGTGAATTCGCTTCTTTTCTCACCCCCCAGCGCTCATCCATTTGTTTCTTTAATTCTGAATGTGTATTGGGCTTTGGTAAACTGCTAAGCGCACCCCCATTGTGAGGGCCCATCCTGGATTGAACTGGGCGAACTTCTATTCTGACCCCCCCTCATTCATTTAATTCATTTTATTTTCTTAATTCATTTTAATATTTTACCAACTTCATAAAATCATAACTAATTCATAAAAAATGCATTTTCATCCATTCTTTTTACCATATTTTCATTAAAATGTCTAGAATATTATAGGGAAATAAGATTTCATTTTTAGTTTTATTTCATATTTTTTACATATTTTCTAAATAAATGTCATATTAAATAATTCATTTCATGCATCATTTTAATAATTTTTGTTCTCTCACATGCTTTGATATTTTTTAGTCATTCTTTTTATATTGTTTAGGTGAGATATTAAACTTGTAGAAATATTTTAATTCCCATTTTTAGAGGTTAATTTTAGGTGATTAATAAATGTTTGAATATCATGTACAAAACTAGGGTTTTAGGTGACAACTTAGGAAGTTCAATTTTTACCCTTAGGACTTAGGGTTTGAATAGATTAGTTATGGGACTATATGGGCTATGGGTAGCTATTAGATCCCTTAGAAAAAGTCAGGATTCCCCTACTGCTATTATTACTGTCTGTATATCTGTTGTCTGGTGTGGTGTGCCCTCTGGGGATTGTTGATTGTTTGTATGGGTATTGGGTTTGTCTGGGGCCCTGGGGAAGCTGAAGACTTGAGGAGATGAAGCCATTGGAGATTCAAAGATGAAGATCAACTTCCAGAGTTGAAGAGAAGATTCTTGCTAGCAGATGCTGAGGAGACCAGGGTTTAGGAGCTAGGCAGAGCTCTAGATTAGAAAGCTTGTTTCTCAAACATGGATTGCCTTGTCTGCATCCATTCTTCTCTGTGATTCAGAGTCTCTCTAAGACACTCACCCCCTTCCTTTGGAAGGCTTGGTGATAGTGTCTATGAGATAGAACTCTTGAGAGAAAATGTCTCTTGTGTTAGAAGCAGTTTGTTCACCACCTTTGGTAGTCAACTGATTGCTTAACACCCCATTCACTCTTGTGACTGATCCCTCATCCTGGAGGTTTGAGCTTGAAGAAAAGCCATTGCAGATAGAAGACTGATGATCAAAGCCCTTACCTGAAGGCCATGAAGATGGAGATTGAGGCTTGTTGAAGCTTGTGGCTGATTGGAGACTGCCTTGAAGCCAGATGTGGATTCAGAGCTGCTGATGCTGTTTCTTCTGCTGTTGTATCTCATTTGCTGATGTATTGTTTGGATTTCCTGGTTGTATTGTTTGCTGTTTACCCTGTTAGGTTGAAAGTGAAGCCCGTTCACTTTTGCCTATTGTTTTCTAGGTTCGAGGTTGAGTGGGACTCCCTTGCCTCGCTTGTACTGTTGCATCCATGCATTTTGCCGTTTTACTGTATATATCTGATATTGTTTCTGTTTCTGCCTATCCCTTAGGATCTCTGTTTCTCTCTGTGCAAGAGAGGAGCATGATAGACACTAGGTCTTAACCCATGCATGATAACATTAGGATAGTTTGTTTCCCTTCGCAACCGTAGGTTAGAGTTCTGTCTCTTCTTCCTCAAAACAAACAGAAAAGCACATAAAGATTTCAAACACAATAAAAGATACTTCTTTCGTAAAAGAATGTGAACTCATCAAGATGTCATTTTTGTCCGCTTGGACTGTTAATCAGAAAAACCTTTTTCAGAAGGAATAAAAACAACCAAGACAGACTTGTGTCTTCCGTAGCCCGAACTACGTTTGCTCTGATCTTTCATGCTGTATGAAAGTACGTAGGCATAGGATGCGATATCCTAGCGAGCAACCTTCCCCTCCTTTCCTGTAGGTAGGCGAACTACGTTGACTCTGATTTCTCGTTCCAGACGGGAATACGTAGGCATAAAGTGCGATACTTTGCCGAGTCATTTTTATTTTCATTTTATTTTCTTTTTAACCCTTGACCTTTAGAGTAGATAGAATAACAATCCATACCCGAAAACAAGCGTGGATCCCATCGAGTACGATGGACGTGAGGGGTGCTAATACCTTCCCCTTGCGTAACCGACTCCCGAATCCAGGTTTTGGTTGCGACGACCATACCTTTCCCGTGTTGTGCGAGGTTTACTCTGAGCGTTTCCTTTCCCTCCCGTGGGATAAATAACGCACGGTGGCGACTCTTCTGTTCAGCCGGCGCCGATTTTCGCAGTAGCGACACAGGTGTTATTCCCTGTAGAGGAGTGAGATTCTTGCTCGGAAGGATTTCTAGATATTCAAATTCTCAGCATGAGATAGTTGATGATAACGTTCGTCCCATCGCATATTCCCCTAACAGAGTTTCTTGGTTGAGTTTCTTTTCTTCCCCAACGGAATTCTTCTCGGGTTGCTGTTACGTCGGCATTAAAAGATTTCATGGTTTAAACTTTTGGAGTTATCACTAGTGATTTCCCCGGTGAAGTTTTTTCCCCACAGAGTTGTTTGATTATATTTCTCGTATCCCCAGTAAAGTATTCTTCAGACTGCCGTACAATAGTTTTGAAAATCTTGAGAAAGTTTTATCCGTATTGACGGAGATCCTTACCCGTGTTGACGGAGAGCTTACGGATTGTTACCCGTGATTGACGGAGATCCTTACCCGTGTTGACAGAGAGCTTACGGATTGTTACCCGTGATTGACGGAGATCCTTACTCGTGTTGACGGAGATTTTACCTATTTTGACCCGTGTTGACAGAGTTGTTACCTGTGTTGACAGAGATTGTTATCCGTGTTGACGGAATTGTACCTGTGTTGACAGTGATTGTTAACCGTGATTGACGGAGATTCTTACCCGTGTTGACAGAGATTTTACCTATTTTGACCCGTGTTGACGGAGTTGTTACCTGTGTTGACAGAGATTGTTATCCGTGTTGACGGAATTGTACCTGTGTTGATAGAGATTATTATCCGTGTTGACGGAGTCGTTACCCGTGATTGACGGAGATCCTTACCTGTGTTGACAGAGATTTTATCTATTTTGACCCGTGTTGACGGAGTTGTTACCTGTGTTGACAGAGATTATTATCCGTGTTGACGGAGTCGTTACCTGTGATTGACGGAGTTGTTACCTGTGTTGACAGAGATTGTTATCCGTGTTGACGGAATTGTACCTGTGTTGACAAAGATTATTATCCGTGTTGACAGAGTCGTTACCCGTGATTGACGGAGTTGTTACCTGTGTTGACAGAGATTGTTATCCGTGTTAACGGAATTGTACCTGTGTTGACAGTGATTATTATCCGTGTTGACGGAGTCGTTACCCGTGATTGACGGAGTTGTTACCTGTGTTGACAGAGATTGTTATCCGTGTTGACGGAATTGTACCTCTGTTGACAATGATTGTTACCCGTGTTAACGGAGTCGTTACCCGTGATTGACGGAGTTGTCCCCGGTGAAGTCGCCAGTGATTATTATCCGTGTTGACGGAGTCGTTACCTGTGATTGACAGAGATTGTTATTCGTCCAGTGGTGGACGGAGTTGTACCCATGTTGATGGAGTCTCTCCTCGTGTTGACAAATATATCTAGTTGTGGATGGAGTTGTTTCTTGCAAAGTTAATTCGATGCCTGTGGCGTCACACAGGGGGTTGATGTTGAAATCGAAGTTTTTATTAGATGATTGATCAGTTGTTGCCGTAACAACTGGGTTCAGTGTAACGGATGTCATTCCCCCCAAGCAGTTTTCGCAGCTTACTTCTGTGGTTGGTAAATTTCCGGGTTTCTTGGTATTCAACCGTCTTCTACCTCGATTGTTTGAAAGCCGTTCGCTCTTCACCCAGTCGGGTCCAAGCCGTTTGAATAGGGGCAGCTGTTGTACCCCAAAATTTGCTCAACCTTTTCTAACTTGGTTTATGTTTCATTGCATTAACATTTGCATAGTTATATCATTTGCATATCATGATATCATTCATATAGAAGGGGATCAAGTGTGATTCTTATCAAGAGAAGCCTAGAAAGAGGTCTTATTCAAGATTGAGAAGTTATCAAAGTCATCAGGAGGTAATTTGAGTGCCTAAGAGTTTAGCTGCTTGCATGAAGATTTTCTCCTAACTTGAGGATCAATTGAAGATCATCAGAGGAATGTGAAGTGTTGAATATGAGAAGAGGATGTGTATGGAGCTCATAGAATGCCTAGAGGGCCATGGGAGAGCTCAATCAAGTCATTGTGTCAAATGCAAGAGCCACAGTTGAAGTGCAAGCAATTAGGGTTTCATCTGGGTCAATTCTAGGTCAACTATGCAATTGAAGGGTATCAAAGCCTACTTTTAGGTCATGGAGTTCATGAAATGATATGTTGAGACATTTTTGGTGTTGTGCCAAGATCAAGTCAAGAAGAGTCAAGAGTGTGGGAAGTTGCTAAATTAGGGTTTCAGTGTAAAATCCCCTATTTAGTGCCTAACTTCAAGACCACATAAGTCAAGATGCAAGTTTCAAATGGATCTTTGGCCAACATGAAACTTGTATAGCATATCAATACCTTTAATTTGAGTACTAGAAGTCCTCAAGGGGATTTATAGAACTCAAGTTATGGTCCAGACAAGTTACAAGTCCTCAGATGCCTCTGGAATTTGTCTGTGAAAATCATCTGACTTCCAAGCTATTTTTGACCTAGAAGGAGGTTTCACCTGAACCTTTGGACAACATGAAAGTTGTTCCTCATGATATTAGCTTTCTAAATTGTACTAGAAGTATTCCATATGATTTGTAGAACTCAAGTTATGAGGTTTACAAGTCAGGGGTATTTTGGGAAAGTGAGATTATAGGCCATTTTCAATCATAGGTTAAAATCTCCAACTTTCACTTGTCAAATGGATTTTTGTTCAACATAAAACTTGTTCAAAATTTGGTTTTTAGGCTAACCAAGAAGTCATGATGAATTGATTGGACTCATATCAAGATTTGGTTTGAAATGGCTTAAAAAGGGAGATTTTCAAAGGATTCAAAGTTGAAAAATTCAAATTAATGGTTAAGTGACCAAAACATGTCAAATAAGTACTCATTTTGATTGGAATTTTCATTTCAAACTCAATGACATTGGTGGATTTTTGAGTTGAGGCAGATTTTCATGAGTTACGATGTTTTTTCTTCATATGCAAGTTACATGACCAAACCACTCACCAAGGCATCTCAAGTGTTCCTTTTGGTCACATTACATTCACAAGACATTTTGCAATTGAAATGGATGCTTCTAGAGCAATTTCCATGGCAAATTCGTGACTGTCATGTGCAAGAGTGGAGGGAAAAACAGAAAATTAAAATTGCTGATGTGGGATTGGATTGGACCTTTAAAGCCCATAGACACACTCTATATAAGATTTTTGATGATTCTAGACTCAGTTTGGTGCAGTTTTCGTGGCTGAAGCAGAGATAGCAAGTTCAGTTGCAAGCAAGCAAGAGCAAATCGTGATTTGAGTTCAAGGAAAAATCAAGAACAATTGAAGGTTTCCTTAGCTTTCTCTTGCATCCTTGAGTGATTCTGGAGAGTTTTGAAGCTTGATTTGTGCTTTAGATACCTCTGTTCATAGATCTACACCAGGTATGTAAACTTCAAGTTTCTCATAATTATAGGAAGATGTAGATCAATTTGCATATGTTGTTAGAATCTAGTTGAGACATAGATCGTTTCTGGATAGAAATTTGGACAATTAGAGACAAATTAGGATGGCATGTGATTTCTATTTGAGCACGGTTTGATCTGATCATGAGGAATTAGCATGAACTAGATAGATCAGGATGATCTAGGAAGCATGAGGAATATTTCTGTGTGATTAGATTTAGGTTTGGTGACGATTAGAGTTGAGGTGACATTTGAGTTTTGGATCGGATTTTAAAATGCACGAGGATTCAGTTAATTCTAAGATCATATTTGAACTCAGTGTGTAAAATTGAGCAAGATTGGTGTAAGGTTTGTTGGATTTGGTCACCTGTGAATAACGTCTCACCGGAGAAGACGGTGGCGCCACCGTCTGGGTTTAAGGTTTCGCCCGAGTTCCAAGGAAGAAGAAAGATCGTGGCCGTTGGATGAGTCTGAGAAATGGACTTGGTATGTAAGATCAACGCACGAGATTTGAACTGAAGATTGCCTCCAAGATTGAAACGAGGTTGTTTCATTAATTGACCTAGCATCCCATTCAGCATCCACCTTACTGCCCACGTGTACGCGCGCATTGCCCTCAGATCAGCTGACCAGTCTACCAATCCAACGCCCCATGTTTTATTCTGGCTTTTGTTTTATTTTATTTCATTTTTAATTCATTTTGATTTTATTTTAATGCATATTGATTCCAAAAATCACAATAAATCCATCTTTAATCAGAAAAATATTTTAAAAATATGTCCATGCTCCTCTTTCAATTTGTGATTTTCTGGGATCAATAAATTGCATTTTCATTCATTTTTCAATTTAATTTGCATTTTTCTCTTTTATGTTATTTCTTTAATTTTGCATAATTTACTATCTGTTTTGTTGATTTTGGTATGATCATTTGTTTTGGGTTCTGGCTTTGATTTTTGAGTATATTGTAGGTGAGATATGTATGCTCCTTTAGGATTTTTATTAGAAATTTTCAACAATTGTAGATTCTGTTTTGGGTGAGATGTTTAGAGCCTTCCCAACATTTGGTTTATCTTGACACAATTCAACTTAGGATTTATTTAGTGGACCTAGAAGTTGATTTAGGCTTTGATATTTGAACCCTATAATGCTAAAACATGCATGTTCCCTTAGGAAATTTCTTAGATTTTTACAACTTAGTTTTCTATTTTAGATAGAATTTGCAAGTAGGTGTTGCTTTTGGTGTTCCTTCTTTGGTGCCTTGCCTTGTTTGATCTTGTTGGTGGCTTTGGAGCTTGAAGGGCTTGATTTCCTTTTTGGAGGAGGTGCTGGACATCTTGTAGCTGCTATGGATTGGCTTGTGGAGCTTAGTTTGGAGTTTTCTTTCTCTTTTTAGGAGCTTTTTAGAAGCTTATAGGATTAGGGTTTTAGGAAGAGCCATTAGAATTAGTTCTTTTCTTTTCCTCAAAATAGAATGCATTGTTTGCTTCTATTCTCATCCCATGATGCAAAGTCCTCTTAAGGAAGCTCCATCTCTCCTTTGGAGAGATGAGTGGCATGCCTTAATGAGTAGAACTTTTGAGGATGCACTTTCTTTCATGTTGGTTCCTGATGAATTCCTTTGGTTTTCATCAGGTTTCCAAGCATTGTAACTTGATCTCAATGATGATTTCTCTTCTTGTGGAGCTTGCTAGAGTTTGAAGATGAAGGGTTGAAGAAGCTTGAAGATAGGAGCTAGCTTGAAGAAGAAGGCTCTTTGCTGTCAACTTTGCTGTCAATTCAACTTTGCTGACAAGAGCTGCTGTTGAAGATTGAAGTTGCTGTCTGTAGAAGATTGTTGTTGCTGCTTGGGCTGCTTCCTCTGTTTTTCTTTTGTTATATTATCTGTTTGCTTATGTTGCTTACCTTTAGGTTTGAGGTGGAGCTTTTCTCCCCTTTCCTTTTGTTTTCTTAGGTTTGAGGTTGAGCCGGACTCCCTTGCCTCGCTTGTACTGTTGCATAGCATGCATTTTACTGTTTACTGTTTACTGCTTGCTTTCTTTTGCTGTTTTCCTTTTGGATCTCTGATTTCCTCTGTGCAAGAGGGAATTATGACAGACATTAGGTTTCTAAACCATGCATGATAACTGTAGGTAGATTCCCTTTCAACCATAGTTTTAGAGCGTCTTTCTCTTGTCATCTCAAAACAATTCAAAAATACAGTAATAAGGTTAATCGAAGTCGTACGTTACGAGCCTTAAGCTATCTGGGAAAAGGTTGGTGGAGGGTCTCTCTCCAGTAATCTGGGTGTTTAGTGTGGTACCCTTTGAGTGACATACGAAGCATTCACTCCTGGGTCATAGTCTCTAGTGCGACGGAGATTGCGAACATCCTAAAAAACAGTTCTTTCGTAAAAGACTCAAACAAACATTCAAACTTTGTTTTTGTCCTCTTGGACCCTTAATCTGGAAAACCCTTTCATAAGGAGATAAAAAACTGTCAGACAAACTTGTGTCTTCCGTGGCCCGAACTACGTTTGCTCTGATCTTTCATGCCGTATGAAAGTACGTAGGCACGGGATGCGATATCTCGGCGAGCAACCTTCCCCCATAACCCGTAGTTAGGCGAACTACGTTGACTCTGATTTCTCGTTCCAGACGGGAATACGTAGGCATAAAGTGCGATACTTTGCCGAGTCATTTTCTCTTCTTTTTAGACCAGACCTTTAGAGTAGATAGATAAACACACCCTTAGATAGAAAAAAAGCGTGGATCCCTTCAAGTACGACGGACGTGAGGGGTGCTAATACCTTCCCCTTGCGTAATCGACTTCCGAATCCAGGATTTGGTTGCGATGACCATTCCTTTCCCTCTTTGCGTTAGGTTTTCTCTGAGCGTTTCCTTTCCCTTTTGTGGGATAAATAACGCACGGTGGCGACTCTTCTATCATAGCCGGCGCCGATTTTCGCAGTAGCGACACTCGCTACCCTGCTCGCCTAGCGAACCTGCTTGCGAGCGTCTACGATACTCAAAACCCTCATTGTACAAAATGTCACTTTGATTAATTCCAAATCTATCATTCTTCATCCATCTTCTACCTATTATTACAATAACTATTATATACTACTCTAGTCAATTGTTCCTCAAATTTTCTCTCCAGAACCAAAACTCATGGTCATTACCAAAACCACAGAAGTTACACAGAACCCCACCAAAATCACAACTCTGCTATGTTACACAGAAACTCACCAAAATCACAACAATATATGCACAAATTCATCAATAGCAGCAACAATCATAAACATAACAATATACTCATCTTGTTCATCAAATCCCTATGGGGTTAAGGAATCCCCTCTACCCAATTCATGTAAAATACCAATCCCAATCAGTTTCTCCCTCCTTACCTCGATTAATTGCTCAGATTGTTGAAGAACTCTGAAGAATGGGTAGCCCTAGCCTTGCTTCTCTCCTTCCTTGTTCTTCCTTCTCAATCTTTCTCTAAAACTGATTTATTGTGTTCTGTTCTCCTCTTTACCCCAAAACCCTTCTTATATTTCTAAATCCTTATTTCACTTATTCCATCCACTAATAATACAAATAATAATAATAATAATAATAATAATAATAATAATAATAATAATATTACTACTAATTATTAAATTATCATCATTATTAATTATATTATCTTAATATTAAACTCTATATTTATTAAATAATCCCTATAAATTAAGGACACCCACCAACGCGCTCAGACACACTCCCACATAAGGACACACCAAAATAAAATAATACCAGAAGACTAAATAATTAAAATGGGTGTTACAACTCTCCCCCACTTTAATTATTTCGTCCTCGAAAATTACCTGATGGAAACAATTCCGGATACGCTTCCCACATCCTGCTTTCCAATTCCCAGTTCACACTGCCTCCTGAAGCACCTCCCCAAACCACTTTCACCAAAGATATCTCCTTCCATCGGAGTTGTTTCATCTTACGATCTTCGATCCTCAACGACATCGTCTCAACGGTAAGATTCTCCCGGACTTGAACTTCATCTCTCTGAATCACATGTGATGGATCCGAGACATATTTTCGAAGTTACGACACATGAAACACGTCATGCAAATTCGGAAGTTCAGGCGGCAACGCCACCCTATAAGCCACATCACCAATTCTCTGCAAAATCTGATACGGTCCAATAAACTTAGGATCCAGCTTCTTGGACTTCAATGCACGACCCACACCAGTCACTGGGTTAACTCTTAGGAACACGTGATCACCTTCACTGAATTCCAGTTCTTTTCTTCGGTTATCATGATAACTTTTCTGCCTACTCTGAGACGCTTTTATTCTCTCACGAATCATCTGAATGGTCTCAGTAGTTTGCTACATAATTTCTGGTCCCAATACCACATTCTCACCTGTTTCATACCAACATAGAGGAGTTCTGCATCTTCTACCATATAAAGCTTCAAACGGCGCCATCCCGATATTAGAATGGTAACTGTTGTTGTACGTGAACTCGATCAACGGTAAATGAGTATCCCACGCACCACCCTTTTCCAACACACAAGCTCATAGAAAATCCTCCAGTGACTGAATAGTCCTCTCTGACTGACCATCGATTTACGGATGGTAAGCTGAACTCAGCTTCAACTTAGTACCCAAAGCTTCCTGTAAACTCCTCCAAAATTCTAAAGTAAACCTCGGATCTCTATCCGACACGATACTCGATGGAACACCATATAGTTTCACAACTACCCGAATATAAATCTCTGCCAGCTTCACCAACGGAAAGCTGATATTAATCGGCACAAAATATGCAGACTTCGTAAGTCGATCCACAATTACCCAAATAGCATCAAATCCTCTCGCCGTATTCGGCAACCCCATAACAAAATCCATGGTTATACAATCCCATTTCCAAACTGGAACTTCCAACGGTTGCATAAATCCAGAAGGTCTCTGATGTTCCACTTTCGACTTCTGACATATCAAACAGGCGTAAACAAATTGAGCTATATCTCTTTTCATACTGGACCACCAAAATAACTTCTTTAAATCGTGGTACATCTTTGTAGCTCCCTGATGGATACTCAAACTACTACGATGTCCTTCACTCAGAATTGACTTTTTCAGTTCATCATTATCCGGCACACAAATCCTGCCTCTGAATCTCAACACACCTGTACTATCCAACTCAAAATCACTATCGGAGTCACTTCCTACTCCAGGCATCAAATCCACTAACTTCACATCTAGCTTTTGGTTTTCTCTAATCATATCCAAGAAATCGTTGTTCACTTGCAACTTGCCCAACATCACACCATCTGCCGTAGTCTCACAAACCATGCTCAAATCTCTTAATTGCTCAATTAGTTCCATTTCCTTCACCATCAGAGCCAAAATATGAATCATTTTTCTGCTCAAAGCATCTTCTCTGTCTCATATTTAGCTCCTTCTGATCGAACAGATATTTCAGACTCTTATGATCACTGAACACCTCAAATCTCGAACCATACAAATAGTGCCTCCAGATCTTTAACACAAAAACTATCGCAACCAATTCAAGGTCATGAGTAGGGTAATTCCTTTCATGCACCCTCAACTGCCGTGAAGCATATGCCACCACCTTACCATTATTCATAAGAACTCCGCCTAATCCCATCTTAGACGCATCACAGTACACCACAAAAGGTTCACTCGGAGTTGGCAACACTAACACCGGTGCCGTAGTCAACTTCTTCTTCAGTTCTTCGAAGCTTTCTTCAGAAGCAGCATCCCACACAAAAACTTGATCCTTTCTCCTCAACTAAGTCAATGGCAACGCCAAATTAGAAAACCCTTCAATAAACCTTCGGTAATATCCTGCCAAACCCAAAAAGCTTCTAATTTCCGTTGCTGTCTTCGGTGATTCCCACAACAACACTGCACTCACTTTCGATGGGTCCACCGCTACACCATCACCGGATATTACGTGCCCCCAGAAACTCACTGTCTTCATCCAGAACTCACACTTTGATAGTTTAGCAAACAACTTATTATCTTTCAGCACCTGCAAGGCAATTCTTAAATGTCCTGCATGCTCTTCATTAGACTTAGAATAAATCAGTATATCATCAATAAACACAACAATAAACTGATCCAAATAATAATGGAAGATTCGGTTCATATACTCCATAAATACTCCTGGCGCATTAGTCACTCCAAAAGGCATTACAGCATATTCCTAATGTCCATATCTGGTTCTAAATTCCGTCTTCTTAATATCACCTTCTTTCACTCTAATCTGATGGTAACCCGACCTCAAGTCAATTTTGCTGAACACACAAGCTCCCACCAATTGATCCATCAAACCATCAATCCTTTGAAGGGGATATTTATTCTTAATGGTCACTGTATTCAATTGACGGTAATCGATGCACAGACGCATACTACCATCCTTCTTCTTTACCAATAGCACTGGAGCTCCCCACGACAACACACTCGGTCTGATAAACTTTCTATCCAACAATTCTCCAATCTGAGATTTCAATTCAGCCAATTCCATTGCCGACATCCTGTACGGCGCCATAGATATAGGTCTCATACCAGGAATAAGATCAATGCTAAATTCAACTTCTCTCGTCGGAGGTAAATCTGTAATTTCATCAGGGAACACTTCGGGAAATTCATTCACCACCGCCAACCCTTTCATTGACGTCTTGTTGTCAACAGATAATGATGCAAATTAAGCAAACATTTTAGCTTCGTCCTCCAACAAGGTCGTCAATTCCTTATTAGACCAGGAATCCGCCAACGCTTCCTCTTCTGGAGTAAGGAACAACAACACCTTTAAAAAACAATCGATGTAGACTCGGTTGAACTCCAACCAGTTCATACCCAGAATAACATCCAAATTACCAAGTGGCAGGCAAATCAGATCTACCCCAAAGTCTCTACCGAAAATAGTCAGTGGACACTTCAAACACACCAAAGAAGTAGTCACTGAACCAATAGAGGGAATTTCAATAGTCATCCGTCACTCAAGAGTAGACGACACCAATCCTACTCTCTTCATACACTCAACAGAAATGAACGAGTGGGTTGCACCCGTGTCAATCATAGCAGTCAAAGGAATATTATTGATGAAACAAGTACCTTTGATGGAATGCTCTTCACTGGCAAATTGAGTTCCTACCACATCAAATACTTTATCGCTGGTCTGAGACGCCTGAGACTTCTTCGGTTTCACGCAATGCGTACTGGTATGACCTTTCTCACCACAGTTATAACAGGTAGGCATAATGGCCCTGCAATCTGCTATCACATGGCCTGACTTACCACACTTGAAACACTTCTTCCCCTCATTAGGACACTCATTAGCACGATGACCCGCGCCACCGCACCAGAAACATTTCAAATCAGCAGATGTTTTCCCTTCTCCGGACTTCTTATCAGTAGCAGCCTTATGTTTTCCCTTATCAGCAGGAACACTGTAAGAAGTACCACCAAATCTCTGCTTACCTTTACGGTCATTCAAAGCCTTATAATGTGCAATCCTGGCCCGGTTATCATTATCATAAATCCTGCTTCTGCTTACCAGCTTCGGATAATTCCTGATCTTCTGACAAGTGATCCCCAGCTTGACTTCCGGACGCAGCCCATTTTCAAACATCAAACACTTGGAAGTCATTGCCGCCTCAGTATTGTAATGAGGACAATACTGCACCAACTCTTCAAACTTAGCAGCATACTCTGCTACAGTCAGATTGCCCTGCTTCAGCTCCAGAAACTCTATCTCCTTGGCACTTCGTATATCTTCCGGAAAATACTTTTCCAGAAAACCAGTTCGAACCACATCCCAAGTAATTGCAGTTCCTGCAGTCTCTTATCTCTGGCGACTATTGTCCCACCAAGCCTCAGCTTCACCTTCCAGTATGTGAGTACCAAACTTTACTTTTTGCTCATCACTACAACCCATTGTTCTGAAAATTTTCTCAATTGCCTTCAGCCACTTCTGTGCAGCTTCAGGGTCCAAAATTCCTCCTTCAAACGTCGGTGGCTTGTTACTCTGAAACTGTGCCAAATCTCTGAATTGCACACCCGCAACTTGGTTCTGATTAGCAACCACTTGTGCCATTGGTTGCATAGCAACAGCCAAAGCAGCATCATTCCTTCTTGCCATACTGCTTAACAATAACAACACCAGGTTAAAAGGTATACAATCTCTATCTTAATAATAATATTACTACTAATTATTAAATTATCATCATTATTAATTATATTATCTTAATATTAAACTCTATATTTATTAAATAATCCCTATAAATTAAGGACACCCACCAACGCGCTCAGACACACCCTCACATAAGGACACATCAAAATAAAATAACACCAAAAGACTAAATAATTAAAATGGGTGTTACACTACGCGTTTGGGTAGATGCTATGCACGCATGCAGATGCAACGGAACTGAACCAATGCCAGAGATACAACAACCACACTGCTGGGGAAAGAAACAACCATGATGGGGAAACAACCTTTCTCCCACTTGCTGGGGATGAGCTCAGCTGGGGACGAGCCTACCTTGGCTGTAGATTACTCAGTGGGGACGAGCCTACCTTGGTTGTAGATTACTCAGGGGGGAGAAAACCCAATCATGACTCACTAGGGAGTACGTACGAACATTCACTTCGTGGGGATTAAATGTGTGCCAACTGCCGAGAGTAAGCGTACACACTACCTGCTCACTTAGACTGCATACCACTCTACTAGGGATAGAGATGCAAACTCCGCCTGCTGGGGAAATAGACTCCGGCTGGAGATAAAACGAATTTTCATCCATACCTCTTTTCCTCAAGGGTAACGACTCTGCAAAAACTGAACAAACAGACAAGATATCCTATGCAAACGAAACTATCTCAGTCATCATTCGTAACGTTGTTCAATTAACTCAATGTTTTAAAAATTATCGGTCAAGGCCTGCATGTTTATGTATGCGCAAGTTTATCAAAACATCGGGCGTTTTTCACAAACAAAATAGTAAAAGTTAAAACAAAGCAAACAAGATACTGAATACTATATGTTTATTGACAAATGGCCTGTAAATAGGCAAAGTTTTTACAACAGATGCAACCCCTGAAAAGAGGAAGTTGCGCAAAATATACAGATATGCACAAAAATATACAAAAGTGTACATAAATATCGGTAATGTGGCACAAACAAACACCACGAGCTGATCCCTCTATGACTCGCCTGACCTCGATGCTTTCCCGGTACTTCGTCTTCAGAAGAGATTGATTCGGATAAACGGCCCCCAGGTCCTTCCAATCCACTAAGCAATAAAGTTCAAACGCAGACCGCAGTCATTTGCTTTTCAATCCCTAACTTTTGCCTGAATTGCCCTTTCGGGTTTTCAATTCACCGGGATACCCTTTTTTTTTTGCCAAAGTCGCCTTTTCAGGTTTTCGACTTTACGGGTTTACATCTTTTCATTTTTATCCCTAATTTTTGCCCGAACCTGATTCTTTTTTATGGTTCGCCGGGATGCCCTATTTTTGCCTGGATATTCTTTTTTCTTTCCAGCGGATCTCTTTAAGAAAAGTATTTTTTAACCGCGTCTGCGTTCACAGGGGATGTAAAATCCTCGCCATCCATGGTGGACAACAACAAGGCTCCTCCGGAGAAGACCTTTCGAACGACATATGGACCTTCATAGTTGGGAGTCCATTTGCCCCTGTGATCTGATTGTGGTGGGAGAATCTTTTTCACCACAAGATTGCTCGTCTGAAAGCTTCGAGGACGTACCTTCTTCTTGAAAGCTTTCTTCATCCAGCTCTGATACAATCGACCGTATGCGATAGATGCTAGCCTTTTCTCATCCATCAGGCTAAGCTGATTCAATCTGTTCTTTATCCATTCTGCCTCATCGAGCTTGACGTCGACCATAACTCTTAAAGAAGGAATCTCATGCCAATCCTTGTAAGTGACAACCATCTTTTGCATTATCTTCTTGATATTCTTGTTGGCTGCTTCAACAACACCATTCATCTTCGGACGATAGGGAGATGAGTTGTGATGCTCGATTTTGAAATTATGGCACAACTCCTTCATCATCTTGTTGTTAAAATTCGAATCATTGTCAGTAATGATTCGCTCAGTTACTCCGTACCTACCGATTATGTCCTTCTTTATGAACCGGGCTACGACTTGCTTTGTGACGTTGGCATACGAGGCTGTTAGAACACATATTGATGTTCAATATATCTCATTGTTTTGATGATAACATTAATGAAATTTTGTATAGAGAATCTATATACACTAATTTTTGTTCAAGTGTTTATTTGTTTCAGATATCAAAATTAACATTATTCTGGAAGCAAGAACGCCTCTGAACATTAAAGAACGAGAAAGCTCTGAGCGTCAGAAGCAAGTCATCAAAAGACTCTGATCTGCTACAATGACTCTGAGTGAAGCTAAGAAGAACTTGAGCAAAGAACATACGCAAAGCTTCAGAAGACTCTGAAAGTACTCAATGCTGCAAGTACAGAAGTTCTGATAAGCAAGTATGCTCTGATAAGGATTTCACGCTTAATGCACTTTGCTGCAAACTCTGATAGAGAAACTCTGAGTGAGTTAAACTCTGACCTGAACAACTAAGAACATCATCAGAAGTTCTGATGCAAGGCGTTCCAAAGTTGTTGAAGAAGATGTTGTTCAAATAAAGATCCGTTGGCATATTCTTTGGCAATATCCTAAACGGCTCTTTCCCCATTCGTGCATGACACAGGATTTTAGACAAAAAAGGATTTGTCAGAATACTCCTCATCTGAGAAAGGAAAATTCAAGTGAATACAAAAAGAACAGAATGCACAGATTGCACAGTCTTTGAGAAAGGATTTTCAAAGTACTATAAAAGCAAGTCGAAGCATCACTTCAATGGTTAACTAAATTGACAAAACAATTGACAAATTATTCAAGCGCTCATTCTAATATTCTTCAAGCTAGAATAGTTTTATTGTTCGTTCTAAAACTTGTGTAAAAATCACTTTTGTGATATAGCTTTTTAGAAGCACATCTTAATCACAAATTGTTAGTTTATCTTTGTAAAAGATTTCCTTAAGAAGACCAAGTTGTGGTTAGAATTTCTTGAGAAGACTAAGACAGTTGTCTTAGTGGTTTACACTGTAATCAAGTTTGATATAGTGGATTAAGTCCTTGTTGAGAAAGGCAAATCACCTTGATAGGGTGGACTGGATTAGTTTGAGTTCAAACGAACCAGGATAAAAATAATGTGTTATTTTTCTATCAACTAAGTTTTTTTTAAAACCCTTATTCAACCCCCCTTCTAAGTGTTTTTCTCACCTTCAGTTGGCATCAGAGCTTCGGTTTTGTAAGTGCTCTCACTTAACAGTGACAGAAAAAGACCTAGTTGAGAAAAACCCTTAATCTCTTGTTCTTTATTCATCATGGCTACTGAAGCTTCAACTTCAACTTCATACAACAACAGATACGATGATAGAGACAAAATCAGCACCAAACCTCCCATGTTTGATGGTGAGAAGTTTGATTACTGGAAAGATAGAATAGAAAGCTTCTTTCTAGGTTATGATGTTGATTTGTGGGATTTGGTAACTGATGGTTACATTCATCCTACTAATGATGAATGGAAAAGGTTGACAGAAAATCTATGTCTGATCAACAAAAGAAGGAGTTTAGAAACCACCACAAGGCAAGAACCATCCTATTAAATGCAATATCTCATACTGAGTATGAGAAAATAACAAATAGAGATACTACATTTGATATGTTTGAGTCTCTCAAAATGACGCATGAAGGAAACTCCCAAGTAAAGGAGAAAAAGGCTCTGGCCCTCATCCAGAAGTACGAAGCCTTCAAAATGGAGGAGTCTGAATCTGTGGAAACTATGTTCTCAAGATTTCAGATCCTAACTGCTGGGTTGAAGGTTCTGGATAAAAGCTACTCTACTTCTGACCATGTCAAGAAGATCATCAGAAGTTTGCCAACAAGATGGAGATCAATGGTGACAGCTCTGAAGCTCACGAAGGATCTGAATAAGATCACTCTGGAGGAATTGATCAGTTCCTTAAGGAGTCACGAGATTGAGCTGGAGGAAGACGAGCCTCAGAAGAAAGGTAAGTTAGTTACTTTAAAATGTAACAAATCAGCTAAAGCGTTGCAGGTTATTGAAGAAAGTTCTGAAGAATCTTCAGAAGAAGAAGATGAAATATCTTTGTTGTCCAAGAGGATTAATCAACTCTAGAAGCACAAACAAAAGAAGTTCAGAAACTTCAAAAGATTTGATCAGCGTGGCGATTCTTCTGAACATAAAAAATCTGGAAAGAAAGATATAGTGTGCTATGAGTGCAAGGAGCCTGGCCACTATAAAAATGAATGTCCCAAACTTCTGAAGGAGAAACCCAGAAGGAAGTTTGAAAAGAAGAAGAAAGTCTTAATGGCCATGTGGGACGATTAAGATGCTTCTGAATCTTCATCAGAATCTGAAGATAAGTGTGCTAATGTAGCACTAATGGCTGACGTGGAGGACCATGAAGAAACTGCTGAATTTGGATGAGAATCAGATTTTGAGGAGGTATTTTCTGAACTCACTAGAGCTGAACTTTCTGAAAGTTTATAAAAAATTCTTGAAAGTTACAACAAAATCAAACTCAAATACAAGAAGCTTCAAAGCTGTCTTGCATCTGAGAATGATTAGCTGAGGTCTGAAGTTGCTGAGCTTAAAGCAAATAATCTTAAAGTAAAAAATGATTTAGAAAAAGCTTAGAAATCTGACTCAGATCCTATATCATGCTCTAAAAATATTTTAAAAGAGTATGATTATAGCTTTCAGAAGTTTCTGGCTAGAGGCCTAGATAGAAGCAAGATGGCTTCAATGATCTATGGCGTAAGCAGAAACAACAGAAAGGGAATTGGATATGAACCACCTTCTAGGAAGGATTTAAATCCAAAACCTGTTGATAAACTGGCCATTAAGTATTCTCCTCTATATACTCATTTCAAATTTGGTCATTTAAATGATATTAAACACACACGTTCTGATCAGAACAAACCTGTGCTTAATAAACCAAAATTCCATCAGAACAAGGATGCTTATAAGGGAAAGAAATTCAGAAAGAATTTCAAACCTACTAACCCCAGAGGACCCAAGAAAATATGGGTACCTAAGGAAAAAATGATTTTTGTTGCAAGCATCCTTAGCAGCAAATTTGAAACACCAATCTTGGTACCTGGACTCTGGCTGCTCGCGTCATATGACGGGAAGAAGGTCTATGTTCCAAAGCCTGGAACTTAGATCTGGTGGTGACGTAAAGTTTGGAGGGAACCAGAAGGGCAAAATAATGGGCTCTTGAACTATAGGTAATGGTAACCTCCCTTCCATTTCTAATGTTTTACTTGTTAAAGGATTAACACATAATCTATTGTCCGTAAGTCAATTAAGTGACAATGGTTATGACATAATCTTCAATAAAAAATGTTGTAAAGCTGTCAGTCAAAAAGATGGCTCAATCCTCTTTAATAGAAAAAGGAAGAACAACATTTACAAAATCAATCTTTCAGAACTTAAGGTTCAAAATGTAAAATGCCTTCTGTCTGTTAACGATGAGCAATGGGTCTGACACAGAAGATTGGGGCATATTAGTATGAGACGTATATCTCAGATTAATAAACTCAATCTGGTCAGAGGATTTCCTCAGTTGAAGTTCAACTCAGACGCTTTTTGTGAAGCATGTCAGAAAGGAAAATTTTCAAAATCTTCCTTCAAAACAAAAAATGTTGTTTCAACCTCTAGACCATTAGAGCTGCTTCATATTGATCTGTTTGGACCAGTGAAAACTGCATCCATTAGAGGCAAGAAGTATGGATTAGTCATTGTTGATGACTACAGTAGATGGACATGGGTAAAATTCCTAAAACACAAGGATGAGTCTCATTCTGAATTCATTGACTTCTGCAAACAAGTCCATAACGAAAAAGAATTTAAAATTGTTAAAGTCAGAAGTGATCAGGGTGGAGAATTTGAAAATAAATACTTTGAATTTTTTTTAAAGAAAATGGCATTGCACATGATTTTTCTTGTCCTAGAACTCCACAACAGAATGGGGTTGTAGAAAGGAAAAATAGAACATTGCAAGAAATGGCCAGAACCATGATCAACGAGACTAACATGGAAAAACATTTTTGGGCAGAAGCAGTGAATACAACTTGTTATATTCAGAACAGAGTGTCAGTTAGACCTCTTATGGAGAAGACTCCTTATGAACAGTAGAAGAATAGAAAGCCCAACATTTCTTATTTCCATCCTTTTGAATGTGTATGTTTTATGTTGAACACTAAAGAAAATCTGAACAAGTTTGATTCTAATGCTCAGAAGTGTTTCAAGCTTGGATATTCTGAACGCTCTAAAGGCTACAGAGTATACAATACTGAGACACATATTCTAGAGGAATCAATTCATGTTAGATTTGATGATAAGCTTGGCAATCAAAAGCCAAAGCAGCTTGAAATTTCTGCAAATAGAGAAGTCCTTCTCACAGACTCTGAAGAATCAGAGGCAGATAAAGCTCAAGCAGAAGCACCAAAAGCAACGTCAGATGCTACTCCCTTGACTGCTCAGATGGATAGCTTGACAATTTCTGAAGGACCAAATGTTAAAGGATCATCCAGAATCAAAACCTCTCATCTAGAGGATATGATAATTGGAAAGAAGGATGACCCTATCAGAACAAGGTCATTTCTCAGATCTTCTGGAACGTCACTGTTTGGTTTGGTTTCCATCATTGAACCAACTTCTGTTGATGAGGCTCTGAAAGATAATTATTAGATACTTGCTATGCAAGAAGAGCTTAACTAATTCACTAGAAATGACGTTTGGGATCTGGTTCCAAGACCAAATGGTTTCAATATCATTGGAACAAAATGGGTCTTCAGAAACAAGTTGAACGAGCAAGGAGAAGTAATCAGAAACAAAGCTAGGCTGGTTGCTCAAGGATACAGTCAGCAAGAAGGTATAGATTACACAGAGACTTATGCTCATGTGGCAAGATTAGAATATATTCGCTT
The DNA here is from genome assembly GCA_963859935.3 of Lathyrus sativus. Classification (NCBI taxonomy): domain Eukaryota; kingdom Viridiplantae; phylum Streptophyta; class Magnoliopsida; order Fabales; family Fabaceae; genus Lathyrus; species Lathyrus sativus. The sequence continues at coordinate 138,240,752 of OZ012736.1, read as the reverse complement.
GCTTATTTCTTTTGCTGCATAGAATAACATCACTCTGTATCAGATGGATGTTAAAAGTGCTTTCTTAAATGGTTTCATAGAAGAGGAAGTGTATGTTCATCAACCTCCTGGTTTTGAAAATGAAAAATTTCCAGAACACGTTTTTAAACTTAAGAAATCACTCTATGGCTTAAAACAAACTCCCAGAGCTTGGTATGAGAGGCTGAGTAATTTTCTTCTAGAAAATAATTTTATCAGAGGAAAAGTTGACACTACTCTCTTCCATAAATCAATTAAGAAAGACATTTTAGTCTGTCAGATTTATGTTGATGATATTATATTTGGAACTACCAATATTACGCTTGGAAAGGAGTTTGCTCAGTCTATGCAGGCGGAATTCAAGATGAGCATGATGGGAGAACTCAGATTCTTTCTGGGAATTCAAGTGAATCAGACTCCAGAAGGTACCTATATACATCAGACAAAGTATGTAAAAGAACTTCTGAAGAAATTCAACATGTCAGAAAGCAAGGTAGCAAAGACTCCAATGCATCCTACAAGCACACTAGGTAAAGAGGAGGTAAGTAAAAAGGTAGATCATAAGCTCTACAGAGGTATGATTGGTTCTCTTCTGTACTTGACTGCTTCTAGGCTTGATATTCTCTTTAGTGTCTGTCTTTGTGCTAGATTCCAATCAGATCCTAGAGAATCCAACTTAACAGCAGTTAAGAGGATTCTGAGGTATCTGAAAGGTACTACTAATGTGGGTTTATGTTACAGAAAATCTGATGATTATAAATTAGTTGGATTCTATGATGTTGACTATGCTGGAGACTGAGTAGAGCGTAAGAGTACTTCTGGAAGCTGTCAGTTTCTGGGAAGTCATATGATCTCTTGGTTCAGCAAGAAGCAACCCACAATAGCGCTTTCAACAACAGAAGCAGAATACATTGTTGCTGCTGGTTGTAGCACTCAGATGCTCTGGATGAAGAGTCAACTAGAAGACTATCAGATTCATGAGAGTAACATTTCTATTTTCTGTGATAATACTTCTGCCATTTGCCTTTCTAAGAATCAGATTTTCATTTTAAGGAAAAGCACATAGAAATTAAGCATCATTTTATCAGAGACTGTGTTCAGAAGGGAATTATCAGTTTGAACTTTTTTGATACAGACCATCAATGGGCTGATATCTTCACAAAACCCCTTGCTGAAGATAGGTTTAAATTTATTCTGAAGAATATTATTATGGATTTCTGTCTAGAATAAAACTATTATTCAGAAGAAAATTTATTCTGATGAAATATGAATAATGTATATGTTCTGAAGTATCTCTTCTGATTATTTCTTTTGGTACATTATTTATTTCTTTTGTGAAACTCTTATCTAACAAGTCTCAGAAGATCTGAGCGTTGTTTAACGTTTCTTATTCTTAAGAGATTCAGAGGCATATCTACATCAAACACATGTCACACGAAATCTGAAAAGGTGAAGTGTAATACAATGAGACGCCGTTTTGAGGTACTGTTTGAATTCTCAATGTCTCGGTTTTCTCCCCATGCTTGTTAGAATCATTAAATGCTTTTAATTATTATTCTTTTTGATGTTACCTTTTGATTTAATTAAATACATTAATTGCTTAATGTGTGCTCTAATTATTTCCACTATAAATGCCACAACACAACACCATTTCACACTTTACACTCTCTCTCTCAATCTCTCTCTCTCACGTTTATGCATTTCTGCCTTTTACACTGTTTTCTCTTCTCTTCCAAACCCAAAACCCTAAGAAGTTCTCGTTATCTCAAATCTTCAACAATGGCAACCTCTTCATCAACCTCTCAACAACTTCAATCAACTATGGTTGTTGTTTCTTCTTCTACCATGGGTCCTACTCCATTCAAAGAACCAGTTAGAACGCTCCTCACACCCATTAAACAACTGGAAGTTTTAAGTGAATTCTTGGTGGATTTTGAAAGCATCGCTGAGAATGGGTTTGATTTACGTCCAACAGTATCAGCTCAAGGATGGACAAAGTACTTTGACAGATTGGTTGTTCTTGTTTACCCTCGTTCGGTCAAAGAATTTTGGATTCATGCAAGTGTTTTCCCCAAGTTCATCATGTCTTCAGTTCTGGGCAAGGAAATCATTATTACTGAGGATCTGATTCGCAAGCTGATAGGTTATCAGGAATCAGATGGAGTTACTCATCTGCCAGCTAATCGTGTGGATATGGATGAGTTTTATAGTGAAGTGTTTACTTCTGGAGAAGCTTCCAGCAAAATAAAGGATCTGAAAGTTCAGTACAAGATCTGGGCTAAGATCTTTCTGGGTTGCATTCATCACAGAAAGTCTACAAATTCACCTGACTACATCAACTCTGATCAGATGTACTTCATGTATTGTCTGGGCAAAAGTATTAAGGTGGACCTGCCTTACTTGCTATTCAATCATTTTTGGACTCATGTGAAAAAATCTAGAGAAGAAATTAGAACCAAGCACCAGAAGATGAGAAATTGGATCCCTGTGGGACGACTCATCTCAGATATTCTGACTGAGAATGGCTTAGTTGGACATCTGACAGAAGCTGGAATGAAGGAAGAATTAGCTTCAGTGGTTGGCAAACCTCTAAATGGGAAAAGTCTTCAGAGGATGAGGATTGTAGAAGAACTCTCTTCTGCACCTGATCAGATCAACTCTAAAGAGGTCACCAAGAGAAGGATACCAGTAGATGATTTTCCTCTGTTTTATGCAAATGAACCAAGAGAAATTATTCTGACTTACATAGCAGAATGCTTAGCAGATGGAACTCCAATTCCAGAACATCTAATTCAGAGAGCAGATGAACCTGAACTAGATTTTTATGAAGACAGACAAAGGAAGAAAAGGAAAGTCTCAGAAGAAGGATCTTCTAAGCCAAAGGGGAAAGCTTCTGGCGAAGCAGCTTCTACAAAGCCCAAGCGGGTCAAGAAACAAAAAGGTAACCCTTCTTCCGCTAGTTTAGATTCTATTTTATAAACAGTTAAAGAAGTACTAGCATCTGATCCCCCTCCTTATGAACCTATACCCTTACCTTCTCCTCCTCATGACTCTGAACATATTCCTTCTGAACCACAAAAATCTCAACCACTTCCTTCTACACCTCCACCAAAGAAATCTTCTGAACCTCAACCACAACCTTCTGAACCACAATATTCTATACCATCCACACCCTCTTTCAACATACATCAGAAATCCACTCTTGATAAAACCTCAACCTCTGCTCCACATACTTCTGAACCACACCCATCTGACAACCAAACTTCTAAAATTCCCCCACCTGAAACACAAACTTCTGAACAACAACAAACAGAAACCATCCCCTCTGATCCTGAACCAACGGTTCTTGAACTTCAACCTCTAATGATTGTCTATCCAGTTCCCTCTGGATCTTCTGATTCCACAGACTCTGATAGCTCAGGTTTCATTGCGTCTATTATCGAACCCCTTGTTTCCATCCCTTTTGACCCTGATCATGAAACTTTATCATCTGAACCTCAGCTTGCAAAACCTTCATTTGTTCATACTCCTCCTGCATACCCACCTGTTATTATTATCCCTTCTTTTTCCATACCCTCAACATCTGAAAACACCAAAACATCTTCTCTAGAAAACTATCTGAAACCTAAACCTAGGTTTAATGTTAGTACTTTATTTGCTGGTATTAAAAAGAAATTAAACATGTGGTTGTCTACTGTCAAGAAGGAATGCATGTTAAACTTGAATCCTGATGACTCTGAGACTATCTGGCAAAGATTCAGATCTAGATTTGATTCTGTAGCTTCTAATCTTCAAGAGATCTGCACTGACGATGCCAAAGTCAGGTTTGTTGAGGCTGTGAGACAAACTCTTCTGAGAGTCAGCAGAAACCCAACTTTGCTTCTGGAAAACACACCTCCAAAGGACGTGTGTATTCCCTCTGAAGCCTTGGTTGCTTCTGAGACTGCTGCAGTGGTTAGCTCTGAAGTAGTAGCTCTAGAAGTTTCGGCTCCTGCTTCCGAGAATCCAGAATTTGCTCAACCTGCTGACATGATAATTCAGAATGCTTCTCCTTCCTTGATTGTTCATGATGCTTCTGCTCCAGAATCATCTGAAGTGAAGAAAGAAGACGAAGATCTGCAGGCTCAGATTGCTGAACTCAAGGCTAGAAACACAGAGATGAATTCTTGGATGGTGAAACAAGAGAAGACAACTGATGAAATTAAGACATGGATGGAAAGACAGGAAGAATCCACATCTGAGATAACGAATATTCTGAGGATGCTGGCTTCTCGTCCTTCTTAGTATTTTTGTGTTTTGTTTGTGCACTTGTTTTATCTGATTGTTATGTTTGTCTTGGATATTGCTTTTCTGAATGAATGAATGCTATGTTTTCTGAATGAATTTATCTGTTGTTTTATTGTTTTTCTTCTGTCTTAAAGTTTTTCTTAAATGATTTTATTTTTGATATGACAAAAAGGGGGAGAAAATGGTAATTTTGATAATTCACATAAACAGTTACCAAAGGCAACTCATACATGATAAAATTTCAACTAATCATTTTTCTTGAGTGTTTCAGAGCTAATAATTCTCATTTGATAAATTCTAAGAATTAACTCTGAACTAAAAGTCTGAGAATCTACAAGTTTCCTCTGAAGCTGAAAAGAATACAGAAGCTGAAAGGGAAGTATTTTATCTTTTCACAAGTATTCATTTCAGGGGGAGATTAATATTCTCAGGGGGAGTATTATTTATTTTCTATTTTAACAAAATTTCCCATAGTTTTTGTCATCATCAAAAAGGGGGAGATTGTTAGAATACAGATTGATGTTCAATATATCTCATTGTTTTGATGATAACATTAATGAAATTTTGTATAGAGAATTTATATACACTAATTTTTGTTCAAGTGTTTATTTGTTTCAGATATCAAAATAACATTATTCTGGAAGCAAGAACGCCTCTGAACATTAAAGAACGAGAAAGCTCTGAGCGTCAGAAGCAAGTCATCAAAAGACTCTGATCTGCTACAATGACTTTGAGTGAAGATAAGAAGAAATTGAGCAAAGAACATACACAAAGCTTCAAAAGACTCTGAAAGTACTCAATGCTGCAAGTACAGAAGTTCTGATAAGCAAGTATGCTCTGATAAGGATTTCACGCTTAATGCATTTTGCTTCAAACTCTGATAGAGAAACTCTGAGTGAGTTAAACTCTGACCTGAACAACTAAGAACATCATCAGAAGTTCTGATGCAAGGCGTTCCAAAGTTGTTGAAGAAGATGCTGTTCAAATAAAAATCCGTTGGCATATTCTTTGGCAATATCCTAAGCGGCTCTTTCCCCATTCGTGCATGACACAGGATTTCAGACAAAAAATGATTTGTCAGAATATTCCTCATCTGAGAAAGGAAAAGTCAATTGAAGACAAAAAGAACAGACTGCACAGACTGCACGGTCTTTGAGAAAGGATTTTCAAAGTACTATAAAAGCAAGTCCAAGAATCACTTCAATGGTTAACGAACTTGACGAAACAATTGACAAATTCAAGCGCTCATTCAAATATTCTTCAAGCTAGAATAGTTTTATTCTTTGTTCTAAAACTTGTGTAAAAATCACTGTTGTGATATAGCTTTTTAGAAGCACATCTTAAACATAAACTGTTAGTTTATCTTTGTAAAAGATTTCCTTAAGAAGACCAAGTTGTGGTTAGAATTTCTTGAGAAGACTAAGACAATTGTCTTAGTGGTTTACACTGTAATCAAGTTTGATATAGTGGATTAAGTCCTTGTTGAGAAAGGCAAATCACCTTGATAGGGTGGACTGGATTAGTTTCAGTTCAAACGAACCAGGATAAAAATACCGTGTTATTTTTCTATCAACTAAGTTATTTTTAAAACCGTTATTCAAGCCCCCCCTTCTATGTGTTTTTCTCACCTTCAGAGGCTACCTCAACCCATTTGGTGAAGTAATCAATGATGACCAAGATGAAACGATGACCATTGGATGCGGTTGGCTCAATCTTTCCAATCATGTCAATGCCCCACATGGAAAAAGGCCAAGGAGATGCCATGACGTTCAACGGACACGACGGCACATGAATCTTGTCTGCATAAATCTGGAATTTATGGCATTTTTCCCAAATTTGAAATAATCTGACTCCATGGTTAGCCAATAATACCCTGCTCGTAGTAGTTTCCGAGACATGGCATGCCCACCGGCATGTGTACCGAAAGTACCCTCGTGGACCTCTTCCATAAGCAACGTTGCTTCCTTTTCGTCCACGCATCTCAATAACACCAAATCATGGTTCCTTCTGTAAAGCACACCATCTTGATTCAGGTAGAAGTTGCCAGACAATCTCCTCAGAGTCTTCTTATCCTGGGTCGACGCCCCTGGCGGATACTCTTGGTTCTTAAGGAAATTCTGTATATCATGAAACCATGGCTTTCCATCCGCAACTTCCTCAATGGCGAATATAAAAGCGGGTCTATCAAGGCGAGAGATAACTATTCTTGGAGCATCATTCCAATAGTTCACTTTATACATCGAAGATAGCGTTACCAAAGCATCTGCCATCTAATTCTCTGCTCGCGGCACATGGTGAAAGTCTACCCTGTCAAAGAAAGGTAACAACCTTCTTGCATAATCCTTGTAAGGAATTAGATTTGGCTGAAGAGTTTCCCACTCTCCCATGATCTGATTAACAACTAGCGCTGAATCGCCATATACATCCAAATTCTTGATTCTCAAATAAATAGCCTCTTCCAGACCCATGATGCACGCTTCGTACTCGGCTTCATTATTAGTGCAAGGGAATGTCAACCTGGCAGTGAAGGGGATATGAGTACCATGAGGAGTTGTAATGATTGCCCCGATTCCACTACCGTAGGAGTTGATAGCGCCGTCGAATATCATCTGCCAGTGAGAACCCTTCTCTGGACCTTGATCAGGTAATGGCTCTTTACAGTCCTTCATCTTGAGGAACATGATGTCTTCGTCAGGAAGTTCAAACTTCATCGGTTGATAGTCTTTGATTGGCTGTTCAGCGAGGTATTCTGACAGAACACTTCCCTTGATAGCTTTCTGGGAAACATATTGTATATCGTACTCTGCCAGTACCATCTGCCACCTAGAAATTCTTCCTGAGAGCACTTGCTTCTCGAAGACATACTTGATCGGATCCATCTTCGAAATCAGCATGGTTGTATGATTAAGCATATATTGTCTTAAACGTTTGACAGCCCAAGCGAGTGCGCAACATGTTTTCTCGAGCATTGAGTAACGAGACTCACAGTCTGTGAAATTTTTACTCAGATAATAGATCGCATGCTCTTTTCTTCCAGTCTCGTCGTGCTGACCGAGAACACAACCCATACTGTTCTCAAGAACCGTTAAGTACATGATTAAAGGTCTTCCAGCTACTGGGGATATCAATATCGGAGGCTCCTGCAAATATTCTTTTATCTTATCAAATGCTTTTTGACAATTTTCATTCCAGACGACCGCCTGATCTTTCTTTAGCAATTTGAACACTGGTTCGCATGTGGCTGTAAGATGAGATATGAACCGAGCAATGTAGTTCAATCTCCCCAAGAAACCACGAACCTCTTTTTCTGTTTTCGGTGCTGGCATATCTTGTATAGCTTTTATTTTTGCAGGATCAACCTCGATTCCTTTTTCACTGACAATGAACCCCAATAACTTTCCGGACCGAACTCCAAAAGTGCACTTATTTGGATTCAACCTCAATCTGAACTTCCTGAGCCTCTCAAACAGCTTCAACAAGTTGACCAGATGCTCTTCCTCCATTTGCGACTTTGCTATCATATCATCAACATAGACTTCAATCTCATGATGAATCATATCATGAAACAAAGTGACCATAGCCCGCTGGTAGGTTGCCCCTGCGTTTTTCAACCCAAAAGGCATTACCTTGTAACAGAAAGTCACCCACGGCGTAATGAACACCGTTTTCTCCATATCTTCCGGTGCCATCTTGATCTGATTATAACCGGAAAAACCATCCATGAAGGAAAATACGGAGTATTGAGCAGTATTATCAACCAATACGTCAATGTGAGGGAGCGGGAAGTCATCCTTTGGGCTCGCCTTATTCAAATCTCTGTAATCTACACACATCTGTACCTTCCCATCCTTCTTAGGTACGGGCACGATGTTGGCGACCCACAGAGGGTAAGTTGTTATGGATAAAAATCCTACGTCCAACTGCTTCTGGACTTCTTCTTTGATTTTCACAGCCATATCTGGTCTTGTCCTTCTAAGCTTCTGCTTGACCGCCGGACATTCTTCGCGCAACGGCAAGCGATGGACCACTATATCAGTGTCAAGCCCGGGCATGTCTTTGTACGACCAAGCAAAGATGTCACTATACTCTCGAAGCATCTCAATCAGTCTTTGCTTGATGTCACTCTGCAGTGCAACCCCTATTCGAACATTTCTGACAACTTCTTTAGAACCCAGATTAATAACCTCGATTTCCTCCTGATGAGGCAGAATGATCTTCTCTTCTTGTTTCAAGATTCTAGCTAGCTCTTCTGGCCAGTCTTCATCTTCATCAATCTCTTCTTCAGCTTGATGTATCGGGTGATCAAAGTCGAAGCGAGTCATAGGAGGTTCTGAATCGGTGTCATCTGCAATAGGATTCCTACAATAAAAAATGGTTAAATGTTTCAAATGATATGGAAATGAGTACAAACCACATTGCCATTTTATTATGAGAAACAAAAGTAAGAAAGACAAGGATCACAAAATTTGAATGAGAAAAAAGCCCTTTGATTAATTGATAAAGCAATGTTCAAACATAAACAATAAGGCCCTGAAACAAAATACCGTTATGCTCCGGGTAGAGCATAGGGTTGTACAATAATCGGGAAAACAAAGTATTATTGTTCTGTTGTCACTTGAATGAATTCTTCAATAGACCAATTGCGCAGACTCTGTCTTGGGATACAAGGCTTGACCCAAGCGTCCATGTCACAATCATTATCTCCCTCTTTGTCTGAAACCGCGTTGATCCTTTCGAAGATAACTCCTCCTTTAGTGAACTGCTCAGGTCCTTTATAGCGCGACACGCTCTACGAGGATGTAGAAGAAGAAAATGACGGGCGGTACCCCAAACCAAACTTATCCTGCTTATTGGGAATCTCCAATACCTGGCCCCAACCTTGCGCTGCCCTAGCCTGTACTGCTGCTTGGGCCAACTTAAAAGAAGACATGGCCACCTCCGGCACTTTGCTCACAGCAGGAGCTTTATCTTTAATCTAGACTGTTTCAAAAGCCTGACAAAGGGTTTCGTGTATTTCTCCGTCCACATCGACGTACTTGAAGGATGTTAAGTGACTAATCATTATATCCTCTTCTCCATACACTGTAACAACACTACCGCCAACCATATACTTTAGCTTCTGATGCAGCGTGGAGGTCACAGCTCCTGCTGAATGAATCCATGGACAGACTAATAAACAACTATAGGCAGGCTAGATGTCCATAATGTAGAACACTGCGTCAAATACTTTAGGTCCCATCTGAATGAGCAATGTCACTTCTCTGAACATAGATCTTCGGGTACCATCAAAAGCGCGTACCACTAAATCACTTGGCATGCAAATCAATCCCTGCATGTCCAACTTCATTAGGGATTTCTTTGGAAGTACGTTTAAAGACGAACCTGTATCAACGAGTACATGAGACATAACAGCCCCTCGGCATTCTAATGATATGTGCAACGCACAATTATGGTTCCTGCCCCTTGGCGTCAAATCCAGGTTTGTAAACCCCAGTCCATTCCCTGCATTTACGTGTGCAACAACCCCTTCGAGTTGATTAACCGAAATTTCTTGCGGCATGTAAACAGTATTCAGTATTCTCAACAACACGTTCCGATGCGCTTCGGAACATAGTAACAAAGACAGGATTGATATCTTAGAAGGAGTTTGCTACAAATGGTCGACTATCTTGTAGTCACTCATTCGTATCAACCTCATAAACTCTTTTGCATCCTTTAACAAAGATTCCTTCTCTCCAGCCTGAGAAGTTTCTTCTACCACGACTTTACTTTTTCCTTTGTCAACCCTATCAACCACTTCAGGTGACGAAAAGACCTGGCCACTACGAGTAATTCCTCTTGTTCCCACAAGATTATCCACTGAATCCGCAGGGGGACCATTCAAATATAGTTTTTGTCTGTTACAATATACTTCAGCTCCGTAGTTCCACGGAATAGCCTTGGTGCTTTCAAACGGTACGGGACCTGCTTTAGTTATGGTTATTGTTTGTGGTTTTGGCGCATAAATGGTAACGGTTTTGTATGGAATGGAAATTGTTGCAATCTCATCCCTTTCCTCAGCTTCTAACTCTTCAGACTTACTTTCAACAGACCGGTCAAACTGCAAGACTCCACTATCCATCATATCTTGAATATAGCCTTTCAACTGCCCACATCCCTCAGGATTACTCAGACAATCAACACAATCTTCAGCGCAACCTGGGAAAACACCCCCCTTCAACAGTCTAGCCTTCACGAAGCTCAATGGTATCTTCAGCTCATTAACATCTGTTACCAAATCTAACCCATCATCCTCAATGATTGCATTGACCCCGACTTACCCATGATTTGGCATAGGATTTTGCATGACATTGGGGACGTCATTGGAGAAGTTAATTGCTTTACTATCAATCATGTCCTGCACTTTATGCTTAAAGGCCTTACAATTATCTATATTGTGCCCCAGGGCACCTGAATGAAACTCGCAGCGAGCGTTTGCGTCATACCCGGGTGGAGGTGGCCTAGTCAGGGGAGCCATGGTCCTCTTTTGAATCAACTGCAGTTGCAACAAAGCTTGCAATATCTGAGAATACGACATGGGAGGAGCGTCAAAATGTCTATTTACTACCGTCCGGCCTCGGTCCTGATATCTTCTATAACTCTGCTGCGGTTGTTGTTGTTGTTGTTGTTGTTGTTGATGCTGCTGAACTGCGGGAATTGTAATACTGGCAACCTGTTGTTACTGACAAGTCTGACCCCTACCTCTCCCACGAGAACTGGACACTGAGTTTGTATCTCCTTCTCGTTTCTTGTTATCAAATACCTTCTTACCTCATCCTCCAACTGAGGGCATTTCACCAACACTTATCTTCCCTAACTTGATACTATTTTCCACCCTCTCTCCGGTGATGATTAAGTCAGAGAAACTACCCGACATGCTACTAATGAGCTTCTCATAATAGATGCAAGGCAAAGTGGCCACGAACATATCAATGAGCTCACGTTCCACCATAGGCGGCTGCACCCTGGCTACTAACTCCCGCCACCTTTGGGCATATTCTTTAAAACACATTGTTCCTTTGTGAAAGATTCTAAAGCTGGACCCTGTTAGGAGCAAGTTCGACGTTGTATTGATAATGTTTCACAAAGGCCTCAGCCAAGTCCCTCCAACTGCGGACATTCACAGGTTCCAGACTCATGTACCACTCCAACGAAGGACCAGACAAACTGTCCTAAAAGAAATGCATGAGCAATTTATCGTCGTCCGAGTAGGCAGACATTTTATGGTAGTAGGATCTCAGATGAACTCTTGGGAAGGTGGTACCCTTATATTTGTCAAAGTCTGGGACTTTGAACTTCAGCGGCACTCTCAGATCCAGGATCAGTCCCAAATTAGCCATATCAAGGCCCATGGAATTTTTACTTTCAAGGGACTTCATTTTTTCTTCAATCATCTTGATCCTCTTATCAGCTTCGGAGGGCAACTCAGCAACCACAACCCTTGGTGAGAACACATCATCTTGCCTGTCTTTATTCTAGAATTGATCCATATTACCATGTATAGCACAAGTGGTATCAGGTCCATAACCATTCCCGTTAACATTACCATTTCCAGCATTACCAAAACCAATATTGTTGAAGCCAACAACATTACCATTCCCTCCCGCAGTAGGGATAGCCAAAGTAGGAATAGAGTTATCAGCTCGAGGAGTTTCAACATGTGGAGGATTGGCAGCACTCCCACCATGCAACACACCGCTGCTATCAACACGTGCAATCAAGGGCTGCACCAAAGTACAGAGTTTCTCTTGTCCATTAGCCACTCCTTGCATTACCTCCATGAATTGGGCCATCCGGTCCCTCATTTCCTGCATCTCTGCTTGCATTTGCTCCATTACTCTCTTCTGATTCCCCCTGGTAGCGTACCGGTGAGTTGTTTGATCGGCAATCCTGAGACACACTACAAACCACAGGAAATAAGATTAACAGTTCCGAAGCACCTGCAATGCAAAAATGCAAAGATAAAGACATGTACGTATGCAACAGGGAAATTTCCCCCTCGATTCTAGTTTCTGGGAGAAACACAACAATGGAGAACCCTACAGATAAGCATATAACATAACCTCCTCATATATAATCACAGGCCAACAGGAAATTTATAAGCAACAACTGAGTATAATAGGAAGGACCTCAACCAACAAGCCTGGTGATGGTCAGTACAACAAGCAATAAACAACAAGCTACAAAAGATACACAAGATAGTCAAGCTAGATGACAAGACTGGAACCGGAAGTCCTCTAGCAACTCTTGCGTCTCAGGATGATCTGGTCTAGCAAGTAGTCCCTGAATAAGTAGCTTTTGCTGGCTAATAGTGTGATGTAGACTCTCAACATGGTCTTCCCAAGCTCCTTCCCCAAAGCACTCCTCGAGCTTGCATCTCTTGGAATCAGCTCTCAACCTATAATCCTTCAAGTTTGCAATAGCTTTGTTCAGTCTGTACTCACTATCTCGTCTAAGTGACGCCTCTACTGAAATCTTCTCGTCTTTGACACTGAGCTACGTCTTCAACTTGCTGATTTGTAGCTTTAACTTCTCCTCGCGCTCTTTGTTGTTAATGAGCGTAGCATTCCATTGGTTATTAAACTTAGAAATCTCTAAGTAAGCTCTATACAAATCTTTCTTCTTAGAAGCAAGGACACTACTGATGGCTTTGAAATCCAAACTCAAACGCTCCCGAGAATCGGTCTCCTTAGTCAGATCCGTACCCAATTTATTTACAAGCTCATTTTGTTTCTTGAAGGAATGAACAACCTCAATCTTCTCACTTCGAAGCTGAATGATTTCTTCTTCCAACTTCTCGTTAGCCTTTTTCAACTCTTCTTTTTCAGCCCACACCTGATTATACCTCTAGAAGTCAGTCGTAGCGGGTTCTTCAATCACAAGAGGACACACATGCTTAGCAGATGGGTAAGGCATCATCAACTTCTCGGCTCTGCTCTAAATCCAAACCAAATAGGGGTCGTAGGCTCGACTATTGCTCTTCCCTAAGGAAGCCTTCCCTCTTTTATGGACATTGCTCCAAGCATGCTCAACTCTGGCTAAGGTATCCCCTTCCAATAACCCGGGGAGATACAGAGATTCCTGTATCTCTTCATCCTTCGGAGGACTTCTCAATGCATACCCAAATTTCCTGATTGCAATGGACGGGTTATAGTTTATGCAACCCTTCCTTCCGACTAGTGGGGCATTCGGAAAGCTTCCACAACTATAAATGATCTTGATACCCAGTATGTCCTTATCAAACCAGACAATATCTTCAGCAGACAATCTCATCAAACGTTTGGACCATTCTAATGTACCTGCAATATCAAAGAACGGACCAGTCTTGGGAAGATGGCTTACAAACCATAGATAAAGCAAAGGTGCGCAACAAGATACACTCTTCCCTCTCCTGTTCTCATTCTTATAGTGTACGGAATGATAAACATCAACTAGCAACGTAGGTATAGGATTCCTCGAAGCAAAGATACAGAATGCATCCACATCTACGGAGTCTGGAATATTAGGGAACAACGGAATACCATAGATACATAGGGCCAAGATAGCACTGAACACCACCCAACAACCCTCCTTGGCAAAATGTCGAGCTTTATCCACCAGAAAAGGTAACGGAAACCCAAATATTCCATTTCTCTTAACTACTTTCCCTGTCAACTCAGAGGCATCAAAATGTAAAGCTGCAGCAAGCTTAGCCAGATTCGGATCATCCTCATATGATAGAATGGTATCTGGTTAAGAATAGGCACTCCTAGAAGTTCAGAGAATTCCTCTAATGTTGGTGCCAACACATAACTCTGAAAAGTAAAGCCTCTCAACTGAGGATCATAGAACTGTAACAGATTCTGAAGACCCTTCAACTCATTCAAAGAAGGCTTACATACAACACTCAAAAGCTTCCCATAGGACTGCCTGAAGTCTTCCATAACTTTCTTGTCGGCTAAAGACATCAAACTCCACAAAGTGTAACACCCTTCTAAACCCCACGGAAAATATATGAATAATCAGAGTAAATAATCATGCATTCACAAAAGGGCGTCACACATAACTTTCAAACATCAAAAACCACCTGTCATGCTCATTAACACTTCAATAAATAATCATGCTTTTTAAAGTTTCATTTTGCATGCAGCAGCAGATTCAATTTATATCATAATTCTCTTAACAGAATAACCATGCTCATCATATAATTCAACATTTCTTAGGCATTAAGGCCAACATCAGAATATTCCAATGAATATAAAAACATAACATAGAGTATATAATTCAACATCTCTAAAATATAACCCAAACGATCCCATTGTTACATGACCAGAGCATGACTCGGCCTAATATAATTAAATCACTAAATAGCTACACCCACAACGACCACGCAACTACAAGCAGCTCTATTCTCGATACCTGCACGATGTCAGATAGGACATCATTCCAGCAGAAGGGTGAGAAATATTATAATAATAACAATGCATATAATCATATATGTACATTAACATAAAAATATGCATACACTACGATCTCACCATATTTTATCATAATCCACTCATATACATCACAATGTACACATTCACAATTCACATCATTGCACATAAACATTTATAATTATGTTTATTCATCATAATTTATCATAAAGTATATATACACACACACATATATATAACACCAAGCATATTTATCATGCATCTATCCAAAGTTCTCAATTCAACAATTCACACACAAGCATACTTTCATGTAACAATGATATCTATGCCATGTGACTCATATAAAACTCATCAATTCTCACCAATCCCTATTTGGGATTATGGGTACATCGTTTATACCCCATCAGGAACAACATCTCAGTCATTCTACCCCAGTGATTACTCCACTAGGAACAACATCTTGTTATTCTACCCCAGTGATTACTCCACTAGGAACAACATATTGTTATTCTACCCCAGTGATTACTCAACTAGGAACAACATCTTGTTATTCTACCCCAGTGATTACTCAACTAGAAACAACATCTTGTTATTCTACCCCAGTGATTACGAGCCTTACACATATACATATTTTCAACATTATCATCACATTTACCAAGCAATGCACATATATTCACAATATATTCTCATGCATCCTTCACATACAATCGCATACAATTATTATGCATTCACAATTCAATACCATCACCACATTTATCAAGCAATGCACACATATTCACAATATGTTCTCATGCATTCTTCACATACAATCGCATACAATCAATGTGCACTCACAATATCACGCCAACGGCAACGAACTCAATCACATTCATCATGCACTTTTAAGTAATTTAAACAATGCATATATTTGTCAAAAGACCGCATTTCCACAATTGATTCCACAATCTAGGATTCACGCCACACGGCTACCCTCATCATATCTTATCTCAATAGCACACAACTATTCATTTCAGATAAGGATTGAACACAATCAAAACAAACAATCAACATTGGATGGAAAAACACAAGGAAATGAAAATGCTGTCACACTCGCTAGCTTGCTCGCCTAGCGAGTTCCTAGCGAACACTCGCTACCTGTTCGCCTATCGAACAAGCTCGCGAAGACAAACAGAATCTATTGTAAGGCTTCGCTACCTACTCAATGGGGCTTCCCCTAGCGAACCCCTCGCTACCTTGCTCGCTACCAACAAAGAGGGTCAATTACATTCTGTCCAAGTCTGGGACCATTCGCTACTAGCTCGCTACAGCGAACACTCGCGACCTGCTCGCCTAGTGAAGGTGCTAGCGAACGTTTGCGATGTTCAAAACCCCAACTGTCCAAAACTCTCCGAAGCTCCCAAAATCACCCGATTCAATTCCAACGATTTCCAGTAGTCTTAGCCCAACAATCTTTGACTAAACTACGCCATTGAATCCAACTTCTAACCATTCAAACAATGATTTCTATCGATTAAACCATTTCTGCCCTAGAATGGAAAGATATGGAAAACACACAAGAAATCCAAACACACACATACATAATCATATACATTGATAAGATAATATCATTTCACACCCTTACCCGATTAAATCAACTCCTAAGGGTTGATCTTGATGAATCCAAGCTTTCCCCTATTTTCCTTCTCTTTTCCTTCTGTTTTCTCTTCTTCCTTCTTTCTTTCTCTTCTTTTTCCTTTCTATTTATTTTCTTTCCACTTTCTCTTATATATCTACCAATCCATCTTCTCACAAAATATCCAACTTAACATTAAATAAGAAATGTCTAAAATACCCTCCGGCCTATTTCCCCGAAAACTCTCAAAATCGGTAAAATAGCATAATATGCCAACATAACATATTAACACATCAATTCCACAATTAAAATAATAATCACCCAATTAAATCAAAAAGACTCAACAAAATGGGAATAATCGAAATTGGGGCGTTACACAAAGCTCCAATATCAGGTGTTGGAAATTTGTAGGCCAATGTCCTTTTTACGGGCTCCATGTCAAGTGAAAGAACACTAGAATCAGAGGGAAATATGCACCTGCAGCATAAATACATGTTAATGAAATGTAATATGAAAATTCACATGCAAATGCAAACAGGGGATCAAGATTGTTGTGCTGTAGATCGAGAAGAACCAGCACTTCACTTTAGCAAAACATAGCTCTGATAATAGGACCCTCTGATATCAGTAACACAGATTCACACTGCAAAGAACACCGGGTAGTCTGAAAGCCAAGGTTTCCTGCACACCCCAATCCCTCTTACAAGTATGGACCTATCCACTGATAAGGTTCGGCATCTTATGCGTTCATCAGCGTCACAGACTTTCAAGAAATGATGATACGTTCACCATTTCTGGTTTGGCATCATAATTCCCCAAAGAGGCCTCAATTAGCTTAATCACAAATGATCGGTCCCAAGAGTCGACAACCCTCAGTTCTGAAATCCTCTTAACGGCCCACTGGGCTGGAAAGAAAGTCATCAAAGAGAATCTCGTCTGAGCGCGAATTTCGTGGGAACTAGTGCATGCCTAATATACAGGTTCACCACTAATTTCCAATTCTAATACTATGTTTGTACTCAAGCCCAGGTCCGACTTATTTCTCAATGGAACATTCCCTTCCCACAACACAACAATAATGATATAATGCCGAAAATAAATGCGGGAAAATATAGATAAAGCACATATATACAACACCCAAAGATAAAACAAACAAGCGCTAGGATTGACTCGCATAGGGAACCAGAGACTCTAGGTTCGATCCCCAGCAGAGTCGCCAGCTGTCGCAACTGCGAAAAACACCCGGTGGAAAATAGAAGAGTCGCCACCTTTCGTTAATTATCCCAAAGATAGGGAAAGGAAACGATCGGAAAAACCTAACGAAAAAGGGAAAAGACGAGGTCATCGCAGCCAAGTCCATGATTCGGGAGTCGGTTACGCAAGGGGAAGGTATTAGCACCCCTCACATCCATTGTACTCGACAGGATCCATGCTTGTTGTCTATATAAGGGTGTGTTTAAACTATCTAGATAAAGGCTCATAGGACAAAAAGAAAAGAAAAGTGACTCGGTAGAGCATCGCTGCTCTGTGCCTACGTACTCTCTTGTGCAATGGGAAAGTCAGAGTCAACGTAGTTCGGCTAACTACGGGAAAAAAGGGGAAAGGTTGCTCGCCGAGACATCGTCGTCTTGTGCCTACGTACTCTCAACAGGTATGCGAGATCAGAGAAAACGTAGTTCGGGCTGACATGAAACCACAGGTTAATTAAGTGTTTTAACCAAGTAGGGTTAAACGTCCGTTCCAGCAGTTAGGAACAAAGCTTGTTTGTGGTAGAACCGAAGCTTAACAACACTTTTTTTTACGAAAAAGGTTTCCGATTAATCCCGAAGGAAAAAGGTTTGAACTTTGTTTTTGTGTTTTTTAGTGAAGTGAATTAATTCAGTATGTGATTCATGTTGCACTAAAGACTATGACCTAGGAGCGAATGTGTCGCATATCGTCCAAAGGACATATGCTAACATTCTAGACAATTGAGAGGCAACGATCCAATCATTATTTTCCCAAGTAGCTTAAGGCTCGTAGCGCACAACGTTCATTGCATTTATTAGATGAGTTAGAATTGTTTTGAGATGAGAAAGAGAGACGCACGGAAGGTCTAAGGGAAACTCGGCCCTAACGTTGTCATGCAAAATGCTCCTAAGGTTAGGATGAAAAGGGGGAACATCTACCCTAATGTTAGCATGTTTGGATTGAACACCTAATGTCTCTCCTATTCCCATCCTAAACGGAGGGACTAGGAACCTTATGGGGATCATGGCAAAAAGCACAAGAAAGCACCAAGTAAATTCAATCACAAGTAAGACGCAAACATGAAAATGCACACTTAGAATGGAGGGAGGGAGGACAAATGTGTGGGGCACCAGCTGCCACAAGCGCATCTCGACCTCAAAAGCGATGCAAAAATGATGCAAACATGAAGGAAAACGCAAAAGATGAAAATGAGTAAACATGCAAAAAAGAAACACCTTGAACCACATCCATAAGCATGCATTCAAGTGGAAAAGAACACGAATGTCGGTGAAATCTCGATTAAACAACCAAAACAACGACATATATCCCAAAACATCTCACTTTTAATGCATCATATCGAATTATGATGATTCGAAGTGAAACGATATTCCAACATGCAAGAAAATCAGCAAAACAGACCCATTAGCACAGTGTTAATCGGTTAACCCCCAGGGTTAATCGGTTAACACACTGTTAACATTTAAAAATTTTGAAAATTTGAACTGGTTAATCGGTTAACCATATGCGTTAACCGATTAACACTGTGAAAACTTTGAAAAATCTGGAAATTTGTAATGGTTAATCGGTTAACCATATGCGTTAATCTATTAACACTGTGCCAACAACAGAAAATCAATAACAGAACAACATGTGCAGCAAATAAGCACTTATCTGATCAACCGGATGATCACATAATCACTTAATCATGAAATTAGACTAGTAAACCATGATTCAAACAACATGTATACAGATCTAAACAGCACCAACACAAATCATATGAATCAAAATGCAGCAAATCAATCAAAAATGAAAATCATCATAGTAAATATGCAATTAAGCTAAAAACAGAATCAGATCAAGAATTTCCAACCTACGAAGCGGAGATTTGCTTCGGTTAATATTGATTTGCTGGAAATGAGTAGATCGGAGCAAGAAACTCTGAATACTTTAAGATCCAAGCTAATCCTTGTAGTAGAGACGAAGATCCTTCAAGATTAAGCCAAATTACTTCAAATAATCACTTCTAGCTTCACTTCAAATTTCATATCTGAATTTGCACGAAAAAATGGAGATGATAGATGAAGGTTTAGCTCTTAGAAATCAATGATTCCAATGAAGAATCAAGGATTTCAAGTAGAGAAGAGCTTTGGTGAAGGTTTTGGCTATGGAGGAAATTTAGAGAATTGAGAGAGAAAATGAGATCAATTCTGAAATGAGAGTGAAAAATGAAGGTTAGAATGAGTGTGGTTTGTAGTGAATCACTTAAGTATCCTTTTGGCTTGGATCCAAAGCATGGTTTGGAATATGGTTTGGAAAGTTTGGAATGGAATTAGGAGTGGGAGTTTAGAGGGAATTGAATTAATTTGAAAACTAATCCAAAATTCAAAATGGTTCTAGATCCTTCCCAAGTGTAAAATTGAATTTCCAAGTGATCAAAATTGGACCCCAAATGGCTCTGCACTGAAAAATCACGTACAGAGGCAAAAATTGCACTGGTTAATTGGTTAACCATATGGGTTAATCGATTAACACCTTTGAATTTTTGAATCTGGGCGGATTTTTCACTGGTTAATTGGTTAACCTCCAGGGTTAATCGATTAACACCTTCAAAAATTTGAATTTGGCACCTTTTGGAGGGAAACCTGCCTGTTTTCCCGTTTCTTGTTGTTTCGAACCCTGTTAAGCTTCTAGAATGTGTTCTTGAATTCTGTAACCATGAGAATGCTCACGATAGCCTGAATGCTACTTTCTTGGCTGAAAATAACCTGCAAAATAGAATCGGTCGCCTGACCGTTGGGCAAAATAAATGTCGGAGCCCCTTAATGCTCGTGGTTCACTTGCTTGCACTGAGGGTGAATTCTGAGCCACAAGGAAACCTCGATCCCCTGTCTCAAGAACAAATGCTATGCAATGCAAAAATGCAACAGAATGCAATGAAACAAAAGGCAAGCCGAGAAAAGGTTGGGCAAATTTTGGGGTGCAACAGTTATCATTCTGCTCAACAAGCCAACTCATGTGGTCAAAAGAAGCTCAATCAAGTTAAAAAATGCTGGTTTCCAGAAAGGAGACATCGTAGTTGTCATTGATGATGCTGACACTAGAAATCAGGATGCAAGCTTTGTGTGCAAGTGTCCTCCCGGTTACAAGCTCAATTATTGGATCTCTATCGTGGTTCCCATGGTCTTTCCTATGAACATGTAATGAATTTTTCTTTTCTGCTCCCTCGTCTTCGCCTGAGACAAAAGGATAGCTTGTAAAGGGCCTCCCGCTTTTGACATATTATGTGATCAAAAAATGAAAGTTTTTTTCATTCGAATCATGCTATTTTCCTTTCTTTATGTTACTTTTTCACAAATAACAAATGAAAAGAGTTTCTTTTAATTTTTACCTTTCAAATAGCTCATTCTAAGAAAAATTTATAAACATGCAAAGAAAATAAATGCATTGATAACAACATGGCGAACATTCATTGTAACTATGGGATTCAAATTAACCAAGCTGAAGAAGACGGTGAGGAAGATTGTGAATTACCGGCTGAACTAGCAAGGCTCCTTGAGCACGAGCAGAAAGATATTTAGCCACATAAAGAACCAGTGGAATTCTCCAACCTGTGTACTGATAGAGTCAGAAAAGAGGTCAAGGTTGGGGCATCTCTCGCCGAGCATGTACACTCCGAGTTGGTCAAGTTATTGCAAGAGTATATTGATATCTTCATATGTCCTATCAAGATATGCCTGGGTTGGATACCAACATCGTTGAACATCACTTGCCGCTCAAGCCCGAATTTCCTTTTGTCAGACAAAAACTCAGAAGAACATTTTGATGCTGGGTTCTTAGCCACTTCCGAATATCCTGAATGGGTTGCTAATATCACCCAGGTTCCTAAGAAATATGGGAAAGTTAGAATGTGTGTGGATTATCGAGATCTCAATAAGGGGAGCCTAAAAGATGATTTCCCTCTTCCTCATATTGATGTCTTGGTGGATAACACTGCGCAGTTCTTAGTCTTTTCATTCATGGACAGTTTCTCAAGGTACAATCAGATTAAGTTATCCCCAATCGATATGGAGAAAACCACCTTTATCACGCCTTGGGGTACTTGCTACTATAAAGTCATGCCATTTGATTTGAAAAATGCAGGGGCAACCTACAAATGCACCATGGTAACCCTCTTCAACGATATATTAAGGTTTACATGGACGATATGATTGCCAAGTCCAAGACCGAAGACGATCACTTGGACTATCTGAGAAATTTGTTTGCTAGGCTCCGAAAGTTCAAGATGCGGTGGAATCCTATAAAATGTATCTTTGGAGTCCATTCTGGTAAACAGTTGGGATTTATTATGAGTCAGAAAGGCATTAAAGTTGATCCCGACAAAGTTCGAGCAATTTAAGACATGCCGCCGCCCAAAATAGAAAAAGAAGTTTGAGGCTTTCTGGGAAGACTTAATTACACCTCCAGATTCATTTCTTATTTGACGGCTACTTGTGAACCAATATTCAAATTTCTAAGAAAAATCAATCGGTTGAATGGAACAATGATTGTTAAGAAGCATTTGACAAAAAAAAAGATACTTGTGATAACCACCGATATTTGTACGGTTGATTCCTAGTAGACCTTTAATCATGTATTCACTATCCTAGATGCACCTATGGGCTATGTATTGGGTCAACACGACATACGGGCAGAAAAGAACATGCAATCTACTAATTGAGCAAGAAGTTCACCGATTGTGAGACCAGATACTCACTCTTGGAGAAGACTTGTTATGCTCTAGTTTGGGCCGCTCGACGCCTAAGACAATATATGATTTTCCACACTACTTTATTGATATCCAAAATAGATCCAATAAAGTACATATTTGAAAAGCCTGCTATCTCTAGAATAATTGCTCGGTGGAAAATGCTATTAAATGAGTACGAGATCCAACATGTTAGCTAAAAAGCCATAAAAGGGAGTGTTTTTTCTGACTACCTTGCTCATCAACCTGTGGAGGGTTATCAACCAATGAACTTTGACTTTCCTAATGAGGATGTTCTGTTTATCAGAGACTATAAAACTCCGGACCCTGACATAGGACCCAAACTAGGGGCGTGATGGATGCTCGTGTTCAATGGTGCCTCTAATGCTCGAGGTCGTGGAATTGGTGATATCCTCATCTCTCCGACATATTTTCATCTTCCCTTCACCGCCAGATTATGCTTTGAATGAATAAAAAATATGGCTGAATATGAAGTTTATATCTATGGAATTGAAGCGGCCATTGACATGAGAATCAAGATTCTTAAAGTCTATGGGGATTCTGCTCTAGTGATTGGCCAAGTCAGAGGGAATTTTGAGACTCGAGATTCCAAGTTGGTTCCATATCAAAGACACATTACAAAATTGATTCCCTATTTTGATGAAATCAATTTTCATCATATCCCTAGGGAAGAGAATTAACTAGCTAATGCTCTTGCCACCCTGGCATCCATGTTCAAAGTCAAATGGAGAAACGAAGCACCCGCTATCCGCATTGATCATTTGAATAAACCAGCACATTATCTAGAAATTGAGGACGAGTCTGACGACAAGCCTTGGTTCTACGACATCAAACAATATCTGGAAAAATAAGAGTATCCCAAAGGTATAACCATCACGGATAAGAAGGCTCTTAGGCGACTATGAGCCAAGGTCTTCCTGAGTGGTGGTGTATTATACAAGAGGAGTTATGACTTTGTTTGCTCAGATATGCGGATAGACACGAAGCAAAGATGATCATAAGGTCCATACATGAGGGTTGTGAGGGTGTACATGCCAAAGGGCCTGCCATGGCTAAGTAGATCCTTTGAGATGGTTATTACTGGACAACAATGGAGGTTGATTGTTACAACTTTGCCAAAAGATGTCACAAGTGTCAGATTTATGGTGACAAGATCCACGCACCATCAAATCCATTGAATGTTTTGACTTCTCCTTGGCCCTTATCAATATGGGGTATTGATATGATTGGAATGATCAAACTTAAGGCTTCCAACGCTTATCATTTCATTCTAGTTGCTATCGATTACTTCACCAAGTGGGTTAAAGCTGTTTTATATGCAAATGTTACATGACAAGTGATTGCAAGATTTATCAAAAGAGACATAATATGTCGCTACGACATTCCTATAAGCATTATCACTGACAATGTCAGTAACCTGAACAACAAGATGATGAAGGAATTGTATCAAGAATTTAAGATCGAGCACCACAATTCTTGACCATAGCGACCCAAGATGAATGGCGCCTTTGAAGCAATAAACAAAAACATCAAGAGGATTGTCCAGAAAATGGTCAAAACTTACAAAGATTAGCATGAAATGCTTCCTTTTGCATTGCATGGCTACAGAACTTCAACTCGCACTTCCATTAGGTAAACTTCATATTCGCTTGTGTATGTTATGGAAGTCATTCTACCAATTGAGGCTGAAATCCTTTCACTCAGAGTCATCATGGAAGCGGATCTCGGTGAAGCCGAAGGGGTCCAATCCAGACATGATTAGTTGAATCTTATTGAAGAAAAGCGCCTAACAGTCGTTTGCCATGGTCAATTGTATTAGAGACGCCTCAAAATAGCCTTTGACAAGAAGGTTCTCCCTTAAGCGTTCCAAGAAGGCGAACTCGTGCTCAAGAGATACTCTCTTATACACTCAGATCCACAAGGAAAGTGGACTCCCAACTACCAAAAACCCTTTTTCGTCAAGAAGGCCTTCTTAGATGGAGCCCTGATCCTCACCACCATGGATGGGGAGGAGTTTCCACTACCCATGAACTTTGGCGCAGTCGAAAAGTATTATGCCTAAAGAAAAAAAGAGATAAAGATCCCGCTAGATTGACATCTGCAAAGATAATCTAGGAAAAAATGGCTATTCTTGCAGTGAGAATCGGATATCAAGCTATTGAATTAACTTGAATCACAAATTTATGAAATTCACCACTAAGCTTTGATTTATCCAAAGGAAAGGATAAAGGTCGAAGAAAACCCTATATGCGCTATGTAACAACAAAGCTAAGAGAACCTAAGGTTCGGGGGTTGGTTATACCTAGGGAAGGTGCTAGCATCCTAAGTATCTGTAGTACTCTACAAGAACCTCTTGTTAGTATTTGTGCTATGCTAAAGTTTTCTTACTAAGGGAGATGTGCTAAGGTAAAGACTTATGGTATATACAAAGTATGTTTGCCAAGACATCGCATATCGTGCCTACGTATCCTAACTAGGATGGAATTAAAGCATTCGTAGTTCACCTCACTAAGGGTGAGGAACTCTTGACTATGGTCAAGGTTCCAAAGGGGGAAAGAAAGTATCCATGGCAACACAATTACATAGAGTGCAGAGACTTTAAACCTAAGGCTAGGTTAAAAAGGGAAGTAAGTGTCGATGGCAGGACACCTACATGAAGGTATGAGCACCCCTCACGTCCGTTGTACTCAACGGGATCCACGCTTATTGTCTATCTAAAAGGGTGTTAATCTATCAAAAGGATGGAAAATAGGGACAAAAGAAAAGAAAAGAGACTCGATAGAGCATCGCCACTCTATGCCTACGTATTCCCTCGTGCAATGGGAAAGTTAGAGTCAACGTAGTTAGGAAAACTACGGGTGAAGGTGGGGAAAGTTTGCTCGCCATGACATCGTCGTCTTATGCCTACGTATCCTCATCTAGTATGAGAAATCAGAGCAAACATAGTTCGGGCAGACACGACCAATGCATGTTTGCGGTAGAACCAAGACTTAAACCTTCCTTCTAGCAGTTAGGGACGATGCATGTTTGCGGTAGAACCAAGACTTAACACACTCTTTTTGAAAATGATTTTCAAACAATCCCGAAGGATAAAAAGGTTTGATGTTTTGTTTTTTGTTTTTTAAACAATAAGTGAATTGAGTTGAGTTTGTAACTCATGTTGCACTAAAGACTATGACTTGAGAGCGAATGCGTCGCATATCGCCCAAAGGGCATACGCTAAACACTCTAGACAGTGTGAGAGGAGGCCCCTCACCTATCATTCCTCGAGTATTTAAGGCTCGTAGCATACAACATTTATTATCCTTCATTAAGTGTCTTATGAGAGTTATGAGATGAGAAGCAAAGACACAAACTCTAAGGGGGAAACTAGATCAACCCTAATGTTATCATGCAAAATGATCCTAAAGTTGGGATTGAGAGGGGAAATCTATCCTAATGCTATCATGCAAATAATTGAACACCTAATGTCTCTCCTACTCCCATCTTAAACAGAGGGACTAGGAATCCTAAGGGATCATGGGAAAAGACCAAGTAAACACTTAGCAATTCAATCACAAAATGAAAAGAAAATGAGAGATGAAAGTGACTTAAACAAGTCAATGCAATAAGAGATGCAAACACAAATGCAAGAAGGGTGAGATGAAATGGGAGAAGCAAGCTCCTACAACCATTACCATCAATCATCAAGAAAAAAAAGGTGCTATCCTAAGATGCACACAATAAGAAAAGAGGGAGGAAAAAAGTGTGGGGCAGCAACCACCACAAGCACATCTCAACCATACAATTCTTAAAGATCAAGCAAAGCAATACAAATGATCAATGCAAAGCCATCACCAATGTTCATGACAAACTCAAAGTGCAAACACAAGCATCAAATCATCATGAATAAGTGTCAAATCACATAGGGAAGAAGTGAATCACAAATGGAATGATCCAAATTCAGAGCCAAAACATCAAGCAAGCACAAGAATGATCATGTCACATTGAAGAACCAAAGTTCAAACAATTATCTCACACTTTGAAGAAGTGGAAAGATATGATTCAAAGAATACTTGTGGCACAAAGATACACATCCAAGAATGATGAAACATGTCAAAACAATCCACATAAATGCATCACATCAATCCATGAAGGTTACATGTGGAAAGAAAACCAAACATGCTTGAAAACAAACAAAAGTTGCATTCTGGTTCAGTGTTAATCGATTAACACTATTGGTTAACCGGTTAACCACTTAAAAATATTTGGAAAACGCACTGGTTAACCGGTTAACCAGTTTGCACTGTATCTCTGCACCAGAAGCAGAAAAACAGCAATCCAAAAGCACTTTCAGCAATTAATCCAAAGTTCAATCATCCAAATGATCATGTAATAAATTATGCACGAATTTAACACCAAATATCAGTGATCGAACAACATGTAAACACATTCAAGTATTGAGATCACAAATCACATAGATCAAAAATCACCAAAATCAATCAAAACTTGAAGATCTACATTGTGATTATCCAAATAAGCTCAAAACGGAATTAGATCTAGAATTGCCAACCTACAACGTGGAGATTTGCTTTGGTGAGTGTTGATTCACTTGAAATGAGCAGATCCAAGCAAGAAACCCAGAGATTCTTCAAGATCCAAGAGCTTTCTTGTTGTAGAAATAAATATCAAGCAAGATCAAGCAAAAACGATCCAAATATGCACTTCCAAATTAGCTTCCAAATTCAGATCCAAATCCAAATGAAAATTGAATGGTGAATTGGAGATAATAGAGATGAATGATGGAGGTTTAGCTCTAGAATTCTATGGTTCCAATGAAGAATCAAAGAACTCAAGGGAGAGCTCTAATGGAGGTTTTGGGAGTGACAAAGTGGAGGGAAAGTTTCAAGAGTGAGAGTGAAATATGAAAATGAAATGTAATTGTGAGGATTCTTCTTTGAGGTTTGGAGCAAATTCACTTAAATATGCTCTAGGTTTGGAGTAGAATGTGGTTTGGGGTGAGGTTATGAAAATTGGAATGGGATTAGGAATGGAAAGTGGGAGGGAAATTGAATTAATTTTGCAAATTAATCCAAATTAGAGTGATTCTAGATCCTTCTTCTGATGTAAAATCAAATTCACAAGTAATCAAAATGGACCTCAAAAGTGGCATTTATTGGAAATTCACGTGCAGAGACAAAACTGGCCATGGTTAACCGGTTAACCATTTTGGTTAATCGGTTAACGCCTCTGAAAATTCAAATATATTCTGATTTTTCCTTGGTTAACCGATTAACTATATTGGTTAATCGGTTAATGCTTTAAAATTTTGAATTTTGGTGCCTTTTGGAGGGAACTTGCGCAATTGCCCGTTTTTACTCATTTTGAGCCCCGTTAAGCCTCTGAAGCTTGCCTTTGCATATTATAACTGTGAAAATGCCTGAGATAGCCTGATTATTATCTCTTAATCTGAAAATTATTCTGGTGAATAAAATAAAATCGACCGCTGGGCAAAATAAATGTCAGAGCCTTTGATGCTCGTTGTTAGACTCTTGTACTAAAAGAGAACTCTGAGCCACAGAAATACCTTGATCCCCTGCCTCAAGAACCAATGCTATGACATGCAGAAATGAAAAAAATGAAATGAAACATAAGATAAGTATAAGAAATGGTTGGTCCAATTTTGGGGTACAACAACCGCAACAATAAACTATAGAATTGTCCACCCAAAGTGGAAAAATATCATTGGAGAAAACTGTATCTGATAGTTGTAGGAGAATGGGCTAACTCATCTCAAATTGGAGAGTACCGACGTGCAGTTAGGAAAAACATCTGCTATCCAAAGCAGGCATCTGTTAAATAAAAGCAGGCATCCGTTTAACAAAACAGGCATCCGTTAATCCAAACAGGCATCTGTTTTACAAAACAGGCATCCGCTAATTAAAGCAGACAATGACATTAAGTCGGTAAGAAATCCATTAGTAACATCTGTTATCCCAAGCTGGCATTCGTTAAATAAAAACAGGCATCCACTAATTAAAGCAGGCATCGAACCCGAAGGCCGACTTAACACGAAACGGAGAAGAGAATCCGTCGATTCACAATCTGAAAGAAGAAATCCGCTAGGGGAAGAATGAAATTGAATAATTAAACTCTGTTGGGAAGATAATGATAAGATGAACACATTTGTTAATAATTCTTGTTGGGGTCTGAATACCACACAGGCTCAAGAAAAACATCAATATTTATCGGGGAATAGATACCACACAGGCTCATGAAATAACCGTTATCAGTTGGAAATACATCTGAAAACAAGAGGTAACAACCTGGCTTATGTTTCGAATGCATATGTTTGAAAATGGTGTAATGCTCCATACGAAATGGAAATGCTACGCATTTGGGAGGATGCTATGCATAATGCAAATGCAAAGGAACCACTCCAACAAAATAAATGCTGAAGAGACAAAGCTAAACTCCACTGGGAAAGACCTAGTGTGCCAAGTACGATTGGACTTTTGCTGGGAAAACAAATCCTGGATGGCTTCTTGGAAATGAACTCTCTTGGGTAATACTGCCCTGCTGAGGACCAAATCCACTCCGTCGGGGATCAAATCAACTCTGCTGAAGAAAGAGGCCCCGGATGGCCTACCAGAATACAACCCTTCTGGGGGGGAAAAATCCACACTACTGGGGAAAACAGCCCTGGATGGCTTCCTAGAATGATAAAAAGTCTTCTAGGATACAAAGGAAACTGCTGAGGATTACCTCCACTTTGCCGGAGATTCCGCTCTACTGGAGATAAAATCCGATATGCTAGGGATTAAAGATAAGCTTTAATGGGAAGACCATCCCAAATTCTCTCTGCTGAGGATGGAGAATACAGATCTCTGGAGCAATCCCACTCTGCGGGGAAGAAACCTATCCTAGTGACTTCATTGAGGATTAGGAGTAAAGATCTGATCTGCAGGGTATGAAAAAGGTAAAATTAATTGGGAACACATCCCAAAGAATTCGCTCTGAAGAATACCAATAACCAACTGGATTCTATTGCGAAAAATGCCCTGAACGGCCTTCCAGAATAACATTGCTCTAGGGTCGATCCCATTCTGCGAGAAATAAAAATCTACTCTGAGGGGAGTTAAGAAAGAAACTCCTTCTACTGGGGATAAAATCCGCTCTAAAAAGGATTGGGAAAAACAATCATTGGGAACTCATCCCAAAATCTCGCTCTGGAGAACACCAATAATCAATGAATTCTGCTGCGGAGAATGACTTCGCTGGGAAATACTTATTGAGGGAATCAACATCAACCTCTGCTTGGGGAATGAGCCTAAGACTAGAACTCTGTGGGGGAAAAATTGTACTCGTCCCACTGCCGCGGGAATAATCCCAAATCTACCTGTCAAAGGATAGGTGCACCTCACTGCTGGGGAAACTCAGTTTCGACCCTCTAGGGATAAACCTGATATCAACCTGCTAAGGGATAAGTGTAATCTTGACTTGCTAAGGATATTAGTCTTAAACTACTGAGGATAACCTCCATCTTGATTTGCTGGGGATGAAGACATAACAACTTGTTGCGGTGAGAATCGTGATACCAAGCTATTGAATAACTTGAATCTTTAATTCTTACATTACAATCGGGCTTTAATTTATCCAAAGGAAAGGTCTAAAGAAAGAAAAACCCTTTTCGCGATGTAACAACATCGCTAAGAGATTCGGGGATCAGGGGTTGGTTATGTCTAGGGTAGGTATTTCACATCCTAAACATCTGTAGTACTCTACAGGAACCTTTTGTTTGTTTGCATGCTAAGTTTGTAAATGTTTGCTATGGATTGGGATTGGGTAAAAGGTGAAGGTTAAAACCTAAAGGTAGTTTCTAAGTTTGCTCGCAAAGATGTCGCGTCCTCTGCCTATGTATCCTTACTAGGATAGAATCAGAGTAATCGTAGTTCACCTCACAAGGGATAAAGAACACTTGATTATGATCAAGGTTCAGAGGGGAACAAACATATCCATGCTTGTGTAGAGTTTAAGACAACTCTCTAAATCTATGTTGAACTCTCAAGTAAATAATCATTACTATGATTCTCACATAGAGTTTACAAACTCTATCCTAGGGTTTTAGTTGAAGAACACTCCTAGTGTAGGTGGGTTTTCTAGACTTGAAGCAAAGTCTAATGGTTTAAATGTTCTAACTTAACTAAGTTAGGGTTTAAGATGACTTCACAAAGTCAAGAGGGATAAATGAGTTATCCAATGACACAAGGGTCAAGGGAGAGACTTTTCCTTTGGAAGGAGAGAGAGATAAGGCAACTTGGATGAGAACTAAAAAGTTACATCATTTGGGGGAAGAAGTACTTAATAAAGCAAGATGAAATAAGATTAAGACAAGTAAGCATGCATATTACAATAAGCAGATACTTTAAATGATACCAAGGGTTACAACCGATAGTCAATTATTTTAACAAGGATTTGGGGCACATCTTAAGAAAGATTTGAAGCATGGTAAAAGTAACAATCATATGAACAAATCACAATTTGAAACTAGACATGTCATAAGTTCAAAGCATAGTAAATACGACAACAATGTGCATAGATAACAATCAAACACAATTAAATCAGTTTAAACCTCATAATTTAGGAGGAAAATAATATGAGATCATGGTGACAACCATACAAATAAGTCTCAACTTAAAGTGATCATGTTATAAGTTCAAATTAACAACAATTAGGCATTGATGACAATCAAAAAACGCAAGGACTGATCACAACAGTTCAATTCAAGGCTTTAGGAAAGAAATAATAACTCATGGTAACAACCAACAAGAAAATGGGATCTCAACATGCTAACAAACATAAAGGAGTCAAATACCAATAAATCTCACGAGATAAATTAAGCATGGCATGAAAGATAATTCAATGATATACAAGATAACGATCTTGAAAACAAACCAACTTTCAAGTAGGTAAAAGGCATTGTGACTACAAGCAATTTGAAATATTTCTACATTAAATGAAACTAGACATTGTCATGAACATTTTGCAAAAAGAAAGGATGAAAAATGATAAAATATGAACAAGTTATGAATTTTTGAAGTTTGAAGTTTTTTATGAAAATAAAATCACACAAACACATAAAAAAGTGGCATGGGTGGGGATTGAACCCATGCCTTTTTGTTTACTAACTCCAAACTTAACCACTTGGTCACATGGCGCGCGTGTAGATTGGAAGGGAAAAGAGAGGAAAAAAGTGAAAACATGTTATATGAAATAAAATGCCAAAAAATGTCCCACTCAGGGATCGAACCAAGGAGTACCATGGGCAAGACAAGTGACTTAAGGCGCATGCTTCTACCACTGGGATGGCAATACATCCGTGTATTTAGCCACCCCCATAAATATACATACTAAAACAAGTGTAAAAGCTGGGCAAGAGACCAAGGCAAAACAAGTGAAACATGAAAATACGGTTTGTTCTCAACATCTTCAAATCTTAACCATTTTTTATGAAATTTTAGTCAAAACTGATTAATTTTTGATGAGGATTAAGATGGTAACAACCATTTTTTAAAATGAAATGCAAAACTCAAAACACGAAGGATCATGCAATTGGATATTTTGGGATGTATTTTGAAACTTCAAAAATGAGACAGATGCAAATCAAAGTGGTTGAGGTTCTGAGCAAAAATCAAATATGATGCTTGTAATGATTTCTAAAAGGATGAGCTTAAACTCTCACCAGATCACAAAATGATCTTCAAGTTGCAAGCTCAGATGCCAAACTTGGCATTTGGATAATGTTGAAGCAAAACAGATGCTCACCAAACCAAAAAGTGCAATTGATTAAGATTCAATACAACACAGACTGTAATAAGAGCTTGAACTTGAGGATATCAAACCTGCCAGCAATAATGTACTAGAGTCCACCATTAACAGTTCTGATAGAAACATGGATACAAATCCAGGGAAGAAAACAGTCTGACATGCTTGGTAAACCTAGGAGTAGTGATCACACATATACAGCATGCCAAACATGAGTTGACATTCACCTACTGCTAAAGAGTCAAGTTAATGTATGTCCCTGATGGTAATGGAAACAGGTAGATCCAATGCAGCACCAACATCAAAACCAATTATGAACATATGCAAAAAGCTTCTTAAGTTGATTATGACATTGATCAAATTGTTGAGATTCATGAGTTAAATTTAAAGCACACCAACTATTACAACTTTAGAAAACAAATTCAAACACAAATTAACAAACACAAAGTGGAAAAAGAAGCACACCATTAAAAAACAGATATGGACCATGAGTTGACAACCTCATAACCAACATCAAAGTATATTAGTAAGACAATGTTGATCATCACAAATTCAAATATTGCTCCAACAACACTAGGTGAATCCCTTCAACCATAGCCATAACTATACTAAACATCAAGCAAACTTCAAAACAGATTTCCTCCCTGTCCTAACAGAAACAGACCAGCATTTAGCCTTGGAGTGCAAGCACTGATGAGGAATTCAGCTTAAACTCCCATCAACTGGTAGACAGTGAGCACCACTAGCTTAAGGACACAAATCACAATGCAAGCATTTTTATAAAGGCTGGATAACAGAGATGCTAAATAATACAATGAAACAACAAGATTGAATTTACTAAACCAACAGTTATTCATAAACAATGAATTTAGGACCACAAATGCTGACAAGCAAATCAAAATATATCTAGAAGGATAATAGTGGCAGTACCAACAGCAAGCCAAGTACCAAAGCAATTGTGTTAACAAAACTGAGATTTCATTTTGTCAATGAATTTAACAAGTTCATGATGACACTCCTCTTTTTTTTTAAAGCAGGAATAAACAAAATTTCAAATGTAGTCATGAAAACAAGCTAAAGGCAAAACTGTTATGAGGTTGCAAAATCACCAAAATAAGTTGGCAGCCACAATGCAAGTTATGGTGCCTAGAATAAACAGACTGATCCAAGTTATGTATGGTTGGGCAGCTATTCCTAAAACTAAAGCTCAGCCTCAAAACAAATGTCCACCAATGAACTGTCACATTTCCAACCAACACAAATATCCTCCACAACTGTTTCCAAACCATAAACCTCTTGTAGACAAGTCTTGAGCAAGCTAAAAAGCTTAGAAACCCAGAGATCCTCTTCTTTGGCAAGGAATTGGAGCTTACTTCCTTTTGAAGTAACAAATCACTTTTCAAGACAGTTGGAGTTAATGGTCTTCCAGCTGGTTTTTAATGCTTTAGACAACTATAATATGATGTATGGGAGGTGCGTGGATGGTTAGATCAACAAGGGAAGGCATGGACCAAGATTTGGCAAATTTTGAGGGTTGTGGTCAAGCTTTCTTAGTGTGAAAGTTGACTTTTGGGAATTTGATAGTTTTTGAAGATTTAAAGGTATGGACACCTTCTATGTGAAAGGGTGGAACTGGTCTTGAGCAGAACTTTGCTCAAGACAGTTTTTGTGAAAATGGAGGCTTTTTGAGATTTTGGAATTTTTGATGAATGAGAGGAGAGTGAGAGCTGTGGTGTTATGATATTGCTCTGGTGTACCTAACATCAATGAGAGTGCCTCTATTTATAGTGAAAGTGAACATGAGGGCAGATTTGAATTTTCCACATTTTGGAGGGAGTTTATAAAGTTTTGAAGTGAATCTTCCAAAATCTTTGTGGCAGCCTCTTCCCATCAACTCCTTGGCTCAACGCAATCAAAACTAGATGATATGAGAGCGATGAGGTGACTGGAGAGAGATATGAAGGTAGGGGGATGTTGCTGCCATCATGTTGGAGAAAATTTTCTCTTTCCTCCTTTAAAAATGATTATTTTATTTACAACTTGCTATCCACTTGCTTGGCTCATCATTTCAACCTCTCTTCTGGTTTTATCTCCATCTAAGCCTCTTATTATCAGTTTGCAACATGATCCAAGGGTTGAGAATGGTTAATATTTTGAAAATCTGATTTTGAGAAGTTTGGCCAAAGTAATTTCAAGTGTGACAGGCCCAACTTCCATGTACCATAACTCTTAGCTCACAACTCCTCTTGAGGAGTTCTTGTACTTTTTAGAAAGCCCTCATGTAGCTCTACAACTTTCATGTTTATCGAAACTTCCAATTCTATGTGCATCTTGGTTGAAAACCCCCTTTGGGTGCAACAGATGCCCCTATTTAAATATCTTCACTAGATGATAATGAGAGATGACAATCCTCATAGAATCGCAGTGAAAGGTATTTAAATATAGCAAACCAGAAATTTTGTCCCTTAGATCCGATGGTATGCAAAAGGACAAATGCTGAAATGCAAATGAATCTAAATGATGTTTTATGATGCTTAAATGTAAGACAAATGCATACACAAATATAAAACAATGACAATACAACGAGTAACCACTCACGAGGACTCGACACACTGGGAAAAGGTTCAAGACCAAGTAAGCAAGATAGTTCAGACATGACTAAAGATGCTTATCGAGGAAATCTTTCACACGGGGGACACAAATTCCACCAGGGAATACACATCCTCATTGGGGAAAAGAGATACGAACCTCATTGGAGATAACCAGATGAGGAAGCCCACCGGGAAAGATGGCAATTCTTCACTGGGGAAAGAAAGAAAAGAAGCGCAAACCACACTAGGGAAGGAATCCGCTGGGGAAAACTTCACTGGGGAAAAATCCACTGGGGAATAAAATCTTCACCGGGGAGAAGACGGAACAGAGACACGAACCTCACTGGGGATAACCAGATGAGAAAATTTGCTATAACGAAGAGTTCAAATGGGATCTTCAGGAAAAGGTTAGAAACAAGACCGGGCGTGCCGGGGAGGTTAGTATCCACTAATTCTCCGAGACTCGACTGGAAAAGCAAAAGCTTTAACTGGGGAGAATGGTGACGACCAAAATGACAAACAGCTTCAAACAGGGCTAGTTTCCACTAGACTTACTGGGGATATGGTGACGACCAAAACAATAACGGTTTCCAAGAAGTGTTAAATATCACTAGACTTCCTGGGGATATGGTGACGACCAAAGCAAAGTTCCAATTACAATTGAGAGTTCCAAACAATGTTGTTAAAACAATAGGACTCTGGCTGGGGAAGTTGGTAACAATCAACTTTCGGCACAAATAACGATTAGCTTTCAAGCAATGTCAGTAACCACTAGACTTAGAGGGGACTGGTGATAACCAAATCAGGATATACCAATAACAATTGGTTCTGGATGATGCTAGTAACCACTAGACCTGACTGGAGAATTTGGTAACGACCGAACCCAAAGGAGATCAATGACCATTGGATTTTCAAGGAGTTTGATAACAACCAGACCAAAGCGGTGATAACAATCTGCTTTAAGCGATGCCAATAATCATTGGACTAAGACTGATTGGTGATGACCAACTCAGGTATACCAATAACGATTGGTTCTGTATATTGCTAGTAAGCACTATACTTTCCAAACGAGGCTAGTGACCACTAGACTTATAGATATTGGTAATAACCGAATCAAGGGGTACCAATAACAATTAGATCTGAGGGTAAGACTAGTAGCGACTAGGTTCAGAAAGACTGGTAATAACCAAATCAAATGGGGTACCAATAACAATTAGATTTGAAGGTGATGCCAATAATCATTGGACTTTTAGGGAATCTTGGTGACGACCAACTCTAATGTCAACGACCATTGGTTTTTAGAGGGCAATACTAGTAACCACTAGATTTTTAGCCAGATTGGTGAAAACCGAATCAAAGGGACTCCAATAACAATTGGTTTGTTTTACATCAGAATCAGTAACAACTGGGTTTGGAAAATGGTTGGTAACGACTAAATCAAGATACCGACCATGATTAGTTCTAAACGTGTGCCAGTGACCACTAGTTTTTCAAAGTTTGTTGGTGACCACCTTAAATTGAAGATGAAAATTGGTAACAATCCCTTGTTTGTGTAAATTGGATATTGCTAGTCACCACTAGCTTCCCAGAGAAAATAAGGAAACCCAGGATGTCGACTTTGAAGCGAACTTTGTAATAATAAGTCAAAGATAAAGGTAATGACCGAAGGATCTCAAAGGCAGGAATGCAAACAAATGCGTATGCTGGCATGATGTTGTATGCAAGACGTAGACCGACCCGTAGGAACAAAGGAAAACCAAATAAAGAGAGAACTCGTCACACTGAGTTACAAAATGCCTTAAGTCAGGCGACACTTCCTTCTTTGGTGTAGATAACGATCTTTTCTCAATAATATCTTCGTAATTCTGCAGAGAAGAAGTCTTAGCTTAAGAGCTAGAATTGTTGTCAGACACCTCTAGCTTGGTCAAAGGTAATAGCAACTTCCACAACTTCGAGAACTATGTAATATCATCATATTACGTCTAGAATTTTCAAACATTTTGTCAAATCATGTTTTCCTTTTCTACAAAACAAGACTTTAAGTTTTTCAAAACACTTTGCTTTCATGAAAAATTTTATTAACAAATAAGTGAAATTGCATAACAAGAATAGCGGATCATAACAATGATTTGGCCAAAAATCTAATTTTATTGATAGACAAGAGCATTACAAAAGGCAAAGCTTTGGGAATTTTATAAGTTTGAAAGAAAATGGCAACATAAAAGGTTACAGAATCCCATAATAATCCGGTCCTTCCGACTGCCAGTTCACTTGCTTTGCTGCTTCTGACGAGAACAACAGGCGTTGACCTTTCTTCTAATATTCTGCACAGGACTCTGCCCCAGCGTCTGCCAGCTTTCAAACATTGGGCTTTCCTCTTGTCAAGGCACTGAAATCCCCTTTCTAGGTATTTCATTTCAGGCGTAGTATTTTCTTACTGCGTCTGAGTTGATGGGATATTTGAGTGGTTCACCATCCATAGTTTCGAGAATCAAAGATCCTCCGGAGAAATCAGTCTTTACAACGAAAGGGCCGTCATAGTTGGGCATCCACTTGCCACGCATATCTTTTTGAGTTGGCAGGATTTTTCTAAGCACAAGCTCTCCTTCCCTATACTCTTTGGGACGAACCTTCTTGTTGAACGCTCGGGCCATCCTTTGTTGATAGATTTGACTGTGGCACATGGCCGTCATTCTTTTCTCGTCAATGAGATTCAACGAATCGAATCTTTCTTTTATCCACTCGTCTTCATCCAGCTTTGCTTCCGTCAAGATCTTCAAGGAAGGTATTTTGACTTCAATGGGTAGCACAACGTCCATCCCATACACTAAGGAAAAGGGAGTTGCCCCTGTCGAAGTGTGCACTGATGTTCGGTATCCGTGCAAAGCAAATGGTAGCATCTCGTGCCAATCTTTGTAAGTTACAACCATCTTTTGTATTATCTTTTTGATGTTTTTGTTTGCAACTTCAACTACACCATTCATTTTAGGTCTGTAAGGGGACGAGTTGTGATGTTTGATCTTAAAATCGTCACAAAGTTCCTTCATTGTTTTGTTGTTCAGATTCGACCCGTTGTCAGTGATGATCTGGTTAGGGATACCGTATCGGCAGACGATCTCCTTTTTGACGAAGCGTGCAACCACTTGCTTTGTCACGTTTGCATATGACGCTGCTTCCACCCATTTGGTGAAATAATCGATTGCGACAAGAATGAAGCGATGGTCGTTGGATGCTTTTGGCTCTATGGCCCCAATCATATCTATGCCCCACATTTCAAAAGGCCAAAGTGATGTCATCATATTGAGAGGATGTGGAGGGACATGCACTTTATCGGCATAAACTTGACATTTATGACACTTTCGAGCGAAGAGTATGCAGTCCGTCTCCAAAGTTAACCAGAAGTAGCCTGCTCTTAAGATTTTCTTAGCCATGGCGTGGCCATTCGCATGGGTGCCAAAGGTTCCTTCGTGTACTTCGGTCATTATAAGATTCGCCTCGTTTTCATCGACGCATCGGAGTAAGACCATGTCATGATTTCTCTTGTACAAGATACCATTGCTGATGAAGAATTTAGATGACAACCTTCGTATTGCTCTTTTGTCAATTGTGGACGCGTTAGCGGGATACTCTTGATTTTGGAGGAAATTCTTGATATCATGAAACCATGGCTTCTCATCAGATTCTTCGTCTATTGCCATGACGTATGCGGGTACTGTCCTTCTTTCGATGCGGATCAGAGGTGCCTCGTTGACAAACTGGACCTTCCACATTGATGCCATCATGTCTAGCGCATCGACAATGTGATTTTCTGCCCTTGGTACGTGCTTGAAGGTAATTTCATCGAAATATTCAGCCATCTCTGTCAGCACTACAGGAAAATAACACTGACATCGCTATGGGTAATAACTCTCTGTCACCACTACAGGAAAATAACACCGCCATCGCTACGGGTAATAATTCTCTGTCAGCACTACAGGAAAATAACACCGCCATCGCTACGGGTAATAACTCTCTATCACCACTACAGGAAAATAACACTGCCATCGCTACGGGTAATAACTCTCTGTCACCACTACAGGAAAATAACACCGCCATCGCTACGGGTAATAACTCTCTGTCACCACTACAGGAAAATAACACCGCCATCGCTACGGGTAATAACTCTCTGTCACCACTACAGGAAAATAACACCGCCATCGCTACGGGTAATAACTCTCTGTCACCACTACAGGAAAATAACACCGCCATCGCTACGGGTAATAATTCTCTGTCAGCACTACAGGAAAATAACACCGCCATCGCTACGGGTAATAACTCTCTGTCACCACTACAGGAAAATAACACCGCCATCGCTACGGGTAATAACTCTCTGTCACCACTACAGGAAAATAACACCGCCATCGCTACGGGTAATAACTCTCTGTCACCACTACAGGAAAATAACACCGCCATCGCTACGGGTAATAACTCTTTGTCACCACTACAGGAAAATAACACCGCCATCGCTACGGGTAATAACTCTCTGTCACCACTACAGGAAAATAACACCGCCATCGCTACGGGTAATAACTCTCTGTCACCACTACAGGAAAATCACATCGCCATCGCTACGGGTAATAACTCTCTGTCACCACTACAGGAAAATAACACCGCCATTGCTACGGGTAATAACTCTTGAATACAGCTCCTCTACCTATCTTTGCAGTAGCTAACTCCATCAGTCAAATGGGTAACGCATAATGGTCCAATCTTTCAATCTTTAATGCTGACATGGCAATAAATCTGAAAAGGACTCTACTGGGGATTTTCTGAACTCAAATTGCCAGACACCTACTTCGACATAGGCGGCAGCTTCTACAACTTGATTCGCGAAACCTTTTGATAACGTCATAACAACAATCTTGAAGAAATACTCCGCTGGAGGGGTAAGAGAAACTTAACCAAGCAACTCTGTGGGGGAATAATGACAAAACGAACATTATCGCCACATGTCTCATGCTGAGACATTTAATATTTGGTAATTGATCTGAGCAA
Source organism: Lathyrus sativus (assembly GCA_963859935.3). NCBI lineage: Eukaryota > Viridiplantae > Streptophyta > Magnoliopsida > Fabales > Fabaceae > Lathyrus > Lathyrus sativus. The sequence continues at coordinate 138,200,957 of OZ012736.1, read as the reverse complement.
GAGCTCTCTCCACCTGCAAGGGAAACAACACTTGGATACCAAAGGTTAACCAACCTGGCCTATGTTTCAAAATGCGCATGTTTGACAATGGCGTAATGCTCCGTACAGCACGGATATGCTACGCGTTTTTGGGTAGATGCAAATATGACACTATATGCAAATGCAGGCTCAAGCTGCTGGGGAAACTTTGACAAGCTTGCTTCAACACAGCTGTTGAGAGCGAATATCACCATGTTGGGGATGAACGGGTATCATAAAGTCCTCCGGCCAAAATAAATGTCGGGCATACAACCAACTCTGCCGAGGAGATTAAACTTTGATTTCTCCTAGGAGGAAAGAACACCTGCTGGGGAGAGTAACTCCACTGGGGAAGAATCGACTCTCTTGGGGAAAGTAAACAGACTGAACAAGAAACGACTCAGCTAGGGAATGATGAAATCCCTATGGAGGAAACGATGTTGTCTAGACACAGCTTACAAACTCGGAGTTACCGCTCCGCTGGGGATAAACATCCTGACGAAGGCATGACGACCTGCGGGAAGAAAACCATCTTCTATGGGAATAATCCTTCTGAACCAACTATGACATGGCTAAACTCTGCGGGAACCCTCCAAACTGGGGATTGATCGTTCACATACTCGACTCTCTAGGGAGTGCAACCTCTGTAGGGGATACTGATTTTGACTTGCTGGGGATATCCTTTGGACAACTTCCATGAGGATACTCTTCTGGGGAAACTAATCCTTCCTTTGGTAAGGGATAACGTCATCTCCACCTCTGGGGATGAGGCACGATCTGATGGAGAATAGCGTCAAATAAAGTCAGGTCCTTTATCCCGAGACTCAGGCTGGGGAATACGAATTCCATCCACCTTCTTGGAAATTTGCCCCCAGGATACCAACATGCCCCAGTCTGAATTCTAGGACACCTCGTTTTGAAAGGAAAAAGTTTGTCATGAGACCACCTCGCAACGGCTTGCCCCTGAATCGGAAACAATTTTGAAAAAGACCCTACAATTTTTGTACCCTGACAGCCAGACATGAACCACTTCTGCCTCTCGAACCTCGAAGAGGTGTGCCAACAAAATAGCTTTCGTGCCATTGGGGTGACCTGTCTCAGTCTTGCAATAATCTTTTGCCCCTGATCGACTGATTCGTGGAGCAGTGCCCATAGCCGCGAGAGATCTGCCAAATCTCGACCTAATTGCCCCAGATTAACTGATTTTTGGATGGCTGACCTTACTGGGGGTAACCGAACGTGCCAAGTATGATTGGACTTCTGTCGGGGATTGCTTACCCGTGCCAATGAAGATTGGACTTTGCTGGGGGAAATAGACGGAGTCTTCCTGCGTACCGACGAGGGTTGGATTTCGAAATGATGCGCCAATACGGATTGGGCCTTACAGCGATTGCCAATATGGATTGGGCTTTTAGGCCATCCGGGATGGGTCATACACGTCTGATGTTGGACAACATCCTGTCTGAATTCACGGTTTCCAGTTGAAGGGTCAATAGACGGTAACACGATTTCCCGACAATTCGTCTCAAACTTGAAGATCAGCTGAATCTGCTCAAGTAACTCTGAGAAACTCTGATAACACGGAGAAGAACAAATCCTTCGCTTCTGATATGCCCCAGCCTGTGGGACCTTTGTGGGATAGTCCTTAAAAGGAAATCTGAAGATCTGTACCTTGATGGTTTGATATGAACTGCCCCAGCATTCTGAACTTCAGAGAGATACTTCAAATCAAGTGCCTCTCGAATAAGGAATAACTTTTGCGCCCTTAGGATGGCCTGCCCCTGCATCCGTACCCCGAAAGGATTCACCCTTAATCAAACAACTCTCAACACGGTTGGCTTCACCATCTCTGAAGTGATTTGCCCCTTGAATGAGCGTAGAAGCGACTTAACCTGATCTGATCTCACACTGGAAGGACCTGTCCTCAAATCACAGCATTCTGGATGATGGCCCCTGATTGGGTCTCGAGAAGATTCGCTTCTGATCAACTGCTTCTCAAACAAACTGTCCCATAATCAACTGATGCTTCGGGACTTGTACTCAGACCAACTGATTCCGAACTCACTGGAAATCAATGCCCCGGATTCACAGGGTTTCTCAACATTCACCATTCTGATCCAGACCGCTGAATTATTCAGTCCTATTTGATTATTCCCTGTTGTAATTTCCTTCATGTCAACTACTGACCTGCAAGTAAAATTGTTTATTCACGAATGGTAATTTTAATGCAGTGTTCATGCTGATTTTGAAAAAAGTTGTGTTGTCACTCATTTACATGTCATGATTGTGAGTGACGAATGAACCAGAGTTCAAACGTAGTGCTGATGTGATCAGTGAAAAGTACAACAAGGATATGATTAGCAAATCAAGAAGGAGTCAGGTTACTCAACCTTATCGTAATGCGCTTTCAGAATAAACCCTACCTCAATTAGGTCTTTTAAGGGTTGTATCATGGTCGGGTTCACGGTTCGTGAAACAAAGGATATTTGGCTCAAATTACGATTTATACCCACCCCTTCTACGTGATGATCTCCGATCCTAATGTTCAGTTAACTTGGCACAAGCGCTCGCCTCTTCGAGAGGTATGTTGAATGGTAAGAACCATAGTTAAGGAACTCACAAGGTTTTTCAGAGTGACAGTTACTCCTTTTTCGTTTTCGGTGTCTATATCTACACGACTTTGTTCCTTGTTCGAGGATTTTTCTATTGATATCCTTTCTTTTTCATTCTTTTGATTCCCTAATTTTTTCCTGGACTGACTCCTTTTGAGTTCTTTTCGATTTTTTTTTATTTTTATTTTTTTGAAGTCCAACGGGATGCCCTGATTTTTGCCTAAGTATTAGCTTTCCAGCTATTCATTTCTTTTACTTAGCGGGCTTTCTCTTTCTTTTCTTGGAACAAGTCGTGTGACACTGGTTGTCTTGATTGCTCCGAAAGGACTGCAACTGTCTTACTCCTGATTGGTGAGATTTAACCATTGTGGTTGACGAGGTACGACCTCTTGAGAGGACTAAATTGCGATTGGTTCTCGAAAGGCAACACTCCTCTATAAGACTTGAACACTTGGTCAAGCTAACTGACAACTACCCTGCCCCGGGTTAAGATGTGAGGGTTTAAAAGTCCGAAAGGAACTCCTACTTCTTGGCTCGAAGTGGTTAACAAGGGACTAACTCCTTATATCTCCAGTGTTTAGGGGATTTGAAACAATGCCTTGTACGTCATCGGCAAGGTTTTATCCAAAAGCATACGATCACCGGTTATGAGTATTCAGTTTCATCATCCTCCCTACAATCTTTTCTAATCACAGTGACAACGTGGAGTGAATAAAATGCAAGTGTCAGTGCAATGCAATAAATGAGCGACAGCGACATGATTAATTCAGAAAAATGCATAGTCACTTTATCAATATTACCATTCGAAACAAACAATGTTTAACATCAAGTAGTAACTAACAGAAAAGGAACTACAAATGCAAATGATAGAGAAGTCTGAGGACTGCCAATGCTGAGGGCGCCCGCCTGTCTGGACCACTGGCTTCTTGAAAAGGACCCTCTGAATCTACGAGCTTAGACAGCTGAGAGGTTGGCATGAACAAACAAAACTCCTTATGGAAAGGAAATGCACTCTTGGTCGATCAACTGTTGTACTTTTGCCTGAAAAACTTTACAATCTTCAGTTGAATGTCCCGGGTATCCGCCATGGTAACCACACTGAGCGTGGGGATTGTACCCAGGAGGGTAAGGCTCTGGAACAGGCTTAAGAGCTTTAGGTCCCACCAAAGAATTATGGATCAAAGATGGTAGAATTTGGCTATACGGCATAGGCACTGGGTGGGAAGGAGCATTCCTTCGTTCCAAGTTGTTACGAAGTCTGTTCTGATTCGGCTGCTGATTTTGATAAACTCGGCCACGAGCTCGATGATTTGCAAGAGAAGCGACATAAAGCTCCCGATATGGTGCCCTAGGCACAATTGTCTGTCCAAAATAGCGAGACACAGAAGATACCGACTGCTGAGAAGATGAAGAACCAACAGATTTCACCGATTCATCTCGAGAATACCCAACATCTGTCATGATTGCATTGAGCACAATTCCTTCTTCAGTTTGGAAGCTACAGAGGGATTCAATTTCACTAGCCTGACTGCTTGAAACATTCTGAATTCTTCCAATCTTCACGCCATGCTCAATGCGTTCTCCTGCCCTTACCAATTCAGAGAAATTTGGTGCATTTCCAAGCATTCTTTTGAAGTACGGACCTTGCAGGGAGTCTACAAACATGCCCATTAACTCTCGGTCTAGGAGCGGCGGCTTCACTCTGGCAGCAAATTCTCTCCATCTATGAACATACCTCCTGAAAGGTTCATTGTTCCCTTGAGACAATTCTTGCAACTGCATGTGACTCAGAGCCATGTCTAGGTTATAATCGTACTGCTTCAGAAAAGCTCTGGCTAAATCCACCCATGATCGGATATGATTACTCTCTAACTGCATATACCAACTCAGAGATGGCGCACTCAGACTATCCTGGAAGCAGTGAATCATCAACTTGTCATTTTGCACAAACGAAGTCATTCTTCGGCAGAACATCACCAAATGTTGCTTCGGACAGCAATCCCCTCTGTACTTCTCAAACCTCGGCGCTCTGAACTTCGGAGGTAACACTAGGCCAGGAACCAAACACATGTCTGCCGCGTAGAGGTTAACAACATCTTTACCTTTTGAGGCTTTAACTTTTCCTTTCACCGCTCGGAATCTTCTAGCATACTCAAGAGCTCTCGGGTCTTCAGTCTTGGCTATCGGGACCTCTCTTCGGGGATTCAGCGCACGGAAGACAACACCCTGATGATCTGAGGTATCAACAGAAGGAGAACGCTCACTTCGGACAACAAACGGCTCATGTAGACCTTGGTCCTTAACAGAAGGATGTACAAGTTGAGTTGCAGTAAAGTTGTTTACTTGCGGGACGTCTTCGTCATGCATAGAACCATACAAAGGATTGGATGTCACAGTGAAACCCGACAAGGCATCAACAAACTGGAAGCTGCTCTCTGACATAGCTACCAACAACCTTCAACTGACTGATTCTGCTCAAATCTACCTCGACCTACTTCAACCCCCTGGTCGTCTTCTAATAATCAGCACTTGCTCAAACCAAACACCGGAGAATCACCTTCAGAATCAAAACAACGGCTGGATAAGAGCTCCGGCTAGCTGGAGAATGATATGCAATATGATGCAAAATGTTTATGCAAATGTAATGCAAGATGCAACAAACACGGGATCACAACCCCCACAATCTCTGAATACTGCTGCGCTGCTGACTGAGTAAGTTCGCTCTGAAGAGAAGACCCAAAATAACGGGTAGGATGGAAGTCAAGTTTCCTGCAAAAACCCTCCCACTCACGGGTATGGACCTAATCTGACAAGGTACGGCATCCTATGCGGGTTCAACGTCACAGAATTTCAAGAGCGATGATACGATACCCAGGAGGTGTGGCATCATCATCCCTTGAAGCAGCCTCACTTAGTTGAATCCCAATTGATAGGTCCCCAGAGTCGACAATCCTCGGGTCAGACAACTTGTCAAGCCCTAAGGGCCAGGCAAGAAGCATCAAAGAGAATCTCGTCCGAGCGTAAATTTTGCGGCTAGCTGGTGCGAGCTAAGAAAGCAGGCTAACCACTACTCTCTACTTCTAAGTCTATGTATAACCTCAAGCCCAGGTCCGACTCATCTCTCAACAGATCATCCCTTCCCACAACAGCAATAATAATATAAGGCTGATAATAACAGGCGGAAAGTAAAGGCAGAAAAGTAAATCTATACAACACCGACGACAGGAAAACAAGCGCTAGGATTGACTCGCATAGGGGATATTCCTGTCCCCAGCAGAGTCGACATCTGCTGGGGACAGGCCTAGACAGCTAGGAAGAAAACCCAAGGCGAGACTCGAATAGGGAACCATCGCAATCCCCAGCAGAGTCGCCAGCTGTCGCTACTGCGAAAATCGGCGCCGGCTGAACAGAAGAGTCGCCACCGTGCGTTATTTATCCCAAAGGATGGAAAGGAAACGCTCGAAGTAAACCTAACGCAAAGATGAGAAAGGAGTGGTCATCGCAACCAAATCCTGGATTTGGGAGTCGGTTACGCAAGGGGAAGGTATTAGCACCCCTCACGTCCGTCGTACTCGACGGGATCCACGCTTGTTTTCTGGTACGGATTATTATTCTATCTACTCTACAGGTCTGGGGTTAAAAGAAAATGAAATGACTCGGAAAAGTATCGCACTTTATGCCTACGTATTCCCGTCTGAAACGAGAAATCAGAATCAACGTAGTTCGCCTACCTACGGGAAAGGAGGGAAGGTTGCTCGCTAGGATATCGCATCCTATGCCTACGTACTTTCATACAGCATGAAAGATCAGAGCAAACGTAGTTCGGGCTACGAAAGACCCAAGCTTGTCTGACTGTTTTTTATCTCCTTATGAAAGGGTTTTTCCTGATTAAGAGTCCAAGCGGACAAAAATGACATCTTGATGTTTGTTTTCAGTCTTTTATGCAAGAACTGTCTTTTATGATGTTTGCAATCTCTGACGCACTAGAGACTATGATTTGAGGGTGACTACGTCGTATGTCACCCTAAGGGTAACACACTAAGTAATCAGATTACTGAAGAGTGACCCTCCAGCAACCTTTCTCAAATAGCTTAAGGCTCGTAGCGTACGACATCGATCATCCTTATTACTGTGTTTTGAATTGTTCTGAGATAGAAGAGAAAGAAGTTCTAAAAAATCCTAGGGTTTGAAAGGGAATCCAAACTACCCTAATGTTATTATGCATGGATTACAACCTAATGTCTGTCATAATTCCCTCTTGCACAGAGGAAATCAGAGATCCTAGGGGATAAACGGAAAAGAAACAACAAAAATACAATAAACAGTAAGTATGCATGAGATGCAGGAAAACAAGCGAGGCAGGGGAATCCCACTCAACCTCGAACCTAAGAAAGCAACAGGCAAAGTGAATCAACTTCACTTCAAGCCTAAAGGTCAAGCAGCACAAGCCAACAGACAATACAGAGAAAAACAAAAGATACAGAGGAGGCAGCCGAAGCAGCAGCAACAAACTCCTACAACATACAGCAACAACATGCTCTGAACAACAAAGTTGAAATGACAGCAAAGGTCTTATCTTTGAGCTAGATTCCATCTTCAAGCTTCTTCAATCTTCATCTCCAAGCTTTATCAAGCACACTCCAAGAAGAGATTTGTCATCAAGATCAAGTTGCAATGTTGGCATACTTGCTGAAAACCAAAGGAATTCAACAAGAACCAACATCGAAGTGGAAGTGTATCCTCAAAATTTCTACTCTCTAGGGTATGCCCCACTTCCCTCCTAAGGAGAGATGGAACTTCCATAAGAGGACTTTGCATCATAGGATAGAATAGAAGCAAACAATGCATTCTATGTTTGATGGAAGAAATGAACTAATTCTACAAAAGCTCTCCCTAAAAGCATAATTCTACCAACTCCTAAAACAAACTTAAAAGAGAAAGAAAGCTCCACTCCAAGCCCCACTCTTCTAGCCAAAGCATCTTCATCATGTCCAGAAGCTCCTCTAAAAAGGAATCCAAAGTATTCAAGCTCCAAGTCCACCAAACGCTCCAAACAAGGCAAAGCACTCAAGAGAGGACACCGAAAGCAACAATCATTTGCAAAACCCAAAAAAAAATAGCAAACTAAATTGTAAAATTCTAATAAAATTCCTATGTGAATATGCATGTTTGAACATTCTAAAATTCCAGAATCAGGACCTAAATCAATTTCTAGGTCATCTAAACAATTCCTAAATCAAATTTGGTTATGGGAAACCATTATTTGGGAAGGCTCTAAACTACACACCTAAAACAGAATCTAATCAACTTTAAAAAATCTAAGAAAATTTCATGGGAAACCTATGTATGTCCTCTAAATCATATCGAAAGAATTAGCTCAAAAGCATAAAGCATCAAAGAGAACAAAATTAAACAAACAACAATATCAATTATGCATAACAATGGATATTAGCACAAAAGAAAATTTGTAACTAATTCAAATAAAATCCTAAAAATTCAAACTTAACTCCTACAGTTTCTTAAGACAATCAAGATCTACAGAAAAAAGTTTCATAATTTTTCGATCATTTTTACTATTTTTAACGCAATTAATCCAAACAGCTATTAAAACAGAAAAAAAAGAACGAAAATGAATTAAACTAAGTTAATGTGCATTGGGTCAGGGGTGCGAACAACAGAATTCCAAAGCAATGTCCGTGTGGGCCTCGCGAGTGGGGGTGGGAACAGTACCCGCACGGTACTGTAGCTGTTCCGACGGTGACATTTTTTCGGTAACTTCCGAGCAACATAACTCCATCGATTCTTAACCGTTTCGCACGAAATTTTAGTCAAACTTGAAGGAAAAAAATCAAGGTTTCCAAATATGCTCTTGGATTCCATCAAAACTCCATGATCAAAGAGATATATCATCATCAAGAAAACATACTCATCCAAAAAACTCTCTAATCCTTAATTTCTTGATCCTAATTTCATCTATACATTTTCCAGATCCTAACCACATGAATAATCTAATCTAATTCGTCCTAAAACCATAGAAAAAGTGAATTTCACATACCAGCTTCGGAGCGTCGAAACGGAGTAGTTGGAGCTCGTTTTTTCTTGCCAAAAAGTGCGGAAAACCTTTGAAGTTTGTTGGAGAAGATTAAATTCTTGATAACTCTTGAAAATGCCTTGAATCCAACTTTGATCTCTCACTTTTTCTCTTCCAAACTCCAATGTCAATCTATGGTTTTTGCACAAATGAATCACCAACTCTTTCTTTGAACCTCTTCACAAGTATATATAGAATGTATTTGAAGACCCTAGAAAGTTCTAGATTGATCCAATGAGAAAATCAACTTCTCATGTCATGAAAATCTCTTCTTATGCTATGCACATACCATCTCATGTTTTGGCTTGCGATTCACTTGGTTATGAGTTTAAATTCTCTCCAAATGAGATATTGGAGGTGTATGGATGGAAAGGAGCCTTGCATTTGCTTGGAAGTGTGGTTTTGCATATGTGCCTTATGATGCAAGTAGCCCATTTACAAAGCAAGTCCTTGAAATAACCCTCAATTCAAAATTGTGGCAATTCCATTTTCTTTAAAATTCATTTTACAATCAAATTGGTATGTCATATGGCTTGTTTGTGACCTCTAACCCAAAATTTGATTTTTTCCACCAAACTTTATTTGACTTATTCCCTTTTTTTTAGGCCATTTTAAGTGACTTTTTTGAAATAAGCCGATCAATCCACCATGATGACTTATTTGACCTAAAAACATCATTTTAAGCACATTCCATGTTGAACAATTTTTCATTTGAGAAGTGGAACATGGAGATTTTGACCTATGCTCAAAAATGACCTGTAATTCAACTTTCCCAAAATACCCCTGGATTGCCAAGACCATAACTTGAATTCTACAAATCCTCTTGAGGACTTATAGTACTAAAATTAAATCTAAGATCAAGATCTACAACTCTTATGTTGGCCAAGAATCCATTTGAAAACTCCTTGATGGGCAAAAGTTGCTTGGAAGTCAAGTGACTTTCATAGATAAATTTCAGTATCCTCTGGGGACCCATAACTTGCAAGAACCATAACTTGAGTTCTATAAATCTCCTTGAAGACTTCTAGTACATAAATTAAAGCTATTGAGATGCTCTACAAGTTTCATGTTTACCAAGAATTCATTTGAAACTTGAATTTTGACTTATCTGGCTTGGACGTTAGGCCTGAATTAGGGTTTTTTTTACACTGAAACCCTAATCTAGTAACTCCTCTTCTTCTTGATTCCTTTTGATTTCTCCTTGGCACAACACCACACATGCATCCACATACCAATTCATGAATTCCACATACTCCAAGTAGACCTTGATGCCCTCCAATCAACCATTTGACCTAAATAAAAAGAAATTGAAAAAGAAAATAAGAAGAAATAAAGGGAGGGGTGTGGCAAGTAGCTCGCTGCAGTTATAACCTCAAGTGGGCTTAGAACTGGGGGTGTGAACATCAAGAAAAACCAGGCCCAATGCGCTTCAGGAAATAAATTGGAAATTGCCAGTAAAATAACAAAGTCTCGGTGCATTTAGCAAGTAATTCACGTTGAAATGTTTGGGCTTATTGGCTGAGGGGTGTGCATAGTAATTGATTCCAAAGCCCAATCTGAAGGTTTAAATGAAACGATGCGTTTCATGTTTGGATTCTCCCTCCGTTTTTTACTTTGAATATGATCCGTTGGATTGCCATCTGAGTCAAAGTCTTCCCTCAAATCCAATGGCCATTGTATCTTCTTCTTCCTCCAGCCACTTAGGGTTTCAGAAAACGAACCCCATGCAAGCACCTTCCATCTCCTCGTGCTCTCTCTATCCGCCATGAAATTACACGATTCCAAAAGCAATCTTACCCTAATTCCTTCCCTCTACACAACTATAACCATAATTCTTTCTAGAACTCAACACACAATCGAACCCGATAGGGATAACAGTTGGGATCCAATCTTTGCACCTGTGATCAACTCAACCAAACCTTGCCAACTTTCATCCTAATGTAATCACCATGTTGCACTGATTATTCTGAGCTAATCTCTCATGATTATCATTCCCTAAACCATGTTTTCTTGCTCATCACAGTTCCACCACTCTGCCACCAAACTCCAAATAACTCTCCCTAAGTTTCAAGAATTAATCTCCTATGGTTTCTAAGCACTCCTATCCTAACCACATGATTTACAACAGCATAAATGAGGAGATTCGAAAGATTATGCATACCTTGCAAGTGATGATGGCAATGGTGGTTAGACTCCAATTCAAGCCTTGATACTTGCTGAAAGTGATCTCCAATGAGTGTGTGTGCTTCTGTTTGCAATGGTTCTTGATCAATCCTTGTGAATCACTCTATTCCATTCTTCATGCAAGTTGGAGTTTGAACTTGGATCACCTTTTCCAGCCACGAATTCTTTCCACTTTCCTTTGCCAAATACTCTAGGATGATGGTGGATGATGATGATAACAGAAATTGGAATGGTAGATGAAGCTTTAATGGAGTTTGGATAGAAAATGCAAATTGGCAAAAGATGATGAATGGTGCAATTCTTGATCAATTCAGCCAATTCTTGATGTGAATCATAGTGTTTGAATGATGATGATGAAGATGTAATCAGCAAATGTGAGAATTGAGGGAGATTATGGAGAGTTTGTGAAGCTTATGCAAGTTGAAGAAAGTGTGGAAAATTTGGGGTTTTGAACAAATGGAAGCACCAACCATGGCATGAAGCTCTTCATATCAATATATACATGGGTTTAGAAACTCCTAGAACCTTGGAGAAGATTCCCTTGCATTCTTTCCCTTGAAATTGGTTTATGTTTCTTTCATTGTAAGCAACCATGGATAACTCTTAAAACATGAACTAAGATCAAAATTCTACTTTAGCCAATGTCTTTAAAATGATCTTTCCATTCAAAATGACCTATAATTTTGCTTCATTTGGCCAAAATATGAAAAATCTCATTTTTAAGGCCATTTTTATTCATTAAATTCAACAATTTTGAAACCTTGTGCTATGAATCTTTCTAATCTCTCATGGTCACTTTTCTAGACTCAAAATGTCATTTGGAACAAGTTTGATGTTGTAAAGTTTTCCATTTGAAGCTTCCTTGTATGAGTTTTGGGGCATAGGTTAAAATGACCTGTAATTCACAAATGACCAAAATACCCTTTGCTTGCCAAGACCATAAGTAGAGTTCCACACATCATATGAAGGCATACCATACCATTCTAGAAAGCTAAGACAATAAGGAACAATTCTTATTTTGACCAGAAATCCATTTGAAATCTCCTTGAGGGGTAAAAATTGCTGGGAAGTCAAGTCACTTTCACAGACAAAATTTCAGATACCTCAGATGACCTGTAACTTGCAAGGACCATAACTTGAGTTCTATAAATCTCCTTGATGTCTTCCACCACTCAAATTAAAGGTCTTGAGATCCTCTACAAGTTTAATGTTGGCCAAGGATCCTTTTGAAGCTTGCATTTTGACTTATCTTGCTTGGAAATTTGACCTAAACTAGGGGATTTTACATAGAAACCCTAATTTAGAAACTCCTCTTCTCCTTGATTTCTCTTGAATTATTCTTAGCATAACAACATATCCTTATTCTTCATGTCAAATGATGAACCCCACATCTCTCCAATAGACCTGAATGTCCTCAAATCAATCAATTGACCTAGGGTTGACCCAGATGAAACCCTAGTTGACTGTCTTCAACTGCAATTCTTGTACTTACATCAATGGCTTGTCTTCTTCTCCAAATGACTTTCTAAGTCCTCCAAGATGTCTAGATACTCCCCATGCTCTCAATTCACAGCCCATAATTCCCTTGTTGATCCTCAGACACCCTCAGTTAGGAGATATACTCAATGCTTGATCCACTGAACTCCCTGCTTTCAAATTCTTTTTTGATGACTTGAATGAGATTGAATTAGGATAATAACCTCTGGATAGGCCTCCAGAGATGATAATAATGATTGGCCCCCTGCTGGATGACTTGCTATGCTTATGCTATGCAGATGGTTAGGCTATGTACATGACTCTATATGCAAATGCTAATGATATTGAAACATAAACCAAGTGAATAAGGTTGAGCAAATTTTAGGGTGCAACACCTACGTATTCCCTCGTGCAATGGGAAAGTCAGAGTCTACGTAGTTCGGCTAACTACGGATGAAGGTGGGAAGGTTGCTCGCTAGGATACGGCATCCTATGCCTACGTACTTTCATACAGCATGAAAGATCAGAGCAAACGTAGTTCGGGCTACGGAAGACACAAGCTTGTCTAACTGTTTTTATTACTTTATGAAAGGGTTTTTCTTGATTAAGAGTCCAAGCGGACAAAAATGACACTTTGATGTTTGTTCTGAATCTTTTACCAAAGAAGTGTTTTTTTAGTTTGTTTGCAATCTCTGACGCACTAGAGACTATGATTTGAGAGTGACTACGTCGCGTGTCACCCAAAGGGTACCATACTAAGCAGCCAGACTACTGGAAAGAAGCTCTCCAGCAACCCTTTCTCGAATAGCTTAAGGCTCGTATCTTACGACATCGATCAACCTTATTACTGTATTTTTGAATTGTTTTAAGATAAGAAGAGAAAGAATCTCTAAAAATCCTAGGGTTGAAAAGGGAATAAAAACTAACCTGATGTTGTCATGCATGGATAAGAACCCTAATGTCTGTCATAATTCCCTCCTGCACAGAGGAAATCAGAGATCCTAGGGGATAAACAGAAAAGAAAGCAAGCAAATACAGTAAAATGCATGCAATGCAGCAATACAAGCGAGGCAAGGGAGTCCCACTCAACCTGGGAAAACAACAGGCAAAGTGAATCAACATTCACTTCAAACCTATAGGGCAAGCTGCACAAGCCAACAAACAATACAGAAAACAAAACCCAAAGCAGGGGAGGCAGCCCAAGCAGCAGCACCAAACTCCTACAGCAAACAGCACAAGCAGCAGCTCTGACAACAGCAGTTGATTAAACAGCAAAAAGTTGACAGCAACAACCTGCATCTTCAGGAATGCTCCTATCCTTAAGCTTCAATAAGTTTTCAATCTTCAACAAGCACCAAGCTTCAACAAGCTTCAAACTTCAACAAGCAACCAGCTTGAACCAGCAAACTTCAACCAGTAAACAGCTTCAACAAGCTCCTAACTTCATCTTCAACAAGCGGCAAAACACTAGCTTCAACAAGCAACCAGCTTCAACAAGCACAAAACCCTAGCTTCAACAAGCTTCAACAAGCAACCTCCAAGGGGAATCACTTAACAAGATCAGGTTGAAATGTTAAGTAACTTGAGGACAACCAAAGGAAGCCACCAAGAACCTAACATTGTAAAGGAACTGTATCCTCAAAGTTCTACTCTTAAAGCATGCCACTCATCCCTCCAAAGGAGAGATGTGACTTCTTTAAGAGGACTTCATGTCATTGGATTGAATAGAGGCAAACAAAGCACTCTATGTTTGAAGAAACAAGCAAAACTAATCTAATGCTCTTCTTAAAACCCTAGTTTCCCTAAGCTCCTGACAAGCACTCCACAAGAGGACAAGTTTTCATCTCCAAGCTCCTTAAAGCTCTCCAAATCACCTTCAAGTTGTCTTCATGGCCACCCAAGCACAAGAGCACCACTACTTAGGTCTAATGGGAACTATTGAGTTAAACTAGTCAAGTTAGTTCATTATAAACACCTAAAAGTTAGTCTTAAAACTAAATCTAATTAAAATACTAAAAATGATTGTAAAATCCTATAAAAAATCCTAAGGGTTCCTAAACCTCTTAATAATATCTCCATACAAAAATCAGGGGGTTAACCATTCATTAGGAACTAAAACTATGCCCTACACCTAAAGGAACTATCCTAAAACCCTAATTCTACACCACATAAAGTTTAATGTTCAAACTAGCCTAAATTTATCTCACAAAAATATGAGAAAATTACTAGGGGTACATGCATATCTAATCTATCTAGTCCAAAAAGAAGCACTCCAAAAATCCACACCAATCATCCATACTAAAATCAGCAAGATCACATATCAACCATATTCAAAATAAAAGCAATTAAACTTCAAAAAATGCAATTAAATTCTAAAATGCATGAATTAATAATATCTCAATCCTATTAAATTCTAGAATCTTTAAGGAGTCATGGGAAAAAAATCTAACCTAAAAAGATTAAGTTTCCTATTTGTTATGAATTTAATCCTAAACTATATGAAAATATGAAATTAAGAGAAAATAGAATGAAAATGAATAAACCTGCGTGGCAAATAGCAATATTATCCAGTTATAAACCAAGCATGGGCCTAAGGGGGGGTGCGCATATCAAATGAGTCACTAAGCCCAAAACGAAATTAAAACAAAATCAAAAAATGAAATGGAAAATGGAAAATGCTTGTGGCAAATAGCAATGTATTCACGTTGTAATTCACCATGGGCCTAAGTGCAGGGTGTGTATAGCAAGAAATGACTAAGGCCCACCCAAATGCGTTTAATGAAACGCAGAGTTTTGTACGAAACTCAAACTCTCTTTAGATACTCAACTTGCAATCCTGGTCGTTGGTTCTTTACTTCAGTCAAAGGTCAAGAATGGATCTAACGGGTTGGGAGTCATCGTCCCCAAATAATTTGAAAATGAGGGGGAAACTCAGACGGTGGCCTGAGCTACAGCGCCACCGTCGTCTCCGGCGAGGGGGTCCTAAAAATGCATCAATCACCACAACTAAGCACCCTATCCCACTCCAAATTACACCCTGAACTCAAATCCACCATCCAAAATTATTGATTCATCCTCCAACTCACAAACCGATTGAAAGTTCAGAAATTCATCCAACTTCAATTGTCACGATTCTTGAAATTAATGACACTAGCAAGAACTACACTCTTCATTGATCAATTCTCACCATCCAAACGCCATTGAAACCTCAAGAACCAAGAGAACTAAGCTCCAACAAAAATTTGCATCACCTCTAAAGTGTCTCTAATCATTCAATTCTTGTGCCTAAATCCTTCTAAGCATCATCATTGATCTATCCTCATATCAAAACCTAAGCAATTCACTACAAATTATGCTGAAAATTGAAAAGTGCATACCTGGTAAAAATGGATGAATAAAGTAGGTTTTCCTTCTAATCAAGCTCCAATTCTTTTCAGAATCACTCAAGGACCACTCCCCAAGCTTCTACAATGATCAATTTGCCTTGAACTTCCCTCTATCTCCAAACCCGATTCTGATATGCAATGAAGAAATTTCAATGGCTTCCTCTCGATTCTCTTCCACTATTGCCCAAAAGATGATCTGAATGCACTATAATGGTTATATATAGTGTGTTAGAACTCTCTAGAAAGTTCTGTAACTGCTCAAATGAGAAATTTAATTTCTCATGCACTTCCAAAATCTCATATGTAACAGTCAGGTTTTGCTTTGCCACAGCTCTTGATTTCACTTGAAATGAGTATCTCATGAGATTTTGGATTGAATGGGAATGGCAGATCCCTTGTTTTTGATCCCATGGTGTGTGATTGAAGTGTTACTTCCACCTTAAGTTACAAAAGGGAAGTGCTTGAAAATGACCTCAAATCTAAAATGTAACAATGTCATCATTCTCAAAATTCCTTTTCTGATCAAAATGACATATAGCACGAGCTTGTTTGACCCTAAATCAAGAAATTCCATTTTTTTGCCTTTTAATGACTTTAATTTCTTCCTTTTTAAGCCATTTCAAGAAACCTTGTGTTCCAAGCCAAACCAAACTCTCATGACCATTTTTTTGCACTCAAAACATCTTTTTTAACATGTTTCATGTTGAACAATTTTCCATTTGAAGCATGCAAGTTGGAGTTATGGACCTATGATCACAAATGACCTATAATCACCAATACCCAAAATACCCCTAGCTTGAAAAGGTCATAACTTGAGTTATACAAATCCTATCAAGGACTTCTAGTACTCTATGGAAAGCTAAGACCAAGATCTACAACTCTCATGTTGGCCAAAAATCCATTTGAAACTTCCTTGAAGGGCAAAAGTTGCTTGGAAGTCAAGTGACTTTCACAGATAAATTGCATAGTCATCTGATGACTTGTAACTTGCAAGGACCATAACTTGAGTTCTATAAATACCCTTGAGGACTTCTAGTACTCAAATTAAAGGTATTGGGATATTCTACAGTTTTCATGTTGGCCAAAGATTCATTTGAAACTTGTATTTTGACTTATGTGGGTTTGAAGTTGGGCACTAAACAGGGGATTTTACACTGAAACCCTAATTTAGCAACTTCCCACATTCTTGATCCTTCTTTGCTTAATCTTGGCACAACACCACACATGTATCAACATACCAATCCATGAACCCCATGACTTCAAAGTAGGCTTTGATGCTCTTCAATTACTCAATTGACCTAGGATTGACCCAGATGAAACCCTAGTTGACTGCACCTCAACTGTGGCTCTTGTACTTGAATCAATGACCTGTCTCAGCTTTAATATGGCCCTCTAGGTATTCCATGAGATACATACACACCTCCAATTAACATTCCATGTTTCACATCCCACTGATGATTCTCAATATTCCTCAAGATAGGAGCAAAACCCACATGTAGGCACTCAAACTTCTCAAGACTTCAAATCATTTCCTGATGGCCTGGATGACTTCTCAATATTGGATAACACCTCTTGCTAGGCTCTTCTCTTGATAGACACCCTTGATCCCTTATTGGAGGCATGCTATGCTATGATATGCAAATGATTGAATTATGTACATGATGTAACTATGCAAATGAAATGCAATGAAACATAAATCAAGCAAGAAAAGGCTGAGCAAATTTTGGGGTGCAACAATATGCTGTAATGCCTTTTGGACTGTTTAATGCGCCGGGAGTGTTTATGGAGTATATGAACCGAATTTTCCATTCTTATTTGGATCAGTTCATTGTTGTGTTTATTGATGACATACTGATTTATTCTAAGTCTGAGGAAGAACATGCAGGACATTTGAGAATTGCTTTGCAGGTGTTGAAAGATAATAAGTTGTTTGCTAAGCTATCAAAGTGTGAGTTCTGGTTAAAGACAGTGAGTTTATTGGGGCATGTAATATATGGTGATGGTATATCGGTGGAACCATCGAAAGTGAGTGCAGTGTTGCAGTGGGAACCTCCGAAGACAGCAACGGAAATTAGAAGCTTTTTGGGTTTGGCAGGATACCCACAAAGGTTTATTGAAGGGTTTTCTAATTTGGCGTTGCCATTAACTCAGTTGACGAGAAAGAATCAAGTTTTCGTGTGGGATGCTGCTTGTGAAGAAAGCTTTGAGGAACTGAAAAAGAAATTGACTACGGCACCGGTGTTAGTGTTGTCGACTCCGAGTGAACCTTTTGTGGTGTACTATGATGCGTCTAAGATGGGATTAGGCGGAGTTCTTATGCAAGATGGTAAGGTGGTAGCGTATGCTTCACGGCAACTGAGGGTACATGAAAGGAATTACCCTACCCATGACCTTGAGTTGGCTGCGGTAGTTTTCGTGTTGAAGATCTGGAGGCACTATTTGTATGGTTCGAGGTTTGAGATGGTCAGTGACCATAAGAGCCTGAAATATCTGTTCGATCAGAAAGAGCTAAATATGAGACAGAGAAGATGGTTGGAATTCTTGAAAGATTATGATTTCAACTTAAGTTATCATCCAGGAAAGGTGAATGTAGTGGCAGATGCCTTAAGCAGGAAAGCAATTCATATGTCGGCTTTAATGGTGAAAGAGATGGAACTAATTGAGCAGTTCAGAGATCTGAGCATGGTTTGTGAGACTACGGCCGATGGTGTGATGTTGGGCAAGTTGCAGGTGAATAATGAATTCTTGGATTTGATTAAGGAAAATCAAAAGCTAGATGTGAAGTTAGTAGATTTGATGCCTGGAGTAGAGAGCGACCCCAGTAGTGATTTTAAGTTGGATAGTACAGGTGTGTTGAGATTCAGAGGCAGGATTTGTGTGCCGAATAATGACGAACTGAAGAAGTCAATTCTGAATGAGGGACATCGTAGTAGTCTGAGTATCCATCCGGGAGCTACGAAGATGTACCATGATTTAAGGAAGTTATTTTGGTGGTCTGGTATGAAAAGAGATATAGCTCAATTTGTTTATGCTTGTTTGACATATCAGAAGTTGAAGGTAGAGCACCAGAGACCTTCTGGATTTATGAAACCATTGGAAGTTCCGGTTTGGAAATGGGATTGTATAAGCATGGATTTTGTTACGGGTTTGCCGAACACGGCGAGAGGATTTGATGCCATTTGGGTAATCATGGATCGACTTACAAAGTCTGCACATTTTGTGTCGATTAATATCAGCTTTCCATTGGTGAAGCTAGCAAAGATTTATATTCGGGTAATGTGAAGCTACATGGTGTTCCGTCGAGTATCGTGTCGAATAGAGATCCGAGGTTTACTTCATAATTTTGGAAGAGTTTACAGGAAGCTTTGGGTACTAAGTTGAAGTTGCGTTCAGCTTACCATCCGCAAACTGATGGTCAGTCAGAGAGGACTATTCAGTCGCTGGAGGATTTTCTAAGAGCTTGCGTGTTGGAAAAGGGTGGTGCGTGGGATACTCATTTACCGTTGATAGAGTTCACGTACAACAACAGTTACCATTCTAGCATTGGAATTGCACCGTTTGAGGCTTTATATGGTAGGAGATATAAAACTCCTCTGTGTTGGTATGAAACAGGTGAGAATGTGGTCTTAGGACCAGAGATTGTGTAGCAGACTACCGAGACCATTCAGATGATTCGTGAGAAAATGAAAGCGTCTCAGAGTAGGCAGAAAAGTTATCATGATAACCGAAGAAAAGAACTGGAATTCAGTGAAAGTGATCACGTGTTTCTAAGAGTTAACCCAGTGACGGGTGTGGGTCGTGCGTTGAAGTCCAAGAAGTTGGATCCAAAGTTTATTGGACCGTATCGGATTTTACAGAGTTGGTGTTGTAGCTTATAGAGTGGTGTTACCGCCAGAGCTTTCGAATTTGCATGACGTGTTTCATGTGTCACAACTTCGAAAGTATGTCTCGGACCCATCTCATGTGATTCTGAGGGGTGAAGTTCAAGTCAGGGAGAATCTAACTGTTGAGACGATGCCGTTGAGGATCGAAGATCGTAAAATGAAACAACTCCAAGGGAAGGAGATAACTTTGGTGAAAGTAGCTTGGGGAGGTGATGCAGGAGGCAGTGTGACCTGGGAATTGGAAAGTAGGATGCGGGAAGCGTATCCGGAATTGCTTCCTTCAGGTAATTTTTGGGGACGAAAATAATTAAAGTGGGAGAGAGTTGTAACACCCATTTTAATTATTTAGTCTTTTGGTTTTATTTTATTTTTGGTGTGTCCTTTGTGGGGGAGTGTGTCTGAGAGCGTGGGTGGGTGTCCTTAATTTATAGGAATTATTTAATAAAATATAGAGTTTAATAATAATATATTATAATTAATAATGATGATAATCTAATTATTATTATTATTGTTATTATTATTATTATTATTATTACTATTATTATTATTTGCATTATTATTATTAGTATTATTATTATTATTGGAATAAATAAAATAAGAAGTTAAAGGGGTATTGGAGAGTTTTCGGAGAGAAGAAAGAGAGAACACGATAAAAATCAGTTTTAGAACAAAGTAAGAGGGAAGAACAAGAGGAATAAGGGAAGAAGGCTAAGGCTAAGATTCTTGAAGGTTCTTCGTCAATTGGAGCATTAATCGAGGTAAGGGGGAGAAACGAGTTAAGATTGGTAAATTGCATGAATAGGGTAGAGAGTGTAAGTTCAGAGTATGCATAAGAGGGGGTGAATTAGGCTTATAGAAATTTTTTAGGATTTTTGGTGTTCTTTAATTTTTCTTTGGTTATGTTCTTGGTGATGGATGCAGTAGAAAGCATAAAGAAAGTGGACACCAAGATTTATAGTGGTTCCCTTCACAACCCGAAGGTACTCCACTCCCCTTTCCACATGAAAGAGAGTTTTCACTATTGTTTTAGAAAGTACAACCTATCACACCATCAACCGGTGAGGCCTACAATCTAACAACAAAACAAACTAGTGTGCAAGAACAGTCCTCTTGCAAAACACTAACCCTTGTGTCCAACAATCCTGGATCACAAGTCACAACAGACTATTCTGTAATTCTTTTTATAATTTTGAAAGTAATAGTAATATAAATACAAAGATTGATCTTCTCCGTTAATTAGAATTCACAACTTAATCTCAATAAAAGTGTTCAAACAAATGGATGTGAAAGGTTATGCAAGTATGAACACTTTTTGAATGTATTTGAAATTATTTTAAAAGTAGTGAATATGATTCAATGATTGTTTTTGAAAATTGTTCGAGGTGTTTGTTAATTTGAAATTATCAGAATTTATATCATCCAAAACACCATTTCAAAAGGGTATAATTGAGTATGAGTTAACACATGGAAAGGTATAACATTCAAATAATTTTTGAACTTGAAAGGAAACAATTTTTCAAAAAACGTTCAGTGTTAATCGGTTAACCATATAGGTTAATCGGTTAACACTGTAACATTGGCCCAAAGAATTTAAAATTTTAGGGCGTTAATCGATTAACCTATATGGTTAATTGGTTAACACTGTAAAAACTTTGAAAAATAATTAATTAAAAAGTGTTATACCAATTCCAAATGATTTTAAAACATGTTAATGCATTATGCAAAAATAGTTTATAGTTTTGAACACTTGTATATCAATTAAATTAGAGAATTTTGATATACCATAGCTTGTGTCCAAGTCTTGAAAGATGATCGAGCAAATGTACATGAAGCTTGAATGTTGATCACTTCCATAATACTTTGATCTTGGTCTTTTGAAAGCTTTTGACTTTTTGCACAGATGAAATGATCTTGAGTCTTGTTGTTGTCGTCATTAAAACCTTGAAACCTTGAGATGAAGCATGCTTCTTCAATCTCCCCCTTTCTAATGATGACAACCAATTGAGTTTTATGCAGTAGTTTGACGATTTTTGGTCCTGGTCTTGTTTCTCCCCTTATGTCCATGAACTCCCCCTTTCTAAAAACAGACAAAAAATCTGCACACATAGACATTAGAAAGCCAAAGCTCTTCTCCCCCTTTGTCATTAGCAAAAAGGAAGGAGCTTTCAAACAAAACTAGAAGATATCGATAATTATGAAAGCAATCAAAAGAACAATCACGTAGGTAAGCAAAACATACTAAAATAGAATTAAACATGCAGCAGAGTGCAACCAAAGTAGTGTATGAGTACAACGCAAATGAAACAAAGTTAAGAACATAAACTTAAAACTTAATGACTAGAAAGCAATAAAAGACAGCAACATCAGCATATTCTCTAAATGTCCTCATCAGCCATATCCTCCTCGTCTTCTTCCTCTTCTTCTTCACCTTCTTCATCAGATACAACAAAGTTGTCGGTGTTGGTGCGGCGAGAGGTAAGCACAAGGTTTAGGAGAGAAGCAATGGCCCGGGAGGTTTCTCTATGTTGAGTCATCATAGTTTGGTAAAGGAATTCATTTGTAATGCCTCCTTCAGGTACGGGATAGGCTTGGTTGGCAGTGGCTCCTTCATCCGAATACTTATAAGTACTGTCAGTATCCTTAAAAATTCCGGTGTTCTTGACAATTGTAATTTCGTTAATCTCATTGGTGGTTGATTTCATCTTGGTGGTTGGTTCACGGTTAAGATCCAAAGTTGTCAGCTCCAAAATTCTTGACACCAGTCTGGCATACGGTAGACGGGTTGAAAGAGATAGTTGTTGTTGAAGGTGATACATGATGGTCAAAATCCAGTTGACACGAATCTTGTTCTTGATGGCAAAAAGAAGTTGCATTTCCAAATTGTTAATTTGGGCATGATTTGAATCCTTGGGAATCAGCACATAACAGATTACATAATGAAGCATCCGATCAGAAACAGTAAGATTCTTTGCATAGCACAACAGACGAGCAGTGTGTTGGTTGGCGATAATCACCTCCTTTGGAAATCTGCAGATCTGATAGTAGAACTTCATCTTGTCATAGTTGGACCACGGCCCTTCCACATGGTTAATTCCTTTTCTCAGAAAGTACCCAGACAATGGTATTTTCAGCATTGAAGCAACATCAGATAGATTTTCTTCCACAATGCAGTCTCTAACAATTGTTTTCATAACATGCTCATCATTTGCATTCATAAACACAGACAGCTTATGCAAAAAGGATTTGACAAGATCCGGATAGCAATTTCCAGAATCCGACACAAATTTATCGATCCTCTGATATTTGAGCAAAGCAGGAAAATCAAAAGATGATGCTGGAAAAGCCTTAAGATTCACATACTTTACCAGGAGGATGTGACGAACTCGGACTTTGAAATCCATTCTGCGCTTCTTGGTTGTTTCCATAGGGATATCTTCTTCATCAGATGCAGAATGGTGTTCTAGTAGCTTTCCCTTGCCGCGGTTTGATGTTGAAGCCATGGATGAGTTTGATGGGACTGAAGTTGTGGGTTCTGAGGAAGTTAGGGTTTGAGAAGATGGGGATGGTTATGAGGAGTTATCCAACTTAGAGAGTGGGAGAGAGATAGTGGGTTTTAAACTTAGGGTTTGTAGAGGGAAGTTCTAAATACTCTTTAAGAGGGAATAGGATTCCAAGAATATGGATTTTGGACACTTAGAAGAATATTGACCACATAAAAATGCATTTAACACATATAATGTTTTAAAAATTCTAATAAATTTGCGTTTCTGATTTTTAGAAAATTGAACAGTGTTAATCGATTAACCATATAGGTTAATCGGTTAACACATTAAAAAATTGAGTCAGTATTGAAAATTTAACAGTATTAATCGGTTAACCATATAGGTTAATCGATTAACACACGCGAATTTTTGAAAAATGCTTTAAAACAGAATGCATACACATGAAAATACAACACAAATAATGCATACACATATTAGAGAAAAGGTCAGATGTCACCTTCATCAAGAATCCCAAGTTCTCGCCGAATTTCGTAGAACGGTTCTTTCGCCAAAGGTTTGGTAAAGATGTCGGCGAGTTGATTGTGCGTGTCGACGAAAGTAACATCTACATCTTCATTCAATACATGATCACGAAGGAAGTGATGCCGGATATCTATATGTTTTGTTCTTGAATGCATGACCGGGTTCTTTGTAATGTTGATGGCACTTGTATTATCACATCGAAGAGGAATGCAACCGAGGTTTACACCGTAATCAAGGAGTTGTTGCTTGAGCCACAGAATTTGTGCACAGCAACTTCCTGCTACAATATATTCCGCTTCAACTGTACTGAGTGCCACACACGCTTGCTTCTTGCAGGCCCATGACACTAATGCATTCCCGAGAATGTGACACGTACCACTTGTGCTTTTGCTATCGGTCTTACATCCTGCATAGTCAGCGTCAGAATAACCAACTAAAGAACAAGTACTACCTTTAGGATACCATAATCCGACGTTCATTGTCCCTTTGAGATACTTTATGATTCTCTTTACGGTTGTGAGATGCGATTCCTTCGGAATTGCTTGAAAGCGTGCACACAAACAAACGCTAAACATAATGTCAGGACGGCTTGCCGTCAAATATAGTAATGAACCGATCATACCTCGATATTTTTTTATATCAACTGGAGTACCGGATTCATATTGATCAACGTACGTTCCGAATCCCATAGGAGTGGACATCACCTTGCAACTATCCATATCGAATTTCTTCAACAATTCCTTGCAATACTTGGATTGGTTAAGGAAGATGCCATCCATTGTTTGCTTGATTTGTAGTCCAAGAAAATAATTCAATTTTCCCATCATGGACATCTCGAATTCTCCTTGCATCATAAGTGAAAATTCTTCGCAAAGCTCTTTGTTTGTTGATCCGAAGATGATGTCGTCAATATAGACTTGAACTAATAAAGTGTTTCCTTTGATCTTCTTTATGAACAATGTCTTGTCAACCTTTCCTTTTGTAAATCCCTTCTCACATAAGAAATTGCTAAGGCGGTCATACCATGCTCTTGGTGCTTGTTTTAGTCCGTAGAGTGCCTTTTTCAGTTTGTAAACATGCGAGGGATTCTTGAAGTCTTCCAAACCCGGAGGTTGTTTGACGTAGACTTCCTCATTGATGTAGCCATTCAGGAAGGCGCTTTTGACATCCATCTGGAACAATTGAAAATTCATAGAACAAGCGTAAGCAAGTAGTAATCTGATTGCTTCTAACCTTGCTACCGGAGCGAACGTTTCATCAAAATCAATTCCTTCCTCCTGGTTGTAGCCTTGTGCGACCAATCTTGCTTTGTTACGAACTATGATCCCATTCTCGTCAAGTTTGTTCTTGAACACCCATCTTGTTCCTATGATGTGCTTATGGTCTGGTCTTGGTACAAGACTCCAAACTTGATTCCTTTAGAATTGGTTGAGTTCTTCTTGCATTGCTACAATCCATTGGTCATCGCCTAAGGCTTCATCAATCTTGGTTGGTTCAATTTGAGACACAAAAGCCATGTTGAGACAAGCATCCTTTAGATTAAGTCGAGTTGCAACGCCTTGGCTAATATCACCAATAACTTTATCTATCGGGTGATCTCTATGTGTTCTCCATTCCTTTGAAAGATCTTGATGTTCTTCAATGATTTGAGTGACATCTTCTTGTGGTATTTCTTGATTCTTTGAAGTCTCTTCTTGTTGTTGTGAAGAACCTACTATATCATCATCATCATCCATAATAATATTATCCTCTTTCGAGGGGTTATTCTCATCAAACGAAACATGAATGGATTCTTCAATAGTAAGAGTTCTCTTATTAAAAATTCTAAATACTCTACTATAAAGAGAATAACCAAGAAATATACCTTCGTCGGATTTCTCATCAAACTTACCGAGATTATCCTTATTGTTGTTGAGAACAAAGCATTTGCATCAGAATATGTGGAAGAATGCTATATTTGGTTTTCTACCCTTGAACAACTCATACGAAGTCTTTTTTAGAAGTGGTCGAATATTGACACGGTTGCTTACGAAGCATGCTGTCCTAACTGCATCTGCCCAAAAATATTTAGGAAGATTTGCGTCGCTGAGCATTGTCCTTGCAAGCTCCACCAGTGATCTATTTTTCCGTTCTACGACACCGTTTTGTTGAGGTGTTCTTGGTGCTGAAAAATTATGAAAAATTCCATGCTCTTCGCAAAAATCTTCAAAGTCTAAATTTTGGAATTCTCCACCGTGATCGCTTCTTATAGAGGCTATGATGAGTGATTTCTCATTCTGAATTTGCTTTGCATACTTCTTGAATGCTTTGAAAGCATCATTTTTCTGCACTAAAAACAATGTCCATGTGTATCGAGAGAAATCATCAACAATAACTAAAGCATAAAAATTACCTCCGAAGCTTTTTGTTCTTGATGGACCAAAAAGATCCATATGCAACAATTGAAGTGGCCTTGATGTAGAAATCACTTGCTTGGATTTGAAAGTTGTCTTGGTCTGTTTTCCCTTTTGACATGCATCGCATAATTTATCCTTGATGAATTTTATTTTTGGGAGTCCAACAACTAGATCATGCTTTATCAATTTGTTTAGATACTCCATGTGAATGTGAGAAAATCTTTTATGCTAAAGCCAGGCCTCGTTGTTGTTTGCCATAAGACACTTTACCTTCAAGGAAGAGCCATCAAAAGAAATCATAAAAATGTTATTATACCTTTTACCTTTTAGCAAAATGTCATGAGTGACTTCGTGTTCTATCAAGCATTCCTCCTTTGTGAAGTTGATTCGGAACCCTTTGTCACACAATTGACTTATGCTAAGTAGGTTGTGTTTAAGGCCTTCCATATAAAGAACGTCTTCGATGGTTGTACATGGAGGTACACCAACGGTTCCAACTCCAAGAATTTTTCCTTTATTATTATCACCGTAAGCGACGTATCCCTTGGCCTTTAATGATAGACTTGAAAATTTGTTTATGTCTCCCGTCATATGCTTCGAGCAACCGCTATCAAGATACCATTGATTAGACGTTGTCTTGAAGCATACCTACAACACAAATTTAAGTAGTGTTAGGTACCCAAATTGCTTTGGGTCCTTGATAGTTAGTACCTTTTTCAACCCACACATAATGCCCTTTAGCAACACCAATATTGCGCACATAGCAAGCATTAGGTGTATGGCCTTTAGTTCCACAATAAGAACACGTAGGTTGAAAGTGACTTCTATCTAGGGACATAATTCTTTTTCTTCTCAACTTTTATCTTGTTATGATTTTGATGCTGATTTTTAGAAATGCTTCTCTTTTCTTTAGCAACTTGTCCACTTTCTCTTACAAAAATGGTCTCATTGGTACTTGGTTTTGAAAATTTAGAATATCCTAATCCACTTTTATCATTAGGATATCTTTGATGTTTAAGAATTTCTTCCAAGCCAATTTGACCTTTTTCGTATCTTTCTAAAACTCTTTTAAGTTGCACAATTTGAAAAGATAGAGATTCACAATTCTTACATACAAGACTTTGTTTTTCATTTATTAATTTATGTTTTTCATTTTCAATATTTTTCATAAAAACAGAATTTTGTTCTTCTAAAAATGAAATTCTTTTCTTTTGTGCTGAGATGCTTTTATACAAAGTCTTGCATTCTTTTAGAAGTTCATCTATAACTTCTTGTGCATCATTATCATAAATAGAAAAATTGCTACTAACCTCATTTTCTTCATCGGAGTGGTGTGAAGCCATTAAAGCCATATTTGCACATTCATCGCTTTCCGACTCCGATGATGAACTTATCTCGTTATCATCCCATGCAACATAAGCCTTTTTGTTCTTGAAATCCTTTTTGCCTTTGAATTTCCTTTATTTGTGAGTTTCGGGCAATCCGGCTTTATGTGACCTTGTTTCCCACATTCGTAACATGTAACTTCTTAATTTGATGTGGATACTTCCTTTTTCCTGAAATGTCTATTCTTTTTAGAAAAAGAGGAATTTTTATTATTATTAAAAAACTTACCAAGCTTCTTTACTAGAAGCATGAAATTTTCGTCTTCGGAAGATTCGTCATTTTTGTCATCCTTTGTGTCAATCTTCAAGGCAATTCCTTTGGACTTCTTGTCTTGACTTTCATGCTTCTCAAGCCTTCCAAGTTCCAGTTCATGCTCTTGAAGTTTGCCAAATAAGGAAACGGATGTCATCGTTGAAAGACTCTTCTTTTCTGAAATAGCGGTCACCTTCGGTTGTCATTCTCTTGTTAAGGATCTTAGGACTTTCAAGTTGAGATCATCATTGGTGAAGGTCTTCCCGAGAGCAATCAAATGATTTGTTAGATGAACGAATCTCTTTTGTAAGGCAACAATGGATTCACCAGGCTGCATACGGAACATTTCATATTCTTGACTTAAAGTATTAAGTCTTGATCTTTTTACTTTGGTTGTCCCTTCATGCGTTTCTACCAAGGTGTCCCAAATCTCCTTTGCTGATTTACACTGTGATATACGGAAAAATTTGTCCATACTGAGAGCGCTTTGAAGTATGTTGGTTGCTTTCTTCTCATTTAAAATTCTCTTCTTGTCATCTTCATCATATGAGGATTTTATCTTTGGAGTTCCAACACCATTTACCACACTTGTAGGAACATGTGGACCAGTTTCTACGGTTTCCCATATACCGTCTCCTTGAGCCTCAAGATGTGCCTTCATACGGATTTTCCAAAAATCGAAATATTCTCCAGAAAAGAGTGGTGGCTTGTTACTACTTCCACCATCTTTGAAAACCGAGTTGGTACTTGCGGAAGCCATACTGAATCGTTAGGAACAGGTTACCTTAACTTGCTCTGATTCCAATTGTAAGTTCAGAGTATGCCTAAGAGGGGGTGAATTAGGCTTATAGAAAATTTTTAGGATTTTTGGTGTTCTTTAATTTTTCTTTGGTTATGTTCTTGGTGATGGATGCAGTAGAAAGCATAAAGAAAGTGGACACCAAGATTTATAGTGGTTCCCTTCACAATCCGAAGGTACTCCACTCCCCTTTCCACATGAAAGAGAGTTTTCACTATTGTTTTAGAAAGTACAACCTATCACACCATCAACCGGTGAGGCCTACAATCTAACAACAAAACAAACTAGTGTGCAAGAACAATCCTCTTGCAAAACACTAACCCTTGTGTCCAACAATCCTGGATCACAAGTCACAACAGACTATTCTGTAATTCTTTTTATAATTTTGAAAGTAATAGTAATATCAATACAAAGATTGATCTTCTCCGTTAATCAGAATTCACAACTTAATCTCAATACAAGTGTTCAAACAAATGGGTGTGAAAGGTTATGCAAGTATGAACACTTTTTGAATGTATTTGAAATTATTTTAAAAATAGTGAATATGATTCAATGATTGTTTTTGAAAATTGTTGGAGGTGTTTGTTAATTTGAAATTATCAGAATTTATATCATCCAAAACACCATTTCAAAAGGGTATAATTGAGTATGAGTTAACACATGGAAAGGTATAACATTCAAATAATTTTTGAACTTGAAAGGAAACAATTTTTCAAAAAACGTTCAGTGTTAATCGGTTAACCATATAGGTTAACCGGTTAACACTGTAACGTTGGCCCAAAGAATTTAAAATTTTAGGGCGTTAATCGATTAACCTATATGGTTAATCGGTTAACACTATAAAAACATTGAAAAATAATTAATTAAAAAGTGTTATACCAATTCCAAATGATTTTAAAACATGTTAATGCATTATGCAAAAATAGTTTATAGTTTTGAACACTTGTATATCAATTAAATTAGAGAATTTTGATATACCATAGCTTGTGTCCAAGTCTTGAAAGATGATCGAGCAAATGTACATGAAGCTTGAATGTTGATCACTTCCATAATACTTTGATCTTGGTCTTTTGAAAGCTTTTGACTTTTTGCACAGATGAAATGATCTTGAGTCTTGTTGTTGTCGTCATCAAAACCTTGAAACCTTGAGATGAAGCATGCTTCTTCAGAGGGGATTCCTTAACCTCGTAGGAATTTGGTGAATATGAATGATATATTGAAATGTTGATGATTGTTGTTGTGGTTGTGATGAATTGGATGTGCATTGATGTTTTTATGAGCATGGCTACCATTGATAACTTTGGGTACGTGTTGTTGGGAGATTAGTGAAGTTCTGAGTAACTTCTGTAGTTCTGATGATGAACATAGGTGTGGGTTCTGGAGTTAAAATTGATAGAAAATGATAGAGTGGTTGTCGCTTACGCGAAAATAAGGTGCCGGCACAACAGAAGAGTCGCCACCTTTCGTTATTTATCCCTCAGAGCAGGAAAGGAAACGATCGGAAAAACCTAACGAAGAAGGGTAAGACAAGGTCGTCGCAACCATTGTCTGGGTTCGGGAGTCGGTTACGCGAGGGGAAGGTATTAGCACCCCTCACGTCCGTCGTACTCGACGGGATCCACGCTTGTTGTGGTTACTTGGACGGGTTGGTTTTATCTATCTATCTATCAAGGCTGGCTTAAAAAGAAAAGAAAATGACTCGGCAAAGCGTCGCACTTTATGCCTACGTATTCTCATCAGAGAATGAGAAATCAGAGTCAACGTAGTTCGACCTACGACGGGTTATGGGGAAGGTAGCTCGCCAATACATCAGTATTGTGCCTACGTACTCTCAACAGGTATGAGAGATCAGAGCTTACGTAGTTCGGGATACTACGCTTTATTTCTTGTCTTTTACGAAAGAAGTGTTTTTTAGTGTGTTTGCAATTTCGATCGCACTAGAGACTATGACCTGAGAGTGAATGCGTCGCATGTCACCCAAAGGGTACCATACTAAACATCCAGACTGTGGAAAATAAACTCTCCCACAATCCTTTCTCAGATAGCTTAAGGCTCGTAACGTACGAAAGAAATCATTCATGATTACTGTATCTTAAACTGTTTTGAGATGAGAAGAGAACAGGCCCAACTAGGAGGGAGACTATCAAGTCCTACTATTGTCATGCCAAGGATTCATCCTATGGTTGAGGTTTGAACAGGGAACTCCTAGAAGTTATCATGCATAGGTTTCAACCTAAAGTTCTATCATCAATTCCTTATCAAAGGAAATGAGAGTCCTAAGGGATCATGTCAATGATACACCAAAACAGACGAAGCATCAGCTTAAACAGTAAAATGCATGCAATGCAAGTGAGGGAGGAAATGTGTGTGGGGCTTCAGCTTCCACAAGCTCATCTCAACCTCAAGCTAGAATGAATAACAGCAATCATATAGAAATAAAACATGCTATCAAGCAAGATACAGTAAACTGCAATCATACAGAAGAAATAAAGGCATGCTATCAGGCAAAACAAACCACATGGGCAAGGGAGCAGGGCTCTACCAAATACCCGCAAGCAAAGCCACACAGTAACAGTACAAGCAGAGGGAGCAACTCAACCTCTAGTGCAATCATGCTCCTAGATTCTACCTAGTCTAGATATGGACTTATTCTAATGCATCAAGCAAGTCAAACAAAACATATCAATACAGCAAAGAAAAATATAAGAAAGCAGATCAACTCCTTTCTCAATTCCAAGCTTCAGCTCTTCCAACAGCAACTCAGTCTTCAGACTTCCATCACTCTTGACAAATATCAATTTGCTTTTCCAGGTTTCAACCCTTTAACATAAGTTTCAACTTATCTTCTTCTTCAAGCTACAGCTCCTTAGAGTAATCTTTGATCACTTAGAAGTATCAACTTCATCCTTCAATCTTTAAGCATCAGCTTCTCATTCAGTCTTTACTGGATCTTCAAGTATCAACTTGTCTCTTGTTGCTCTTCAAGCTTCAGCTGGAATGGAAATGCTCAAGGAATCATCCTCTTCCACACTCTTCAATGAAGTCTTCATCTTCAAACTCAAGCTCAACATCTCTCAAGATACTCAAACC
The DNA here is from genome assembly GCA_963859935.3 of Lathyrus sativus. Taxonomy (NCBI): domain Eukaryota; kingdom Viridiplantae; phylum Streptophyta; class Magnoliopsida; order Fabales; family Fabaceae; genus Lathyrus; species Lathyrus sativus. The sequence continues at coordinate 138,169,358 of OZ012736.1, read as the reverse complement.
AGAGGAAATCACTTAACTGGATAAGCTAGGGTGTTAAACTGCTTATTGACCACCAAAGGTGACCTATAAGGTTTTAACATCAAAAGAATGGTTCCCTCAAAATTTATACTTCCTAGGTACCATCACTTATCCCTCCAAAGGAGAGAGGTGTGTACCATGGAAGGACTTTGAATCATAGGGAGGAATGGAGGTGAAAGATACCATCCATGTTTAAGAAAGGAATCAACTAAGTCTAAACTCTTCCTAATCCCTAACCCTAAAACAACAACAAAACAAACAAGATCAAGCTCTCAAGCTCCTCACTCAATCTCCAAGTCTTCTACTATGCTCCTCAATGCTCCTCAAAGCAAAACCAAGCTCTCCAAGCCCACAAAGCAAAGCAAACAAAAATACAAGCCCACAAGGACAACACAAACAATCTTCAACTACAAAAATCATCTAAAAATAGTATACCACTATATTAAAACCTAATATAATTTCTAGGGAATCCTACATACCTACCCTTGATACCCTTATATGCCCCAATGTCTAACTTGACCTAGAAACCCAAAATTCTAGTGTTATTGTGGACCTATGTTAAGGATTAACCTAATTCTACACAATCTAAAGTCATCTAAGCAAAACTAACCTAAATATCATCACAAAATTATGGAATAAATCCAGAGGGGAGCTAAAGTCCTAATCTAACTATCCTAAAAAGAATGGCCTAAAAATTCAAAGGGAACTATCTTAACAAAATTCTACAAATTCATGTATCAACATAAAAGAATTAAAAAGCTACTAAAAGAGAAAATACACAAAAAATATTAAAACTGCATGAAATGCAAATACTTTGATTTTATAATTTTCTAGACATTATCATGAAATGGGAGAAAAAATCCCCATGCAAAAATCATTAATTTTCTATTTATTATGATTTTTCAAAGATTAATGAAAAATGGGGAAAAAGAAATTAAAATATGAAATGTTTGGTGTGAATAGCAAGTATTTTCAGTTTAAAATGCAGATGGGCTCAAAATGGGGGTGCAATTAGTGAGGCGCGCTAGGCCTAATTATCATCATAAATTAAATCAAAAAATCATAAGGAAAAAGGAAAAGCATCGGTGTGAAAAGTAATGAAAATCGGTACAAAATAGACATGGGCCATGATCTGGGGTGTGATTAGCAATCCAGCCCAAATCCCTTTTAATGAAACGATGCGTTTCATGCTCTTCAGATTTTCCCTCTTCAAGCAAGATTGAATCTCAGCCGTGGGATCCAAGTCTTAGTCAATGGGTCTTGCTTCATCCAATGGCCACGCATTCGTCTTCTTCCTCCAGCTAGGGTTCAGATGGAGAAGCCATGGAAACTCAGAGCTTCAAGCTCATCTTCCCCAAACTCGTGCCACCTCAAATCTCCATGGAAAATTGAAATTCAAAACCCTATCCTGTCCAGAATTTCATGCTGAATCTAACCATGGTCTTAAAATCAATTGAAACATCCTAAATCTCTAAACCCGATCCAAGATCAAAGATATGCTCAAACATCAACTTTAACAATTCTTGCAATTAACTACCTCAAATTAATCACCAACTTACACTGATTGATTCTTGATATCTAATTCATTCTATAGCTCACCATATCTTGAGTTCTTGGTCCAAACAAAAATGGTGCCATCCACTGAAACCTCACCAATTGATCCCAAACTCTTCAGAATCCATCTCCTATTGGTCTCTAACCGTTCTAACCTAACATTTCTTGCTAATTATGCCTAAATCATGGTGTAGAAGAAAAGTTACTAACCTGTTGAATCTTGATTAACAGATGGTGTAAACCTTCACTGCAAGCCTTCAAACTCTTCAGAATCGATCCTTGAATGATGATCTTGCTACTGTTTGCAAAAGTTTTGATGGAGAATGCTTGAATCTCAGAATTCGATGGTGACTTGCAATCTTGAAAATCCAAATGCCAACTCTTCAAATCTCCATGGTTTTGCTCTCAAATTGGTCTGCACAGCTTCAATATGATCAATGGAATGTGTTTAGATTGAAAGAATGGAGGGAATTGAATCAGAATGTGGATTTTACTTTCAACTTGCAATGGAAGCAAGTGAAATGGCTAACTCTCTCTTCTCTCAAATCTTACACCAACCTTGCATCTGAGCAAGTTCTATACATTATATAGAGTGGTTTAGAATCATCTAGAACCATCTGGAACCATCCAATGAGAAATTGGAATTCTCATGTCATGAGTTTATGAATTCACTTCTTCTCACATATCATCTCATGACATAGCTCTTGCAGCAACTTGCCTTGGCTTGAAATTCTCCCTAAATGAGATATAGGATGTGTTAAGATACTTAGCAAGCTCATACATTGCCTTTCCTTATGTTTTGCATTTGAACCTTAAGATGCAAGCAACCAATTTCCAAAGCAGCCCCATGATCTAGGCCTCAATTCAAAAAAGTGGCTGAACCATTGTTTTTAGAATGTCTTTTAGAGTCAAAATGACCTATTATATGCCATGGTTTGGATGTGTAACTTGGAATTTCCAATTTCCAATTTCAACTTATTTAACTTATGCCTCCATTTTAGGTCATTTTTATCACTTTTTGCTATAAGCCTTTTCAACATCTCATGACCTCCCTACTAGCCTTAAAAAATCATTTTAAGAAAGTTTTATGTTGAATATTTTTCCATTTGAAGCTTGGAAATAGGAGATATGGCCTTATGCTTGAAATGACCTATAATATCCAAATGACCAAAATGCCCTTGACTTGTCAAAGCCATAAGTTGAGTTCTACAAATACTATCAAGGACTTCTAGTACTCTCTAGAAATCTAAGAAGATTAGGAACAACATTCATGTTTACCAAAAGTTCATAGGAATCATCCTACTTGGGCAAAAGTTGGATGCAAGTTGGGTGACTTTCAAGGACCCAGATTCACATACCTCAGATGACCTGTAACTTGTCAAAGTCATAACTTGAGCTCTACAAATCCTATAAAGGACTTCTAGTACTCAAATTAAAGCTAAGAACAAGCTCTACAACATTCATGTTGGGGGTAAGATGAGATGACAATCACATCTTGAGCTAAACTTCCTTGAAGATAGGGATCAAACTAGGGGATTTTACACTGTCAAGCCTTAGAAACCCTAGCTTAAAACTTCTCAAACTCTTCAATCATGATGAGTTGGTCTAGGAATCATCCTTATAGCATCTCAATGCATCAATCTATGATCACATGGCTCTTGGATTAGGTCTCAACCCTCTCCAAATCATCAGTTGACCTAGGGTTGACCCAGTCAAACCCCAATTATACCACTCATGGCTGAGTCTTCTGAATTCTTGTGCAATGACCTCTCTAGGCTTCATGATGGCTTTCAAGACATCTCATAAGCTCTCTCAAAGCTTCAAGTCCATCCTCATAGCCTCAGAATCATCTGAGGGGCTCCCACAACTCTCAAGTTATGAGGCACACAACCTTGGTTTCAACCAATCTCTCTGAGGATCTCTTAACTTCTCTGACAAGGATATCAACCCTTAATCATCTGAATAGCCTTCTTGGCTAGCTTCAAAGTCTCATACAGCTCTTGATGGGTAATCATACCTATTGATCTACTGCATACATATCAATGAGATGCATATGATAATGCTAGTGAACACAAGCTAGGTAAATAAATGTTGGTCAAATTTTGGGGTGCAACAGCTGCCCCTATTCAAACGGCTTGAACCTGACTGGGTGAGGCGAACGGCTCTCAGCCAATCAAGGTGCGAGACGGTTGAATACCGATAAACCCGGAAATTTGCCAACTGCACAAGTACACGGTACTCTGATGGGAACAAATCTTTGAAAACTGAAATAATAGCTGCACGGCAACTAGCTGGAGAATTGGTCACACGGCAACCAGTAATACATGATCGATCATGCCATCAGGCATTCAAAGAAAACTGTCGTGCATTGTCGCTACGCGAAAAATGACACAGAGTCGCCACCGGATTTTATTTATCCTACGGGGGGAAAGGGAAATAGCGATAAAACCTTTGGGAAAAGAGCGTGGTCATCGCAACCAAGTCTTAGGGTTCGGGAGTCGGTTATGCGAGGGGAAGGTATTAGCACCCCCTCGCATCCATCGTACTCGATGGGAACCTCCTAGGTTATTTCGCGTGAATGGGTGTTTTATTCTAAAAGTTTGCTTGTTTAAGGAAAAGAGGGATTGGTTTATTTATTTTAATGCTCGCCAAGGATTGTGGCCCTTGTGCCTACGTATCCTCACTTAAAAGAAGTGAAGAATCAGAGCTCCGTAGTTCGGAGGCTTTATGAAATTGTTGTTTGTTGGTTGATTTTATACCTTGAAAAAGGTTTTTTTGGATTGACGCCCTAAGGCAAAAATAGTTTGATGAGTTGATGTTGTTTTTAGTTTTTTTTGAAGAAAATGTGTTCTTGACTAGGATTATACAAAAGACTTTGGATAGAGATGAATGTCTCGAATAACCAAGTCGAGCGCCTTGTATTCGAAACATTCGGAATGAGTGTAGGAGGGTTCCATTCTCATTCCTTCTCCACCACTTTAAAGTTCATGGTGCATAATTCCAATCATATATTTTATTGTGTTTTTTTTTGTATTTTCATGCGAAAAGAGAAACATTTGACGTTGGATCAAGATTTATTGCTTGTAAAGATATTTGAAGTGATGTGATTTAGGTCGATGGCGGTGCACAAGGCATCCGACTTACATGGTCAAAAATGGCTCGATAAAATCGAGAGTTTACTTTTAAAAATAGTTTTTGGAAACAAAGGTCAACAAGGGCCATAACAATATTCACATACAAACATCATACAAACATAAGCCACACGGCTCAAAAAAAATCGAGACACACAAAAAAAAATTTTTAAGGTAAAAACGGTAAAAAAATATGGAGGAAACAGTGGTGTGACACGGGTGAAAAAAGTTGAAACAGTGATGCAACACGGCCGGCCGTGTTGTGTGATACGGCCCGTGTTGCAAGGCCTGGGGAAAAAAACTTCATACAGTAGCGTGACACGGTCGGCCGTGTCGTGTGACACGGCCCGTGTTGCTGGTCCAGGTCGAAATCTCACATTTTTTTTTATGTTTTCGTTTCGTTTTTGTGGTTCCTTGAGGATGGTTTCTTAGTCCCTTAGGGGATCTTACATGATATACAGTTCAACAACACATAAAAGAGTGAATGAAATGAATATAAAAGCAAAGAATAAAAGGAGAAAGATTTGAAGAAATGGATACCAAGAGCTTTCTATCCTTCTTGCAAGTACTCCAATGACCTTTATTGGATGTGCTCTCCCCTCTTCACTCTATGTTGTGAAGGTTTGGTTTCTCAATGATCCTCTTGTGTCTCTATCTCACTCTCTTTTTTTCTGTTTTTTGAGGGTTTCTTGCTAACTATTTTCTGGTTTTTTGCTCTTACTCTTTGCTCTCTATGTGTAGTCTCTACTATGCTTGCTTCTTGTGTTGTGTCCTGTTTTAATAGTAAGGAATACTATGTTTTCTATGCTTGCTTGCAGCCCATTTTCCACCTTTTCTGTCAACTTTTTCTGCTGTCCTAAAGCCACACACTTTGCACACCTTTTCATCACCAACTTTCCATTCTTGGCAATGCCTTTTTCTTCCTTTTGTGCAGCCCCACTTTTTCCTTCTATTTCTAGTATGACTTGCTGCATTTTTCTGTTGTAGCATACTATACTACTATCCCTCTTTTTGCCCATTAGTCTCTTGGATGGTATTGCTTTGTATCTTGCCATGTAGCCAATTGTTACCACTCTTTGACAACATTTGCAAACTGATATTTAGGAAGTAAATATATCATTTGCATGCTATTTCCTTGACTTTGTGACATAAAAAATGATCTTGTAACATAGTACATGTTGTCTTCTTGATTTTGTGACATGTAGTAATTCTTCAACTCTTGCATGGGGCTGTTTTGCCTATGATTGAACATGCATAATCTTGGCCCATAAACATTCCAATGTTGATTTAATTCTTGCATATTTCTTGGATGTTTGTGAGCATAATGTAGCACATGAAAAAAAATGGTGTAGTATGAAGAGTACCATATCATAGATTTGATTAAAGACTTGAATGAAGATTTAGAAATAGATTAATTTCTAAACATTATCTAGAGTTGGAATTTTTGTAACAAATGACATGATTGTAATGTCACAAAATTCCTCTTAGTATTATTTTTATCTCCATTCATGAATCTTGAATTTTGGATGATGGATTCCCTCATGTGCTTAAAAATGAAATCTTGAATTATGCATTGATGATCTTGATTCATGCCTTAATAATTTGCACTCCACTTATGCCATAAAAATAAACATGTATGAAGGAGCTTTGGATTTGGCCTAGCATTCATGTCTATTAATATTTATCTTGAATATCCTTGTATTTTGTCAAGTAACTTCCCCTTGCCAAAATTTTCATGAGTAGACTTTTTCCTTAGATCAAACCTTAGGTGATGAACCTTTTTTCATGTAGTCCGAAAATAGACAAGTTACAACCAAACGGCCTAGTTCGTACCTTGTGAACCCGCATGCTCGATACACAATAGAATGATGTATGATATGCCGAATGTAGGGTATAAAAGGCTAACGGTGAAAATGAGGGTGTGACAGGCATCAGCCGGACTTCATCAGGTCAACAATCAGGTTGATCATGCCATCAGGCATTCAAAGAAAACTGTCGGGCATCAGCCGGACTTCATCAGCAATTCGGGAATGGAATTCTTGGTCAATCATGAACCAATTGGGAATATCCAAACCTCTGCCATCAGGCACTCCGCATCAGCTGAGAGAACTGCTTCATTAACACGGTCGGACTTCAATCATGAAGTCTTTAGGGGAAGTTTCAACTTCGCCATTCGGAAACCTGCTGGGGATGACGCATCTCCGTTGGGGATTCTGGAGAACTATCAAGTAACTCCGCTTCGGGGGTCCAGAAATCATTCTGGATGAATCAACTCTGCTGAGGACTTCAAGAATCATCTTGGACAAATAACTCCGCCGGGGATTTCAAGAATCATCTTGAACCGATAACCATGTTGGAGCTTTCAGGAATCATCCTGAGCAACACTCTGCCGGGGACTCTGAGTATCAACTCGAGCAACCATTCTGGCGACTGCACTGGGGATCTTAAGAATCATCTTAAGCAAACGACCCTGCTGGGGAATTCAAGAATCATCTTGAACCGAAGACTTTGCTGGGGCCTCAAGAATCATCTTAAGCAAGCGGCTTCGTTGGGGAGAATGTCAGGAATCATCCTGAGCAATCAATTCTGCGGCGGAACACCTGCAAAACAAGAATGGTAACAACCTAAATCATGTTTATTATGCATATGCTTCGGCAATGGCGCAATGCTCCACACGGTGGAAATGCTATGCGTTTATGACAAATGCTATGCAGTTATGCACAATGATGCAATCCCGTCAGCAAAATAAATGCCGAGGGGGAATCCTCCTATCAAGGAGAAAGAACTACTCAGATAGAGGAATCATCCTGCTGAGGAGCACAAGGTCACGCCAATCTCAATTGGATTCCGCAGGGGACACAACTTTTGTTGACTGCCGCAGGGGGACGAAGCTCTACGAGAACTTGGACCTGCTGAGGGAAAGCGATATCAATCGCGGGAATAGACTGCACGGCCTTCACGGCTACTTCCCTGGGAATAACGACTCCGGTGGGGAAATGCAGCATCAGCTATTCAACACTCCACTGGGGAAAACCAATCATGGTCCGAGCAGCTTCCAAGGATTCGGCTCTCTTGGGAATTTGCAAACTCGACTGAGGAAGGAGAAATCATTCTGCTTGCTGGAGAGAGTACGACTCTGTGGGGAATCTCGATTCCGCTGGGGCAGAAGGAATCATCCGGCTTCGGGGGAGAGTACGACTCTGGTGGGGAATCTCAATTCCGCTGGAGACTTCAGTCTTGCACCATCAGTTGCTGCACACTTCAGTGAACGAATAGTTTCCTACGAGACCTGCACTTGTGACCCGGTGCTGGGGGATGAACACGCGCTTCGGCACCTGACTCAGCTGAGGAGATGACGTTCCTTCAGGACGCATCTGGTTGGGGAGAGAATCTTCTCAGCCCGGGGAGACATATCAATGCTCACTATCTCGTGTTCAGACTCTGTGGGGAGAGGCTGCTGAACTTTGCTGGAGAAGGAGGAATCATCCTGCTTCAGGGATGCGCACGGCGCACTGTCTGGAATCTGCTACACCTGTAACAACACAAACAAACAGACAAGATACCCTTCTCAAAGGGACCTATCAAGGTTATTATCTCGTGACAATGTTCAAGTAATTCATTGTTTCAACAATCAGTGGCCTAGGCCAGTAAGTTTATGTATGCGCATTTGATCAAAAACATCGGCGTTCTTTTCGCAAACAAAACAGATAAATGCTAAACAGGCAAACAGAATTGCTGAATAGTATGCATTTTATTGATAACGAACCCCTGAATGGGTAAAAATGTTTTACAACAGATGCAAGCTCCTGGAATGAGGAAGCCGCGCAAAAATAAAACATAAATATACATCAGTATACAAATGTCGGCAACGAGGCGTAGACGAACACCATGAGTTGATCCCTCTATGACCCACTCGACTTTGATACTTCTCCGACGCTTCAGCTTCAGAAGAGATTGATTCAGATAAACGGCCCACAGGTCTTCCAAACCCCTAAACAAAGAAAGTCCACATGCGGAACACAGTCATTTGCTTTTTCAAATCCCTAACTTTTGCGTGAACCGCCCTTTGCGGGTTTTCAGTTCACTGGGATACCCTTTTTTGCCAAAGTCGCCCATCCGGGTTTTCGACTTTGCGAGTGTACATTTTTTCGATTTATGTCCCTAATTTTTGCCCGAACCTTTTTCATTTTTTATGGTTCGCCGGGATGCCCCATTTTTGCCTGGACTCTCTTTTTACTGTCCAGCGGGTCGCTTTCAAGCAAAGTATTTTTTAACTGCGTCCGCGTTCACCGGGGATACAAAATCTTCACCATCCATCGTGGATAACAACAAAGCTCCTCCCGAGAAGACCTTGCTGACGACGTACTGACCTTCGTAATTCGGAGTCCACTTGCCCCGGTGATCGGAGTGTGGAGGAAGAATCTTCTTCAGGACGAGATCACCCGTCTGAAAGCTTTTAGGACGCACCTTCTTATCATAAGCTTTCTTCGTTCGGCTTTAATACAGACGACCAAACGCAATCGACGCTAACCTCTTCTCGTCCATCAGGCTGAGTTGGTTTAGTCGGTTTGTAATCCATTCTGCCTCGTCGAGTTTCACATCAACCAAAACTCGCAAAGAAGGGATCTCCACTTCTAACGGTAGGACTGCTTCCATACCGTACACCAAGGAGAAAGGAGTTGCCCCGGTCGACGTACGTACCGTCGTACGATAACCGTGCAGTGCAAATGGCAGCATCTCGTGCCAATCTTTGTAGGTCACAACCATCTTCTGAACAATCTTCTTTATGTTCTTATTGGCCGCTTCAACGGCGCCATTCATCTTCGGTCGGTAAGGAGATGAGTTGTGGTGTTCAATCTTGAAACTCTGGCACAGCTCCTTCATCATCTTGTTATTCAGATTCAAACCATTATCAGTAATGATCCGCTCGGGAATTCCGTAACGACAAATGATGTCCCTCTTTATGAATTTAGCCACTACCTGCTTGGTCACATTAGCATATGAGGCTGCCTCCACCCACTTGGTGAAGTAGTCGATAGCTACTAGAATGAAGCGATGACCGTTAGATGCAGTGGGCTCGATCTTGCCTATCATGTCGATGCCCCACATGGAGAACGGCCACGGGGAGGACATGACATTTAACGGGCACGGCGGCACATGAACTTTATCAGAATAAATCTGGCATTTATGACACCTCCTCGCGAATTTAAAGCAATCCGATTCCATCATCAGCCAGTAATATCCTGCTCTCAGGATCTTTCTCGTCATAGCATGTCCGCCGGCGTGCGTACCACATGTGCCTTCATGGACTTCTTCCATGAGCATACTCGCCTCTTTCTCATCTACACATCTGAGTAGCACGAGATCGTGGTTTCTTTTATACAACACTCCATCAGGATTGAGATAAAAATTTCCAGACATCCTCCTCAGAGTCTTCTTATCTTGGGTTGACGCACCCGCAGGATACTCCTTAGTCATAAGGAAAGTCTGGATGTTATGGAACCATGGCTTGCCGTCGGTGGCTTCCTCGATCGCAAAGACGATTGCAGGTCTATCAAGACGAGATAGTACAATTCTTGGAGCCTCATTCCAAAAATTGACTTTATACATTGAAGCCAACGTGGCTAAGGCATCAGCCATCTAGTTTTCTGCTCTGGCTACATGATGGAGTTCCACTCAATCAAAGAACGGAAGCAGCCTTCTGGCATAGTTCATGTATGGCACCAAATTCGATTGAAGAGTATCACACTCCCCTTTAATCTGGTTGATCACAAGCGCCGAGTCACCATATACGTCTAGGTTCTTGATTCTCAAATCAATTGCCTCTTCTAGACCCATAATGCATGCTTCGTACTCCGCCTCATTATTGGTGACCGGAAACGTCAGTCTCGCAGTGAACGGGATGTGGGATCCATGGGGAGTCGTGATGATCGCCCCGATACCACTTCCGTAAGAATTAACCGCCCCATCGAATATCAATTTCCACTGGGATTTCCGGTCTGGCCCCTTGTCGGGCAACGGCTCATCGCAATCCTTTGCTTTGAGAAACATGATATCCTCATCAGGGAATTCAAATTTCATCGGCTGGTAATCCTCGATCGGCTGTTCGGCAAGGTAATCAGACAATACGCTTCCCTTGATAGCCTTCTGGGAAACGTACTGAATATCATATTCTGTCAACACCATTTGCCATCTGGCAATCCTGCCCGAAAGAGCCTGCTTCTCGAAGACGTACTTGATTGAATCCATCTTCGAGATTAGCATGGTGGTGTGATTGAGCATGTACTGTCGTAAACGTTTGGCAGCCCAGGCTAGTGCACAACACGTTTTCTCCAGCATCGAGTAGCGAGATTCACAGTCTGTGAACATTTTACTCAGGTAGTAAATGGCATGCTCCTTTCTGCCCGTCTCGTCGTGCTGACCGAGAACACACCCCATACTATTCTCAAGAACTGTCAAGTACATGATTAGTGGCCGTCCAGCCACTGAGGGTATCAAGATTGGAGGTTCCTGAAGATACTGCTTTATCTTGTCGAATGCCTTCTGGCAATCCTCGTTCCAGGTAATCGCCTGATCTTTCTTTAAAAGCTTGAACATCGGTTCACACGTGGCCGTGAGCTGAGAGATAAACCTTGCAATGTAGTTTATTCTGCCCAAGAAACCACAAACTTCTTTTTCTGTTTTTGGCACTGGCATTTCTTGTATGGCTTTTATCTTCGCAGGATCAACCTCGATGCCTCTTTCGCTCACGATAAACCCCAGTAGCTTTCCGGACCGTACTCCGAAAGTACACTTGTTAGGATTCAGCCTCAACCTGAACTTCCTAAGCCTCTCAAAAAGCTTCAGCAAATTGACCAGATGTCCCTCCTCCGTTTGGGACTTTGCAATCATGTCATCAACATAGACTTCAATCTCATGATGAATCATGTCATGAAACAAAGTAACCATTGTTCGGTGGTAAGTGGCCCCTGCGTTCTTCAGACCGAAAGGCATTACCTTATAGCAAAATGTTCCTCATGGGGTGATGAACGTCGTTTTCTCCATGTCCTCCGGCGCCATCTTGATCTGATTGTAACCGGAGAAGTCATCCATGAACGAAAACACGGAGAACTGGGCTGTGTTGTCGACCAACACATCGATATGAGGCAACGGGAAATCGTCTTTAGGGCTCGCCCTATTCAAATCCTGATAATCGACGCACATGCGTACCTTACCGTCCTTCTTCGGTACAGGCACTATGTTGGCGACCCACGGAGGGTAAGTAGTGACCGCTAAGAAGCTAGCATCAAGCTGTTTCTGCACTTCTTCTTTGATCTTAACGGTCATATCTGGTCTCGTCCTCCTAAGCTTCTGCTTAACGGGAGGGCAATCTTCTCGCAGCGGTAAGTGGTGGACCACGATATCCGTGTCAAGTCCGGGCATATCTTCGTATGACCAAGCAAAGACATCACTATACTCTCTTAGCATCTCGACCAATCTCTGCTTGACATCACTCTGCAGCGCAGCCCCTATCCTGACATTTCTGACGAGCTCTTCAGAACCCAGATTCACGATCTCAATCTCCTCCTCATGAGGAAGAATAACTTTCTCCTCTTGTTTCAACAAGCGGGCCAATTCTTCAGGAAGGTCTTCGTCTTCATCAATCTCTTCTTCGGCTTGATAGATCGGGCAATCGAAGTCGGAGTGGGCCGTAGAAGGTCCAGAGTCGATGTCATATGTTATGTGGATCCTGCAACAACAAGGGTTAAGTTTTAAAACAAGGATGTGCAGGTTAGCACAAACCCCATTGCCATCTTATTGTTTTTCAAAACAAGTATAAAACAGGAATAACAGAGATCACAATATTTGAATATGAAGAAAACGCCTTCGATTTATTAACAAAATGCATGTACATAATCCAACAAGGCCCTGACAATAAAACCACTATGCCCCGGGTAGGACATAGGGTTGTACAATGATTGGAAAAAAGTAAATCATTACTCTTCGCTTGTCATCGGGATGATATCCTTGACGGACCAATTGTTGAGGCCCTCGCCTGGCTTGCTTGGCTGGATCCAAGAGTCGAGGTCACAGTCGCTATCCCCGCTGTCTTCAGACACCGCGTTGATGCTTTCGAAAATTACTCCGCCACTGGTAAATTGGATCGGCCCTTTACCTCGAGACGCACTGCTAGACGAAGAAGAAGCTTCAGCTCCAGGAGAATATCCCAACCCAAACTTATCTTGCTTGTTAGGTATCTCCAAAATTCGCCCCCAACCTGGGGTAGATCCGGCTTGGACAACGGCCCGAGCTTCCTTGAACGAGGAGAGAGCCATCTCTTGCTTTTCAGTGCTTACAGGAGCTACGTCCTTCACTTTGACAGCTTCGAACGCTTGGCATAGAGTTTCACGGATTTCGCCATCCATTTCCACATACTTGAAGGATGACAAATGGCTCACCATTATGTCTTCCTCGCCGCAAACGGTTACGATGCTTCCTCCGACAGCATATTTGAGCTTTTGGTGCAACGTAGAGGTCACGGCACCAGCAACATGGATCCACGGCCGGCCCAAGAGACAACTGTAGGCAGGCATGATGTCCATAATATAAAAGACCGCGTTGAACGTTTCCAGACCGACTTGGATCGGAAGGGTCACCTCCCCGAAAACGTGGCGTTTAGTCCCGTCGAATGCCTTCACAACCAGATCACTGGGTGTGCAGATCACTCCACGAGTATCCAACTTCATTAACGCCTTCTTCGGAAGAACATTAAGTGACGAACCCGTGTCCACCAACACGTGCGACATAATCGTGCCCCTACACTCTATCGAGATGTGCAGGGCGCTATTGTGATTCCTCCCCTTCGGCGTCAGCTCTAGGTCAGTGAAACCTAGCCCATTTCCAGCATTTACATGGGCTACGATCTCTTCTAGCTGATTTACCGATATTTCTTGCAGTACATATGCGGCGTTCAACACCTTCAGTAGCGCATTGCGGTGTGCTTCAGAACACAGCAATAAGTTCAGGATGGAAATCTTTGAGGGCGTCTGATGGAGATGATCTACAATCTTGTAGTCACTCTTTTTGATCAACCGCATAAACTCCTCGGCATCTTTAACAAGCAAGTCTCTTTCTACCCCACACGGGGCCTCTTCAACGACTTTACTTTTCCCTTTATCGGCCGCATCAGCTCTGACTGCTTTATCCGCCACGGCCTCTGGTGGTGCAAATACTCTCCCGCTGCGAGTGATACCACTGACTCCCGCAAGGTTCTCCATAATCGACCCATACGGTTCCAGCTCCAACCTCTGTCCGTTGCAGTAGACTTCAGCCCCATAATGCCACGGAACGGTGTTAGTGCTCTTGAAGGGTATTGGCCCAGCTTTGGTGATAGTAATTGTGGGTGGTCTGGGCGCAGAAATAGTTATTGGCCGGCGAGGGATGGTGATTGTGGCGACTTCATCGGCCTGCTTCAGCACTACCTCTCCTGATCCACTTTCAGCCCTCCGGCTAAACTGCAGAATCCCTTCAGTCATCAGGCTTTGAATTCCTTCTACCAACTGCTCACATCCATCAGAACGTGTGGCACAGTCCATACATAGCTCTCCGCAACCTGGAAAGAACCCTCTTTTCAACAACTTAGCTTTAACGAAGCTAAGCGGCGTCTTCAGATCTTTGACGTCAGTCAACAAATCTGCACTCTCTTCTTCGATAATGGCGTTCACTCCGTCTCCCCTATGATTCGGCATAGGATTCTTCGTGACATTAGGCACATTATCGGAGAAGTTAATGATCTTGGCATCCACCATGTCCTGCACCTTATGCTTGAAGGCTTTGCAGTTCTCGATTGTGTGGCTCGCTTCTCCTTCTCGCCTTTTACCGGCATAAGGTTTCTTTCCGCCTCCTCCAGCAGAGGATGACTTACCTTGAATTTTCCCGATCTTCATCCCATTCTCGACGTGCTCGCCCATGATAATGAGATCTGAGAATTTCCCAAACATACCGCTGAGTAACTTTTCATAGTAAACCCCTGGGAGGGTGGCTACAAACATCTGCACGAGCTCTCGTTCAACCATCGGCGGCTGGACCCTGGCTGCCAACTCATGCCACCGCTGGGCGTATTCCTTAAACCCTTCATTGTTCCTCTGCGACAGGTTTTGAGCTGGACTCGATTCGGGACCAAGTCGCTATTGTATTGGTAATGGTGTACAAATGCTTCAGCAAGATCTTTCCACGTGCGCACACTAGTGGGCTCCAGACCCATGTACCACTCGAGGGATGGCCCAGAAAGGCTGTCTTGAAAGAAGTGCATCAACAACTTATCGTCTTCGAAATGAGCAGACATCTTCCTGTAGTACGATCTCAGGTGGACGCGAGGGCAAGTGGTGCCCTTATATTTTTCAAAGTCAGGTACCTTGAACTTAGGAGGCACCTTGAAATCAGCAATCAATCCCAGCTTGGACATATCAACGCCCAAAGTATTCTGATTCTCGATGTCTCTCATCTTATCTTCCAGTGCCTTGAATCTAAGCCGCGCTTCAGCATTCAGCTCCCCTTCAGCACCTCTCTGAGAGAACACATCATCCTGACGATCCTCTAGCCATGGCTGAGGCACAAATAGATTCCCGACGCCTGCATTGCCGTTGCCCGGCCCGATATTGACATTAGCTCCCAGACTCCCATTACTGACGCCCGTCGTATTGAGTCCAATGTTGGCCATCACATTGCCATTAGCACTTCCGTTACCTCCGGTCACGGGGACACCATTCTGCGGAGTTTCAACTGGTGGAGGAGTAGGCACGGTCCCACCGTAGAGCACGCCGTTGCTATCAACCCTGGAAATCAAAGGCTGAACCAAAGTTCTGAGCTGATCCTGGCCATTGGCGACCTCTTGCATGAGCTCCATGAAGCGATCCATCCTTTCGCGGAGTTCCTGAACATCAGTTTGCACTTGCTCCATGACTCTGGTCTGATTGGCTCTAGTCGGGTAGCGGTGAATAGGTCTCTGATCAATCCTGGAACCACCGGAGACAACCTGGGACAACCTGTAAAAACCTGTGACAACCTGTTAAACATAGAAGGGTTAGGAAAAATATCAACTCGTCATGCAAATGCTTCATGCAGATGCATGCGTGTGTCTGTGAGTTAGGGAGATCTCCCCCGATCCTAGTGCCTGAGTGCCAGTGCTGATAATAAGAAGAAGTCCGAGTCCAATCATGGAAACAACAATCTCATATATAAAGAAAGCCTATCAAGGCAGTACATAGCATCAGCGAGTACAAGATGAATCAACAGCATGACCTCAGCCAACAAGCCTGGTGATGGTCAGCATACAACAATGATCAAAACAAAAGGAATACAAATAGTCAAGTACGACCACGGACGCGATACTCTTCTAACAACTCCTTCGTTTCTGGATGATCTGGCAGAGTGAGTAACCCCTCGACGAGTAACTCCCTTTGCACAATGGTATACTGAAGACCTTCGACCAAACCTTCCCATGATCCTTCGCCGAAGCAGTCTTCTAACTTCCGCTTCTTGGACTCAAACGTCAGCTTGCGCTCCTTCAGATTAGCGAGAGCTTTATTGAGCTGGCCTTCGGCGGCGTATCTGCGAGCGGTTTCTTCATCAAACCTCTTCTCACTGTCCTTCACCTGGGCTTCCAGCTTGGAGATCTGTAGCATCAGCTTAGCCTCCCGCTCTTTTCTGGTGGCCAGGGAAGCCTTCCAGTGCTGGTTGAACTTGGATATTCTTCGATATGCCTCGTCCAAGTGCTGCTTCTTTGTAGCCAGTACGTCGTTGACAGCTTTGAAGTCTTGACCCCTGCGCTCACGCTCGGCTATATGCTTAGTCAAGTCTGTCCCCAGCCGGTTCACCAGCTCTGTCTGCCTTTTGAAAGAATGAACGACTTCGTTCCTCTCACTTCGGAGCTGAGCCAATTCCTTCTCCAGTTCCTCATTTGCCCGCTTCAATTCATCTCGCTCATCCAACACCTGATTATGCTGCTGAAGGGGCACAGTAGTAAGCTCTTCAATCATTGGAGGGCTTTCTGGCTTGGCATGAGGAAACGGCATCCCTATAGCATTTACTCTGGCTCTGATCCAAGTCAAATACGAAGGGTAGGCTTGATTGTTGCTTTTTCCCAGCAATGGCTTTCCACGCTTACTGATACCATTCCATGCGCGCTGAAGCTTGGACAACAGATCCCCCTCTAGAAGACCAGTGAGGTACAGAGATTCCTGTATCTCTTCCTCCTTCGGCGGAGCTCTCAAAGCATACGCGAACTGTCGGACCAGCAACGATGGATTGTAGTTTATACAGCCCTTCCTGCCTATCAAGGGCACATTTGGAAACCCGCTGCAACTGAAGATCACCTCAGTACCCAACCTATCTCTGTCGAACCAGTCAATATCCTCTGCAGATAAACTCATCAGACGCTCGGGCCACTCAGCTGTGGCTGCAGACGAGACAAAAGGACCCCTCTTGGGCAAATGACTATCAAGCCATTTATACAGCAAGGGTACGCAGCACGAGACATTCTTCCCCCTCCTGTTCTCTTTTTTGTAGTGGGTAGAATGGTAGACATCTCCTATCAAGGTAGGGACTGGATTCCCTGAAGCAAAGATGTGAAACGCATCAAAGTCTACAAAATCGGGCATGTTGGGGAACAGAATGATGCCATATATGCACAGAGCAAAGATGGCGTTGAATGCGACCCAACATCCGTCCTTGGCGCACTGCTGAGCCTTACCCACTAGAAACTGCAAGGAGAACCCGGGAACCTTATTCCAACTAGTCAACACCAACTCGGAGGCATCCAGATGAAGTGAAGGAGCTAAACCAGCCAGATCAGGCTCAGCATCCATATGAACAAAAGGCATCTGCCTCTTGATAGGCACACCTAGCAAATCAGCATACTCTTCCAGCGTGGGTGCGAGAACAAAATCCTGGAAAGTGAAACATCTCAACGGAGGGTCGTAGAACTGCAGCAGAGCGTGTAACCCATTCAACTCGAACGCAGAAGGTTTATGAACCAAACTGAGCAACCTGCCGTAAGACTTTCTGAACTCATCCCTTACAGAATCATCTGCTAAAGCTATCAAACCATTCATCTTAACCACATCGGGGGCAGGGAACTTGTAAGCCATGGTCTTCCTCAGAGAGCCCATAACAATACAATAGGAGGCAAGAAATCCGGGATCGGGGAAAACGGTACCTGTAACACAGACACACGTTAATGAAATGCAAATGAGTATGCAAACTAATGCAAAATGCAATCATGCAATAGGAGATCAAGGCAACTGATGTGGAGATTCTGTATCAACAGAACCATAATCTTGCTCTATCAGGAACAACCACTGCATCTGATAAGAAGAAAACCCTGGTATCGGACCACAAATCTGCTCTGTCAAGAACAACCATCTGATAGGGCCATATACATAGGATCATAATTCTGCTCTGTCAAGAACAAATGTCTGATAATAAGGACCTCTGATGTAGGACCCCGAAATCTGCTCTGTCAAGAACAAACATACATCTGCTGATGAGATCTTCAGACCCCAATCAAAAATCTGCTCTATCAGGAACAAACATACATCTGCTGATGAGATCTTCAGACCCCAATCAAAAATCTGCTCTATCAAGAACAAACATACATCTGCTGATGAGATCCTCTGATCAAAACTTTCTTTATCAAGAACAAATACACATCTGATGATAAGATCCTCAGATCCCAACAAAACTGATTCGCTGTCAAGAAAACCAGGTAGTCTGAAGGTCAAGGTTTCCTGCAATAAACCCAACCCTGCTCACAGGTATGGACCTAAACTGACTCAAGTTTGGCATCCTATGCGTTCATCAGTGTCACAGACATTCAAGAGGGGTGATACGATACCCAGAAGGTGTGGCATCACCAGCTCATGAAGCGGTCTCACTCGGCTGAATCACAAATGATCGGTCCTCAGAGTCGACAATCCACCAAGCCAGCAATCGTCTCAACCCAAAGGGTTGAAAGAGAAGCCAACCGGGAGAAACTCGTCTGAGCGTGGATTTCATGAGACACTAATGCCTGCAAAGCAAGCACGCGCCCACTAATTTCCATAACTAATTCTATGGTACACTCAAGCCTGGGTCTGGCTTCTCACTCATCAGAATGCCCCTTCCCACAACAGCACAGATAATCATATCATACTGAAAATAAAATGCGGGAAATAAAGTGCGAGAAGTAACATGCGATAAATAAACGCAACCCAACAAGTAACCATACAAGCGCTAGGATTGACTCTCGCAGGGGAACCGGAGAACCAGAGATTCTAGGTTCGGTCCCCAGCAGAGTCGCCAACTGTCGCTTACGCGAAAATAAGGTGCCGGCACAACAGAAGAGTCGCCACCTTTCGTTATTTATCCCTCAGAGCGGGAAAGGAAACGATCGGAAAAACCTAACGAAGAAGGGTAAGACAAGGTCGTCGCAACCATTGTCTGGGTTCGGGAGTCGGTTACGCGAGGGGAAGGTATTAGCACCCCTCACATCCGTCGTACTCGACGGGATCCACGCTTGTTGTGTTTACTTGGACGGGTTGGTTTTATCTATCTACCTATCAAGGCTGGCTTAAAAAGAAAAGAAAATGACTCGACAAAGCGTCGCACTTTATACCTACGTATTCTCATCAGAGAATGAGAAATCAGAGTCAACGTAGTTCGACCTACGACGGGTTATGGGGAAGGTAGCTCGCCAATACATCAGTATTGTGCCTACGTACTCTCAACAGGTATGAGAGATCAGAGCTTACGTAGTTCGGGATACTACGCTTTATTTCCTGTCTTTTACGAAAGAAGTGTTTTTTAGTGTGTTTGCAATTTCGATCGCACTAGAGACTATGACCTGAGAGTGAATGCGTCGCATGTCACCCAAAGGGTACCATACTAAACATCCAGACTGTGGAAAAGAAACTCTCCCACAATCCTTTCTCAGATAGCTTAAGGCTCGTAACGTACGAAAGAAATCATTCATGATTACTGTATCTTAAACTGTTTTGAGATGAGAAGAGAACAGGCCCAACTAGGAGGGAGACTATCAAGTCCTACTGTTGTCATGCCAAGGATTCATCCTATGGTTGAGGTTTGAACAGGGAACTCCTAGAAGTTATCATGCATAGGTTTCAACCTAAAGTTCTATCATCAATTCCTTATCAAAGGAAATGAGAGTCCTAAGGGATCATGTCAATGATACACCAAAACAGACGAAGCATCAGCTTAAACAGTAAAATGCATGCAATGCAAGTGAGGGAGGAAATGTGTGTGGGGCTTCAGCCTCCACAAGCTCATCTCAACCTCAAGCCAGAATGAATAACAGCAATCATACAGAAATAAAACATGCTATCAAGCAAGATACAGTAAACTGCAATCATACAGAAGAAATAAAGGCATGCTATCAGGCAAAACAAACCACATGGGCAAGGGAGCAGGGCTCTACCGAATACCCGCAAGCAAAGCCACACAGTAACAGTACAAGCAGAGGGAGCAACTCAACCTCTAGTGCAATCATGCTCCTAGATTCTACCTAGTCTATATATGGACTTATTCTAATGCATCAAGCAAGTCAAACAAAACATATCAATACAGCAAAGAAAAATATAAGAAAGCAGATCAACTCCTTTCTCAATTCCAAGCTTCATCTCTTCCAACAGCAACTCAGTCTTCAGACTTCCATCACTCTTGACAAATATCAATTTGCTTTTCCAGGTTTCAACCCTTTAACATAAGTTTCAACTTATCTTCTTCTTCAAGCTTCAGCTCCTTAGAGTAATCTTTGATCACTTAGAAGTATCAACTTCATCCTTCAATCTTTAAGCATCAGCTTCTCATTCAGTCTTTACTGGATCTTCAAGTATCAACTTGTCTCTTGTTGCTCTTCAAGCTTCGGCTGGAATGGCAATGCTCAAGGAATCATCCTCTTCCACACTCTTCAATGAAGTCTTCATCTTCAAACTCAAGCTCAACATCTCTCAAGATACTCAAACCAGAGGAAATCACTTAACTGGATAAGCTAGGGTTTTAAACTGCTTATTGACCACCAAAGGTGACCTATAAGGTTTTAACATCAAAAGAATGGTTCCCTCAAAAGTTCTACTTCCTAGGTACCATCACTTATCCCTCCAAAGGAGAGAGGTGTGTACCATGGAAGGACTTTGAATCATAGGGAGGAATGGAGGTGAAAGATACCATCCATGTTTAAGAAAGGAATCAACTAAGTCTAAACTCTTCATAATCCCTAACCCTAAAACAACAACAAAACAAACAAGATCAAGCTCTCAAGCTCCTCACTCAATCTCCAAGTCTTCTACTATGCTCCTCAATTCTCCTCAAAGCAAAACCAAGCTCTCCAAGCCCACAAAGCAAAGCAAACAAAAATACAAGCCCACAAGGACAACACAAACAATCATCAACTACAAAAATCATCTAAAAATAGTATACCACTATATTAAAACCTAATATAATTTATAGGGGATCCTACATACCTACCCTTGATACCCTTATATGCCCCAATGTCTAATTTGACCTAGAAACCCAAAATTCTAGTGTTATTGTGGACCTATGTTAAAGATTAACCTAATTCTACACAACCTAAAGTCATCTAAGCAAAACTAACCTAAAATTCATCACAAAATTATGGAATAAATCCAGAGGGTAGTTAAAGTCCTAATCTAACTATCCTAAAAATAATGGCCTAAAAATTCAAAGGGAACTAGCTTAACAAAATTCTACAAATTCATGTATCAACATAAAAGAATTAAAAAGCTACTAAAAGAGAAAATACACAAAAAATATTAAAAATGCATGAAATGCAAATATTTTGATTTTATAATTTTCTAGACATTATAATGAAATGGGAGAAAAAATCCCCATGCAAAAATCATTAATTTTCTATTTATTATGATTTTTCAAAGATTAATGAAAAATGGGGAAAAAGAAATTAAAATATGAAATGTTTGGTGTGAATAGCAAGTATTTTCAGTTTAAAATGCAGATGGGCTCAAAATGGGGGTGCAATTAGTGAGGCGCGCTAGGCCCAATTATCATCATAAATTAAATCAAAAAATCATAAGGAAAAAGGAAAAGCAATGGTGTGAAAAGTAATGAAAATCAGTACAAAATAGACATGGGCCATGATCTGGGGTGTGATTAGCAATCCAGCCCAAATCCCTTTTAATGAAACGATGCGTTTCATGCTCTTCAGATTTTCCCTCTTCAAGCAAGATTGAATCTCAACCGTGGGATCCAAGTCTTAGTCAATGGGTCTTGCTTCATCCAATGGCCATACATTCGTCTTCTTCCTCCAGCTAGGGTTCAGATGGAGAAGCCATGGAAACTCAGAGCTTCAAGCTCATCTTCCCCAAACTCGTGCCACCTCAAATCTCCATGGAAAATTGAAATTCAAAACCCTATCCTGTCCAGAATTTCATGCTGAATCTAACCATGGTCTTAAAATCAATTGAAACATCCTAAATCTCCAAACCCGATCCAAGATCAAAGATATGCTCAAACATCAACTTCAACCATTCTTGCAATTAACTACCTCAAATTAATCACCAACTCACACTGATTGATTCTTGATATCTAATTCATGCTATAGCTCACCATATCTTGAGTTCTTGGTCCAAACAAAAATGGTGCCATCCACTGAAACCTCACCAATTGATCCCAAACTCTTCAGAATCCATCTCCTATTGGTCTCTAACCGTTCTAACCTAACATTTCTTGCTAATTATGCCTAAATCATGGTATAGAAGAAAAGTTACTAACCTGTTGAATCTTGATTAACAGATGGTGTAAACCTTCACTGCAAGCCTTCAAACTCTTCAGAATCGATCCTTGAATGATGATCTTGCTACTGTTTGCAAAAGTTTTGATGGAGAATGCTTGAATCTCAGAATTCTATGGTGACTTGCAATCTTGAAAATCCAAATGCCAACTCTTCAAATCTCCATGGTTTTGCTCTCAAATTGGTCTGCACAGCTTCAATATGATCAATGGAATGTGTTTAGATTGAAAGAATGGAGGGAATTGAATCAGAATGTGGATTTTGCTTTCAACTTGCAATGGAAGCAAGTGAAATGGCTAACTCTCTCTTCTCTCAAATCTTACACCAACCTTGCATCTGAGCAAGTTCTATACATTATATAGAGTGGTTTAGAATCATCTAGAACCATCTGGAACCATCCAATGAGAAATTGGAATTCTCATGTCATGAGTTTATGAATTCACTTCTTCTCACATATCATCTCATGACATAGCTCTTGCAGCAACTTGCCTTGGCTTGAAATTCTCCCTAAATGAGATATAGGATATGTTAAGATACTTAGCAAGCTCATACATTGCCTTTCCTTATGTTTTGCATTTGAACCTTAAGATGCAAGCAACCAATTTCCAAAGCAGCCCCATGATCTAGGCCTCAATTCAAAAAAGTGGCTGAACCATTGTTTTTATAATGTCTTTTAGAGTCAAAATGACCTATTATATGCCATGGTTTGGATGTGTAACTTGGAATTTCCAATTTCCAATTTCAACTTATTTAACTTATGCCTCCATTTTAGGTCATTCTTATCACTTTTTGCTATAAGCCTTTTCAACATCTCATGACCTCCCTAATAGCCTTAAAACATAATTTTAAGAAAGTTTGATGTTGAAGATTTTTCCATTTGAAGCTTGGAAATAGGAGATATGGCCTTATGCTTGAAATGACCTATAATATCCAAATAACCAAAATGCCCTTGACTTGTCAAAGCCATAAGTTGAGTTCTACAAATCCTATCAAGGACTTATAGTACTCTCTAGAAAGCTAATAAGATGAGGAACAACATTCATGTTGACCAAAAGTTCATAGGAATCATACTACTTGGGCAAAAGTTGGATGCAAGTTGGGTGACTTTCAAGGACCCAGATTCACATACCTCAGATGACCTGTAACTTGTCAAAGTCATAACTTGAGCTCTACAAATCCTATCAAGGACTTCTAGTACTAAAATTAAAGCTAAGAACAAGCTCTAAAACATTCATGTTGGGGGTAAGATGATATGACAATCACATCTTGAGCTAAACTTCCTTGAAGATAGGGATCAAACTAGGGGATTTTACACTGTCAAGCCTTAGAAACCCTAGGTTAAAACTTCTCAAACTCTTCAATCATGATGAGTTGGTCTAGGAATCATCCTTATAGCATCTAAATGCATCAATACATTATCACATGGCTCTTGGATTAGGTCTCAACCCTCTCCAAATCATCAGTTGACCTAGGGTTGACCCAGTCAAACCCCAATTATACCACTCATGGCTGAGTCTTCTGAATTCTTGTGCAATGACCTCTCTAGGCTTCATAATGGCTTTCAAGACATCTCATAAGCTCTCTCAAAGCTTCAAGTCCATCCTCATAGCCTCAGAATCATCTGAGGGGCTCCCACAACTCTCAAGTTATGAGGCACACAACCTTGGTTTCAACCAATCTCTCTGAGGATCTCTTAACTTCTCTGACAAGGATATCAACCCTTAATCATCTGAATAGCCTTCTTGGCTAGCTTCAAAGTCTCATACAGCTCATGATGGGTAATCATACCTCTTGATCTACTACATACATATCAATGAGATGCAGATGATAATGCTAGTGAACACAAGCTAGGTAAATAAATATTGGTCAAATTTTGGGGTGTAACAGTAGTGTTTATTGGTTGTAGTATTGATAGGACTGAAGATAGAAGTAGAGTGATAGGCTTGAATTTGAGCAAGATAAAAGTTCATGGCTATGATGGTTTTGAGAGATCGCATAACTCGTTAAGCGAGTGGCTAGCGAGCGAGCGAGCGAGTGATTCGCTAGGTAGTTCGCTAAGCGAGCTAGTAGTGAGTGTTCGCTAGGACTTCGCTAGGAGATATGGTTAGCGAACGCTTCCAGTAGCCGCTGTCTTCCTTCGCTAGGGAGTTCGCTAGGCGAGCAGCAAGCGAGCGTTCGCCAGGGCTTCGCTAAGCGAATGAGCCAGCGAAAGTGACAGAATGTGTGTTATGTTGTATTGCATTGTGATTCATTTTGTAGGATTCCTTGGGCTGGGATAGGTACAAATGTGGTGTTTAGTGGTGAAGAGTATATACATGGTGTTAATAGGTGGAATTATGTAGTATTGAATTTAGTCAAAATAATTAAATTGAGGTGTGAGATGTCTAAGAGGTATGGTGAGGTGATCAGGGGGATCGTGTGACTTTAATTAAAGTAATTAATTGATGAACAATATGTATGTATGATGTATGGTGATGTGATCAGGGGATCGTGTGCAACTTGTGTGCTTGAGTTCATTTGTTGTGCATTTGGTGTTATGCATATCATGGTGTTTGGTGGGACGAATCATTGCTCAAGAGGAGTGTATGTGATTCGTCCTTACTCCATAGCGGAGAATGGTGGGGATAGATCATGGCTAAGGACAGGTGTATATGATCTATCCGGGGTTCGATTGAATGAACCAATCAGTCGATACCGCATGCATGGTGTTGAGTTGCATAATTGCATTATGGTGTGTTGTGTTGTTGTTGGACAGTAGGTCATTTTGATGAATGTGGGGTGATATTTTATATGATTGCTACCTTTATTTCCTGTACTGTATTACCGATAATTTTGATCATGTTTTCTCACCCCTTTGTTGTTGTTGTGGTATGTGCTTCTTCGGAAGTACAGATAATCCAGGTACTTAGCTAGCTTGGATAGTGGTGTGCGAGTCGAGTCTTAGGAGGATCTGATACGTAGCACGGGACTTAGGTGTTTATTTGTTTTTATGTTGAACTTGTTTTATTTCCTGTGACGTATCATGTTGGTGAACATTTTAATGAATCTTCTTATGTAATTCGGCGGATGGCCGAGAAAGATGAATTAAGGATTATTTCCACTGCTTTGTTTTGAAAACCTTTTAATGAAGAGTATTATGGATTATGTGATGTGATATTCCACTTGTTGAGGGGAGACTCTAATGTTTATTTGGATTAATCGTATTTTATTTTAATTTTGGGAAGTGAGGTGTTACATGTATCGCTTGTCACGTTTTAGCTATATCTAGGCAAAAACTCTCTAGATGACTGTTGCACCCCAAATTTTGACCCCTTAGATCTTCATCATCATTTTAGGATCATTTTCATTTGATCATCTAACCTTAACCTATTATAAGTTGGTCTTTGTTAAGATACAGGCAAATCAGGGTTCCGTACAGCCGAGAATCAAGGTTTCGATGGTTTAATCGGTCAATGTATTGGATTGATTCTCCATGGAATAAGTCTCCACATCATCAAATATACTCCAATGGGTCAAGTATGAATCCAATTTGAGGTTGTCACCCAAAGATTAAAGACAATACAATTCAGGATCCCCGATTAGGGTTTTCGATCTGGAAAAGTCAACTGTAGTTTGACTTTTTATTTAAATGGTGTTCCAATGATGGAATTATGGTCCATAAAGTTCATATGGCTTAGTGAAGTCCACTCAAGAAGTTTCAAGGCCTCAGAAGACCCGGAACATCAACAGTCGACTCGGTAGTCATCGATCGATCTTCGGTTGACCAAAAAGTCAACTCTTTAATCATAAGGAATTTGACCTCAAAGTATGAAGCACAAATGTTCCTAGTAACATATTACACCTATCCATGAAGTTTCATGACCATTGGATCAAGGATTGAGGAGTAATCAAAAAATCGGGAAATTAGGGTTTTGAAAGGGGCAAGACCATAACTCCCTAACCACACATCAAATGGAGTTGGCTCAAGGCTCATTGGGAAGGTCTAGACAAGTCCTACAAAAGTCTCACAGTGGTCCATGGGCAGAAAATGCATAGATTTAGAGTTATGGCCAAAATCATTACAAGAGGGAAAAAACACTTAGAAAAATTCTAAGTTGTTGGCCTTTTTAGGCATGTTTTTAGCCAACTTTGAGTGGACTTTTGACCTAGTTACACTTGGAATTTGAAGATCATGAAAGTTGTAGAGCTTCATGAGGGCTTTCAAAAATCTACTAGAACTCCTCCATATCCCTTATGAGTTGAGAGTTATGAATTCAGCAAGTTGGGATTTCAACACTTGAATTTATCATTTCCACTTTTTCACAAATCCACTTTTTAATCACTTGAACCATTCTCAGCCATTTGATCATGTTTCTATCTGATAATTAGAGAGTGTGATGAGTAGAAGGGCAGAAAATGAAGGGATTTGGTGAACTTTGCAAGTTGGAGGCAAGTTGCAATATTTTAATCAAAGAAATCAAGAGGAAAGAAAAACTTTTTCATGAAGTAACTTGCAGCTGCAGCTCCCCTACTCCCTAGCCACACTTCAGTCACTTCCACGTCCTTCATGCCACTTGATTTATGCATCATCTTGAGCCAAGAACTTGGATTTACAGCTGCAACAAATCTTGGACAGATTTTCATTACAAAACTCCCTCCAAAATGCCAAAATACAAATCTGCCGCAAACCATTTCTTGGCCTATAAATAGAGGTTTCCTCTATGTTGAAACACACACAATAGAACTCTAAAACCCAAGAGAAAACCATAGCTCTCATCTTGCATTGCTTTTCTTATAAGTGAAGAAACCATTCCAAAAGCTTCTCAAAAATCTGCCTTGAGCATTTAGCCTTCCAAAACCATTTCCACCCACTTAAAATCATCACAAACCATCTACACAATCCACAAATGATGTGTGGGAGATGTTCAAGCTCTTAAACCAGACAAGAACTCCATTTTCCCAAAAGTCAACTCTCAACCAAGCAAAGTTTGACTTTACACACAAAATCTGATAAATCTCTGCTCAGGCCTGTTTTGATCACTTTAACCCTCCAAACACCTTGGTTTATGATGTACCAATTGTCCATAACCTAAAATACCTTCATCATCACTTGTTCTGAGTTCTTTCCTAAAGTTCACTTGTTTACTTCAAGTGCAAGAAAAGTTGTTTGTTTTCATCAAGGCATTGGTTGGATCTCATTTGGGAGTCTTCAAGGTTTTCCCTACTGTATAAGCTTGCTTAGAGGTCTACAAGAGGTTAGTAGTCACTATCTCATTCTTGAACTATCATGAACATGCCTAGCTTGCTTAGTTAAAATGTGTTTTAAGAATGAGCAGTTCATGTTTGAATCTGCCTTACTTTGTTTGTTTTGCTCATCAATGTGTGTATTGCTCTTATAATCATCTTCCAATATGGTGTTGTTGTGTTTATGCTTTTGAAGCTCCCTTATACATTATCCTAGGTCATGTATGAACATAGGAAAAGTTGGCTTGCAACTGTTATGAAGTTTGATGTTGTTTTGATCTTGTTCTGTTTGTGAATGATGTTAATTTGGTTCTATTGCAAGCAGCATCCCTAGATTTTGAATCTTTTTGCTGGCTTTTTAAATTGGAGGTCCTTATATGTTTGATTCATGTAGGGTTTGACTTGGTATTAGTTGAAACTATGTTTGGTTTTGGATCTACAACATTCTGTTTTGACCATTTTCAACTCATGTGCATTTTTTCCAACTCATATGTCATTTTCAATTCTAGTATATTTTTGAATCATCCTTGTGTTTAATCTTTATCCATAATATACTTAGAGTGTGTGTACACCTTTAAACCAATACAAGCATGTTAGTTTTGTACATAAGCTTTGAAATTGCATCTCAAACTGTTTTTGAAAAAACTGCTTGCCAATATTGAAGTGATTCACTTGGATGTTGTTGAAACACATCTCAATCTATGATGATCAATATTTCCATTTTGTTTTGAATATGTTGTCAAGTTATATAGTTCTGTTGGACTTGATAAAATCATTGGAATGATTCATGTGACTGTTGGGGCCTGTTTTAAGTCATGATGACCAATACTTGTTTGGTTGTCTTAAGGTTGTAACCTTCATGAGATATATGCATTGAATTTTGATACTTGCCATTATCATGCTAAGTGAAATCTGTGATAATTTGAACTATTGTTGTGTGTTTGGTTTATGTTTGTTAACATGAGAATCTAGTATCATTGAATCTTGTTTTTATTGGATAAGTGACATTATCATGTTCATTTTGCATCAGTTGCTGTCATTTTTAGGGATTGTATTAGGGCTGCTTCTGGCCGTAACATGTCCATATTTGGTTTGTATTGTCAACTGTGATAAGCCTATAAGTATGTTTTTGATGTTTTGTAAATCATGTTTGCATTCTATCATGAAACTGCTTGTGAGCATCATTGATCCATGTTTGAATATTTGTATTAAGTTGTCATGCTTTTTTCTGTTACAAGTTCTCAACTGCCATAGCACTATTGTTATAGGGCACCAATTGTCATAAACTGGTAAGTTATTATGTGCATGAGGTTTTAGGGCTAATTGTTGATTGTTGCTAGCATTGTCATGTTAGGATTCACCATATTGTTGTTGTAACTGTTTGATCCATGAACAACTGCTACTTGATGCTGCTACCACCCCTTACTTTCAACCATTGCCAAGTTTTGTTGATCTTTGCTATTTGTAAACAAGACATGTTTGTTTAATGCTAATTGACATATTTTGCATCTGTTGCTGCTAGAACTAGGTTTTCATGCTAGACTTGGTTTGAGTTCATTACCATAGAAGTTGTAACTCTCATTTTAAGGCATGTGTTGAATTGATGTGTTTGATTGGTATTGTAATGACCAAAAAGTTGGTTGCTGATTCTGTTGTTTTGATGTTTGTTGTTGCAAAACCAATTATCTTGTTTAGCTTGTTAGGCTGTTTTGGTTAAGATCAATTTTTCTTGGTGTGAAAACCATACATGTATGCATGATTGTTTGATGTTTTGATTTGGCAAAAGAGCAAGCTTGCTGCCAACTTCTGTTTTGAGGTTTTCACCTCTTGTGCTATCATTTTTTATGTTGAGTTTTCTTGCAAGCTGTTGAATTCATGTCTTGATGTATGTGGATCATTTAATGAATGTTAATGAGGTGAAGTATGTATGCTGCATCATGAGAAGCTCTTGTTTTCTAAAAAAACAGCATTTCAAACTTTTGTTCAATTTTTGCAACACACATACCAGTTTCTGTTTGGAGTTGTTTTTGAGTGTTCTTTGAATATAAAATCCATGAACTATGTATTTGAAATTTGTGCATACCTTCATCTGATCTTAATCACCTCTGTTTTGAATCACAACTGCCATAATGCATCTCATAAGCTTCCATTTGCATCTTCAGTCGTGTTTTAATTTGTGTGCTTTGTCTTGAAAAATTAATGATGCCATCATGATCCCCTTCAAAAAACAAGTGGTTTAGACTCAAATTTTGTAAAATTTGGTTGTGTTTTGCTCAAGTTATGATGAAACCGTTTTCATACTACTTGCCTTGTTCTTGCTTGTCATGCCTTGGCCTAGTATGCTTGTTCTTTTAAGTATAAGTATTTCTTGGGGTGGCATAATACACGGATGTATCGCCACCCCAGTGTTTATACCTTAAGTTTCAATTGCCTTCCCATGCTTCCTGACCTGAGTTCGATCCGTGTGGAGATCAACTCTTTTGGTTATTTTCATATTTTTCATGTTTTCACATTTTCTCTCTCTCTTCTTCCTTCAAATATCACGCGTGCGCCCTTGGTTGGATTGGTGAAATTTTGAACTTGTAATCACAAGGTGGTGGGTTCAACACCCACCAAGCGCACTCCCTTTATTTTAATTACCAAAATGTTTGTTTTTTCTTTAAAAATTCAAAGTAGCACAACTTCATCATTTTTTTTATCATTTTTGAATGATTCTTTTTGCTATTGTCTTGTATTTCTACATATTTTCATATGGTATGTAAAATTTTCTAGAATTGTCATTTTAAGAAAAGAGAAGTCATGCTTCATTTTTAGGGTTTTTACCCTCCTCTCTTGCAATCTTTCCATTCAAAACTTTTGATTCCTTTTCTTGAGTTTGTTTTTGTACTTGATGTGAGTATTGTTTATCAACTCCTTTGTGTATGTGACTTTGGTTTCAACTTTTGCTTGGTAAGCATCATGATTGTTTCATTTGATCAACATTTAAAATCCCCATGAAATTTTGATTTATTTGTCAAGTTATAACTTGTTTGCATTGGTTGTTACCTTTATCTTTGTCAAGATATGTCTTTGGTTTTCACCTCTTGTGCTTATGTCTTGTAATAACCCCTTCATGATATTGTGATATCCTTATACCTTATTTTGGTTGTAACCATTCATCTTTATTGTAATCCTTGCTTGGTATTGTAATATGCTTTCATGTTCTTGGTTGTGACCATCTATCTTGTTTGAAATCATTAATATTGCGATATCCTTATGCTTGCTTTTGTTGTAACCATTCATCTTGATTGAAATCCTTGCTTATTGTAATATGCTTGTTTGGTCCTGGTTGTAACCATATCTCTTTGTATTCATCATGTTTGAATGATTATTGCTTTGTTAAGTTTATTTCCCCAAGTGATGAAACTCTTTAGTTCTCATCCAAGTTTACTCCTCTTTTCCCTTCCAAAGGAAAGTCTCTCTATTGACCTTTGGATCATAGGTAGCTCATTACCCTCCCTTGACTTTGTAAAGTCATCTATACACTTAGTTAAGTTAGAACCTATCCATTAAACTTTGCTTAAGTCTAAAAAGCTTACCATTCGTTAGGAGTGCTCTTTCAATTAGAACTTAAGATAGAGTTTGTTAACTCTAGGTAAGAATCATGGAGATGATTACTTACTCCCCTTTCTCGAGTGTTCAATGTAGATCTAGAGAGTTTTCTTAAACTCTACACAAGCATTATTATGTTTGTTCCCCTTGGAACCTTGATCATAATCAAGTGTACTTCATCCCTAGTGAGGTGAACTATGATTGCTCTGATTCTATCCTAGTTAGGATACGTAGGCAGAGGACGCGATGTCTTTGTGAGCAAACTTAGAAACTATCCTTAGGTCTTCACCTACACCTTTAACCCAATCCCAATCCATAACAAACATTTAGCAAACTTAGCATACAAACAAACAAAAGGTTCCTGTAGAGTACTACAGATGTTTAGGATGTGAAATACCTACCCTAGGCATAACCAACCCCCGATCCCCGAATCTCTTAGCATTGTTGTAACATTGCGCAAAAGATTCTTTCTTTCTTTAGACCTTTCCTTTGGATAAATTAAAGTCCGGTTGTGAATTTAAGAATTAAGATTCAAGTTAATCAATAGCTTGGTATCACGATTCTCACCACAACAGAAATGGCGACTTCACTGGGGAATACTTTAAACTTGAGGGTTTAGCCTATTTTGTTTGATTGCATGCTATATTTGTGAATATTTGCTTAACATGTATATTTGTCAATATATATATGTTTGTGTGTGGAATATTGGGTGCCTTGAGAGGTGAGATAAATTCTAACCCGGATCTGAGTGACACATGAGATAGGATTGTGGTATGATCAATAGTTGGGCTATTGGGAGTAGTCCCAATATGTTTGACATATGATGTAATCACGCTCAGTGGAGACTCCTTGAGATGGTTAGTAATGCATGAGTAGTCGTGTATTCACTAATTGTTTCAATATGAGTCTGTGAAGCTGAGGACTTTTAGTAACACTTTTTACCCCACTTGGCCTTTTTAGGACGTAGCGCGGAAACTGTTAGGGAGTAGTCCCTCAATAGTTGTCACACGATGCTACACTCAAACGAGTTTATCTTGAGAATATTATTGACTCACGTGAGTAGTCGCGTTAGTTGGCAATATCCGAAGGATTTACTATGACTTTGGGAACTTTGTTAGAACCCGTTTGGCAAGTACAAAATATCTCATAGTACAAATCCTTGAGGATGGGTAGACCTTTGACTTCATGCTTTGACTTTGAGCTTAGGAAAGCCTTGTGTGTGCATGTGAATTTTATTTGTGAATATTTTGCCTTGGTGTGCATACTTGCTTTTGTGTGGTGTGTGCATCATCTCATCATCTCATCATAAGTATTTCATATTGCTACTAGTTTTGTAAAACTCAGTTGATCTCTTTGTGTGTGAAATCCCAGACATATCATGGATATTGGGACGAGAAAAACCAAGAGGTACACTTTCAAGAAGCCCGATACTTCCGAGTTGAGAAAGCTAGGAACTATGGTATCTGAAGACTTTGGAAAGAGATTTGGAAAAATCCTGAGCCTTGTCAGAATAAGAATGGAAGAAGGGATTCTCAATACTTTGGTTCAATTCTATGACCCATTGTATCATTGTTTCACCTTTTCTGACTATCAGTTAATGCCAACATTGGAGGAGTCTGCCTATTACATGGGAGTTTCTGTGAAATATCAAAAACCTTATAGTGGATTGGAGAAGATACCTTCACCAGAAGAAATTGCAGATGCTCTTCACCTTGAAGCGTCCGAGATCAAGGCCCATCGTGCAACCAAGAAAGGAGTAGTGGGTTTTCATTCAGAGTTCTTAATTAAGAAAGCTACTTATCTTGCCAAAGAAGGGAGTATGGATGCCTTTGAAGCAGTACTAGCTCTATTAATATATGGACTAGTATTATTTCCCGAGGTAGAGGAGTTCGTCAATTTCCCTTCTGTCATCATATTTTTAAGTGGAAACCCCGTGCCTACCTTGTTAGGGGATGCGTACTGTTGCACCCCAAAATTTGCCCAACATTTCTTTACCTAGCTTATGTTTCATTTCATTCACATTAGCATTATGATTTGCATTTCATTGACATGTATGCAGGAGATCAAGAGGTATGATTAACAATCAAGATCTATACAAGACTATGAAGCTAGTTAAGAAGGTTATTCAAGTGTTCAAGGGTTGATATCCTTGTCAGAGAAGTTAAAAGATCCTAAGAGAGAGTGGTTGAAACCAAGAGTGTGTGTCTCCTAACTTGAGAGTTGTGGGAAGATCATCAGATGATTCTGAAGCCATGAAGTTAGACTTTAGGTCTTGATAGAGCTCATGAGAACTGTTGAAGATCACTTTGAGGCCTAGACAGGTCATTGTGCAAGAATAAGAAGCCTTAGCCATGATTGGTGCAGCTAGGGTTTGACTGGGTCAACCCCAAGTCAACTGAGGATTTGAAGAAGGTTGAGACCTAATCCAAGATCCATGTGATCATGGATTGATACATTAATATGTTCT
Source organism: Lathyrus sativus (assembly GCA_963859935.3). Lineage (NCBI taxonomy): Eukaryota > Viridiplantae > Streptophyta > Magnoliopsida > Fabales > Fabaceae > Lathyrus > Lathyrus sativus. Next base: position 138,135,574 of record OZ012736.1, on the reverse strand, counting down.
AAGGATGATTCCAAGATTAACTCATCATGATTGAAGAGTTTGAGAAGTTTCAGGCTAGGGTTTCTAAGACTTGACAGTGTAAAATCCCCTAGTTTGACCCCTGACTTCAAGGCTATTTAACTCAAGATATGATATTCATATTATCTTGACCCCAACATTATTGTTGTAGAGCATAAGCTTAGCTTTAATTTGAGTACTAGAAGTCCTTGATAGGATTCATAGAACTCAAGTTATGATCCAGACAAGTTACAAGTCATCTGAGGCATGTGAATTTGGAGCTTGAAAGTTACCCAACTTGCATGACACTTTTTCCCTAGAAGGATGATTCCTATGAACTTTTGGTAAACATGAATGTTGTTACTTATTCTATTAGCTTTCTAAAGAGTACTAGAAGTCCATGATTGGATGTGTAGAACTCAAGTTATGGCTTTGACAAGTCAAGGGTATTTTGGGTATTTGGACATTACAGGTCATTTTGAACCATAAGTCAATTTCACCATCTTGCAAGCATCAAATGGATTTTTGTTCAAAATGAAAGATGTTCAAAATGATGTTTTTAGCTTGTCTAAGTATCAAGAGTCCATTTACATGGATTATATCAGGCATTGGTGGAAGAAGATTCATATAAAAGCCATTTTAATGAATTAAGATGGGAAAATTCAAAACAATTAAGAATAACATGTTTTCAAGTCAAATTTAGGGTCAAATTGAATGGAATTAATGTTTTAGAGAGATTGGAATTGTTACATTTTTGGTTTGAAGTCCATAACATGGCCATTTGGAAGGTTGCTTCACAAATAAGAAACACATCTCACACACTCCATATGTTGAAATCAAAGGAAGGAAACCACATCACTACACTCCATAAGGCTTAAGTGAATCATGTTGGCTGAGTTTGGAGTAGGAACAAAGCTTGAAAGCACATATCCACATTGAAAATTTGGAAGAAAAGTGAAAATCCAAAACTCATGAATGGGCCTGGTTTGGGCCTCTAATCCATTGAAACAGATCATAAATAGGATTTAGAACAGAATTGGAAGGGTCTGGTGATCATTTTCGTGGAGAAGCCATTGGAGAGAAGTGAAGAAGCAAGCTTGGAATTGAAATTTCATTTTGGAGAATCAAGAGGTTTTCAACCAGAATTGAGCATCAAGAAGCATTCACCATTGATCACTGAAGGTTTCTGGACGATTTGGAAGAGAATTGAAGCTTGAATCCATTGCAATCCAAGTTCAAAGTCATGTTTTAACTTTTTGAAATCTCTCTCTAATTATGTGTTTTCAATGAACTAGAAGCATGCGGTTAGGTTCTATTCATGATCTAGATGGATTTTGGATAGTTAATTTCAACTTTAGAGACAATTTAGGGTTAATTTCATTTTCGGTTGAGATGGTTATCTCAAGATTCTTGCGTTTTTAGAGCGAATAGATGATATGGTTAGATTGCTGGCGAAATTCTGGTCAAGATTCATGTAGAGATCGTGGCCATTGGTGGCCTGTAGATGAACTTAGGGTTGCGCCAGGGTGGTCGGAGAAGCCACCGGCGATTGGCTTCGCGTGCGCAGACTTGCAGGTTTGAAAGGTTGAAGATGAAGTCTGGGTCGTCCGTTCGTGTTGAAACCTTGACTCAGTCTATCCATCCTAGCGCTATTGTTGCGCCATGTATCCCCACATCCAAACGCAGCGTTTGGTTTATTAAAACTCAGGCTTGTGAGTTTTGGCTGTGTGCCCAAGGACGCGTAGGTTCGATCCTCTTGTGTGCCTTTTTTTCTTTTTTATTTCTTAAATTGTGCTGAATGGAATGAATCCATGCGCCTGGGCTTAGTGAATCAGTTGATATCCACACCCCTCTCTCCAGACCCAATGTATTTTTACAAAGCAAATCCTTGCTCAACGCACCCCCTCCCTGGTTGTTTCCCTTGACTGAATTGATATTCAGATGGGCCTCACGCCCAGTTGCTATCCTCACCCCCATTATGTTGGGCCCAAGCGAAACTAGTTGAAATTAGTTGCTGATTGCACCCTATGTTCACCTTCTCTTTAATATTGTTTTATTATTTTTGTGCATTTCATGGTAGTTTGAAAACAATTCATGAAAAATAGTAAAATAGGTCAATTAATTCCAGATTTTTTTCCCCTGATTCATGATTGAATCTAGAATTTTATTGGATAAAAATATTAGGAAAATTATGCACTTTCAATTTTTGTGCATTTTTTACATTTTGTTTGATAATAAAATTGCCATGGTTGATACCTCTGTTTGATGATTTTAGTGTGAGCACTTGGTGATGATTTTTGGCTTGATTTTTTGTGTGTGATTACCTTAGACATGTATGCTGCCATAGTATTTTTCTCACATTTTTGTGATCAAATTAGGTGTGGTTTTTAGATTGAAACTTTAGGTGCTTTCTTTTAGGGTTTAGGTTTAGTACCTTGTAGTGTAGAATTTATTTCTAGGTCTTATTTGAGGATTTGATCTCTGGAATTAACATGGTAGAGTCATGATTAACATAGGTTCCCATAGTGATTTTTGTAGGATTTTATAATTGGTTTTAGTATTTTAGTTAGAATTAACTTTAGTACTAGGTTTTAGGTGATCCTAACTTGCTAATTCAACTAGAATGACTTCTTTAGTTCCCTTAGACTAGGGTGTTGCTTCTCTTGCTCTTGGATGATGATGAAGAATTGTGTGGGCTGCTGTGGAATGCATGGTGGAGCTTGGACTTGAAGATTTCTCTCCCTTTGGTGTAGTTTGTTTAGGGTTAAGGATTAGGGTTTTAGGGAGATCTCTTAGAATAGATTTTTTTCCTTCATGAAACATGGAAGGTGTTGATCACTTCCATTCCTCCCTATGATGTAAGGTCCCATTGTGAAGGCCCCATCCCTCCTTTGGTAGGATGTGTGACTCCTCACAAATTGGTAGAACCTTTGAGGGTTCCTTTCCTTGATGGTGGAGTGCTTAGAGGTGACCTTTGGTCTTCACTTTGCTTCCCCCTATCCCCACCTTGCTATTGTTAGATGAATCTTTCTCCCTTGCTAGAGGATGGAGTTCCTTGCTAGAAGATTGAAGATGTTAGAGGTTGCACTTCCCCTGTGTTTGAAGACTGCCCTTGGAGCTGAAGCTTGAAGATCAAGAAGAACAAGTTGACACTTGCGAAGAAGATCAAATTGAGATTGAAGAAAGAGCTGAAGCTTGAAGAAGATGGAAAACAAGTTGATACTTGTGTTTGATGCATTAAAAGCCTGAAGAAGTAAGTTGACACTTTCTATTGAAGATGAAAGCCTTGAAGAACAGTTACAGACTGAGGACTGAGTGCTGTCAGAAGATTGCTTTACTGTGAAGTTGTGGAAGCTGTTGATCTGCTTTCTTTCCTGTCTGTTTGCTTTCTGTGAAACTATATTGATGTGACTTGTTTGATTTGATTGATGCATTAGAATAAGTTCATGTTTAAATTTTGTTAAGCTAGGAGCATGATTGCACTAGAGGTTGAGTTGCTCCCTCTGCTTGTATTTTTACTGTATGGCTTTGCTTGCGGGTATTCGGTAGAGCCCTGCTCCCTTGCCTATGTGGTTTGTGATTTGATTGATGGCATTTTATTTTCTTTTATGATTGTAGTTATTCATACTTGGCTTGAGGTTGAGACGAGCTTGTGGAGGCTGATGCCCCACACACATTTCCTCCCTCACTTGCATTGCATGCATTTTACAGTCGTTTATTGTTTACTGTTTAAGCTGATGCTTTATCTGTTTCTGTTTATCATTGACATGATCCCCTAGGAATCTCACTTCCTTTGATAAGGAAGTGATGATTAGAACTTTAGGTTGAAACCTATGCATGATAACTTCTAGGAGTTCCCTGTTTCAAACCTCAACCATAGGATGAATCCTTGGCATGACAACTGTTAGGACTTGATAGTCTCCCCGTAGTTGTCCCCCTCTCTTCTCATCTTCAAACAATAGTAAAAAAACGTAATAAAGGCAAGTTAGTATAAGCGCATTGCGAGCCTTAAGCTACTTGGGTAATGATAATTGAGCGGCCTCCTCTCAATCGTCTAGAATGTTTAGTATACGTCCTTTAGACGATATGCGACACATTCGTTCCCAGGTCATAGTCTCTAGTGTTGTACAAACTACAGACAACTAAAAAACAGTTCTTCCATAAAAGACAGAAAACAAACTTCAAACCTTTTTGCCCCGTGGGCCCATAATTAAAGGAAGTTTTTATGAAGAAAAGAGTGTCGTTAACTATCAGTTCTACTGCAAACGGTAACGCCTAAGTCTCCAAGGGTCGAGCTGCGTACACAAAACTGCTGGAATTGTTTGTTAACCCTACTCGATAAAATAGATGAATCTGAATTCCCGTAATCTGTATTATCCCGAACTACGTAAGCTCTGATCTCTCATACTTGTTGAGAGTACGTAGGCACAATACTGACGTATTGGCGAGCCACCTTCCCCCATCACCTGTAGTTAGTCGAACTACGTTGACTCTGATTTCTCATTCTCTGATGAGAATACGTAGGCATAAAGTGCGACGCTTTGCCGAGTCATTTTTCTTTTCCTCTTAAGCCAGCCTTGATAGGTAGATAGATAAAACCAACCCGTCAGATAAACACAACAAGCGTGGATCCCATCGAGTACGATGGATGTGAGGGGTGCTAATACCTTCCCCTTGCGTAACCGACTCCCGAACCTAGACGATGGTTGCAACGACCTTGTCTTATACCCTTTACGTCAGGTTTTCCCGATCATTTCCTTTCCCGCTCTGAGGGATAAATAACGAAAGGTGGCGACTCTTCTGTTTTGCCGGCACCTTATTTTCGCGGAAGCGACACGTACCATTCAATTCATCATCGTACACTTCAAGGAAAAGGAGCTTTCCTCTGTTGTGCACCTATGTTATACAAATGGTTTGTCAATCATTTGCCAACAAATGACGCTTTCAAAAAGAATCCCAATGGATGGAGATGGTCTTAATGGATAATCTCTTTGACTTAAGCAGATATTCATTGGTATGATCCCCCATACGACCGAGGAGTCTATTTTGACCATTGTGGAAATTTTCCAAATATACCACTTATTGGAATACGAGGAGGAATTAATTACAATCCAGCCTTGGCTCGACGACAATTTGGTTTTCTAATGAAAGATAAACCCAACAATTTGCTTCTATCCGGTTTCTTCTATCTTAACACAGAGGTAACCAAAAGTATGAGAAATAGTACCATTAACGCTTGGGAGAATATCCATAAAAAGATGAAAGCAGATTTGGGAAAGAGAAATTGCATAGCTTTGGAGCCATTTACTCAATGGGTCCAATCTAGAGCGAAAGATTTGAAGATGTCGTACCTTCCAGAAAAGGACGCGCAGATTATCATTGCATCGTCATCCTTCGCCATTCCCATTGAGAAAATGGAAGAATACCAAGAACTTCTTGCAAGAGCTCAGCTTGAGAGAGATACTTGGGAAGGAAAATACCATTCACTTTTCTCCAAAACGACAAGGCTCGCCCGAGAGGTGAAAGAAAAAGATGAGTTGATAGAATGGCTCGAACAACGAGTAATCGATGGAGAAACAACAAAGGAGAATTTATTTTTCTCTAGCATCAAGCCCACCGAAAGAAACCATGAGTATTCCAATATCCCCCTACCTCTGGAGCTTGGAAAAAGATAGTGGACAAATTGGTAATGGAGAACGCAATCTTGAAGAAGTTGAAGAGGCCACGTGCTTGAAGCCATTAGTTTAGGTTGTAAAACCTAGTTTCCTGATGTAACTTGAACTTCTTGTATTGTATCTTAAAGGTGGTAACTTTTACCAAATAATGAATGAAATAAGGGTTTGACACAAATTGATCTTCTGAGTTTTGTAAAACCAGTCGCATTTGCATCGCATTTTTGCATTTTTCTAACCATTCAAGGAAATTCAAATTTTTCTTTTGCATACAACAACATGGTAAGGCGAGGCATGCTCCCTTTCCCTGATTTAAAGTTGGGCAACCTCAGGATCCTAGCAAGGCTTGTTAGGAATTACGCCGCATTCATCACGAAGTACAAAGATTTTCTACCATTGCTTAGCACTCAAGTTAACAAGTTCATGCTACAGGCCCTTGTTGAATTTTATGACCTAGTGTACCACTGCTTCATCTTCCCAGATTTTCAGCTGGTTCCAACCATAGAAGAATATATGGATTACCTGAAAATCCCGCTAACCATCACAGCTCCATATAGAAAACCAAAAAGAAGAGACTTGGCCAAAGCCTTGCATCTTAGGCCATAAGAGTTACCGACTATGAGAGCAAAGGGGGATTCTATGGAATGGAAGCAGGACCATTGATGGAAATGGCTGAATTTCACTACGAAAGTAGAAATTTGGGTATTTTCGAAGCCATTTTAGCATTTCTAATATACGGCTTGTATCTCTTTCCAAGTCGTCATGATTTCATCAGTGAGGAGGCTATTCGTCTCTTCATCATTAAGAATCCTGTGAATGAGATACTGGCAGACACATACGTGGTTATCCACCGCCACGCATTATATGACCTCGGACAGATCTCATGTTGTCTCGCATTGCTCGACAGATGGTTCACCTCCCATTTGCCCAAGACTCACGTCCTCTGGAGGCTTTATAGCAAGAATGCATAGATTTCAAAGCTTATCACTCTCAAACACTATGATATCACTTGGTATGACCCCAGTCTTGGTAATCTAGCTATGATCCCCAGCTGTGGGGACTTCCCTAATGTACCTCTAATTGGAACAAAAGGAGTCATCAGCTACAACCCCATTCTTGCTCAACGTCAGTATGGGTATCCAACCGGGCCGGAGCCCGAGCCAGAGTTGCTAAGACCTTACTTTTGTGAGACAGGTTGCAACCCAGAGTTGAAGCTCGTGCCAACTATGCTTGAAATCACCCTCACATCCAAGGGATAACCGCAATGGAGAATATAAGCTGCTTAACTACCAGAGCTTACCTACTTTGGTCGAAGGAAATAGCTTTGACAATGTTCTACACTCGTGATCACGAGATAACAATGGAACCAGAAGTCCCTGTGAGTAGGGAAGAGTTAAAGTATGCTTTGATCAAAACACAGCGCGGAAATGAAGACCTGTGGGAGATCATTCGCCAGTATCAAACTCGCGCTGAGGACCAAGAAGGAGAAGGATCATCTTGTTAGAATGATCAATGTTTCGCCATTTCCTGTTTTCCCTAAAAAGGATTGCAATCCTATGTTGCATTTACTTTTGCTGCTTTTTGTTGTAAGAAAGGTCTTGCTTTTTAGCAAGAGCCATCCATTGTAACAGATTTCGAATTATCAATGAAAAAACGCTTTTTAAAGCACGTCGTTACATGTTGTTCCCTTTTTTGTTTGTAAATAAAATTTGTTTTTCCTTGAATGATTTATGCATTCGCATCTCATCCCGCATTGGTCTTGCATTCGAGTTCCGCAGCTCATCCGTTGTTCTTGTGTCAGAGAGAGGGAAATTTACGCTGAATTCGCACAAATACAACACCCGGGCCCAAGCCCAGCGCAGGATGGCAGACAATGATCAAAAAATCGACCAGATAGACAATGACATCGAAGGGATTAAGGATAATGTTAGTCAGATCATGGAGGTTCTTAACATGATTAAAGCGAAGATGGATACGCAGGTTACAGTGGTTTCTGAAGTCGCTACGGCAGCAACAAGCCTTCCAACCGCTCCAGTTATGACAACCGAGTTCCCATTTGGCATGTCCATGGATTTCCTACCACCAATCAACAATCCTCATCCAGCCAGCTTTCAACCACAAGTCGGTCCAATGGCGACAAATCCCATCTTTACTCAGGCGGGGGGACCAACTCATGTCCGACTTGTTTTCAACCACCAGCCAATCTTTGATATACCAGACGATTCCGAAGCAGAAGATGAGAAGCATGAAAAGCTAAGAGTAGAGATAGATATCATGGCCAAAAGAATGAGAGCCATTGAAGGGAGTAACGTTTTTGGGTCAGATGCCAAAGACATGTGTTTGGTATCCGGATTAGTATTCTCACAAAAGTTCAAAATTCCCGTGTTTGATAAATACGAGGGAACTACTTGTCCCAAGGTACATTTGATCATGTATTGTAGGCAGATGGCTCCGCACATTGAAAATGACAAATTATTGGTGCATTTCTTTCAAGACAGTCTCAAAGGAGCATCAGCCAAATGGTACTTAAGCCTGGATAAAGCAAAAATCCATGGTTTTCAAGATCTGTCGGATGCTTTCATTCAGCAGTACAAATATAACATGGATCTGGCTCCAGATTGCCGTCAACTCCTCAGTCTGACGCAGAAAAGCACCGAGACTTTCAAAGAATATGCGTAAAGGTGGCGCGGGACTGCTGCTTAGGTTGAGCCGCCTCTTACTGAAAAAGAGCTAGCAGACTAGTTTGTAGACACGGTCTGACCAGAGTTCTATGAGAGATTAATCAGCAGCGTTACTACCAACTTCTCTGACATTGTTGCGGTAGGAGTCAAGGTTGAAGCTGGTTTGAAAAGTGGAAAGGTGACAACTTCAAATGCCAATTCAAGCGCCAGTGCTGCCAAGAAGTCGGCTAACAACTTCCACAAAAAGAAGGAGGGTGATGTAAGTGTTGTAACATATGGGAAAAAGGCCCAGAGTTCGAGGAATCATCGCCAACAATATCATCCATCATCTTACATAGCAGCTGTAACTCTTATTTTTCAACAGTCATCTCAGCAGGGTCCTCAACAAGGGGCACCCAATCATCAACAACAGTATCATTCCAATCATCAACAACAGTATCATCAACAAGGCCAGCAGCCTCAAAATAGGGCTCCGAGGGCCAATTACCAAGGGAATCGGCCAAAAATACAGCCCATCTCGATGAGTTACGTTGATCTATTCCCAATGCTAATAGAAAGAAGGCTTGTCAAGACGAGGAAATTAGGTTCTCCACCTAACCTATTTCCGTACTACTACAACGCCAACGCACGTTGTTTATTCCATGAAAACGCTCCGAGTCATGATCTAGAAGGATGCTTCGCGCTCCAAAACCTTGCCCGGAAGTCAATCGAAAAGAGGATTCTGTCTTTCGAAGACAACCACCCGAATGTAAAGGATAATCCTCTACCAAACCATGATGGAGTGAATGCTATAACTGAAGAGGGGGATGGGTCTGAAACTAAGATGGTTACAACCGTTGACGAAATCAAAGTGTCGTTGGTGGAATTGCACAAACGTCTCGCTCAAGCTTGGACACTTAAAACTTCTCATGAAGATTGTGAGCAATGTATGTTGAATCCACAAGGTTGTGACCTTGTACAAAAGGATATTCGAGCAATGCTTGAACAAGGAATGTTAGAGATCGCTAGCAGAAAGAAAAAATAAGATGTAGCGGTAATTGAGCCCGTGTTCAATATGCCTGAAGAGCCTAGCAAAAGGGCCGTTTTTAGAAATACCAATAACAAAAACAAGAGTGTCCGGCCAGTGTTCCATGATGATGTGCCGCCAAAATTTGGGAGGGATCAACCCAGATTTAAACCAAGGAGAGGATCTAGACCTCACCCAAGGGCCATAACACCAAGAGAAGATCATTCATGGTGTGAAGAAATTTTCAAGGAAAGAAAACAAGTAAATATAGCCAATATCGTTGGTGGAAGCAAAATGACTCGAAGCGGTCGTGTGTACCACGAGCGAATAATGCAGTTCCTCCACCAACGGTTCCCACTCCAAAAGCTACTGCCTCTAAAGGATCCATTCCAGAGGAAGTTGTCATTAAGGAACCTATTATCAAAGAAAAAGAAAACCTTAAAGATGATGAAGAATAATTTCTGCGGATTATTCGTCGAAGTGACTACCGAGTGGTAGATCAGCTAAATCAGACGCCATCCAAAATCTCAGTCATGCCATTATTGTTAAGTTCCCCAGCACATCGCCAAGCTTTGCTAAAGATCCTAACGCAAGCTCATGTGACCAAGGACATCACAGTGGGGCAGTTCGACTCTATTGTGGCGAATATCACGGCCTGTAATACTTTAAGCTTTGATGACAACGACCTAAGAGCTGAAAAACGCAAGCACAATCGTGCTCTGCATGTGTCAATTAAATGTGAAGAGGATATGTTGTCTAGGGTGCTTGTTGATACAGGATCCGCACTCAATGTGATGCCAAAGAGAATATTAGCTAAGCTTGCTTATCAAGGTGCTTATATGAGGCCAACATCTCTTGTGGTGAAGGCGTTTGATGGTTCCAGAAGGGCTGTAATATGAGAAGTTGACCTTCCTATCATGATAGGTCCACAAGTCTTTGAAATCACCTTTCAAGTAATGGACATCAATCCAGTCTATAACTGTCTACTAGGGAGGCCATGGGTACATGCAGCGGGCGCTGTAACCTCTACCCTCCATCAAAAGATGAAATTTGTTGTTGATGATCGGTTGGTCATCGTTCACAGAGAAGAAGATCTGATGGTGAGCAACCTATCCTATTTCCGATATATCGAAGCGGATGAAGATTCACTCGAAACAGATTTCCAAGCGCTAGAGATAGCCCACGATGTTCTGGTAGACGAGTCTGATATAACTTGTGGTCCATCCTTCGCTTCTATTCAAAGTATCAAAGTTGCGCTGAAAACCGGACTCCCATTGGGATGGGGAGAAGTTATCCAAGTCAACGCTCGAGCAAAGAACGATCGATAAGGGTTGGGTTACAAACTAACTCTCGAAGGCGAGCCGGAAGAAAGCATCATGAGGAAGAAGTCATTGAAAGAGATCTTTACCAATGGTGGATTGCAAATAAACTCTATCATTGCTGAAGAGGAGGATTGTGATCTTGATCGTCTGATAATCCGAGGAGGAGCGACTCTACGCAATTGGGAGGCTGTGGAAATTCCTGTCTTTTTACCTTTAGAGTAATTCATTTTGCTTGTTAGCTTTGTGTTTTCTTTAAAAAGTTCCTGACCTTGCCCAAGGCCTGCGAATTATTTTGTATGGGCCACTTTGCAAATTGGAAAAATCTATGAATGAAAAGTGTTTTTGTTAAAACTCCTGTTTATTTCCTGCTTATCATTTTCACTCTTTTTGTTAAAAGGAAAAATGGCAACTTTTTTGAAAATGTAAAAGCAACCCTTCATCTGCATGTCTGTGTGTGTGTGTGTCTAATCATTCCTAAAAATAAAACATGCAGAACACCACCATTACCCACAGAATCTCGTGATCCTTCAGTTCCTTCTACTAGTGGTTCATCTGTCTTCCAAGCCGAAGAAGAGAATGATGGAGAATTAGAAGTCCCAGAAGAATTGAAAAGGATGACTGAATATGAAGATGCTTATCTCCAGCCGTACAAAGAGCAGATTGAGGTCATCAACTTGGGGTCCGAAGAAGAGAAAAGAGAAGTCAAGATTGGAGCATCATTGGGGCCAGAGGTCAAGAGCACGCTGATAGCACTCCTTAGAGAGTACGTCGACATATTCGCTTGGTCTTATCAAGATATGCCAGGGTTGGAAACCGACATTGTTATGCACAAGCTCCCCTTGAAGCCAGAGTGTCCTCCGGTCAAGCAAAAAATTTGCAGATCAAGACCAGACATGGCTCTTAAGATCCGAGATGAAGTCAAGAAATAGATTGACGCAGGCTTTTTAGCAGTATTCAAATATCCGAAGTGGGTGGCAAACATCGTGCCAGTCCCAAAGAAGGATGGCAAAGTCAGAATGTGCGTCGACTATAGGGATTTAAATAAAGCTAGTCCGAAGGACAATTTCCCTCTACCACATATCGACACCTTGGTGGACAATACAGCTAGTTTCGCAGTATTCTTATTCATGGATGAGTTTTCTGGTTATAATCAGATAAAGATGGATCCAACCGACATGGAGAAGACGACCTTCATCACACCCTAGGGCACCTATTGTTATAAGGTCATGCCTTTCGGTTTGAAAAATGCAGGGGCAACATATCATAGGGCCATGGTCACACTCTTCCATGATATGATGCACAAAGAGATTGAAGTATATGTGGATGACATGATCGCAAAGTCTCGAAGCGAAGAAGACCATTTGGATCATCTATTAAAGCTGTTTGAGAGACTCCAAAAGTACCAACTAAGGCTAAACCCAGCTAAATGCACCTTTGGGGTTCGCTCAGGCAAATTACTCGGCTTCATCGTTAGTCAACACGGAATTGAGGTGGATCCTGACAAGGTCAGAGCAATCCAAGAGATTCCTGCTCCTAAAATAGAGAAACAGGTCAGAGGTTTCCTTGGACGTTTGAATTACATCTCCAGGTTCATCTCCAATCTGACTCCTACTTGCACATCGATTTTTAAGTTGTTACGAAAAGATTAGACGGTGGTGTGGAATGAAAACTGTCAGTCAGCATTCGAGAAAATCAAGCAGTATTTACAAGAACCTCCAGTGTTGATTCCTCCTGTGCCAGGAAGACCTTTGTTCATGTACATGACAGTATTAGAAGATTCGATGGGTTGTGTCTTGGGCCAGACTAATGAGTCGGGAAAGAAAGAGCAGGCAATTTACTATCTGAGCAAGAAGTTCACCAATTGCGAGATTTGTTACTCTCCTCTAGAGAAAGCCTGTTGTGCTTTAGCATGGGCCGCCAAGCGCCTAAGACAGTATATGATCTGCCACACCATAATGTTGATTTCTAAAATGGACCCCATCAAGTACATCTTTGAAAAACCAGCTCAAACTGGAAGATTGGCCAGATGGCATATGCTCTTATCAGAGCATGATATTCAGTATGTTGCTCAGAAGTCTGTCAAAGGAAGTATCTTGTCAGAACACCTTGCGGAGCATCCCATGGAAGATTATCAACCACTCAAGTTTGAGTTCCCTGATGAAGATGTTGTTGCACCCCAAAATTTGCCCAGCATTTCTTTACCTAGCTTATGTTTCATTTCATTCACATTAGCATTATCATTTTCATTTCATTGACATGTGTGCAGGAGATCAAGAGGTATGATTACCAATCAAGAGCTATACAAGACTATGAAGCTAGCTAAGAAGGTTATTCAAGGGTTCAAGGTTTGATATCCTTGTCAGAGAAGTTAAAAGAGCCTCAGAGAGAGTGGTTGAAACCAATTGTGTAGATCTCCTAACTTGAGAGTTGTGGGAAGTCATCAGATGATTCTGAAGTTAGGAAGTTGCTACCAAGTTTGGTACAGCTAGGGTTTGACCGGGTCAACCCTAAGATAACTGATGACTTGAAGAAGGTTGAGGCCTAATTCAAGAGTCATGGGACCATGGATTGATTCATTGAGATGTTCTAAGGATGATTCCCAGGTTAACTCATCATGATTGAAGAGTTTGAGAATTTTTAGGCTAGGGTTTCTAAGGCTTGATAGTGTAAAATCCCCTAGCTTGACCCCTGACTTCAAGGCCACTTAACTCAAGATGTGATTTCCATCTCATCTTGACCCCAACATGATTGTTGTAGGGCATGATCTTAGCTTTAATTTGAGTACTAGTCCTTTATAGGGTTTATAGAACTCAAGTTATGAGCCAGACAAGTTACAAGTCATTTGAGACATGCGAATTTGGGGCTTAAAAGTTACCCAACTTGCATGACACTTTTTCCCTAGAAGGATGATTCCTATGAACTTTTGGTCAACATGAATGTTGTTCCTTATTCTCTTAGCTTTCTAGAAAGTACTAGAAGTCCATAATTGGATTCATAGAACTCAAGTTATGGCTTTGACAAGTCAAGGGTATTTTGGGTATTTGGACATTATAGGTCTTTTTGAATTATGGGTCCATTTCACTATCTTACAAGCTTCAAATGGAGTTCTGTTCAACACCAAAGTTGCTCAAAATAATTTTTTTAGTCCAACCATGACCCAAGAAATCATTGATATGGATTAGAGCAAACATTGGTTGAAGGAATTTCTCAAAAAGGCCATTTTAATGAATTAAAATGGAAAAATTCAAAACAATTGGTAATTGAATGATTTCAAGCCAAATTTGTACTCATTTTGATTGGAAATGATATTCTAAACACTTTTGCATTATTACATTTTTGAGTTGATACTCATTTCATGGCATTTTGGTGGATTGCTTCATGATGAAGTAACACTTCAAACACACATCTTTGGTTGAAATCAAAGGAAGAGACTCATTCATTTACACTCCATAACTCTCAAGCATGTGATCTGAGGTGGATTGAGAGCAAGAACAAGGCAAATTCGTGCATACCATAAGTGAAATTTTGAGAAAAACTTGAAAGTTGGAAATCACAAATTGGGCCATGAATGGGCCTCCAAAGGTTTCAAACAGAACATAAATAGATTTTGGATCATTCTCAGAAGCTTCTAGTGCCATTTTCAGTTGAGAATCAGTTAGTGAAGTTTGTGGAAGAAGCTTGAAAGTGGATTTTCGAATTTCAAGATAGGGGCTGAATCAAGATCAACCAAGCAACTAAACTTGTTCATCATCAACCAGTGAAGAAATCTGCACCTTTTGGAGGAAGAATTCACCCTCAAGAACACCAAATTCGAAGCTTCCGATAAGGTTCTTGATTCTCAAAATTCCTCTTAATTTAAGCATGATTAAGTTAGTTTGAACATGCGGTTAAGTTAGTATTGAACTCTAGATGGATTTAGAATTGGTTTGGTGAAGTTTTATGACAATTTTTACCATGGAATCCCAAGTTGTAGTTCAAATATATCTTTAGATAATGGATAAAAATGAGAAAGAACATGATATTTGGAACCTAGGGAGTGAGAGGAAGAGATTAGTGGCTTTGTTTTAAGTTTTCATGAGAGTTGAAATTTCTTGATGATTCTTGATGTCCATGGCTTCTTGAGTTTTAATGGAGGAAAGTTAAAATAAGTGGTAGATTCAGATTCCTTGCGAAAAATCCCATGAAATCGGTTAAAGAAACATAAGAAATGGTGGAAAAATGAAGGAGCCACGTCGATGGGGGATCTACGCGGCCGCCGGCGGTAGGGGGCGGTGGTCGGAAATTTCTCTGGCAAGTTAGGGAAGATGAAGTGGAGAAGATGAGCCACACGCGTCTGATCATAATACTTTTCCGTTTGCGGTCATGATTAGATCTTCCCATGGTCCATCTTTGACTAAATGCATGAGATTACTTGGACTTTATTAATGTGTTGTCATTCTCCTACCCCTTGGATGGCTTGACTTAGTCTACTGATCTTGTGGCTATAGTTTTTTCTGCATTTCTTTATTTCCTTTAATTATTTTTATTTCTTCTTTAATTGCTTTGTTCATTTTAATTCATAAAAATAGTAAAAATGCTTAGAAAATTATGAAAAAATTTGTGGATGATCCTCAGCATGTCTATGATATTTGTGTGCAATTAGATTTTATTTTCGTTTAATTTTCAATTTAATTTTGATTTTTTCCTTTAAGTGGATAATAAAAATGCCAAAAACTGCATAGTTTCTTGCTAATTTTTGTTCTGGAGTTTGGTATAGAATTAAAACTTGAAATTTTGTATGTTGGCTGTAGACATGTTTATGATGTTATTTGATTTTTGTTGAGATTTTTAGATGATTCTAAATAGGGTTTTAGGGTAGTTGTTTAGGAGTATTCATGATTGGATCCCTTTAGTGTACCCTTGAGGTTTTAGATTTAGTTTGAACCTTTTGATTTAGGTTTAGCCCCTGATTTTTGTATCATAGCTTGTTGACACATGTAGGATGATGTAGTATTTTCCTTAGAATTTCTAGAAGTGATTTTCCATTATTCCCCCATTTTACAAGTTAATGTTGTTAGGTGACCTTAATCTTAGCTTAGCTTGTAGTTTAGCATTAAAGATGAATCTTTAGACAACTCTAGGCTTTGAATTACTCCCTGATAGGATTAAGACTAGGTTGATCTATAGTTAGAGCTTAGAGTAGGCCTTGATAGAGCTTTGGTCCTTCTTAGTTTAGGTGATCCTTAACTAATCTCTAGGGTTTCAAATTAAGAGTGTTAGGAAGATCAATCTCCCATGAATGGTAGAGTGTCATGGTGGATGCCTTTGGCATACACCATGCTTCCCTTCATTTCAATCTCCCATGAATGGTAGAGTGTCATGGTGGATGCCTTTGGCATACACCATGCTTCCCTTCATTTCAATCTCCCATGATTGGTTGAACATCATGGTGGATACCTTTGGTATACACCATGCATCATCTCATTTCCTGATTATCCATGATTGGTTGAACATCATGGTGGATACCTTTGGTATACACCATGCATCCCATCATTAATCCCTTTCCTTAGGATAGAAGCCTTGTGTGACTACTTATGGAATGATTTCCTTATTTGCCATGAGTCATTTTCCTCATTCACGATTGAGTGGTGTGTTGCATTAGGATAGTTCATGTTTAGGATAGTTTAAGCATAGATGCATGACTGCATTAAGAGGTTGAGTGAGTCTCTCTCTGCTTGATTTCCCTAAAGGTTAAGGTGATCCTCCCCTTGCTTGTGTGTTGTTTTTCTTTTTCTAATTGACGTATTTTCATAATAGAGGTTGAGTTGAGCTCCCTCTGCTTGTCTGTTTTGATTGTTTTCTTTTCTTTGCTTGATTGCTAAGAGGTTGAGTGAGTCTCCCTCTGCTTGTATTGCTGCATTACATGTGCATCTTTACTGTTTACTGTTTACTATTTATCTGTTTAGCTTATGCTTTTATCTGTCTCTGTATCCCATTGACATGATCCCCTAGTAATCTCACTTCCTTTGATAAGGAAGTGATGATTAGAACTTTAGGTTGAAACCTATGCATGATAACATCTAGGAGTTCTCTGTTTCAAACCTCAACCATAGGATGAATCCTTGGCATGACAACATTAGGACTTGACAGTCTCCCCATAGAGTTTGTTCTCTTCTCATCTCAAAACAAATTAAAATATAGTAATAAAGGTTAACTGATGTCGTACGTTACGAGCCTTAAGCTACTTGAGAAAGGGTTGTTGGAGAGTTTCTTTTCAACAGCTTGGTTGTTTAGTATGGTACCCTTTGGGTGACATGCGACGCATTCACTCTCAGGTCATAGTCTCTAGTGCGATATTGGTTGCAAACATCCATAAAAGACAGTTCTTCCATAAAAGACAGAAAACAAACTTCAAACCTTTTGCCCTGTAGGCCCATAATTCAAAGGAAGCTTTTCTGAAGAAAAGAGTGTTGTTAACTCTCAGTTCTACCGCAAACGGTAACGCCTAAGTCTCCAAAGGTCGAGCTGCGTACGCCAAACTGCTGGAATTGTTTGTTAACCCTACTCGGAAAAACAGATGAATCTGAATTCCCGTAAGCTGTATTATCCTGAACTACGTAAGCTCTGATCTCTCATATCTGTTGAGAGTACGTAGGCACAATACTGACGTATTGGCGAGCCACCTTCCCCCATCCGTTACCCGTAGTTAGCTGAACTACGTTGACTTTGATTTCTCGTTCTCTGATGAGAATACGTAGGCATAAAGCGCGATGCTTTGCCGAGTCATTTTCTTTTCTTTTTAGACCAGCCTTGATAGGTAGATAGTAAATAAACCCGTCAGATAAACACAACAAGCGTGGACCCCATCGAGTATGATGGACGTGAGGGGTGCTAATACCTTCCCCTTGCGTAACCGACTCCCGAATCCAGACATGGTTGCGATGACCTTGTCTTATACCTTTTCGTCAGGTTTTTCCGATCGTTTCCTTTCCTGTTCTGAGGGATAAATAACGAAAGGTGGCGACTCTTCTGTTTTGCCGACACCTTATTTTCGCGGTAGCGACAGCTGGCGACTCTGCTGGGGACCCAACGTCCCATGTGCGAGTCAACCCTAGCACTTGCGTGTTTACCTTGATGGGTTGTGTTTATTTATCGCACTTTACCTTCCGCATTTTATTTTTAGTATGATATGATTATCTGTGCTGTTGGGGTAGGGGCTCTGATGAGTGAAAAGCCAGACCCCGACTTGAGGGTACCTAGCTTTAGCTGTGGAAAGCAGTGGGCGCGTGCATGCTTTGCATGTACTAGTGTCTCACAAAATCCATGCTCAGACGAGATTCTCCCGGTTGACTTCTTTTCCGGCCCTTTGGGCTTGAGGGGTTGTTGGTTTGGAGGATTGTCGACTCTGGGGACCGATCATTTGTGACTCAGCTGAGTGAGGCCGCTTCAAGAGATGATGATGCCACACCTTTTGGGTATCGTATCGTCGTTTCTTGAAAGTATGTGACGCTGGGAAACGCATAGGATGTCGTACCTTATCCGTGATTAGGTCCATACCTGTGAGCAGGGTCGGGTTGTTGCAAGAAACTGTAACCTTCAGATAACCTGGTTTTCTTGACAGTGAATCAGTATTGCTGGTATCAGAGGGTTCTTATCATCAGAGATACGTTTGTTCTTGACAGAGCAGAATTATTGGTCCTCTTTAGGGTTTTGTTGTCAGAGCAGTGTTGTGGTTGTGTTGATACAGAACCTTGATCTCCTCAACAACGCTCTAGATCTCCTATTGCATGATTGCATCATGCATTTTTGCATACTCATTTGCATGTCATTAACATGTGTCTGTGTTGCAGGTGCATATTATCCCCCAGTTTCGGTAATTCTTGCCTTCAGTTCTGTTAGCATGGGATCTTTGAAGAAGAACGTGGCCTACAAGCTCCCTACCCCAGATGTTGCTTTGCTGTCTAGTTTGATTGCCTTGGCAGATGATACAGTGAGAGGGGAATTCAGAAAATCTTATGGGAAGTTGCTCAGTCTGGTTCGTAAACCTTATGTGTATGAGTTGAATGGGTTGTATGCCTTGCTACAGTTCTATGACCCTCCTTTGAGATGCTTCACCTTTCCGGACTTCATTCTTGCACCTATATTAGAGGAGTATGCTAAGTTGGTGGGTGTACCTATTAAGAATCAGATGTCGTTCGTTCACACGGATGCTAAGCCTAATCTGGCTGACCTAGCTGTTGCTCGTCATCTGGATGCCTCAGAGCTTCTTCTGACCAGTTGGAACGGGGTCCCTGGATTTTCTCTGCAGTTCCTAGTCGGGAAAGCCCAACAGTGTGCCAAAGACGATTGTTGGATCGTATTCAACGCCATTCTCGCCCTCTACATCTATGGCATCATCTTGTTTCCCAACATGCCAGACTTTGTAGATTTTGACGCCTTCCATATCTTCGCATCAGGGAATCCAGTCCCTACCTTGATTTGTGATGTATATCATTTTGTCCATTACAAGAACGAAAATAGAAGGGGTAAAAATGTATTGTGCTGTGCACCCTTACTCTACAGATGGTTTGATAATCACATGCCCAAGAAGGGGCTCTTTGCTTCATCTGCAGCCACAGCTGAGTGGTCTGAGCGCTTGATGGGTTTGTCAGCAGAGAGCATTGTTTGGTTCGATCGGGATATGCTGGGAACCAAAGTCATATTCAGCTGCGGTGGTTTTCCGAATGTGCCTTTGATTGGAAGAAAAGGTTGCATTAACTATAATCCCTCATTGCTTTCCAGATAGTTCGCGTACGCCTTGAGAGGCCCGCCAAAAGACGAAGAGGTGTAGGAATCTCTGTACCTCACAGGTCTCTTAGAGGGGGATATGTTAGCCAAGCTCAAGCACGCTTGGAATAACATCAGCAGACGAGGGAAAGCGCTGTTAGGCAAGAGCAACAGCCAAGCGTATGCTCCTTATGTAGCTTGGATTTGAAGCAGGGCAGAAACTGTGGGGATGCCTTTTCCACCAGCTAAGCAAGAATGCCCTCCAGTGGTCGAAGAACCTACCACAGTATCCATTCAGAAATACAATCAGGTATTAGCTGAGAAGGAAGAACTGAAGAAGACCAACGAGGAGTTGGAAAAAGAATTGGTACAGCTTAGAAGTGAGAGAAACGAAGTCGTCTACTCCTTCAAAAAGTAGACAGAGCTGGTGAACCGGCTAGGCACAGACTTGACTAAAACAGACGGCTGAATGTGAACGTTTAGGTTTGGACTTCAAGGCTGTCAACGATGTGCTTGCTACCAAAAAGCAGAACTTGGATGATGCATACCGGATAATCTCCAAATTCAACCAACAGTGGAATGCTACCATAGCCAGCAACAAAGAGCAGGAGGACAAGCTGAAGCAACAGATCTCCCAGTTAAAAGCTCAGTTGAAGGCCAGCGAGAAGAAGTTTGATGATGAAACTACTCGTAGGTACACCACTGAAGACAGGTTGAACAAGGCTATTGCGAACCTGAGGGATCGCAAGCAGACTTTTGAATCCAAGAAGCGAAGGTTAGAAGACTGTTTTGGCCAAGGCGCGTGGGAAGACTCCGTTGAAGGTCTCCAGTGCACTATTATGCAGAGGGAGTTACTTGTCGAAGGGTTACTCACTCAGCCTGATCATCCCAAGACGAAGGGGTTGCTAGAAGAGTTTCGCGCCCGTGGCCGTACTTGACTACTTTGTAATTCCTTGTATTTACCTGATCATTGTTGTATGCTGACCATCACCAGGCTTATTGGTCGAGGTCATGCTTTTGGTTCTACCTGTATTCGATGACATTGTATGCTGCCTTGATGGGCTTTATATATATACAAGATGTTATTTCCATGACTGGATCCGGACTTCTTATTATCAGCACTGGCACTCTGGCACTAGAATCGGGGGAGAAATCTCCCTAAGGCACAGACACGCGTTTGCATTTGCACGAATCATTTGCATGACAGGTGCCTTGCCGTTTTTCTAACCCTCTGTTGATAAGGTTGTTTCAAGACTGTCTCAGGTTAACCCGAGCAATGGAACAGGTTCAAGTGGAGCTGAGAGAGGTCCGAGGCCAGCTGAGGCAGGTTATGACGGACCAGCAGGCGCTCAAAGAGGAGAATGACCAGCTGAAGAATCAGGTGGGCCTGATGGCGGAAGTGCTAAAGAACATACTCCGACGAGAATGTGAGCAGAAGCCCGAGGCTGCATCCGGCATACTTGCTCCACGGGTATCTGACGAACCCGCGCCAAGGCATGATAGGCCTAACAGATCCTCTGCGCAGCATGAAGCTCGAAACGTTTCCCGTCAGCAGCCACGTCCGGTTCCGCAAGATAACCCCAGAAGACAGGGTCAAAAGAGGAGACTATCTGACAGAATCCTCGATCCAATCCCGATGGATTATGACCAGTTGTTGCAACTCCTGCTCCAACTACAGTTGATTAAACTTCGAACATTGGCTCTAATGACTGGATAACTGCCACCCGACTACAACGTGAACGCCCGTTGTGAGTTCCACTCTGGAGCACCGGGGCACGATATATTGAACTGTAGAGCTTTTAAGCATAAGGTTCAAGACATGATTGAGTCAAGAACAATTGAATTCATGTCGGGCGGCATGAAAGCATTAGGCATATTCATCCCTTATCATGCAAAAGAGATGGGTGTTCCCATGATCTCATCTGAAGATGAGAAAGATTATGAGTATATCCTGCAGTCTTTGAGGTCTGAATCGCCTTGCCCACAACTTTTTCATGTTCATGGGTCGAGCTCCAGGACGAAAACCCCTAAATAGAGAGGATCCTCACTAGGTCAAACCTCGTCTCCGGATTGTTTCTGCCATGCAGAATCGGCAGCCTCTCGCTCTGTGGCAGCAAAACTATCGGAGCCCGAATCAGAGTCAACCTTGTAGCAGTCATTCTTCTGATTGAGTCTGAAGACTTCAAAGGGTCGCTCCCCTCAGCAGCAAATAAGTGTGAAAGCCCAGTTCCCCAAAAGCTGGCAATCTGCATTTTATCATGTCATTTCTTTACATTTGTAGTTTCTTTCCTGTTAGAATTACAAATTTCGTTTGTAAAGCATGATTGTTTTTCAATTGATATTGATAATGAAATAAATATGCATATTTTGAACTAATCCATTCGTGTTCACTCTATTGCTTTCTTTTATTTCTAACGCTTGTTTAAGTGGAATCCGGGGAGGATGACAAAATCCAATGATGTGTAAGCTGCCGATGCTATGCTTTTGAACAAAAAATATGTTGATGATGTACAGGCATTGTTTCAATTCCAAAACACCAGAGATATAAGGAAGAGAATCCCTTGTTAACCTCTTTGAGCCTAGTTGTAGGAGTTTCTTTCTGAAGATAAAAAACCCTCATCTTAACCCGGGGCAGGGTAGGTGTCAGTCAATTTGACCAAGCATTCAAATAACAAAAGGAGTGTTCGTTCGAGGATCAATCACACCGCTATAGGTCGTACCTAAAAAACCATGATGGTTAAACCTGGCCGGTCAGGAGTGAAACAGTCATAATCCCTTTAACAACTCACGCGAGCCGATGACATACGATTTGTTCAAAAAGAGAAAAAAAAGAGAAAAAAATCGAAAAGAAAAAGCCCGCTAAATCGAATCTTGAAAACAAGCGACTTAGGCAAAAATCAGGGTACCCCGCTGGACTTCAAAATTGAAGAAACTCAAAAGAGTCAGTCCAGGAAAAAGTTAGGAAACGAAAAAAGAAAAAGAGAAAATGATTGCAAAAGAAAAATCCCTAAACGAGAACGAAATCGTCTGGCTCTGGACGCCAAAATACGAAAAGAGAGTGAATGTCACTCCGAAAACTTGTGGTTTCCTGAACCATCACTCCTGTCATATAACCTTTGAAAGGTGAACGCTAAGGTCGAATTAGCTGAACGTAGGTTGGAGAACATCAAGGAGAATGGGTGGGTTAAAATGAATTTTGAGCCTATATCCTTTCCTTCTTAAACCGTGAACCTGACCACGTTACAACCGGTAAAAGTCCTAATTGAAATAGGTTTGTTTCGAAAGCATACTTCGGTAAAGATCGCATCGGAACTGACTCCTAGATAGGATTCCCAATGCAGCGTTGTTTTAGTATTGACATGTTGATGAATGATTTCATATATTTTATGTCATAAGTTTTTTCCAGTGAACATGAATGGATTTTGAAAACTGCCATATGCATTGCAATTGATATGTCTTTTATGCAGAACAGTTTGTTTTACTAGCGAGTAAGCGCTTGACAGCAGGGAAATTTCCATGATGGAGGAATTTGATCAGGACAGAATGCAGAACGCCTGAGTATTCCGGTGAGCCGGAGCAAGCTACGTCGAATGATCGCGGCATGGGAGTCAGCCATCTAGAAATCGTTAATCTGGGGCAATCAGGTCGAGATTTGATGAATCTCTCGCAGCCAGGATACTACTCCCACAGATCAGCCCATGAGGGGCAAAGTCATGGCAAGACTGGGGCAGGTCACCCCGAGGGTGCCAAAGCTATCCTTGCAGATTTCCTTTCAAGGAACATCCCCACAGAGACCCCACAGGCTGGGGAAAAAGTTGAAAGCGAAGGAATCGTTCCTCTCCGTATTTGCAGAGTTTTATCAGAAGGTCATAAGATTCTGGGGCAAGCCATCTCGAGTTCGTTTCATGGCATGTTTTACCAAGCAGGATGATTCCTTCTTCCCCAGTGAGTTCAATGGTGTTTCCCCACGGAGTCAGAACGTGAGATTGTAAGCATTGATATGTCTCCCCAAGCAGAGATAGATTCTCCCAGATGAGATGTATCCTAGGAAGGATCATCATTTCTCCAGCTGAGTCACATGCTGAAGTGTATACTCGTTCCCAGCACTGGATCAATGTACAGTTCTCGTAGAAGACTATTTGCAAGTGTTCAGCTTTTGATAGTTCAGACTGAAGTCTCCAGCGGAATTGAGATTCCCCACAGAGTTGTATGCTCCCCGGCATGTAGGAGTGATTCCAGCGTCTGGTTGCCTATCCCCAACCGAGTTTGCAGTTCCCTAAGAGAGTCGAGTCCTTGGAAAGTGCTCAGGCCATTATTAGTTCTCCCCAGCAGGTTTTTGAACAGAGAAGTTGAAATTTCCTTGAAGACTTGATGATTGAAGCCTGGTAGTAGTGCCAAGCCCCTTGACTTACTGATGAAGTATAACTGCAATGTCAAAGCAGTTCCCCCAGCTGACGCGGAGTGCCTGACGGCAAAAGAATGTATATCCTTATTGGTCCATGATGGATTAAGGATTCCATTTCCTGACTTACTGATGAAGTCCAACTACGAGGTCGAAGTAGTTCTCCTAGCTGACGCGGGGTGCCTGACGGCAGAAGATTAGATATCCCTATTGGTTCATGATTGATTGAGGATTCTATTTCTGACTTACTGATGAAGTCCGGCTGACGCCAAAGAATTTCTCTAAATGCCCGATGGCATGATTATAGAGATTGTTAAAAGGTTCCTAATGACCTGATGAGTCCCGAGGAATTCTTCTACTGTCGTGCCGCAGAATGCCTGACGGCAATACCAGCTATGTATCGCCGGTTACCGAGTGACCAGTGATCCCTTGATGACTTGAGGATGAAGCTGCAGCGAAATCTGATAATCATCCTGACGGAGATTTGAGAGTAGTCATTCACCAGTTACCGAATAACCGGTGATCCCTTATTGACTTACTGATGAAGTCCGACGAAGATGTTGTCGACGTTCCTAGCGACATGATGAGTCCATAGGCGACGATAAGGAATTCTTCTGTAGTGGCGCAGAATGCCTGACGGCAGAATCAGCCATCATTTGTAACACCCCATTTAAATTATTCAGTCACTTTGGTATTTTCTGTGAGGTGTAGTTGTGTGGTGTCCTTAATTAAGGGTATGAGGTTAGGAGTAAGGGAGAGAGGTGACCTTAGTTGGGGTACTGTGGACCTAGATAAAGGAGTAAGTTAATTATGATATCGAGAGCATTATAGTGATTAATATTATTCCAACTATTAATAATAATAATGTTAATGAGATTATTATTATTATTATTATTATTATTATTATTATTATTATTATTATTATTATTATTATTCGTATTAATAATATTATTTGGTGGAATATTATTATTATTCATATTATTACTATTAGTATGAATATTATTATTAGTGGGAGAATAATATTAGTATTATTATTATTATTATAGGATTTAAATAATAAAATAAGAAATAAGGGATTAAAGGAAATAGAGAAGTTTTTTTGGGGAAAGAGAATTAGAACACGATAAACTGCTGTCATACCCCAAATTTGCCCGCCAGCTTTTGTAAATATTTTTGCATTTTTTATTTCACATTTTTTCACGCCGTTTAGACACGTGTCCACCCCGATTGTGCGTTTTTCAGATCTTGACTATTTTTTGTCCAGTAGAAGCGTGACACGTGGCCTAAGGGCATTTTGGTAAATTTTGTTTCTATTTTCATTTTCTCATTTTTCTTTTCAAATATTAAATTTTTGTTCATATTTTTATTTTATCATTTATTTAATTCAAATAGTTTGTTTTATTACTTTTTTTTTAGAATTAGAATAGTTGTTTTTTTTTCTTTAGAATAGATTTTATTTTAATAGTTTTTATATAGAATTTTAATTTAGTTAGAATTTTTATTAGAAATAATTTTTTTCTTATTTAGAATAGAAATAGATTATTTTTATAGCATAGAATTAATTTGTTTTTAGAATCATTTTAGTATTAGAATTAATTAGATTTGATTTAATTTTAGAGATATTTTAGGATTTTAAAATTAAGTTAGTAATGTTAGAGATATTTTAGGATTTTAGAATTAAGTTAGTAATGTTAGAGATATTTTAGGATTTTAGAATTAAGTTAGTAACGTTAGAGATATTTTAGGATTTTAGAATTAAGTTAGTAATGTTAGAGATATTTTAGGATTTAAATAGTTTTAGATTTAGTTTTAACAGTTTTTTAATTTTATTAGAAATAGTTTTTATTTTAAATAGATTTAATTATATAGTTTAGAAATAGCGTTTAGGTTAAATATAATTTCTAGTGTATTTTTATTATTAAGAGCTAATTAGAGTTTTATTTTGTTTTAATATAGAATTTTGTTTTGTGTGAATTTTATTAAAATTTTTTTAGAATTAGTTAGAGTTATTTAGAGTTTTTAGCTTATTTATTTATTTATTATTTTATTAGAATATTTAGTTTAGTATAGATTTTACTTAATTAGGGTTTAATTATTTAAAGCTAATTTAGTTTAATTATCAGTTTAAATTTAGTTTTTTTTAAAAATGGAGTTTTTAATTAGGTTTAGATTTAAATAGGATTTAATTAAAGTTAATTGGTGATTACTAGTATTATTATTAGGGGTTAATTTTTGTTTGTTCATAGTTATTAATTAATTAAGTTAGCTTGAATCAACTTTTCATTATTTCAACATCATTAATCGTGTTTTAATCAACATTAATCATTATTTAAGTTAAACAAGTCATTAACAGCCACATGATTCCACTGTGCTCAAAAGCCTGATCCCAGCTAACCAAAACCGTACGAGAAATTGAAAATCAGCACCCAAAACAAAACCACGCTCCAGCTTGCGTGCAAACCATTTTGCTACACTCAACACCCACACCAGACAAGACCTGCAGCCATATCACAACACTCCAAAATTGAAACTTCACAATTTGCTACCTGCAAAACTTCCAAAACAGAACTAACAAAAAAAAACTACCACAACGGCTGCAGACAGAGCATCATAAAAATGGCAATGTTAATTCAAAAGAGAGCAAGAAAAGAAAACGACTCATTTTCTCACCAACAAAGGATAACCATAAAACTCTTCTTTAACTTTCTGAATTTTCTTCAGACACAAAAAGCTCTTCATTTTCCTCTCAAATCTCCTTTACTCTTGGATTGATCTTTCCTCCATAACCTTCGACGAGCCAAAAACTTTCAACGGATAATCCATTAAGCCTCACTTCACCTTCCAACCATCAACTTTCATGAACACTTCGAACCAGACCTTCAACCATAAACCTCTATACCCATTTCGAATCCACAATCTCTAAAAAACTCCAAACAACACAAACTTTCAACATACCCAGAACAAACCTTCAAACCCGTTAAATAACAACCAACCACCGTTCCTTCAAACAGCTTGTCCTGCATCGTCATCTTCAGACACAACCCACCTTCCAAAACCCACTCAGCGCATCACCTGCGACCACCATTCCCAAACTCCACGACCTTCAACCTTCAGAAAACTCCATCCTTCATCTTCCACTTTCCAATATCCACAACCTAATAATCCAATCCAGATTTCCATTAACAGAAACCTCACAATCACCGACAAAACCCACCGCACACAGAAACCGCGAAACCCAAATCCAGAAACTCGCAAACAGAGGAGAATAAGAAGGAATAGGAGGGTCAAATCGTGAAATCATACGAAAAATAGAAATAGAGAAAAACGGAGAGAAAATGAGACACTGTGAGATTGAGAGAGTTTTGTTGATTTGATTTGGAACAGTGAGAGTGAGCGTGAGAGTTGAGATCGACGGGATGAGAGGATCCTTTTCTTTTTTTTCATTTTAATTTTAATTTTGTTGTTGTTTGTCTGGGCTTAGGCCCAACCGTGGTAAATCTCTACCACCCCCAGACTTGAATGTTATACCCTCTTTATATTTTATTTTAATTTTTTTATTTTCTTTTCAAAAATGTAAAAATATTCTCTACAATATATAGTATTTATTAGTTTATTTTGAAAACAGCTTGTTAGATTTTTTCTATTTTATTTAGTTTATAAATATTTTTTTTTCCAACTGATTTTAGATTGTATATATATTTATATTTTATGAAATAGTTATTAGATATTGTTAATATTTTATTTTCTAAGTTTTTAGTGTATAATATTTCTTATAAACATACTGTTATTATTAAGTTATATATTATGTATATTAATTTCTTTTTATATTTTTTTAGAATATACTATACTTTTTTAGAAGTTATGTTACTATTCCTTTTATATTTTGTTAGGATATTTTCTATTTGGAATTTTATGTTATATTTTATTTTAGAAGTTGTTTTATTTCTCTTTTGTTATTGGGCATTTTTGCTTTTTTGGGTCGATGAAGAAATTTCCTTCGATTCTCTATCAAATTATTGATGAGAAATGAAGGATCTGAGACCGACTTTTTCTCCTCTTTCTCATTTTCAACTTTATGTCACCTTTCGACTTTTATTTCATTTGTCGTATTTTTTGGTCGATGATGAGACCTCCATAAACCGTTATTAAGTCAAACCATTGATAAATGACGTTGGATCTGAGACCATTTCTTTTTAACGCTTTTTCTCCTAAGACCTCGGTCCTGTACCGAGTGTATCTTCGAAAACATTTTCAAATCAAATTCTTTGTACTGAATTAAAAAGAGAGGATTGGGTGTAGACCTCTTCTTCTTCGAGTGTTGGGATGCCCACTGTAGTGAGGGTGGTTTCGACACTCGTCTTTCAATACGAAGACGCTTCCACCCCTTTTCCTCCTAAAACCTCGGCTCCGCACCGAGTGCATTTTCAAAAACCTCGGTCTCGTACCGAGTCCATTTTCAAACCATCTTTAAAATAAATTTCCCTTTGTATTGAACTAAAAAGAGAGGATTGGGTGTAGACCTCTTCTTCTTCGAGTGTTGGGATGCCCACTGTAGTGAGGGTGGTCTCGATACTCGTCTTTCAATACGAAGATGCGACTTTGTCTACCACCTCTCACTTTCACAACTTCATCCCGCAACCCTTGTCACCTAAAAACCTCGGTCTCGCACCAAGTGCATTTTCATTTTCTTTTTCATAACAAAACTTGAATGGTCGTGGAGTGGTTAGGCGTAGGCCTTCTCCTATCCTGAGTGCTGACGTTTACCGTAGGGTTCTCTGTCGCAAAGCACTTACCATTCAAAACCAAAAATATCTTTAATAAGAGAATAAAGCTCTCTTTATGTTGAATTAAAGAGAGAGGATTGGGTGTAGACCTCTTCCTCTCCGAGTATTGGGATGCTCACTGTAGTGTGTGTGGTTTCGATACTCGTCTTTCAATACAAAGACGCTACGTTTGCCACACCTTTTCATAACAAAAACTTTGAGATAACGAATTGGGTACTACCCGTAGGGGTTACTATCCGAGGACTTATCTCGCCCCTAAAAAACTCTCACCAATCAAACGTGACACCTTGCCTCGCATGGCGAAAACCAATATTCCAAAGGATATGTTACGTCCGTTTGACCGCAAACAGGTACGCGTAAGTCTCCTCACATGCGAGCAGCAAAACACCTAAACTGCTAGAACGCGCACGATAACATCATCCCCAAACACACCGGTTATCCGCACCGTAGGCACGAACTACGTTGCTCTGATTTCTCTTGCATGTTGAGAATACGTAGGCATAGGATTGCAATATCCTAGCGAGCACCCTTTTTCTTTTTCACCCTTTCCCAGAAAGGCATGCTACGTCCGTTCTACCGCAAACAGGTAACGCCTAAGTCTCCAACGAGCGAGCAGCAATACACCTAAACTGCTAGAATGCGTACGATAGCATCGTCTACCAGTACACCCCATTTCCCCGCACACCGTAGGCCGAACTACGGCTGCTCTGATTCTTTACTTCGTTCAAGTAAAGATACGTAGGCACAAGGGCCACAATCCTTGCCGAGCACACTTCCCCTATATCTGTAGTTCCCCGAACTACGTCGACTCTGACTTTCTCACATCTATTGAGAATACGTAGGCATAGGACTGTGAAGTCCTACCGAGTCTGTTCTTTCTCTTTTCTTCCCCGTTCTCTCTTTCCTCCTAACTTTCTTGTTTCTAACCCTTATTTTACTCCGTGGAACACTTCTTATAGCATAATATTTAAGCAAATAAATTCACACATCGACAAACAAAAGGTTCCCATCGAGTACGATGGATGCGAGGGGTGCTAATACCTTCCCCTCGCATAACCGGCTTCCGAACCCGTTCTTGGTCGCGAGACCATCTTATCCATTTCTTTCCTAAGGTTTTCTCGATATTTTTCCTTTCCCCTCATGGGATAAATAAAGTTCGGTGGCGACTCTTCTGTCCTTTTCTTTTCGCCTCCCCGTCGTTGCGCGATGCATTTTTCGAGTAGCGGCAGCTGACGACTCTGCTGGGGATCTCCTAGCGAGCCAAGCCTAATTGGTTTGTCGTGTTTGTGTTTTATTTGCTTTATTTGTTTATGCTTTATTTTCTAACCTGGTTGGGTTTATTAGGGTTGGTTTGTGAGGATAAAAGCTTTCTACCCGAGCTTTATAGTATACACTAAGATTAGGAGGTGGTTTCTTTCTGATTTGCGAGACTTAGGACTCGTTGAGTTGGATCGAATTCCATCGCTCAGATGAGACCCTTTTGGGATGATTATGTCTTACGTGTAGTCGTAATGGCGTCTTTATTTCCAACTTGGGAGTCCGTGACTCTGAGGACCTTTTGTAGAACCTTATTCCGAAGGTTGCTAAAGCATAACTCTGTGTTCATCCTTTGAAGGGATTACCGTCTTACGAGTAGTCGTTATGATGGAAAACTTTCAAGGGTTAGTGCATGGGACTTTGTTTGAAAAGCCTTTGGGATACCCTCTTATAAACCAGTAGATAGCCCACCCCAAGGGAGAGATAACTTTTGTTGTTGTCTTGCAGGATTTGTGACTTTGATCCTTGATGTGGATCTGTTCTCGTGTGCACTCATTGCATTGCATTTGCATAAGCATCTCTGCATCATTTTTGCATTTCCTTCCCATATACCAAGAGCTTACCCGTCCTCTGTCCATAACCTGCAGTTGATTTCCCGACACTCATGTCAAACTTGTGAGAGCTACAAAGAATTTGAAGCAAGAGGAACGTAGAAGCTTCGAGAAGCCAAGTCAAAACGAAGCAAGCTGAGATAGCTATGTCAGAGAATGACCGCCAGAATGTTGATCCCCCACAAGGATTTACTGTGGCAAATAATCCACTGTATGATCTTCTGCTTGACGACCATCCTCCGCAAGTAAACGTCCCTACTCGACCCCAGAGGATCCCAATGACACATCCTATGGAAGAAAAGCTTTGTGCCCTTGAGGAGACAATTCAAGCTATGAAATTGTCTGATATGATCGGACTCGATGCTGCTGATATGTGTCTAGTGCTAGACTTGGTGATTCCTCCGAGATTCAAGATACCCAACTTCGAGAAGTACACAGGCTTTAGTTGCCCGAGGCGTCATTTGGTGATGTACTGTCGAAAAATGACCCCCTATACTCATGACGATAAGTTGATGATTCATTGTTTCCAAGAAAGTCTGGGTGGGTCATCCTTAAGTTGGTACACGGACCTAGAAAGAAGCCATATCCAATCATGGAAGGACTTAGCTAGCGCTTTTCTAAAGTTTTACCAGTTCAATCTGGACACTCCTCCCATCCGCATGCAGTTACAAAGCCTATCTCAGAATGAGACTGAACCCTTTAAGGGATATGCACAGCGGTGGAGAGAATTTGCAGCAAGAGTGCAACCACCACTCTCGGACAAGGAGTTGATTGACATGTTCATCAACAGTTTGCAGGTCTCTTATTTTGAAAGAATGGCTGGTTGTACGCCATCAAGCTTCTCTGACCTTGTGATTGTAGGAGAGCGCCTCGAAAGTTACCTCAAAAGTGGACAAATCCAGGACGCATCAGGCAGCCAGGCCAGTGAGATTGAATCTTTCGATGATTTCCATGAGGAAGAGAAGGATGAAACCAGCGCACTCATAGAAAACGTTGAGTATTCTCACGATGTACCAACAAAACTCTATAGTCCCTCGTCTACTCAACAGGCATCATTACCAGTGCCATGTTATCCTCATGGACAATCGGCCATGCCTAAAGCTTCATCCCATAAGCCACGGGTCGCTCCTCATGCAAATCAACGAGCCCATGGCTGAGGTCATCCGAATCAGCATCGCGATCAGAATAGGCCCAACAACAACTTGGAAAGAAGGACTGCTCCTCTTCATCCGGTCCCTATGTCGCACAGTCAGCTTCTCTCGCATTTGATTCAAAACTCATTGGTGGAGCCTAAAACTCTTAAGCCTGTGCCAGAACCTTACCCTCCTGGGTACAATCCCAATGCTCAGTGTGGATATCATGGAGGATCCATGGGGCACTCGACTGAAGAATGCAAAGCCTTCCAAGCCAAGGTGCAATAACTAATTGACAAAGGGTACATCTCTTTTCCAGAAGGAAGTTTGGTTGTCCATGTCAACCTCTCAGCTGTCTAAGCTCGAAGATTCCAAGGGTCATCTCCTAAAGCCAGTAGTTCAAACAGGCAGACATCCTCAACGTTGGCAGTTCTTGAGCGCTTTTTATCATTTGCATCTTGTATTTTATTTCCTGTTCATTGCTACTTGTTTTTTTAAACATTGATTGTTTCGAATGGTAATATTAATGAAGTGATTATTGTTGCACCCCAAAATTTGACCAACAATTATTTATCCATCTAGTGTTTGAAAGTTGATACCTTCATCAGAAAGTTCAAAAGATCTTCAGAGGAGTGGGTTGAAACCAGGGTGTGTGCTTCATAGCTTGAGAGTTGTGGGTGCTCCTCAGATGATTCTGAGACTTTGAGAATGAACTTGATGTTTTGAGAAAGCCTATGAGATGTCTTTATAGCCATCATGAAGCCCAGAGAAGTCATTTTGCAAGAATTCTGAAGATTCAACCATGAATGGTAGAATTAGGGTTTTGACTGGGTCCACCCTAGACCAGCTGAAGATTTGGAGAAGGTTGAGACCCAATCCAAGGGCCATGAGATCATGGAATGATGAATAGAGATGTTATAAAGATGATTCCTAGACCAACTCATCATGATTGAGGAGTTTGAGAAGTTTTGAGTTAGGGTTTCTGAGGGTTGTCAGTGAAAAAACCCTAATTTGATCCCTATGTTCCAGGCAGTTTTAGCTCTAGATGTGATTGATATCTCATCTTCCCCATAACATGAATGTTGTAGAGCTTGTTCTAAGCTTTAATTTGAGTGGTGGAAGTCCTTGATAGGAGTTACAGAGCTCAAGTTATGGTTTTGACAAATTACAGGTCAGCAGAGGTGTGTGAATCTGGGTCCTTGAAAGTCACCCAACTTGCAGACAACTTTTGCCCTAGTAGGATGATTCCTATGGTTTCTTGGTCAACATGAATGTTGAAGAGGATCTTCTTAGCTTTAATTTGAGTGGTAGAAGTCCTTGATTGGATTTGTGGAACTCAAGTTATGGTTTGAACAAGGCAGGGGTATTTTGGTCATTTGTCAGTTATAGGTCATTTTATCCAATGCCTAAAACTCCTATTTCCAAGCCTCAAATGGAAAAACTCAAAACATGAAAGTTGCTCAAAATGTGATTTTAAGTCTAGAAAGAAGGTCAAAAATTGTTGAAAAAGCTCATAGCATGAAATTCCATGATTGGTCAAAAATGAACTAAAAATGACTTATAACTTTGAAAAGTTGAAATTGAAAAGTGATTTGGGAGATCCACAAATCCAAAATAGGTCATCCAATATATCATTTTGATTGGAAAAACCATTTTAAGAACTTTGGTTTAAGTAGAATTTTCATTTGAGGCTCCAAAAATGGACTTCCTTTGGAAATTTCTTACTTGAAAAAGAGGGCAACTTTGCAAAACCCTACACAAGCCAAAAATGCACTTGTTTTTCACTCACCCTCATTCAATAACTCACATAAGGACATTTTGAGACCAAATTACAAGGCATGAGGCAAGGGATATGATATTTTCAACTTCTCATTCAAGGAGAAATTCATGAACTTTCCACCCCTTTCTAGATGATTCTAGAAGCATCCAATGATTGTTATATAAAGAATGCATCAAAGAGTGATGAGAGGTTGGTGAAACTTGAGCCAAGTCAGAGGAGAGAGAGAGATACACAGCCATTGGAGAGATTTCTTCAAGTTGAAGCAAGTCAAGATATCTTGCACTACCAGCCACCTCCTTCATCACCATTGCAAACAGAAGATTGGTGGTCATTCAAGGAACATCTAGAAGCAGTTTCAAGCCTTGGAACCATCTCTACATCACTGCACCATAACCTCTTAACAGGTTTCTTCTTCACTCTCCATCTCTTAATTTAATGAGTTTCAATTAGTTTTATAGCCATAGGATTAATGTGCTAGGCTAGATGATTCTTCCCCATGAGTTTCAGCCTGTTCCATGAGGTTCCATGGCAGGTGTTTGATTCTTGAATCTTCAAGAACTGGCTGTTTGATGAGTTTTAGGTAGTAAGAATCATGTTAGAATCACCAGGATAACTTGTAGAGTATCTGTAAATCATTAGGCTGAGGTTTGATGAAGGTTGGTATCAGTCGAGCATGGTGGTACCAAGATGTGTAAGCATTCTGTCTGGATTATTCAGGAGGAATTAGGAAAAACTACTCGTACCATTGTAATCTAGGCATTTAGTAGGTCATTTCTTGTTTTGGAATCGAATCAAACCGTGGCGTGTGGATAGAGATAGGAGAGCTTGAATCTTGGCGCATGGAAGAAGGGTTTCTGAAAACCCTAGGTCCCATTTGGGACGATGAAGGAGAGGTCGTTGGATCGATTCCAAGGTTTGACAATTTCCTCTAATCCAACGGTGATGGTTGAGTCTGAGAAAAGAGAGGGAAGATTTGAATATAGTGAAACACGGTCGTTTCACTTAAGACCGCTTCTGGGCCTATAGCGCTACTTGCACCCCCCCTTTTATGTAGCCCAATTCATTTAACTAACGCGCCTTACTATCTGTTACACCCCCCTCCCCTTTAATTCATTTTAATTATTTCATTTTCTTCCTTTATTTTTCTGATTTGAATAATTCATTAAAAATAGATAAATAATGATTTTTAAATTCTTTTTTTTCCTATGAGTAGATGAAAATGTATAGAAAATTATAAAAATAAAAATAGGATTTTATTTTTAGGTTTAATATTTTTAATAGATTTTCCAATTAAATAGCTTTTTAGTATGTTTAATTTGGTATGTGATTTTGTAGGAATTGTTTTAGTACTTTCCTTTAATCTTTTTTATCCATTCTTTTTGGTGCAATTAGATGATGAATCATAGTTCCCCATAGGATTTTTTCTAGATTTTTTAGAATTAATTTTGATTAGTTTAATTAGGGTTGACTTAGGGTTTCCTGATTAAGGTTTAGATTGTGCTTAGGTGATGATTCCCTTTCTTTGATTGAGTTTCATCTTGATTTTTAGGTAGAGACCTTTGTAGATGTTATGAGTAGGTGTTGAGGACCCTTGTGAATATTTGTTAGATTTTCCCCCATTAGTTTAGTATTTTTAGGTATTTTCTGAAGTTGCCTGATGATTTGGTTTGTTCAGTGGGTTATCTGTTCATCTTTGGGGTTTATTCTGAGGAATTTGTTGAGGGGCTTGTGTTGCCTTGGAGATATTGATGGAGAGCATCATGAAGGGAAGATTGGAGATCAATGTTCAGAGACCCAGAGCTTGGCTAGTCCCCTGTCTGTGAGGTTTGAGAGCTTGAAGTTTGAAGGAAGTTCATGGTACTTTCCCGAGGAAGGCACTATGAATGACTTTCATTCTTTCTTCTCACCTCTTTCTTAAGTATCCAATGATGTTGGAGCCAACTTGTGAGTTTAATTTCTCCTGAGGAGGAATGTAAACTGATCACTTGTTGTTGAGCCACATGGGATACAACTCCTAAGTGGAAGCCTCCTAGTACTTTCCTGAGGAAGGTCCTATGGGTCTATTCACTTAGTTCCACTAGTTGATCTAGGATTTCTTAAGTATCCAATGATGTTGGAGCCAACTTGTGAGTTTAATTTCTCCTGAGGAGGAATGTAAACTGATCACATGTTGTTGAGCCACATGGGATACAACTCCTAAGTGGAAGCCTCCTAGTACTTTCCTGAGGAAGGTCCTATGAGTCTATTCACTTAGTTCCACTAGTTCAGATAGGATTTCCTAAATATCCAGTGATGTTGGAGCCTGCTTGTGAGTTTAATTTCTCCTGAGGAGGAATGTAAACTGATCACAGTGGTTGAGCCACATAGGGTATGACTCCTGAGTATCCACCTCTTAGTGCTTTCCTGAGGAAGACACTATGAGTCTGATTGCTTAGCTCCCTTTCTTTGGTAAGCTTGTTCTGAAGCTTGAAGACTGGGAATGATTTCTCTTGTTAGGATTTTGCTTGAGAGCTTTGTTAGATTTGTTTAGATCCTGTGATTAGGGTTAGGATTAGAAAGTAGATGATTCTTTCTCATGTGTGTTTTGCTTGCCTGATGGCACTTCATTTCCTTTATCTGTCATTGCTTGATAGCAGGTTGTTATTTTCAGTGTGATTACTGTTACTTCATGACTGGCTTGAGGTCGAGACGAGCTTGTGGAGGCTGAAGCCCCACACACATTTCCTCCCTCACTTGCATTGCATGCATTTTACTGTTAAAACTGATGTTTTTGTCTGTATTCTATGTATCATTGACATGATCCCTTAGGACTCTCATTTCCTTTGATAAGGATTTGATGATAGACTTTTAGGTTGAAACCTATGCATGACAACATCTAGGAGTTCCCTGTTCAAACCTCAACCATAGGATGAATCCATGGCATGATAACAGTAGGACTTGATAGTCTCCCTCCTAGTTGAGTTTTTCCCGTAGTTTCCCGAACTACGTTTGCTCTGATCTTTCATACCAGATGAAAGTACGTAGGCATAGGATGCGACGTCCTAGCGAGCAACCTTTCCCCCGTAACCCTTCGTAAGTCGAACTACGTTGACTCTGATTTCTCATTCTCTGATGGGAATACGTAGGCATAAAGTGCGATGCTTTGCCGAGTCATTTTCTTTTCTTTTTTCAGCCAGCCTTGATAGGTAGATAGATTATAACCAACCCGTCCAAGTAAACAAACAAGCGAGGATCCCGTCGAGTACGACGGACGTGAGGGGTGCTAATACCTTCCCCTTGCGTAACCGACTCCCGAACCCAGACAATGGTTGCGACGACCTTGTCTTACCCTTATTCGTCGGGTTTTTTCCGATCGTTTCCTTTCCCGCTCTGAGGGATAAATAACGAAAGGTGGCGACTCTTCTGTCATGCCGGCACCTTATTTTCGCGCAAGCGACAGCTGGCGACTCTGCTGGGGATCGAACCCAGAATCTCTGGTTCTCCGGTTCCCTATGAGAGTCAATCCTATCGTTTGTGTGTTTGCTTGTTGGGTTGCGTTTATTTATCGCATTTTTACTTCCCGCACTTTACTTCCCGCATTTTATTTCCCGCATTTTATTTCCAGTTTGATATGATTATCTGTGCTGCTGTGGGAGAGGGATGTTACTGTGAGTGAAAAGCCGGACCTGGGCTTAAGTACACACCTAGATATAGTTGTGGAGAAGTAGTAGACGAACCTGTCTGTTGAGCAGGCACAGTTCCCTACGAAAATCTGCGCTCAGACGAGATTCTTGCAGAGGTGTTCCTTTCCGGTCCTGAGGATCTGAGGGGAGTCCAGACGTGAGGATTGTCGACTCTGGGGACCGATCATTTGGAAGTCAGCTAAGAGAGGCCTCTTCATGACTTGACGATGCCACTCCTTCTGGGAATCGTATTGTCACTCGTGAAAGTCTGTGACGCTGACAACCGCATAGGATGCCGTACCTTTGTCCGTGGATTAGGTCCATCATACCTGTGAGTGGGGTTGGGATATTGCAGGAAACTTTGACCTCCAGACTACCTGGTTTTCTTGACAGTGAATCAGTTATGATTGGGTTCTCAGTTGCAGATATGTTCTTGATAGAGCAAGGGTTTGATCAGAGGATCTTATCATCGGGTGTTTGTCTGTTCTTGATAGAGCAGGTTTCGATCAGAGTATTGTTATCAAAGGTTTGTCCTAGACGGAGCAGATTTTTGAGTGGGGTCTGAAGATCTCATCAGCAGATGTTATTTGTTCTTGACAGGGCAGATTTTTGAGTGGGGTCTGAGGATCTCGTCAGCAGTTGTTATTTTGTTCTTGACAGGGCAGATTTTGAGTGGGGTTTGAAGATCTCATCAGCAGCTGTATATTTGTTCTTGAGAGGGCAGATTTTTGATTTGGGGTCCGAAGACTTCATCAACAAATATTCCTTGATCTTGCATCCGGGGTCTTTATTATCAGGCCTTCGTTCTTGACAGGGCGGAATGCTGATCTCGATCCTATCAGATGGTTATTCTCAGCAGATCAGATCAGTAGTTTTACACCGGGGTTTCCTTCTCATCAGTGACTGTTGACATTGAATCTCCACAGCAGCCACCTGGATATATTGTTGCATGACTGCATTTTGCATTAGCTTGCATATTCATGTTTGCATTCCATTAGCATGTGTCTGTGCTGCAGGCGCGTTTTGTACCCTGATCTTGGTGTCCCGAGCAATATGAGATATCTTCTTCCATGAATGGATCCAGTCTTATCACTGCATTGACACCATGTTGCCACGTTGACACCAGAATTAGGGGTGATCTCCTGAACGTACAGACACCCATAATTCATCTTGCATGACAAAAGCCGGGACTTGTCTTCTAACCTTTGTGTTTGCAGGTTTGACTCAGAATCTAGCAGCTCAGACTAATGGAGCAGATACAAGCTGAACTAGGGAAAATCCAAAGCCAGCTGGGGCAGGTCATGAATGACATACAGGCAGTGCGTCTGGACCAGCAAGTGCTCAGAGAAGAGAATCAGCAGCTGCAGAATCAGCTAAGCTTTCTCATGGGAGTGGTGAGAAGTATGCTAAATAAGGAGAGTGATCAAGCACCCAAGGTGGAGCCCAAAGTGCTTCCTCCGTTACCGTCAGTGCCACCTGTGCTGAAGCCAAGTGGACCTCATAGATCCTCTACACAGCATGAAGCTCGAGGCCTGTCTCGTCATCAGCCGCGCCGAGAATCTCAGAATAATCCTGAAGGTTATGGTCAAAAGAAGAAGCTACTTGATAGAGCTATAGACCCACTACCTGTGAGTTATGCCCGGCTGCTGCCGCTGTTGGTTCAGAACCGTGTTCTCAAGCTTCGGACCTTAAATCCACCAGATGACGCGTCATCAGACGTTGATCTAAGCATGCATTGCGATTTCCACTCAGGGGCACCGGGGCACCATGTTGAAACATGTAAGGCTCTCCGGAATAAGATTCAGGACCTGATCGACTCGAGGACAATCAGGCTTGTGCCGGGCGGCATGAGAGCATCGGGAAAGTTTATCCCCTACCCTGCAGGAGAAGTGGATGATTCCACTCCTTTTCCTGAAGCTGAGAAAGATCTGGAATACGTCCCGCGACCCTTGGTGACTGAATCGCCTCGCTCGCAGTTTCTACCTGGATCAAGCTCAAGGACGCAAGCGCCTAAACGAGAGACCGTTGCCACTCAGAAACGACGACCTCTTGCTCCTAGGCGGAAAGAATACCAGCCCCAGGATCACAAGAGACCTCGCAACCACGTGGAACAAAGGAATGCTTCTCCCCATCCAGTGCCTGTGCCGTATAGCCAGATTCTTCCACTGTTGGTTCAGAATTCCTTGGTGGAACCGAAAGCTCTCAAGCCCGTGCTAGAGCCTTACACTCCAGGGTACGATCCTCATGCTCAGTGTGGCTACCATGGTGGATCTCTGGGGCATTCAACTGAAGATTGCAAGGCTTTCCAGGCGAAGGTGCAGCAATTGATCGACCAAGGGTGTATTTCCTTTCCAGACGGAGTTTTGGTGGTACGTGACGACCTCTCAGCTGTTTGAGCTCGTAGATTCAGAGGGTTACTTCCAGAAGCCAGTGACCCAGACGGGCAGACGTCCTCAACATTGGCAGTCCTCGGACTTTTTACCATTTGCACTTGTAGTTTCTTTTCTGTTAGTTACTACTTGCTGTAAACATTGTATGTTTCGAATGGTAATGATAATAAAGTGACTATGCATTTCTTCTGAATTAGTTATGTCGTTGTCACTCATTTGCTGCATTGCACTGGCACTTGCATTTTATTTACTCCGATTTCTTACTATGATTAACAATGAGCGGAGGGAGGATGATGAAACTGAATACTCATAACCGATGATCGTATTGCTTTCAGATAAAACTTTGCCGATGACGTACAAGGCATTGTTTCAAATCCCCTAAACACCGGAGAGATAAGGAAGAGAATCCCTTGTTAACCACTTCGAGCCGAGAAGTAGGAGTTTCTTTCGGATTGTTAAACCCTCACATCTTAACCCGGGGCAGGGTAGTTGTCAGTTAGCTCGACCGAGCGTCCAAGTCTTATAGAGGAGTGTTGTCCTTCGAGGACCAATCACATCATCTTCCTCGCCAGAGGTCGTACCTCATCAACCACAATGGTTAAACCTCACCAATCGGGAGTGAGACAGTTACAATCCTTTCGGAGCAATCAAGACAACCAGTGTCGCACGACTTGTTCCAAGAAAAAAAAGAGAAATAAGAAAGCCCGCTAAGTAAAAAAGAAAAGCTAGAAAGCAAATGCTTAGGCAAAAATCAGGGCATCCCGCTGGACTTCAAAAGAAAAATCGAAAAGAACTCAAAAGGAGTCAGTCCAGGCAAGAATTAGGGAATCAAAACAAAAGAATGAAAAAGAAAGGATATAAAAAAGAAA
Organism: Lathyrus sativus; assembly: GCA_963859935.3. Taxonomy (NCBI): domain Eukaryota; kingdom Viridiplantae; phylum Streptophyta; class Magnoliopsida; order Fabales; family Fabaceae; genus Lathyrus; species Lathyrus sativus. The sequence goes on along the minus strand of OZ012736.1, from coordinate 138,095,263 downwards.
AATCCTCGAACAAGGACCAAGTCGTGTAGACACCGACACCGAAAACGAAAAGGAGTAACTGTCACTCCGAAACACCTTGAGAATTCTTTAACCAGTTGTTCCCAATGTTCAACATACCTCTCGAAGAGGAGAGCGCTCGAGCCAAGTTAACCGGACTTTAGGATCGGAGAACATCACGTAGAAGGGGTGGGTACAAATCATAATTTGAGCCAAATATCCTTTGTTTCGCGAACCGTGAACCCGACCACGATACAACCCTTAAAAGACCTAATTGAGGCAGTGTTTATTCTGAGAGCGCATTACGATAAGGTTGAGTAACCTGACTCCTTCATGATTTGCTAATCATATCCTTATTGCATTTTTCACTGATCGCATCAGCACTACGTTTGAACTCTTTTGTTCATTCGTCACTCACTAGCATGACACGTAAATGAGTGACAGTACAACATTTTTTCGAAATTTGCATGAACACTGCATTAAAATTACTATTCGTGAATAAACAATTTTAGTTGCAGGTTAGTAGCTGATACGAAGGAACTTCAGCAAGGAATAGTCAATCAGGACTGAATCGCCAGAGGTCTGGATCAGAATGGTATGCTGCGAAGCCCTGTGAATCTGGGGCATTGACTTCCAGTGAGTTAGAATCAGTTTGTCTGAGGACAAGTCCCGGAGCATCAGTTGATTATGGGGCAGTTTATGCAAGAAGCGGTTGGCCAGAAATGAATCTTCTCGAGACCCAATCAGGGGCAGTTATCCAGAATTCTTGCGATTTAAGGGCAGATCCCTCCAGTGTTCGATCAGAGCATGTTGAGTCGCTCATCGCTCGTTCAGGGGCAAACTACTTCAGAGATATTGAAGCCGACCATGCTGAGAGTTGATTAGTTGAGGATGAATCCTCCCGTTGTGCAGATGCTGGGGCAAGCCCTCTGAAGCTTGTCTTGTTGCCAGTTATTTTCGGCTCAGAATGAATTATTCCCAAAGGTCAGATTGGGGCAACTTGGATTGCGCTGGGGCAAGTTGTTCAAATGAGTTTGCTCACCCTAGCAAGAATTGAGTATCGGGGAATCGTGTCATTACCCCGTCAAAACCTGAACCTTCTGAAGAAGCCTTGCGGTCATCGGGTTGCTATCCTGCAGCATAACCTGTTACTTGACTCCATGATTGGCAGCCTGTATTCCCTGTGTTGGCGTTATTGAATCAGGATTGTTTCTCAGCAGAGACGTACAGTTTGAGGTTGTTCCCCCTGTACAGTTTGAGACTACAGCAGATTGAGATGGCGTTTATCCCCTATCAGAGTGGTCAAGATTACCCTCAGCAAACCAGGATTGGCATCCCCGAAGCAGGGCGGGTCCTCCTTCTCCAGCAGAGTTCAGTAGTCTCTCCTCCGCAGAATCAGAATCAAGATAGTGAGCATTGATATGTCTCCCCGGGTAGAGACGATTCTCTTCCCCAAGCAGACGCATCCTGAAGGAATGTCACCTCATCGGCTGAGTCAAGCGCCGAAGAATGACGTCGTTTCCCCAGCACCGGGTCACAAGTGCAGATTTCAGAGAAATGTTTGGGAAGCTGAAGCTCGCGTTTTCCCCAGTAAAGTCGCTGAAGCAGGATTTTCTCCCCAGCACCGGGTCACAAGTGCAGGTTTCACAGGAAGCTAGTCGTATACCGAAGTATGCAGTAACTGATGATGCCAGACTGAAGTCTCCAGCAGAATTGAGATTCCCCACCAGAGTCAGGCTCTCTCCTGAAGTTCGATGATTCCTTCTTCCCCAGTAGAGTGTTGGAACAGCTGATGTTGTATTCCCCTGCAGAATTGTACTCTCTCCCCCGAAGTCAGATGATTCTTTCTTCCCCAGCGGAATTGAAATTCCCCATCAGAGTCGTACTCTCCAGTGAAGTAGAATGACTTCTCTCCCCGGCTGAGTCCGCGGAAAAGCAGAATCCTTGGAAGTCGATCAGATCATGATCGATGTTCCCCAGCAGAGCATTAAGCAGCCGATGCTGTATTCCCCCAGAGTCGTACTCTATCCAGTAAAGCAGAATGATTTCTCCTTCCTCAGCCAAGTTTGCAGATGTCCAAGAGATCCGAATCCTTGGAAGTTGATCAGATCATGATTGGTTTTTCCCTAGTGGAGCGTGGAGCAGCTGAAGTTGGTTCCCCACAGAGTGGTCATCCCCAGAAGAGTAGCCAAGACGGCCGCGCAATTCATTCTCGCGATTGATATCAGCAGATCCAAGTTCTCGTAGAGCTTCATCCCCTGCAGCAGTCAGCTGAAGTTGGTTTCCCTGCAGCAGTCAACGGAAGATTAATTCCTCAGACAGAGCCTGATTGATATTAGCGTGTCCACAATCTCCTCAGCAGGATGACTCCTCTACCTGAGTGGTTCTTTCTCCTTGACAGGAGGATTTCCCCCTCCGGCATTTATTTTGCTGACAGGGATCATAGCATTATGCATGATTGCATAGCATTGTGCATGATTTCATAGCATTGTGCATGACTGCATAGCATTTAAACGTTGCAATAGCATTGTGCATGATTGCATGGCATTTAGCATAAACGCATATCATTCCCGTGTGGGGCGTAGTGCAGAAGCATACGCATCATAAGCATGACCTAGGTCATTATCATCCTTGTTTACAGGTATACTACCAAGAGACTAGTTGCTCAGGACGATTCCTGATGTTCTCCCCAGCAAGGTTGTTTTCCTAGATGATTCTAAGGACCCCGGTGTGATCCCCACAGTCGCTCGCTCAAGATGATTTTTGAGATCCCCAGCGGAGTCTTCAGTTCGAGATGATTCTCAAGTCCCTCAGCAGGGCCAGTTGCTTAAGATGATTCTTAAGACCTCAGTACAGCTTCCCGAGTTGTTCGCCAAGTATGATACTTGAGCTCCCCAATAGCGCCTCCAGCAAGAGTTGCCCAGGGAGATTCCCGGGATACCCAACAGAATAAAGTCTCCAGAAAGGTTATCAGTTCAGGATGATTCTTGGAAGCGCCCGCCGGAGTTGTTTGTTCAAGATGACTCCTGAAACCCCAACAGAGTGGAGGGCTTTTCCCCAGCAGGTGGTTGGCATTTCCCCAGCAGCAGGCAGGTAGATTGATATCCCCAGTCGAGCACAATCATGATTGGCAGATGGAATGTTTCCCCAAGCGGATCCTGAAGGATTGTCCAGCAAGCTGAAGTTTGTTTATCCCCGTGAGTTTGAGGACTTAATGACATGAGTGTCTTGTAGCCCGAAGGCTATGTTCCCTAGAAGGGTCGTTCCCCCAGAAAGCCGTTCAGAGCATTTATCGCTTTCCCCGTGCAGAGTATAGCAGAAGATAGTTGTTGATCAGCCTGATGCGCTGTGTTCTCCGGAGGAGTCCGTCATCCTCAAGTGTAAGTCCAGTTGAGATGGGCAGAAAATGCAGCTCTCTTGAAGGGTAGCTCTTCCTCAGCATAATGGTTACTCTCCCCGAGTGGATGGTTCCTCTTCCCGGCATTTATTTCGCTGGGGCATTTCCTTGCATGATTGCATAACATTTACTCAAGAGCGTAGCATTCCGTTTCGCGCGGAGCATTGCGCCCATTTTTCCAGCATTTGCATATGAAGCATGAACCAGGTGGTTACCGTGCTCTCAAACAGAAGTACTTGCTCTACAGTAAGGTTGGTGGGAATCGTCTGAGTGAACTCTTTCATTATTCTCCAACAGTTGTCGAAGTCGTTTGGGTGAACTCTCTCGTCTTTCTGCAGCAAAGTCTACAAGGTTGTTTGGGTGAACCCTTCCACCTTTTCCCCAGTGAGTCGTCAGGATTGTTTGGGTGAACCCTCATTCTTCTCTCCTCAACAGAGTTGGTAACTTGATGATTATGTCCGGTGACCCGGCATGTTTGCTTTTATTTAGCAACAACTTGACAGGGTGTCAAGAGAATAGCAGCGTGATATGTCTGCTCCAACAACGATGTCTAATCTGAAGATGGATTTCGTAAGCGCCCGATGGCGATATCAGAAGGTTCCTGTGAAGCCAGATTTCCGTGTGGATGAATCAACGAATGGCTGAAGACAAGGTTCCGGAGTTGTAGATACAACACAATGATCCGTGTGAGTCTGAAGACCAAGTCAGTTATCCTGAGGTGATGATTGAGTGCGATCAAGTGAATGATACGTCTTCTGATTGAAGTCGAAGATGTTCCTCCAACAACGATGTCTAATCTGAAGATGGATTTCGTAAGCGCCCGATGGCGATATCAGAAGGTTCCTGTGAAGCCAGATTTCCGTGTGGATGAATCAACGGGTGGCTGAAAACAAGGTTCCGGAGTTGTAGATACAACAGAGTGATTCGTGTGAGTCTGAAGACCAAGTCAGTTATCCTGAGGTGATGATTGAGTGCGATCAAGTGAATGATACGTCTTCTGATTGAAGTCGAAGATGTTCCTCCAGCAATGATGTCTAATCTGAAGATGGATGTCATAAGCGCCAGAAGGCGATATCAGAAGGTTCCTGTGAGTTCAGATTTCCGGATTGATGAATCAACGAAGGGCTGAAGATAAGATTCCAGGGTTGTAGATACAACAGAGTGATTCGTGTGAGTCTGAAGACCAAGTCAGTTGTCCTAAGGAGATGATTGATTGCGATCAAGTGGATAGTTTTTCTTCTGACTGAAGTCGAAGATGTTTCTCCAGCTGAAGCGGAGTTTTGCCTGAAGGCAAAGTGTTTGAATCCCCGTAGAGTCATGAATGGCTCAGGATACCATTTTCTTTGACTGAAGTCACAGATTTCCCAAGCTGAAGCGAAGGTGCCTAAGGGCAAGGTTATCCCCAAGGTCATGAATGACCTAGGATTCATTTTCCGGACTGAAGACCGAAGTATATCCCTGACTGAAGTCACGGATGCTCTATAGCAGAGGTGGAGTTGCCTGAAGGCATATCCATGTATCCTTGAAGGTCAAGGACCATTTCTTTAGACTGAAGTCGAAGATACCTCCTGCAGAGTTGCCGACGGGCAAACTTTACATCCTTGGAGGCCAAGGATGTTTCTCCAGCTGAAGCGGAGTTTTGCCTGAAGGCAAAGTGTTTGAATTCCCGTAGAGTCATGAATGGCTCAGGATACCATTTCTCTGACTGAAGTCACAGATTTCCTAAGCTGAAGCGAAGGTGCCTAAGGGCAAGGTTATCCCCCAAGGTCATGAATGACCTAGGATTCATTTTTCGGACTGAAGGCCGAAGTATATCCCTGACTGAAGTCTCGGATGCTCTATAGCAGAGGCGGAGTTGCCTGAAGGCATATCCATGTATCCTTGAAGGTCAAGGACCATTTCTTTAGACTGAAGTCGAAGATACCTCCTGCAGAGTTGCCGACGGGCAAACTTTACATCCTTGGAGGCCAAGGATGTTCTTCTAGCTGAAGTTGGAAATGGCCGGGGGCCAGGGTTTCATTCATATTCAGAAATACTTGAAGATTTTTCTAACTGAAGTTGGAAATGGCCGGGGGCCAGGGTTTCATTCATATTCAGAAATACTTGAAGATTTTTCTAGCTGAAGTTGGAAATGGCCAGGGGCCAGGGTTTCATTCGTATTCAGAAGTACTTAAAGATCTTTTCTAGCTGAAGCTGGGAGTGGCCAGGGGCCAGGGTTTCATATATCTTTAATGTTGGAGTTCAACGGCGGGCAGTGTGCAGCAGTATTCCGATGTTCGTCATGGTTCTGAGGGTGAACCCCAGATCAGAGAGTGTTTGGTTGAGTCTCTCAGCAGAGTAGCTCCAAATACGCAAGTGTACCTTTTGTTCCAGTTACCAGGGGTGAACCCCAGGGCAGATTTGTTCAGTGTGGTATTTTGTTCGACGGCGAGGTTGAATGTTTGTTTGACGGCGAGGTCAGGTTATGATTTGTTCGACGGCAATGTCAGACTCTTTAAATCCCCAGCAGAGATGATGTTTGTACAACGGCGGTGTCGAGTGTCTCTCGAGGTGATGTTTGTTTCCGACGGCGACGTCAGATGGTTTAGTTCTCCAGCAGCGATGCAGGGTATTTTGGTTGTCTGAAGGCAATATCAGAAGAAGTTAACGTGGTTGTCTGAAGGCAATATCAGAAGAAGTTAATGTGGATAACTGACGGTGATGTCAGATCAGTATTTCTCCAGCTAGTTGTTGAGCAGCTGGTGTTGCAGTGTTCGAAGATTTGTTCTCCGCAGAGTACCGTGTGCTCGGGCAGTTGGCAAATTTTCGGGTTTACTGATATTCAATCGTCTCGTACCTTGACAGGTTGAGAGCCGTTCGCTTCTCACCCAGTCAGGTTCAAGCCGTTTGAATAGGGGCAGCTGTTGCACCCCAAAATTTGACCAACAATTATTTATCCATCTAGTGTTTGAAAGTTGATACCTTCATCAGAAAGTTCAAAAGATCTTCAGAGGAGTGGGTTGAAACCAGGGTGTGTGCTTCATAGCTTGAGAGTTGTGGGTGCTCCTCAGATGATTCTGAGACTTTGAGAATGAACTTGATGTTTTGAGAAAGCCTATGAGATGTCTTGATAGCCATCATGAAGCCCAGAGAAGTCATTTTGCAAGAATTCTGAAGATTCAACCATGAATGGTAGAATTAGGGTTTTGACTGGGTCCACCCTAGACCAGCTGAAGATTTGGAGAAGGTTGAGACCCAATCCAAGGGCCATGAGATCATGGAATGATGAATAGAGATGTTATAAAGATGATTCCTAGACCAACTCATCATGATTGAGGAGTTTGAGAAGTTTTGAGTTAGGGTTTCTGAGGGTTGTCAGTGAAAAAACCCTAATTTGATCCCTATGTTCCAGGCAGTTTTAGCTCTAGATGTGATTGATATCTCATCTTCCCCATAACATGAATGTTGTAGATCTTGTTCTAAGCTTTAATTTGAGTGGTGGAAGTCCTTGATAGGAGTTACAGAGCTCAAGTTATGGTTTTGACAAATTACAGGTCAGCAGAGGTGTGTGAATCTGGGTCCTTGAAAGTCACCCAACTTGCAGACAACTTTTGCCCTAGTAGGATGATTCCTATGGTTTCTTGGTCAACATGAATGTTGAATAGGATCTTCTTAGCTTTAATTTGAGTGGTAGAAGTCCTTGATTGGATTTGTGGAACTCAAGTTATGGTTTGAACAAGGCAGGGGTATTTTGGTCATTTGTCAGTTATAGGTCATTTTATCCAATGCCTAAAACTCCTATTTCCAAGCCTCAAATGGAAAAACTCAAAACATGAAAGTTGCTCAAAATGTGATTTTAAGTCTAGAAAGAAGGTCACAAATTGTTGAAAAAGCTCATAGCATGAAATTCCATGATTGGTCAAAAATGAACTAAAAATGACTTATAACTTTGAAAAGTTGAAATTGAAAAGTGATTTGGGAGATCCACAAATCCAAAATAGGTCATCCAATATATCATTTTGATTGGAAAAACCATTTTAAGAACTTTGGTTTAAGTAGAATTTTCATTTGAGGCTCCAAAAATGGACTTCCTTTGGAAATTTCTTACTTGAAAAAGAGGGCAACTTTGCAAAACCCTACACAAGCCAAAAATGCACTTGTTTTTCACTCACCCTCATTCAATAACTCACATAAGGACATTTTGAGACCAAATTACAAGGCATGAGGCAAGGGATATGATATTTTCAACTTCTCATTCAAGGAGAAATTCATGAACTTTCCACCCCTTTCTAGATGATTCTAGAAGCATCCAATGATTGTTATATAAAGAATGCATCAAAGAGTGATGAGAGGTTGGTGAAACTTGAGCCAAGTCAGAGGAGAGAGAGAGATACACAGCCATTGGAGAGATTTCTTCAAGTTGAAGCAAGTCAAGATATCTTGCACTACCAGCCACCTCCTTCATCACCATTGCAAACAGAAGATTGGTGGTCATTCAAGGAACATCTAGAAGCAGTTTCAAGCCTTGGAACCATCTCTACATCACTGCACCATAACCTCTTAACAGGTTTCTTCTTCACTCTCCATCTCTTAATTTAATGAGTTTCAATTAGTTTTATAGCCATAGGATTAATGTGCTAGGCTAGATGATTCTTCCCCATGAGTTTCAGCCTGTTCCATGAGGTTCCATGGCAGGTGTTTGATTCTTGAATCTTCAAGAACTGGCTGTTTGATGAGTTTTAGGTAGTAAGAATCATGTTAGAATCACCAGGATAACGTGTAGAGTATCTGTAAATCATTAGGCTGAGGTTTGATGAAGGTTGGTATCAGTCGAGCATGGTGGTACCAAGATGTGTAAGCATTCTGTCTGGATTATTCAGGAGGAATTAGGAAAAACTACTCGTACCATTGTAATCTAGGCATTTAGTAGGTCATTTCTTGTTTTGGAATCGAATCAAACCGTGGCGTGTGGATAGAGATAGGAGAGCTTGAATCTTGGCGCATGGAAGAAGGGTTTCTGAAAACCCTAGGTCCCATTTGGGACGATGAAGGAGAGGCCGTTGGATCGATTCCAAGGTTTGACAATTTCCTCTAATCCAACGGTGATGGTTGAGTCTGAGAAAAGAGAGGGAAGATTTGAATATAGTGAAACACGGTCGTTTCACTTAAGACCGCTTCTGGGCCTATAGCGCTACTTGCACCCCCCCTTTTATGTAGCCCAATTCATTTAACTAACGCGCCTTACTATCTGTTACACCCCCCTCCCCTTTAATTCATTTTAATTATTTCATTTTCTTCCTTTATTTTTCTGATTTGAATAATTCATTAAAAATAGATAAATAATGATTTTTAAATTCTTTTTTTTCCTATGAGTAGATGAAAATGTATAGAAAATTATAAAAATAAAAATAGGATTTTATTTTTAGGTTTAATATTTTTAATAGATTTTCCAATTAAATAGCTTTTTAGTATGTTTAATTTGGTATGTGATTTTGTAGGAATTGTTTTAGTACTTTCCTTTAATCTTTTTTATCCATTCTTTTTGGTGCAATTAGATGATGAATCATAGTTCCCCATAGGATTTTTTCTAGATTTTTTAGAATTAATTTTGATTAGTTTAATTAGGGTTGACTTAGGGTTTCCTGATTAAGGTTTAGATTGTGCTTAGGTGATGATTCCCTTTCTTTGATTGAGTTTCATCTTGATTTTTAGGTAGAGACCTTTGTAGATGTTATGAGTAGGTGTTGAGGACCCTTGTGAATATTTATTAGATTTTTCCCCATTAGTTTAGTATTTTTAGGTATTTTCTGAAGTTGCCTGATGATTTGGTTTGTTCAGTGGGTTATCTGTTCATCTTTGGGGTTTATTCTGAGGAATTTGTTGAGGGGCTTGTGTTGCCTTGGAGATATTGATGGAGAGCATCATGAAGTGAAGATTGGAGATCAATGTTCAGAGACCCAGAGCTTGGCTAGTCCCCTGTCTGTGAGGTTTGAGAGCCTGAAGTTTGAAGGAAGTTCATGGTACTTTCCCGAGGAAGGCACTATGAATGACTTTCATTCTTTCTTCTCACCTCTTTCTTAAGTATCCAATGATGTTGGAGCCAACTTGTGAGTTTAATTTCTCCTGAGGAGGAATGTAAACTGATCACTTGTTGTTGAGCCACATGGGATACAACTCCTAAGTGGAAGCCTCCTAGTACTTTCCTGAGGAAGGTCCTATGGGTCTATTCACTTAGTTCCACTAGTTGATCTAGGATTTCTTAAGTATCCAATGATGTTGGAGCCAACTTGTGAGTTTAATTTCTCCTGAGGAGGAATGTAAACTGATCACATGTTGTTGAGCCACATGGGATACAACTCCTAAGTGGAAGCCTCCTAGTACTTTCCTGAGGAAGGTCCTATGAGTCTATTCACTTAGTTCCACTAGTTCAGATAGGATTTCCTAAATATCCAGTGATGTTGGAGCCTGCTTGTGAGTTTAATTTCTCCTGAGGAGGAATGTAAACTGATCACAGTGGTTGAGCCACATAGGGTATGACTCCTGAGTATCCACCTCTTAGTGCTTTCCTGAGGAAGACACTATGAGTCTGATTGCTTAGCTCCCTTTCTTTGGTAAGCTTGTTCTGAAGCTTGAAGACTGGGAATGATTTCTCTTGTTAGGATTTTGCTTGAGAGCTTTGTTAGATTTGTTTAGATCCTGTGATTAGGGTTAGGATTAGAAAGTAGATGATTCTTTCTCATGTGTGTTTTGCTTGCCTGATGGCACTTCATTTCCTTTATCTGTCATTGCTTGATAGCAGGTTGTTATTTTCAGTGTGATTACTGTTACTTCATGACTGGCTTGAGGTCGAGACGAGCTTGTGGAGGCTGAAGCCCCACACACATTTCCTCCCTCACTTGCATTGCATGCATTTTACTGTTAAAACTGATGTTTTTGTCTGTATTCTATGTATCATTGACATGATCCCTTAGGACTCTCATTTCCTTTGATAAGGATTTGATGATAGACTTTTAGGTTGAAACCTATGCATGACAACATCTAGGAGTTCCCTGTTCAAACCTCAACCATAGGATGAATCCATGGCATGATAACAGTAGGACTTGATAGTCTCCCTCCTAGTTGAGTTTTTCCCGTAGTTTCCCGAACTACGTTTGCTCTGATCTTTCATACCAGATGAAAGTACGTAGGCATAGGATGCGACGTCCTAGCGAGCAACCTTTCCCCCGTAACCCTTCGTAAGTCGAACTACGTTGACTCTGATTTCTCATTCTCTGATGGGAATACGTAGGCATAAAGTGCGATGCTTTGCCGAGTCATTTTCTTTTCTTTTTTCAGCCAGCCTTGATAGGTAGATAGATTATAACCAACCCGTCCAAGTAAACAAACAAGCGAGGATCCCGTCGAGTACGACGGACGTGAGGGGTGCTAATACCTTCCCCTTGCGTAACCGACTCCCGAACCCAGACAATGGTTGCGACGACCTTGTCTTACCCTTATTCGTCGGGTTTTTTCCGATCGTTTCCTTTCCCGCTCTGAGGGATAAATAACGAAAGGTGGCGACTCTTCTGTCATGCCGGCACCTTATTTTCGCGCAAGCGACAATTATGCATTTTCCGAATCAGTCATGTCGTATACACTCATTATTTCCACAATCACAGACACATACTCCACTTCATCACTGTTGTTTTAGCAAATATTGGAGGGAGGATGACGAAAACGAAATACCCATAATTGCAAACCGTATGCTTTCAGATAGAATCTCGTCAATGATGTACAGGCATTGTTTCAAATCCCCTAAACATTGGAGATATAAGGAGTTAATCCCTAGTCAACCACTTCGAGCCTAGAAATAGGAGTTTCTTTCGGATATTCAAACCCCTACACTCAACCTGGGGCAGGGTAGTTGTTCAGTTAATCCAATCCCGCACTCAAATCAATAAAGAAACATCCAAAGACATGACGATTGTTCATCAAGGATCCATGACATGGCAGTCACTATCCTCCAACAAAATTCAAAAAAAGCAAAAGCCTGCTAAGTCAAGCATTTCAAAGGAGACTTAGGCAAAAATCAAGGTTATCCCGATGGATCTAACAAACAAAGTCAGTCCATGCAAAAATTAGGGATCAAAATCAAAAGAGGTTCTCAAACCCTCAATAAAAACAAAATAAGATTCAGTGGTCACCCAAAAGGGTCACTGACATCCATCCATCAAAATAAGGTGACTGCCATTTCAAACAAACCTTGAACTATCAAGCTTACACCGTTAAGCAGGTGCAGAATTAACTGAACGTAGGTATGGAGATCATCAAGAAGAAGGGGTGGGTACAAATTAAGTTTGAGCCTAATATCCTTTGTTCTATAACCGCGAACCAGGCCATGTTACAACCCTCGAAAGACCTAATTGAGGCGAGGTTTATTCTGAAAGCATACTATTGCGAGGTTGCGTAACCTGACTCCTCACATATTTGTTAATCATCAGTATTGGTGTCAATATCCTTGTTATATCTTTCACACCAATCAAATTAGCACAACGTTTGGACTAACGGTCCATTCGTCTCACAACCACGACACTCAATAAACGACAATTCTTTCAAAAAACTTGCATGAACTTCGCGTTAAAATTACCATATGTGAACAAACAATTTTAATTGCAAGTCAGTAGTTGGCATAGAGGAAATTCCAACACGAAGCAATCAAGCAGGACTGGATCATTCAGCAGTCTGGATCAGTCTGAGGCAAATCCCCAAGCAATGGTCGATCATGGGGCAAATCATTCAAGAAGCGGTTGATCAAAAGTGAATTATACCAATTAGGGGCAGGCCACCCATAGTTTCTTTGACTTGAGGATAGATTCCTCCAATGTTCAGTCAGGATAAGTCAAGTCGCTTCAACGCTCTTTCAAGAGCAAGCTATTCTAAAGAGTACATTGAAGCCAACAACCACAAGAGTCGGTTAAACAACGATGAATCCTTTCGTGGTACAAACTCTGGGGCAAGCCATCTTGAGGTCATCTCATGGAAAGCTACTCAAGCAAGTTCATCTTCATCAGCAACTATTAAGTTCAAAACAAGTGTCAGGGAATCACACCGCCAACTCACCCAACCCTAACCTTCCGAAAAGGCCTTGCTGTCATCGGATTTTCATCCCCACAACCTATTACCAGCCCAATTCGAAACCTTCAAAGTCCAGTTCTTGTCTGGAAAACCTTCAAACCAGTCCTCGTCTGGTCAACCTCCGCTGAATACCAGTTCCCGTCCGGTATATGTCAGCTTTCAAACCAGTCCCACCTGGTCTACCCTCCGCTGAATACCAGTTCCCGTCCGGTATATGTCAGCTTTTAAACCAGCTCCCATCTGGTCACCCTTCTTTTTAGCCTACCATTTAACCAGCCTACCATTTCACCAGTTCTTGTCTAGTAAACCTCATCTCAAAGTCCAGCTCCCATCTGGAAAACCACAAAATCAGCCCTCCTTCAGCTTAACCTTTCGCCAACCAGTCCTTGTCTGGTGGTCTACCCTCTGAATATCAGCCCTCATCTGGTACTTCAAACCCAAAGTCCAATCTACATTGGCAACCACCAAAGTCCAATCCGCCTTTGCAACTACCCAAAACCTGCCATATCGGCACTTGCATTTCCATCACCCATTTGCAATCATATGCATCATACGCATCATATGCATACCCATAATCATATCATATTTCCTCAGCTCTTGCATCTCCGTGCATTAGCATTTGCACTTGCATTTCCATTTGATATGAAACATCATTCTCATCAAGCGTCCGCGTATGCAAGGTCAGATCCAGGATTAATCTCGAAGATTTTCAAGATCATAATCAGCCCAGTCAGGGGCATCTTCCGCAAGACCGTGGGTGTTCCCCACGAATTTGTTCAACATTTGTTGGGCAAATTCAAGAGCTTCAATGCAATCATCAGCCTAGTCAGGGGCATTATCTGCAAGACCGTGGGTCCTCCCACAAAATTCAAGATCACTAAAGCAAAATACAGTCCAGTTAGGGGCATCTTTTCAAGACCATGGATTAAAGGAAATAGAGAAGTTTTTTTGGGGAAAGAGAATTAGAACACGATAAACTGCTGTCATACCCCAAATTTGCCCGCCAGCTTTTGTAAATATTTTTGCATTTTTTATTTCACATTTTTTCACGCCGTTTAGACACGTGTCCACCCCGATTGTGCGTTTTTCAGATCTTGACTATTTTTTGTCCAGTAGAAGCGTGACACGTGGCCTAAGGGCATTTTGGTAAATTTTGTTTCTATTTTCATTTTCTCATTTTTCTTTTCAAATATTAAATTTTTGTTCATATTTTTATTTTATCATTTATTTAATTAAAATAGTTTGTTTTATTACTTTTTTTTTAGAATTAGAATAGTTGTTTTTTTTTCTTTAGAATAGATTTTATTTTAATAGTTTTTATATAGAATTTTAATTTAGTTAGAATTTTTATTAGAAATAATTTTTTTCTTATTTAGAATAGAAATAGATTATTTTTATAGCATAGAATTAATTTGTTTTTAGAATCATTTTAGTATTAGAATTAATTAGATTTGATTTAATTTTAGAGATATTTTAGGATTTTAAAATTAAGTTAGTAATGTTAGAGATATTTTAGGATTTTAGAATTAAGTTAGTAATGTTAGAGATATTTTAGGATTTTAGAATTAAGTTAGTAACGTTAGAGATATTTTAGGATTTTAGAATTAAGTTAGTAATGTTAGAGATATTTTAGGATTTAAATAGTTTTAGATTTAGTTTTAACAGTTTTTTAATTTTATTAGAAATAGTTTTTATTTTAAATAGATTTAATTATATAGTTTAGAAATAGCTTTTAGGTTAAATATAATTTCTAGTGTATTTTTATTATTAAGAGCTAATTAGAGTTTTATTTTGTTTTAATATAGAATTTTGTTTTGTGTGAATTTTATTAAAATTTTTTTAGAATTAGTTAGAGTTATTTAGAGTTTTTAGCTTATTTATTTATTTATTTATTATTTTATTAGAATATTTAGTTTAGTATAGATTTTACTTAATTAGGGTTTAATTATTTAAAGCTAATTTAGTTTAATTATCAGTTTAAATTTAGTTTTTTTTTAAAATGGAGTTTTTAATTAGGTTTAGATTTAAATAGGATTTAATTAAAGTTAATTGGTGATTACTAGTATTATTATTAGGGGTTAATTTTTGTTTGTTCATAGTTATTAATTAATTAAGTTAGCTTGAATCAGCTTTTCATTATTTCAACATCATTAATCGTGTTTTAATCAACATTAATCATTATTTAAGTTAAACAAGTCATTAACAGCCACATGATTCCACTGTGCTCAAAAGCCTGATCCCAGCTAACCAAAACCGTACGAGAAATTGAAAATCAGCACCTAAAACAAAACCACGCTCCAGCTTGCGTGCAAACCATTTTTCTACACTCAACACCCACACCAGACAAGACCTGCAGCCATATCACAACACTCCAAAATTGAAACTTCACAATTTGCTACCTGCAAAACTTCCAAAACAGAACTAACAAAAAAAAACTACCACAACGGCTGCAGACAGAGCATCATAAAAATGGCAATGTTAATTCAAAAGAGAGCAAGAAAAGAAAACGACTCATTTTCTCACCAACAAAGGATAACCATAAAACTCTTCTTTAACTTTCTGAATTTTCTTCAGACACAAAAAGCTCTTCATTTTCCTCTCAAATCTCCTTTACTCTTGGATTGATCTTTCCTCCATAACCTTCGACGAGCCAAAAACTTTCAACGGATAATCCATTAAGCCTCACTTCACCTTCCAACCATCAACTTTCATGAACACTTCGAACCAGACCTTCAACCATAAACCTCTATACCCATTTCGAATCCACAATCTCTAAAAAACTCCAAACAACACAAACTTTCAACATACCCAGAACAAACCTTCAAACCCGTTAAATAACAATCAACCACCGTTCCTTCAAACAGCTTGTCCTGCATCGTCATCTTCAGACACAACCCACCTTCCAAAACCCACTCAGCGCATCACCTGCGACCACCATTCCCAAACTCCACGACCTTCAACCTTCAGAAAACTCCATCCTTCATCTTCCACTTTCCAATATCCACAACCTAATAATCCAATCCAGATTTCCATTAACAGAAACCTCACAATCACCGACAAAACCCACCGCACACAGAAACCGCGAAACCCAAATCCAGAAACTCGCGAACAAAGGAGAATAAGAAGGAATAGGAGGGCCAAATCGTGAAATCATACGAAAAATAGAAACAGAGAAAAACGGAGAGAAAATGAGACACTGTGAGATTGAGAGAGTTTTGTTGATTTGATTTGGAACAGTGAGAGTGAGCGTGAGAGTTGAGATCGACGGGATGAGAGGATCCTTTTCTTTTTTTTCATTTTAATTTTAATTTTGCTGTTGTTTGTTTGGGCTTAGGCCCAACCGTGGTAAATCTCGACCACCCCCAGACTTGAATGTTATACCCTCTTTATATTTTATTTTAATTTTTTTGTTTTCTTTTCAAAAATGTAAAAATATTCTCTACAATATATAGTATTTATTAGTTTATTTTGAAAACAGCTTGTTAGATTTTTTCTATTTTATTTAGTTTATAAATATTTTTTTTTCCAACTGATTTTAGATTGTATATATATTTATATTTTATGAAATAGTTATTAGATATTGTTAATATTTTATTTTCTAAGTTTTTAGTGTATAATATTTCTTATAAACATACTGTTATTATTAAGTTATATATTATGTATATTAATTTCTTTTTATATTTTTTTAGAATATACTATACTTTTTTAGAAGTTATGTTACTATTCCTTTTAGATTTTGTTAGGATATTTTCTATTTGGAATTTTATGTTATATTTTATTTTAGAAGTTGTTTTATTTCTCTTTTGTTATTGGGCATTTTTGCTTTTTTGGGTCGATGAAGAAATTTCCTTCGATTCTCTATCAAATTATTGATGAGAAATGAAGGATCCGAGACCGACTTTTTCTCCTCTTTCTCATTTTCAACTTTATGTCACCTTTCGACTTTTATTTCATTTGTCGTATTTTTTTGGTCGATGACGAGACCTCCGTAAACCGTTATTAAGTCAAACCATTGATAAATGACGTTGGATCTGAGACCATTTCTTTTCAACGCTTTTTCTCCTAAGACCTCGGTCCCGTACCGAGTGTATCTTCGAAAACATTTTCAAATCAAATTCTTTGTATTGAATTAAAAAGAGAGGATTGGGTGTAGACCTCTTCTTCTTCGAGTGTTGGGATGCCCACTGTAGTGAGGGTGGTTTCGACACTCGTCTTTCAATACGAAGACGCTTCCACCCCTTTTCCTCCTAAAACCTCGGCTCCGCACCGAGTGCATTTTCAAAAACCTCGGTCTCGTACCGAGTCCATTTTCAAACCATCTTTAAAATAAATTTCCCTTTGTATTGAACTAAAAAGAGAGGATTGGGTGTAGACCTCTTCTTCTTCGAGTGTTGGGATGCCCACTGTAGTGAGGGTGGTCTTGATACTCGTCTTTCAATACAAAGATGCGACTTTGTCCACCACCTCTCACTTTCACAACTTCATCCCGCAACCCTTGTCACCTAAAAACCTCGGTCTCGCACCAAGTGCATTTTCATTTTCTTTTTCATAACAAAACTTGAATGGTCGTGGAGTGGTTAGGCGTAGGCCTTCTCCTATCCCGAGTGCTGACGTTTACCGTAGGGTTCTCTGTCGCAAAGCACTTACCATTCAAAACCAAAAATATCTTTAATAAGAGAATAAAGCTCTCTTTATGTTGAATTAAAGAGAGAGGATTGGGTGTAGACCTCTTCCTCTCCGAGTATTGGGATGCTCACTGTAGTGTGTGTGGTTTCGATACTCGTCTTTCAATACAAAGACGCTACGTTCGCCACACCTTTTCATAACAAAAACTTTGAGATAACGAATTGGGTACTACCCGTAGGGGTTACTATCCGAGGACTTATCTCGCCCCTAAAAAACTCTCACCAATCAAACGTGACACCTTGCCTCGCATGGCGAAAACCAATCTTCCAAAGGATATGTTACGTCCGTTTGACCGCAAACAGGTACGCGTAAGTCTCCTCACATGCGAGCAGCAAAACACCTAAACTGCTAGAACGCGCACGATAACATCATCCCCAAACACACCGGTTATCCGCACCGTAGGCACGATCTACGTTGCTCTGATTTCTCTTGCATGTTGAGAATACGTAGGCATAGGATTGCAATATCCTAGCGAGCACCCTTTTTCTTTTTCACCCTTTCCCAGAAAGGCATGCTACGTCCGTTCTACCGCAAACAGGTAACGCCTAAGTCTCCAACGAGTGAGCAGCAATACACCTAAACTGCTAGAATGCGTACGATAGCATCGTCTACCAGTACACCCCATTTCCCCGCACACCGTAGGCCGAACTACGACTGCTCTGATTCTTTACTTCGTTCAAGTAAATATACGTAGGCACAAGGGCCACAATCCTTACCGAGCACACTCCCCCTATATCTGTAGTTCCCCGAACTACGTCAACTCTAACTTTCTCACATCTATTGAGAATACGTAGGCATAGGACTGCGAAGTCCTACCGAGTCTGTTCTTTCTCTTTTCTTCCCTGTTCTCTCTTTCCTCCTAACTTTCTTGTTTCTAACCCTTCTTTTACTCCGTGGAACACTTCTTATAGTATAATGTTTAAGGAAATAAATTCACACATCGACAAACAAAAGGTTCCCATCGAGTACGATGGATGCGAGGGGTGCTAATACCTTCCCCTCGCATAACCGGCTTCCGAACCCGTTCTTGGTCGCGAGACAATCTTATCCATTTCTTTCCTAAGGTTTTCTCGATATTTTTCCTTTCCCCTCATGGGATAAATAAAGTTTGGTGGCGACTCTTCTGTCCTTTTCTTTTTGCCTCCCTGTCGTTGCACGATGCATTTTTCGAGTAGCGACAACTGCCAGAGAAAGGTTTTGGGAGAAAAAGTGAGAGGAAGAACAAGGAGGAAGAGAAGGAGGCTATGGCTGTCAATCCTTCAAGATTCTTCAACGATTGAGCAATTAATCGAGGTAAGGGGGGAGAATGGATTTTAATATGGGTGAATTAACATGAGAGGGTAGTGAGAGGTCCTTTCTCTCATAGGAATTATGTGTTCTTGAGAATTCTTGATCTAATTTTCGTAGCATGATAAATTCCATAAAATTGTTGATGTTCTTGAATGATTATTGTATGGGGAGTATTGCTTTTCATAGTTTTCTATGTAAACCTTTCGGTATGTTGTGGTGATGTAAGGCTTAGGGATTTAGGTAAATATGTAAGAATGAATGTGTTATATACGATGCTCTAAGGTTTCCCTAAGGTTTTGGGATTTGGGTTAATTGTGGGAAATAGAGAGGTAACCGTAGGAATCTGAGGTTATGGCCAAATGGCCAAACGATATGTATCGTTGAATATTAATATAGGAAAAACTTATGGAAAATTGAACCTTTGTGGCCAAAACCTTAGATCGTTATATGTCTACCCATATGGGATAGAATATTTGATATTTGAAATTACGATGCCTTCGGAGCAATTGTAAGGAAAATGACGGTAGACCCTAGAGGTTAGTGGTTAGTATTCTTGACCCTTTGAGTGTAGAGTTGAGAAATAATGATCTTTGCCTTCGTGGCCAAAACCTTGGACTGTGATATGTTTGACCCTAAAGGGATTGAATATTAGATAGTGAGTAATTTAATGTCGTAGAGTGTAATTGAAGGAAAAATTGTAATATGTTGTCCCTATAGGAATAGGCATATTCAAATGTGGGTAACTCTGAAGTACTCAGAGCAATTGCAGGAAATAGTGTTTTATGTGTTACAATTGGTATCAGAGCAGGTTGGCCCGTCCGGCCAGTGTTGTAGTAGATTCTGAATATAGAATGTTTATAGTATGTGTGTGTTTCTAACCTGTGTTTCTGTGGTTGTTGAGAAGTATGGCTGGTAGGAATGATGATGCGATGGCTGCTGCGTTACAAGCTGTTGCGCAGGCAATGGCGGACATTGGTCAGAATGTCAACCGAAGTGCTGACGACGGAGAGTTCCGTAATTTGGGAAAGTTTCAGAGTAATAAGTCGTCTACTTTGACTAGAGGGATGGTGATTGATACTCCATCCATTGGGTCAGTCACTACATCTCTAGTGTGTTTGGATTGTCCAGTGTCGATCTTTGGTAAGGATTTTGGAGTAAACTTGATTTGTTTACCACTCCGCGAGTTGGATGTTATTTTAAGAATGAATTGGCTTGAGAGTAAGATGCGAGAGTCGTATCCGGAACCGTTCTCATCAGGTAGATTTTCGAGGACGAAAATATTTTAAGTGGGGGAGAGTTGTAACACCCCATTTAAATTATTCAGTCACTTTGGTATTTTCTGTGAGGTGTAGTTGTGTGGTGTCCTTAATTAAAGGTATGAGGTTAGGAGTAAGGGAGAGAGGTGACCTTAGTTGGGGTACTGTGGACCTGGATAAAGGAGTAAGTTAATTACGATATCGAGAGCATTATAGTGATTAATATTATTCCAACTATTATTAATAATAATGTTAATGAGATTATTATTATTATTATTATTATTATTATTATATTATTATTATTATTCGTATTAATAATATTATTTGGTGGAATATTATTATTATTCATATTATTACTATTAGTATGAATATCATTATTAATGGGAGAATAATATTATTATTATTATTATTATTATTATTATTATTATTATTATTATTATTATTATAGGATTTAAATAATAAAATAAGAAATAAGGGATTAAAGGAAATAGAGAATTTTTTTTGGGGAAAGAGAATTAGAACACGATAAACTGTCAGAGAAAGGTTTTGGGAGAAAAAGTGAGAGGAAGAACAAGGAGGAAGAGAAGGAGGCTAGGGCTGTCAATCCTTCAAGATTCTTCAACGATTGAGCAATTAATTGAGGTAAGGGGGAGAATGGATTTTAATATGGGTGAATTAACATGAGAGGGTAGTGAGAGGTCCTTTCTCTCATAGGAATTATGTGTTCTTGAGGATTCTTGATCTAATTTTTGTAGCATGATAAATTCCATAAAATTGTTGTTGTTCTTGAATTATTATTGTATGGGGGGAGTATTGCTTTTCATAGTTTTCTATGTATACCTTTCGGTATGTTGTGGTGATGTAAGGTTTAGGGATTTGGGTAAATATGTAAGAATGAATGTGTTATATACGATGCTCTAAGGTTTCCCTAAGGTTTCGGGATTTGGGTTAATTGTGGGAAATAGGGAGGTAACCGTTGGAATCTGAGGTTATGGTCAAATGGCCAAACGATATGTATCGTTGAATATTAATATAGGAAAAACTTATGGAAAATTGAACCTTTGTGGCCAAAACCTTAGATCGTTATATGTCTACCCATATGGGATAGAATATTTGATATTTGAAATTACGATGCCTTCGGAGCAATTGTAAGGAAATTGACGGTAGACCCTAGAGGTTAGTGGTTAGTATTCTTGACCCTTTGAGTGTAGAGTTGAGAAATAATGATCTTTGCCTTCGTGGCCAAAACCTTGGACTGTGATATGTTTGACCCTGAAGGGATTGAATATTAGATAGTGAGTAATTTAATGTCGTAGAGTGTAATTGAAGGAAAAATTGTAATATGTTGTCCCTAAAGGAATAGGAATATTCAAATGTGGGTAACTCTGAAGTACTAAGAGCAATTGTAGGAAATAGTGTTTTATGTGTTACAATTGGTATCAGAGCAGGTCGGTCCGTCCGGCCAGTGTTGTAGTAGAGTCTGAATATAGAATGTTTATAGTATGTGTGTGTTTCTAACCTGTGTTTCCGTGGTTGTTGAGAAGTATGGCTGGTAGGAATGATGCTGCGATGGCTGCTACGTTACAAGCTGTTGCGCAGGCAGTGGCGGACATTGGTCAGAACGTCAACCGAAGTGCTGACGACGGAGAGTTCCGTAATTTGGGAAAGTTTCAGAGTAATAAGCTGTCTACTTTGACTAGAGGGATGGTGATTGATACTCCATCTATTGGGTCAGTCACTACATCTCTAGTGTGTTTGGATTGCCCAGTGTTGATCTTTGGTAAGAATTTTGGAGTGAACTTGATTTGTTTGCCACTCCGCGAGTTGGATGTTATTTTAGGAATGAATTGGCTTGAGAGTAAGATGCGAGAGTCGTATCCGGAACCGTTCTCATCAGGTACATTTTCGAGGACGAAAATATTTTAAGTGGGGGAGAGTTGTAACACCCCATTTAAATTATTTAGTCACTTTGGTATTTTCTGTGAGGTGTAGTTGGGTGGTGTCCTTAATTAAGGGTATGAGGTTAGGAGTAAGGGAGAGAGGTGACCTTAGTTGGGGTACTGTGGACCTAGATAAAGGAGTAAGTTAATTATGATATTGAGAGCATTATAGTGATTAGTATTATTCCAACTATTATTAATAATAATGTTAATGAGATTATTATTATTATTATTATTATTATTGTTATTATTATTATTCGTATTAATAATATTATTTGGTGGAATATTATTATTATTCATATTATTACTATTAGTATGAATATTATTATTAGTGGGAGAATAATATTATTATTATTATTATTATTATTATTATTATTATTATAGGATTTAAATAATAAAATAAGAAATAAGGGATTAAAGGAAATAGAGAAGTTTTTTGGGGGAAAGAGAATTAGAACACGATAAACTGTCAGAGAAAGGTTTTGGGAGAAAAAGTGAGAGGAAGAACAAGGAGGAAGAGAATGAGGCTAGGGTTGTCAATCCTTCAACATTCTTCAACGATTGAGCAATTAATCGAGGTAAGGGGGGAATGGATTTTAATATGGGTGAATTAACATGAGAGGGTAGTGAGAGGTCCTTTCTCTCATAGAAATTATGTGTTCTTGAGGATTCTTGATCTAATTTTCGTAGCATGATAAATTCCATAAAATTGTTGCTGTTCTTGAATGATTATTGTATGGGGAGTATTGCTTTTCATAGTTTTCTATGTATACCTTTCGGTATGTTGTGGTGATGTAAGGTTTAGGGATTTGGGTAAATATGTAAGAATGAATGTGTTATATACGATGCTCTAAGGTTTCCCTAAGGTTTCGGGATTTGGGTTAATTGTGGGAAATAGGGAGGTAACCGTAGGAATCTGAGGTTATGGCCAAATGGCCAAACGATATGTATCGTTGAATATTAATATAGGAAAAACTTATGGAAAATTGAACCTTTGTGGCCAAAACCTTAGATCGTTATATGTCTACCCATATGGGATAGAATATTTGATACTTGAAATTGCGATTTCTTCAGAGCAATTGTAAGGAAATTGACGGTAGACCCTAGAGGTTAGTGGTTAGTATTCTTGACCCTTTGAGTGTAGAGTTGAGAAATAATGATCTTTGCCTTCGTGGCCAAAACCTTGGACTGTGATATGTTTGACCCAGAAGGGATTGAATATTAGATAGTGAGTAATTTAATGTCGTAGAGTGTAATTGAAGGAAAAATTGTAATATGTTGTCCCTATAGGAATAGGAATATTCAAATGTGGGTAACTCTGAAGTACTCAGAGCAATTGCAGGAAATAGTGTTTTATGTGTTACAATTGGTATCAGAGCAGGTCGGTCCGTTCGGCCAGTGTTGTAGTAGAGTCTGAATATAGAATGTTTATAGTATGTGTGTGTTTCTAAGATGTGTTTCCGTGGTTGTTGAGAAGTATGGCTGGTAGGAATGATGCTGCGATGGCTGCTGCGTTACAAGCTATTGCGCAGGCAGTGGCGGACATTGGTCAGAACGTCAACCGAAGTGCTGACGACGGAGAGTTCCGTAATTTGGGAAAGTTTCAGAGTAATAAGCCGTCTACTTTGACTAGAGGGATGGTGATTGATACTCCATCTATTGGGTCAGTCACTACATCTCTAGTGTGTTTGGATTGTCCAGTGTTAATCTTTGGTAAGAATTTTGGAGTAAACTTGATTTGTTTACCACTCCAAAAGTTGGATGTTATTTTAGGAATGAATTGGCTTGAGAGTAAGATGCGAGAGTCGTATCCGGAACGGTTCTCATCAGGTACATTTTCGAGGACGAAAATATTTTAAGTGGGGGAGAGTTGTAACACCCCATTTAAATTATTTAGTCACTTTGGTATTTTCTGTGAGGTGTAGTTGTGTGGTGTCCTTAATTAAGGGTATGAGGTTAGGAGTAAGGGAGAGAGGTGACCTTATTTGGGGTACTGTGGACCTAGATAAAGGAGTAAGTTAATTATGATATCGAGAGTATTATAGTGATTAATATTATTCCAACTATTATTAATAATAATGTTAATGAGATTATTATTATTATTATTATTATTATTATTATTGTTATTATTATTATTATTATTCGTATTAATAATATTATTTGGTGGAATATTATTA
The DNA here is from genome assembly GCA_963859935.3 of Lathyrus sativus. Lineage (NCBI taxonomy): Eukaryota > Viridiplantae > Streptophyta > Magnoliopsida > Fabales > Fabaceae > Lathyrus > Lathyrus sativus. The sequence continues at coordinate 138,071,427 of OZ012736.1, read as the reverse complement.
TTATTCATATTATTACTATTAGTATGAATATTATTATTAGTGGGAGAATAATATTAGTATTATTATTATTATTATTATTATTATTATAGGATTTAAATAATAAAATAAGAAATAAGGGATTAAAGGAAATAGAGAAGTTTTTTTGGGGAAAGAGAATTAGAACACGATAAACTGTCAGAGAAAGGTTTTGGGAGAAAAAGTGAGAGGAAGAACAAGGAGGAAGAGAAGGAGGCTAGGGCTGTCAATCCTTCAAGATTCTTCAACGATTGAGCAATTAATAGAGGTAAGGGGGGAGAATGGATTTTAATATGGGTGAATTAACATGAGAGGGTAGTGAGAGGTCCTTTCTCTCATAGGAATTATGTGTTCTTGAGGATTCTTGATCTAATTTTCGTAGCATGATAAATTCCATAAAATTGTTGCTGTTCTTGAATGATTATTGTATGGGGAGTATTGCTTTTCATAGTTTTCTATGTATACCTTTCGGTATGTTGTGGTGATGTAAGGTTTAGGGATTTGGGTAAATATGTAAGAATGAATGTGTTATATACGATGCTCTAAGGTTTCCCTAAGGTTTCGGGATTTGGGTTAATTGTGGGAAATAGGGAGGTAACCGTAGGAATCTGAGGTTATGGCCAAATGACCAAACGATATGTATCGTTAAATATTAATATAAGAAAAACTTATGGAAAATTGAGCCTTTGTGGCCAAAACCTTAGATCGTTATATGTCTACCCATATGGGATAGAATATTTGATACTTGAAATTGCGATGTCTTCGGAGCAATTGTAAGGAAATTGACGGTAGACCCTAGAGGTTAGTGGTTAGTATTCTTGACCCTTTGAGTGTAGAGTTGAGAAATAATGAGCTTTGCCTTCGTGGCCAAAACCTTGGACTGTGATATGTTTGACCCAGAAGGGATTGAATATTAGATAGTGAGTAATTTAATGTCGTAGAGTGTAATTGAAGGAAAAATTGTAATATGTTGTCCCTATAGGAATAGGAATATTCAAATGTGGGTAACTCTGAAGTACTCAGAGCAATTGCAGGAAATAGTGTTTTATGTGTTACAATTGGTATCAGAGCAGGTTGGTCCGTCCGGCCAGTGTTGTAGTAGAGTCTGAATATAGAATGTTTATAGTATGTGTATGTTTCTAACCTGTGTTTCCGTGGTTGTTGAGAAGTATGGCTGGTAGGAATGATGCTGCGATGGCTGCTGCGTTACAAGCTGTTGCGCAGGCAGTGGCGGACATTAGTCAGAACGTCAACCGAAGTGCTGACGACGGAGAGTTCCGTAATTTGGGAAAGTTTCAGAGTAATAAGCCGTCTACTTTGACTAGAGGGATGGTGATTGATACTCCATCTATTGGGTCAGTCACTACATCTCTAGTGTGTTTGGATTGTCCAGTGTCGATCTTTGGCAAGAATTTTGGAGTAAACTTGATTTGTTTACCACTCCAAGAGTTGGATGTTATTTTAGGAATGAATTGGCTTGAGAGTAAGATGCGAGAGTCGTATCCGGAACCGTTCTCATCAGGTACATTTTCGAGGACGAAAATATTTTAAGTGGGGGAGAGTTGTAACACCCCATTTAAATTATTTAGTCACTTTGGTATTTTCTGTGAGGTGTAGTTGTGTGGTGTCCTTAATTAAGGGTATGAGGTTAGGAGTAAGGGAGAGAGGTGACCTTAGTTGGGGTACTGTGGACCTAGATAAAGGAGTAAGTTAATTATGATATCGAGAGTATTATAGTGATTAATATTATTCCAACTATTATTAATAATAATGTTAATGAGATTATTATTATTATTATTATTATTATTATTATTGTTATTATTATTATTATTATTCGTATTAATAATATTATTTGGTGGAATATTATTATTATTCATATTATTACTATTAGTATGAATATTATTATTAGTGGGAGAATAATATTAGTATTATTATTATTATTATTATAGGATTTAAATAATAAAATAAGAAATAAGGGATTAAAGGAAATAGAGAAGTTTTTTTGGGGAAAGAGAATTAGAACACGATAAACTGTCAGAGAAAGGTTTTGGGAGAAAAAGTGAGAGGAAGAACAAGGAGGAAGAGAAGGAGGCTAGGGCTGTCAATCCTTCAAGATTCTTCAACGATTGAGCAATTAATAGAGGTAAGGGGGGAGAATGGATTTTAATATGGGTGAATTAACATGAGAGGGTAGTGAGAGGTCTTTTCTCTCATAGGAATTATGTGTTCTTGAGGATTCTTGATCTAATTTTCGTAGCATGATAAATTCCATAAAATTGTTGCTGTTCTTGAATGATTATTGTATGGGGAGTATTGCTTTTCATAGTTTTCTATGTATACCCTTCGGTATGTTGTGGTGATGTAAGGTTTAGGGATTTGGGTAAATATGTAAGAATGAATGTGTTATATACGATGCTCTAAGGTTTCCCTAAGGTTTCGGGATTTGGGTTAATTGTGGGAAATAGGGAGGTAACCGTAGGAATCTGAGGTTATGGCCAAATGGCCAAACGATATGTATCGTTGAATATTAATATAGGAAAAACTTATGGAAAATTGAACCTTTGTGGCCAAAACCTTAGATCGTTATATGTCTACCCATATGGGATAGAATATTTGATACTTGAAATTGCGATGTCTTCGGAGCAATTGTAAGGAAATTGACGGTAGACCCTAGAGGTTAGTGGTTAGTATTCTTGACCCTTTGAGTGTAGAGTTGAGAAATAATGATCTTTGCCTTCGTGGCCAAAACCTTGGACTGTGATATGTTTGACCCAGAAGGGATTGAATATTAGATAGTGAGTAATTTAATGTCGTAGAGTGTAATTGAAGGAAAAATTGTAATATGTTGTCCCTATAGGAATAGGAATATTCAAATGTGGGTAACTCTGAAGTACTCAGAGCAATTGCAGGAAATAGTGTTTTATATGTTACAATTGGTATCAGAGCAGGTCGGTCCGTCCGGCCAGTGTTGTAGTAGAGTCTGAATATAGAATGTTTATAGTATGTGTGTGTTTCTAACCTGTGTTTCTGTGGTTGTTAAGAAGTATGGCTGGTAGGAATGATGCGGCGATGGCTGCTGCGTTACAAGCTGTTGCGCAGGCAGTGGCGGACATTGGTCAGAACGTCAACCGAAGTGCTGACGACGGAGAGTTCCGTAATTTGGGAAAGTTTCAGAGTAATAAGCCGTCTACTTTGACTAGAGGGATGGTGATTGATACTCCATCTATTGGGTCAGTCACTACATCTCTAGTGTGTTTGGATTGTCCTGTGTTGATCTTTGGTAAGAATTTTGGAGTAAACTTGATTTGTTTACCACTCCAAGAGTTGGATGTTATTTTAGGAATTAATTGGTTTGAGAGTAAGATGCGAGAGTCGTATCCGGAACCGTTCTCATCAGGTACATTTTCGAGGACGAAAATATTTTAAGTGGGGGAGAGTTGTAACACCCCATTTAAATTATTTAGTCACTTTGGTATTTTCTGTGAGGTGTAGTTGTGTGGTGTCCTTAATTAAGGGTATGAGGTTAGGAGTAAGGGAGAGAGGTGACCTTAGTTGGGGTACTGTGGACCTAGATAAAGGAGTAAGTTAATTATGATATCGAGAGTATTATAGTGATTAATATTATTCCAACTATTATTAATAATAATGTTAATGAGATTATTATTATTATTATTATTATTATTATTATTATTATTATTATTATTATTATTCGTATTAATAATATTATTTGGTGGAATATTATTATTATTCATATTGTTACTATTAGTATGAATATTATTATTAGTGGGAGAATAATATTAGTATTATTATTATTATTATTATTATTATTATTATAGGATTTAAATAATAAAATAAGAAATAAGGGATTAAAGGAAATAGAGAAGTTTTTTTGGGGAAAGAGAATTAGAACACGATAAACTGTCAGAGAAAGGTTTTGGGAGAAAAAGTGAGAGGAAGAACAAGGAGGAAGAGAAGGAGGCTAGGGTTGTCAATCCTTCAAGATTCTTCAACGATTGAGCAATTAATAGAGGTAAGGGGGGAGAATGGATTTTAATATGGGTGAATTAACATGAGAGGGTAGTGAGAGGTCCTTTCTCTCATAGGAATTATGTGTTCTTGAGGATTCTTGATCTAATTTTTGTTGCATGATAAATTCCATAAAATTGTTGCTGTTCTTGAATTATTATTGTATGGGGAGTATTGTTTTTCATAGTTTTCTATGTATACCTTTCGGTATGTTGTGGTGATGTAAGGTTTAGGGATTTGGGTAAATATGTAAGAATGAATGTGTTATATACGATGCTCTAAGGTTTCCCTAAGGTTTCGGGATTTGGGTTAATTATGGGAAATAGGGAGGTAACCGTAGGAATCTGAGGTTATGGCCAAATGGCCAAACGATATGTATCGTTGAATATTAATATAGGAAAAACTTATGGAAAATTGAACCTTTGTGGCCTAAACCTTAGATCGTTATATGTCTACCCATATGGGATAGAATATTTGATATTTGAAATTACGATGCCTTCGGAGCAATTGTAAGGAAATTGACGGTAGACCCTAGAGGTTAGTGGTTAGTATTCTTGACCCTTTGAGTGCAGAGTTGAGAAATAATGATCTTTGCCTTCGTGGCCAAAACCTTGGACTGTGATATGTTTGACCCTGAAGGGATTGAATATTAGATAGTGAGTAATTTAATGTCGTAGAGTGTAATTGAAGGAAAAATTGTAATATGTTGTCCCTATAGGAATAGGAATATTCAAATGTGGGTAACTCTGAAGTACTCAAAGCAATTGTAGGAAATAGTGTTTTATGTGTTACAATAGGTATCAGAGCAGGTCGGTCCGTCCGGCCAGTGTTGTAGTAGAGTCTGAATATAGAATGTTTATAGTATGTGTGTGTTTCTAACCTGTGTTTCCGTGGTTGTTGAGAAGTATGGCTGGTAGGAATGATGTTGCGATGGCTGCTACGTTACAAGCTGTTGCGCAGGCAGTGGCGGACATTGGTCAGAACGTCAACCGAAGTGCTGACGACGGAGAGTTCCGTAATTTGGGAAAGTTTCAGAGTAATAAGCTGTCTACTTTGACTAGAGGGATGGTGATTGATACTCCATCTATTGGGTCAGTCACTACATCTCTAGTGTGTTTGGATTGCCCAGTGTTGATCTTTGGTAAAAATTTTGGAGTGAACTTGATTTGTTTACCACTCCGCGAGTTGGATGTTATTTTAGGAATGAATTGGCTTGAGAGTAAGATGCGAGAGTCGTATCCGGAACCGTTCTCATCAGGTACATTTTCGAGGACGAAAATATTTTAAGTGGGGGAGAGTTGTAACACCCCATTTAAATTATTTAGTCACTTTGGTATTTTCTGTGAGGTGTAGTTGTGTGGTGTCCTTAATTAAGGGTATGAGGTTAGGAGTAAGGGAGAGAGGTGACCTTAGTTGGGGTACTGTGGACCTAGATAAAGGAGTAAGTTAATTATGATATCGAGAGCATTATAGTGATTAGTATTATTCCAACTATTATTAATAATAATGTTAATGAGATTATTATTATTATTATTATTATTATTGTTGTTGTTATTATTATTATTATTATTCGTATTAATAATATTATTTGGTGGAATATTATTATTATTCATATTATTACTATTAGTATGAATATTATTATTAGTGGGAGAATAATATTAGTATTATTATTATTATTATTATTATTATAGGATTTAAATAATAAAATAAGAAATAAGGCATTAAAGGAAATAGAGAAGTTTTTTGGGGGAAAGAGAATTAGAACACGATAAACTGTCAGAGAAAGGTTTTGGGAGAAAAAGTGAGAGGAAGCACAAGGAGGAAGAGAAGGAGGCTAGGGTTGTCAATCCTTCAAGATTCTTCAACGATTGAGCAATTAATCGAGGTAAGGGGGGAATGGATTTTAATATGGGTGAATTAAAATGAGAGGGTAGTGAGAGGTCCTTTCTCTCATAGGAATTATGTGTTCTTGAGGATTCTTGATCTAATTTTCGTAGCATGATAAATTCCATAAAATTGTTGCTGTTCTTGAATGGTTATTGTATGGGGAGTATTGCTTTTCATAGTTTTCTATGTATACCTTTCGGTATGTTGTGGTGATGTAAGGTTTAGGGATTTGGGTAAATATGTAAGAATGAATGTGTTATATACGATGCTCTAAGGTTTCCCTAAGGTTTCGGGATTTGGGTTAATTGTGGGAAATAGGGAGGTAACCGTAGGAATCTGAGGTTATGGCCAAATGGCCAAACGATATGTATCGTTGAATATTAATATAGGAAAAACTTATGGAAAATTGAACCTTTGTGGCCAAAACCTTAGATCGTTATATGTCTACCCATATGGGATAGAATATTTGATACTTGAAATTGCGATGTCTTCGGAGCAATTGTAAGGAAATTGACGGTAGACCCTAGAGGTTAGTGGTTAGTATTCTTGACCCTTTGAGTGTAGAGTTGAGAAATAATGATCTTTGCCTTCGTGGACAAAACCTTGGACTGTGATATGTTTGACCCAGAAGGGATTGAATATTAGATAGTGAGTAATTTAATGTCGTAGAGTGTAATTGAAGGAAAAATTGTAATATGTTGTCCCTATAGGAATAGGAATATTCAAATGTGGGTAACTCTGAAGTACTCAGAGCAATTGCAGGAAATAGTGTTTTATGTGTTACAATTGGTATCAGAGCAGGTCGGTCCGTCCGGCCAGTGTTGTAGTAGAGTCTGAATATAGAATGTTTATAGTATGTGTGTGTTTCTAACATGTGTTTCTATGGTTGTTGAGAAGTATGGCTGGTAGGAATGATGTTGCGATGGCTGCTGCGTTACAAGCTGTTGCGCAGGCAGTGGCGGACATTGGTCAGAACGTCAACCGAAGTGCTGACGACGGAGAGTTCCGTAATTTGGGAAAGTTTCAGAGTAATAAGCCGTCTACTTTGACTAGAGGGATGGTGATTGATACTCCATCTATTGGGTCAGTCACTACATCTCTAGTGTGTTTGGATTGTCCAGTGTTGATCTTTGGTAAGAATTTTGGAGTAAACTTGATTTGTTTACCACTCCAAGAGTTGGATGTTATTTTAGGAATGAATTGGCTTGAGAGTAAGATGCGAGAGTCGTATCCGGAACCGTTCTCATCAGGTACATTTTCGAGGACGAAAATATTTTAAGTGGGGGAGAGTTGTAACACCCCATTTAAATTATTTAGTCACTTTGGTATTTTCTGTGAGGTGTAGTTGTGTGGTGTCCTTAATTAAGGGTATGAGGTTAGGAGTAAGGGAGAGAGGTGACCTTAGTTGGGGTACTGTGGACCTAGATTAAAGAGTAAGTTAATTATGATATCGAGAGTATTATAGTGATTAATATTATTCCAACTATTATTAATAATAATGTTAATGAGATTATTATTATTATTATTATTATTATTATTATTATTATTATTATTATTATTATTATTATTATTATTATTCGTATTAATAATATTATTTGGTGGAATATTATTATTATTCATATTATTACTATTAGTATGAATATTATTATTAGTGGGAGAATAATATTAGTATTATTATTATTATTATTATTATTATTATTATTATTATTATTATTATTATTATTATTATTATTATAGGATTTAAATAATAAAATAAGAAATAAGGGATTAAAGGAAATAGAGAAGTTTTTTTGGGGAAAGAGAATTAGAACACGATAAACTGTCAGAGAAAGGTTTTGGAAGAAAAAGTGAGAGGAAGAACAAGGAGGAAGAGAAGGAGGCTAGGGCTGTCAATCCTTCAAGATTCTTCAACGATTGAGCAATTAATAGAGGTAAGGGGGAGAATGGATTTTAATATGGGTGAATTAACATGAGAGGGTAGTGAGAGGTCCTTTCTCTCATAGGAATTATGTGTTCTTGAGGATTCTTGATCTAATTTTCGTTGCATGATAAATTCCATAAAATTGTTGCTGTTCTTGAATTATTATTGTATGGGGAGTATTGTTTTTCATAGTTTTCTATGTATACCTTTCGGTATGTTGTGGTGATGTAAGGTTTAGGGATTTGGGTAAATATGTAAGAATGAATGTGTTATATACGATGCTCTAAGGTTTCCCTAAGGTTTCAGGATTTGGGTTAATTGTGGGAAATAGGGAGGTAACCGTAGCAATCTGAGGTTATGGCCAAATGGCCAAACGATATGTATCGTTGAATATTAATATAGGAAAAACTTATGGAAAATTGAACCTTTGTGGCCAAAACCTTAGATCGTTATATGTCTACCCATATGGGATAGAATATTTGATATTTGAAATTACGATGCCTTCGGAGCAATTGTAAGGAAATTGACGGTAGACCCTAGAGGTTAGTGGTTAGTATTCTTGACCCTTTGAGTGTAGAGTTGAGAAATAATGATCTTTGCCTTCGTGGCCAAAACCTTGGACTGTGATATGTTTGACCCTGAAGGGATTGAATATTAGATAGTGAGTAATTTAATGTCGTAGAGTGTAATTGAAGGAAAAATTGTAATATGTTGTCCCTATAGGAATAGGAATATTCAAATGTGGGTAACTCTGAAGTACTCAGAGCAATTGTAGGAAATAGTGTTTTATGTGTTACAATAGGTATCAGAGCAGGTCGGTCCGTCCGGCCAGTGTTGTAGTAGAGTCTGAATATAGAATGTTTATAGTATGTGTGTGTTTCTAACCTGTGTTTCCGTGGTTGTTGAGAAGTATGGCTGGTAGGAATGATGCTGCGATGGCTGCTACGTTACAAGCTGTTGCGCAGGCAGTGGCGGACATTGGTCAGAACGTCAACCGAAGTGCTGACGACGGAGAGTTCTGTAATTTGGGAAAGTTTCAGAGTAATAAGCTGTCTACTTTGACTAGAGGGATGGTGATTGATACTCCATCTATTGGGTCAGTCACTACAGCTCTAGTGTGTTTGGATTGCCCAGTGTTGATCTTTGGTAAGAATTTTGGAGTGAACTTGATTTGTTTACCACTCCGCGAGTTGGATGTTATTTTAGAAATGAATTGGCTTGAGAGTAAGATGCGAGAGTCGTATCCGGAACCGTTCTCATCAGGTACATTTTCGAGGACGAAAATATTTTAAGTGGGGGAGAGTTGTAACACCCCATTTAAATTATTTAGTCACTTTGGTATTTTCTGTGAGGTGTAGTTGTGTGGTGTCCTTAATTAAGGGTATGAGGTTAGGAGTAAGGGAGAGAGGTGACCTTAGTTGGGGTACTGTGGACCTAGATAAAGGAGTAAGTTAATTATGATATCGAGAGCATTATAGTGATTAGTATTATTCCAACTATTATTATTAATAATGTTAATGAGATTATTATTATTATTATTATTATTGTTATTATTATTATTATTATTCGTATTAATAATATTATTTGGTGGAATATTATTATTATTCATATTATTACTATTAGTATGAATATTATTATTAGTGGGAGAATAATATTAGTATTATTATTATTATTATTATAGGATTTAAATAATAAAATAAGAAATAAGGGATTAAAGGAAATAGAGAAGTTTTTTTGGGGAAAGAGAATTAGAACACGATAAACTGTCAGAGAAAGGTTTTGGGAGAAAAAGTGAGAGGAAGAACAAGGAGGAAGAGAAGGAGGCTAGGGTTGTCAATCCTTCAAGATTCTTCAACGATTGAGCGATTAATCGAGGTAAGGGGGGAATGGATTTTAATATGGGTGAATTAACATGAGAGGGTAGTGAGAGGTCCTTTCTCTCATAGGAATTATGTGTTCTTGAGGATTCTTGATCTAATTTTCGTAGCATGATAAATTCCATAAAATTGTTGTTGTTCTTGAATGATTATTGTATGGGGAGTATTGCTTTTCATAGTTTTCTATGTATACCTTTCGGTATGTTGTGGTGATGTAAGGTTTAGGGATTTGGGTAAATATGTAAGAATGAATGTGTTATATACGATGCTCTAAGGTTTCCCTAAGGTTTCGGGATTTGGGTTAATTGTGGGAAATAGGGAGGTAACCTTAGGAATCTGAGGTTATGGCCAAATGGCCAAACGATATGTATCGTTGAATATTAATATAGGAAAAACTTATGGAAAATTGAACCTTTGTGGCCAAAACCTTAGATCGTTATATGTCTACCCATATGGGATAGAATATTTGATACTTGAAATTGCGATGTCTTCGGAGCAATTGTAAGGAAATTGACGGTAGACCCTAGAGGTTAGTGGTTAGTATTCTTGACCCTTTGAGTGTAGAGCTGAGAAATAATGATCTTTGCCTTCGTGGCCAAAACCTTGGACTGTGATATGTTTGACCCAGAAGGGATAGAATATTAGATAGTGAGTAATTTAATGTCGTAGAGTGTAATTGAAGGAAAAATTGTAATATGTTGTCCCTATAGGAATAGGAATATTCAAATGTGGGTAACTCTGAAGTACTCAGAGCAATTGCAGGAAATAGTGTTTTATGTGTTACAATTGGTATCAGAACAGGTCGTTCCGTCCGGCCAGTGTTGTAGTAGAGTCTGAATATAGAATGTTTATAGTATGTGTGTGTTTCTAACCTGTGTTTCCGTGGTTGTTGAGAAGTATGGCTGGTAGGAATGATGTTGCGATGGCTGCTGCGTTACAAGCTGTTGCGCAGGCAGTGGCGGACATTGGTCAGAACGTCAACCGAAGTGCTGACGACGGAGAGTTTCGTAATTAGGGAAAGTTTCAGAGTAATAAGCCGTCTACTTTGACTAGATGGATGGTGATTGATACTCCATCTATTGGGTCAGTCACTACATCTCTAGTGTGTTTGGATTGTCCAGTGTCGATCTTTGGTAAGGATTTTAGAGTGAACTTGATTTGTTTACCACTCCGCGAGTTGGATGTTATTTTAGGAATGAATTGACTTGAGAGTAAGATGCGAGAGTCGTATCCGGAACCGTTCTCATCAGGTACATTTTCGAGGACGAAAATATTTTAAGTGGGGGAGAGTTGTAACACCCCATTTAAATTATTTAGTCACTTTGGTATTTTCTGTGAGGTGTAGTTGTGTGGTGTCCTTAATTAAGGGTATGAGGTTAGGAGTAAGGGAGAGAGGTGACCTTAGTTGGGGTACTGTGGACCTAGATAAAGGAGTAAGTTAATTATGATATCGAGAGCATTATAGTGATTAGTATTATTCCAACTATTATTAATAATAATGTTAATGAGATTATTATTATTATTATTATTATTATTATTGTTGTTATTATTATTATTGTTATTCGTATTAATAATATTATTTGGTGGAATATTATTATTATTCATATTATTACTATTAGTATGAATATTATTATTAGTGGGAGAATAATATTAGTATTATTATTATTATTATTATTATTATTATTATTATTATTATTATTATTATAGGATTTAAATAATAAAATAAGAAATAAGGGATTAAAGGAAATAGAGAAGTTTTTTTGGGGAAAGAGAATTAGAACACGATAAACTGTCAGAGAAAGGTTTTGGGAGAAAAAGTGAGAGGAAGAACAAGGAGGAAGAGAAGGAGGCTAGGGTTGTCAATCCTTCAAGATTCTTCAACGATTGAGCAATTAATCGAGGTAAGGGGGGAATGGATTTTAATATGGGTGAATTAACATGAGAGGGTAGTGAGAGGTCCTTTCTCTCATAGGAATTATGTGTTCTTGAGGATTCTTGATCTAATTTTCGTAGCATGATAAATTCCATAAAATTGTTGCTGTTCTTGAATGATTATTGTATGGGGAGTATTGCTTTTCATATTTTTCTATGTATACCTTTCGGTATGTTGTGGTGATGTAAGGTTTAGGGATTTGGGTAAATATGTAAGAATGAATGTGTTATATACGATGCTCTAAGGTTTCCCTAAGGTTTCGGGATTTGGGTTAATTGTGGGAAATAGGGAGGTAACCTTAGGAATCTGAGGTTATGGGCAAATGGCCAAACGATATGTATCGTTGAATATTAATATAGGAAAAACTTATGGAAAATTGAACCTTTGTGGCCAAAACCTTAGATCGTTATATGTCTACCCATATGGGATAGAATATTTGATACTTGAAATTGCGATGTCTTCGGAGCAATTGTAAGGAAATTGACGGTAGACCCTAGAGGTTAGTGGTTAGTATTCTTGACCCTTTGAGTGTAGAGTTGAGAAATAATGATCTTTGCCTTCGTGGCCAAAACCTTGGACTGTGATATGTTTGACCCAGAAGGGATTGAATATTAGATAGTGAGTAATTTAATGTCGTAGAGTGTAATTGAAGGAAAAATTGTAATATGTTGTCCCTATAGGAATAGGAATATTCAAATGTGGGTAACTCTGAAGTACTCAGAGCAATTGCAGGAAATAGTGTTTTATGTGTTACAATTGGTATCAGAGCAGGTCGGTCCGTCCGGCCAGTGTTGTAGTAGAGTCTGAATATAGAATGTTTATAGTATGTGTGTGTTTCTAACCTGTGTTTCCGTGGTTGTTGAGAAGTATGGCTGGTAGGAATGATGTTGCGATGGCTGCTGCGTTACAAGCTGTTGCGCAGGCAGTGGCGGACATTGGTCAGAACGTCAACCGAAGTGCTGACGACGGAGAGTTTCGTAATTAGGGAAAGTTTCAGAGTAATAAGTCGTCTACTTTGACTAGATGGATGGTGATTGATACTCCATCTATTGGGTCAGTCACTACATCTCTAGTGTGTTTGGATTGTCCAGTGTCGATCTTTGGTAAGGATTTTAGAGTGAACTTGATTTGTTTACCACTCCGCGAGTTGGATGTTATTTTAGGAATGAATTGGCTTGAGAGTAAGATGCGAGAGTCGTATCCGGAACCGTTCTCATCAGGTACATTTTCGAGGACGAAAATATTTTAAGTGGGGGAGAGTTGCAACACCCCATTTAAATTATTTAGTCACTTTGGTATTTTCTGTGAGGTGTAGTTGTGTGGTGTCCTAAATTAAGGGTATGAGGTTAGGAGTAAGGGAGAGAGGTGACCTTAGTTGGGGTACTGTGGACCTAGATAAAGGAGTAAGTTAATTATGATATCGAGAGCATTATAGTGATTAGTATTATTCCAACTATTATTAATAATAATGTTAATGAGATTATTATTATTATTATTATTATTGTTGTTGTTATTATTATTATTATTATTCGTATTAATAATATTATTTGGTGGAATATTATTATTATTCATATTATTACTATTAGTATGAATATTATTATTAGTGGGAGAATAATATTAGTATTATTATTATTATTATTATTATTATTATTATTATTATTATTATTATTATTATTATAGGATTTAAATAATAAAATAAGAAATAAGGGATTAAAGGAAATAGAGAAGTTTTTTTGGGGAAAGAGAATTAGAACACGATAAACTGTTAGAGAAAGGTTTTGGGAGAAAAAGTGAGAGGAAGAACAAGGAGGAAGAGAAGGAGGCTAGGGCTGTCAATCCTTCAAGATTCTTCAACGATTGAGCAATTAATCGAGGTAATGGGTGGAATGGATTTTAATATGGGTGAATTAACATGAGAGGGTAGTGAGAGGTCCTTTCTCTCATAGGAATTATGTGTTCTTGAGGATTCTTGATCTAATTTTCGTAGCATGATAAATTCCATAAAATTGTTGCTGTTCTTGAATGATTATTGTATGGGGAGTATTGCTTTTCATAGTTTTCTATGTATACCTTTCGGTATGTTATGGTGATGTAAGGTTTAGGGATTTGGGTAAATATATAAGAATGAATGTGTTATATACGATGCTCTAAGGTTTCCCTAAGGTTTCGGGATTTGGGTTAATTGTGGGAAATAGGGAGGTAACCGTAGGAATCTGAGGTTATGGCCAAATGGCCAAACGATATGTATCGTTGAATATTAATATAGGAAAAACTTATGGAAAATTGAACCTTTGTGGCCAAAACATTAGATCGTTATATGTCTACCCATATGGGATAGAATATTTGATATTTGAAATTACGATGCCTTCGGAGCAATTGTAAGGAAATTGACGGTAGACCCTAGAAGTTAGTGGTTAGTATTCTTGACCCTTTGAGTGTAGAGTTGAGAAATAATGATCTTTGCCTTCATAGCCAAAACCTTGGACTGTGATATGTTTGACCCTGAAGGGATTTAATATTAGATAGTGAGTAATTTAATGTCGTAGAGTGTAATTGAAGGAAAAATTGTGATATGTTGTCCCTATAGGAATAGGAATATTCAAATGTGGGTAACTCTGGAGTACTCAGAGCAATTGCAGGAAATAGTGTTTTATGTGTTACATCATTCACTAGTTACCGAATAACCGGTGATCCCTTATTGACTTACTGATGAAGTCCGACGAAGATGTTGTCGACGTTCCTAGCGACATGATGAGTCCATAGGCGACGATAAGGAATTCTTCTTCAGTGGCGCAGATTGCCCGACGACATAATCAGCCATCATTTACCAGTTACCGTGACCGGTGATCCCTTGTTGACTTGAGGACGAAGATCTACAGCAAAATCAGATGATCGCCCTGACGGAGATTTGAGATTAAACCCTTCACCAATTATCGTGTAACTGGTGATCCCTTGATGATTTGAGGAAGAAGTTGCAGTGAAAGCTGATGATCATCCCGATGGAGATTTGGGCCAATTATCGTGCAACTGTCGTTTCAGATTTCAAGACTATCCTACCCACCGGAGTACCGTTTACTTGTGCGGTTGGTAAATTTCCTGTTACTGTTTGACCAATTCCCCAGCAGAGTTGTCGTGCAACTGTCATGCTCAGTTTTGAAGATGTCCCTACCAATCAGAGTATCGTTTACTTGTGTGGTTGGTAGAACGTCAGTTACCGTGTAACCGGTGATCCCTTGATGATTTGAGGACATAGATGATCATCCTGATGGAGATTTGAGATTAATCCTTCACCAGTTACCGTGTAACCGGTGATCCCTTGATGATTTGAGGACGCCATGGTATCAGATAAATCAGAAAATCATCCTGACGGAGATTCAGATCAGTAATTCTCCAGCTAGTTGTCGTGCAACTGCTATTTCAGTTTCCGAAGATTTGTCCCCATCAGAGTACCATGTGCTTGTGCAGTTGGCAAATTTCCGGGTTTTGTTGGTATTCAACCGCCTTTTACCTTGATTGTTTGAGAGTCGTTCGCTTCTCACCCAATCAGGTCCAAGCCGTTTGAATAGGGGCAACTGTTGCACCCCAAAATTTGCACATCATTTCTTTACCTAGCTTATGTCTCATTTCATTCACATTAGCATTATCATTTGCATTTCATTGACATATGTGCAGGAGATCAAGAGGTATGATTACCAATCAAGAGATATACAAGACTATGAAGCTACCTAAGAAGGTTATTCAAGGGTTCAAGGTTTGATATCCTTGTCAGAGAAGTTAAAAGAGCCTCAGAGAGAGTGGTTAAAACCAAGTGTGTAGATCTCCTAACTTGAGAGTTGTGGGAAGCCATCAGATGATTCTGAAGCTAGGAAGTTGCTACCAAGTTTGGTACAGCTAGGGTTTGACTGGGTCAACCCTAAGATAACTGATGACTTGAAAAAGGTTGAGGCCTAATTCAAGATCCATGGGACCATGGATTGATTCATTGAGATTTTCTAAGGATGATTCCCAGGTTAACTCATCATGATTGAAGAGTTTGAGAAGTTTTAGGCTAGGGTTTCTAAGGCTTGACAGTGTAAAATCCGCTAGCTTGACCCCTGACTTCAAGGCCACTTAACTCAAGATGTGATTTCCATCTCATCTTGACCCCAACATGATTGTTGTAGGGCATGATCTTAGCTTTAATTTGAGTACTAGAAATCCTTTATAGGGTTTATAGAACTCAAGTTATGAGCCAGACAAGTTACAAGTCATCTGAGACATGCGAATTTGGGGCTTAAAAGTTACCCAACTTGCATGACACTTTTGCCCTAGAAGGATGATTCCTATGAACTTTTGGTCAACATGAATGTTGTTCCTTATTCTCTTAGCTTTCTAGAAAGTACTAGAAGTCCATAATTGGATTCATAGAACTCAAGTTATGGCTTTGACAAGTCAAGGGTATTTTGGGTATTTGGACATTATAGGTCTTTTTGAATTATGGGTCCATTTCACTATCTTACAAGCTTCAAATGGAGTTCTATTCAACACAAAAGTTGCTCAAAATGATATTTTTAGTCCAACCATGACCCAAGCAACCATTGATATGGATTAGAGCAAACATTGGTTGAAGGAATTTCTCAAAAAGGCCATTTTAATGAATTAAAATGGAAAAATTCAAAACAATTGGTAATTGAATGATTTCAAGCCAAATTTGTACTCATTTTTATTGGAAATGATATTCTAAACACTTTTTCATTATTACATTTTTGAGTTGATACTCATTTCATGGCATTTTGGTGGATTGCTTCATGATGAAGTAACACTTCAAACACACATCTTTGGTTGAAATCAAAGGAAGAGACTCATTCATTTACACTCCATAACTCTCAAGCATGTGATCTGAGGTGGATTGAGAGCAAGAACAAGGCAAATTCGTGCATACCATAAGTGAAATTTTGAGAAAAACTTGAAAGTTGGAAATCACAAATTGGGCCATGAATGGGCCTCCAAAGGTTTCAAACAGAATATAAATAGATTTTGGATCATTCTCAGAAGCTTCTAGTGCCATTTTCAGTTGAGAATCAGTTAGTGAAGTTTGTGGAAGAAGCTTGAAAGTGGATTTTCGAATTTCAAGATAGGGGCTGAATCAAGATCAACTAAGCATCTAAACTTGTTCATCATCAACCAGTGAAGAAATCTGCACCTTTTGGAGGAAGAATTCACCCTCAAGAACACCAAATTCGAAGCCTCCGATAAGGTTCTTGATTCTCAAAATTCCTCTTAATTTAAGCATGATTAAGTTAGTTTTAACATGCGGTTAAGTTAGTATTGAACTCTAGATGGATTTAGAATTGGTTTGGTGAAGTTTTATGACAATTTTTACCATGGAATCCCAAGTTGTAGTTCAAATATATCTTTAGATGATGGATAAAAATGAGAAAGAACATGATATTTGGAACCTAGGGAGTGAGAGGAAGAGATTAGTGGCTTTGTTTTAAGTTTTCATAAGAGTTGAAATTTCTTGATGATTCTTGATGTCCATGGCTTCTTGAGTTTTAATGGAGGAAAGTTAAAATAAGTGGTAGATTCGGATTCCTTGCGAAAAATCCCATGAAATCGGTTAAAGAAACATAAGAAATGGTGGAAAATGAAGGAGCCACGTCGACGGGGGATCCGCGCGGCCGCCGGCGGTAGGGGGCGGTGGCCGGAAATATCTCCGGCAAGTTGGGGAAGATGAAGTGGAGAAGATGAGCCACACGCGTCTGATCATAATACTTTTCCGTTTGCGGTCATGATTAGATCTTCCCATGGTCCATCTTTGACTAAATGCATGAGATTACTTGGACTTTATTAATGTGTTGTCACTCTCCTACCCCTTGGATGACTTGACTTAGTCTACTGATCTTGTGGCTATAGTTTTTTCTGCATTTCTTTATTTCCTTTAATTGTTTTTATTTCTTCTTTAATTGCTTTGTTCATTTTAATTCATAAAAATAGTAAAAATGCTTAGAAAATTATGAAAAAATTTGTGGATGATCCTAAGCATGTCTATGACTTTTGTGTGCAATTAGATTTTATTTTCGTTTAATTTTCAATTTAATTTTGTTTTTTTCCTTTAAGTGGATAATAAAAATGCCAAAAACTGCATAGTTTCTTGCTAATTTTTGTTCTGGAGTTTGGTATAGAATTAAGACTTGAAATTTTGTATGTTGGTTGTAGACATGTTTATGATGTTATGTGATTTTTGTTGAGATTTTTAGATGATTCTAAATAGGGTTTTAGGGTAGTTGTTTAGGAGTATTCATGATTGGATCCCTTTAGTGTACCCTTGAGGTTTTAAATTTAGTTTGAACCTTTTGATTTAGGTTTAGCCCCTGATTTTTGTATCATAGCTTGTTGACACATGTAGGATGATGTAGTATTTTCCTTAGAATTTCTAGAAGTGATTTTCCATTATTCCCCCATTTTACAAGTTAATGTTGTTAGGTGACCTTAATCTTAGCTTAGCTTGTAGTTTAGCATTAAAGATGAATCTTTAGACAACTCTAGGCTTTGAATTACTCCCTGATAGGATTAAGACTAGGTTGATCTATAGTTAGAGCTTAGAGTAGGCCTTGATAGAGCTTTGGTCCTTCTTAGTTTAGGTGATCCTTAACTAATCTCTAGGGTTTCAACTTAAGAGTGTTAGGAAGATCAATCTCCCATGAATGGTAGAGTGTCATGGTGGATGGCTTTGGCATACACCATGCTTCCCTTCATTTCAATATCCCATGAATGGTAGAGTGTCATGGTGGATGCCTTTGGCATACACCATGCTTCCCTTCATTTCAATCTCCCATGATTGGTTGAACATCATGGTGGATACCTTTGGTATACACCATGCATCATCTCATTTCCTGATTATCCATGATTGGTTGAACATCATGGTGGATACCTTTGGTATACACCATGCATCCCATCATTAATCCCTTTCCTTAGGATAGAAGCCTTGTGTGACTACTTATGGAATGATTTCCTTATTTGCCATGAGTCATTTTCCTCATTCACGATTGAGTGGTGTGTTGCATTAGGATAGTTCATGTTTAGGATAGTTTAAGCATAGATGCATGACTGCATTAAGAGGTTGAGTGAGTCTCTCTCTGCTTGTTTTCCCTAAGGGTTGAGGTGATCCTCCCCTTGATTGTGTGTTGTTTTTCTTTTTCTAATTGACGTATTTGCATAATAGAGGTTGAGTTGAGCTCCCTCTGCTTGTCTGTTTTGACTGTTTTCTTTTCTTTGCTTGATTGCTAAGAGGTTGAGTGAGTCTCACTCTGCTTGTATTGTTGCATTACATGTGCATCTTTACTGTTTACTGTTTACTGTTTATCTATTTAGCTTATGCTTTTATCTGTCTCTGTATCCCATTGACATGATCCCCTAGGAATCTCACTTCCTTTGATAAGGAAGTGATGATTAGAACTTTAGGTTGAAACCTATGCATGATAACATCTAGGATTTCCCTGTTTCAAACCTCAACCATAGGATGAATCCTTGGCATGACAACATTAGGACTTGACAGTCTCCCCATAGAGTTTGTTCTCTTCTAATCTCAAAACAAATCAAAATATAGTAATAATGGTTAACTGATGTCGTACGTTACGAGCCTTAAGCTACTTGAGAAAGGGTTGTTGGAGAGTTTCTTTTCAACATCTTGGATGTTTAGTATGGTACCCTTTGGGTGACATGCGACGCATTCACTCTCAGGTCATAGTCTTTAGTGCGATATTGGTTGCAAACATCGATAAAAGACAGTTCTTCCGTAAAAGACAGAAAACAAACTTCAAACCTTTTGCCCCGTGGGCCCATAATTCAAAGGAAGCTTTTCTGAAGAAAAGAGTGTCGTTAACTCTCAGTTCTACCGCAAACGGTAACGCCTAAGTATCCAAAGGTTGAGCTGCGTACGCCAAACTGCTGGATTGTTTGTTAACCCTACTCGAAAAAACAGATGAATCTGAATTCCCGTAAGCCGTATTATCCCGAACTACGTAAGCTCTGATCTCTCATATCTGTTGAGAGTATGTAGGCACAATACTGACGTATTGGCAAGCCACCTTCCCCCATCCGTTACCCGTAGTTAGCCGAACTACGTTGACTCTGATTTATCGTTCTCTGATGAGAATACGTAGGCATAAAGCACGATGCTTTGCCGAGTCATTTTCTTTTCTTTTCAGACCAGCCTTGATAGGTAGATAGTAAATAAACCCGTCAGATAAACACAACAAGCATGGATCCCATCGAGTACGATGGACGTGAGGGGTGCTAATACCTTCCCCTTGCGTAACCGACTCCCGAATCCAGACATGGTTGCGATGACCTTGTCTTATACCTTTTCGTCAGGTTTTTCCGATCGTTTCCTTTCCCGTTCTGAGGGATAAATAACGAAAGGTGGCGACTCTTCTGTTTTGCTGGCACCTTATTTTCGCGGTAGCGACAGATGTGATGTACATTCAGCGCATGAAACCAGAACCTGGTCCTGAAGAAGGTCCTGAGCCTGGATCACAGTGGGAAATGATGTTCGATGGACCGTCAAACAAAAACGGACATGGTATTGGGGCTGTTTTGAAAAATCCAACCAGAGGGTATACTGCTGTCACAGCCCGACTTTGTTTCTCGTGTACTAATAACATAGCCGAGTACGAAGCCTACATCTTAAGATTGGAAGCTGCCATTGATCTTCGCATTAAAATCTTGGAAGTAATCGGTGATTCGGCTTTGGTGATCTATCAGCTCAAAGAAGAATGGGAGACTAAAGATGAAAAGTTGATCCCTTACAAAGCTCTTATCCTAAAGATGGCCGAATATTTTGACGAGATTACCTTCAAGCATGTACCAAGAGCAGAAAATCACATCGTTGATGCATTAGCCATGATGGCATCAATGTGGAAGGTCCAGTTTGTTAACGAGGCGCCTCTGATTCGCATTGAGAGAAGGACAGTGCCCGCATATGTTATGACAATAGATGAATAATCTGATGAGAAACCTTAGTTCCATGACATCAAGAACTTTCTTCAAAATCAGGAATATCTAGTTGACGCGTCCAAAATCGACAAAAGAGCCATACGAAGATTGTCGGCTAAGTTCTTCATCAGCAATGGCACCCTTTACAAGAGAAACCACGACATGGTTTTGCTTCGATGTGTCGATGAAAAAGAAGCAAGTCTCATAATGACTGAAGTGCACGAAGGAACATTCGGTACCCATGCCAATGGACACACCATGGCTAAGAAGATTTTAAGAGCTGGTTACTTTTGGTTAACTCTAGAGACGGACTGCATCGTCTTTGCTCGGAAATGCCATAAGTGCCAAGTCTATGCTGACAAAGTGTATGTTCCTTCATATCCTCTCAATGTGATGACATCATCGTGGCCCTTCGCAATGTGGGGCATAGACATGATTGGGGCAATAGAGCCAAAAGCTTCCAACGGCCATTGCTTCGTCCTTGTTGCAATTGATTACTTCACCAAATGGGTGGAAGCGGCATCGTATGCGAACGTAACGAAACAAGTGGTTGCCCGATTCATCAAAAAGGAAATCATCTGTCGATATGGTGTTCCTGACCAGATCATCACCGACAATGGGTCAAACCTGAACAACAAAACAATGAAGGAACTCTGTGATGACTTCAAGATCAAGCATCACAATTCGTCTCCTTACAGACCTATGATGAATGGCACAGTCGAAGCTGCTAACAAAAATATCAAGAAAATAGTACAGAAGATGGTTATAACCTATAAAGATTGGCACGAGATGTTACCATTTGCTCTACATGGATACCGAACATCAGTGCGAACATCAACAGGAGCAACTCCTTTTTCCTTAGTGTATGGGATGGACGTCATGCTGCCCATCGAGGTCAAAAGACCTTCTCTAAAGATCTTAATGGAAGCCAAGCTTGAGGAAGACGAATGGATAAAAGAAAGGTTCGACTCATTGAACATCATTGATGAGAAAAGAATGACGGCCATGTGTCATAGCCAGATTTATCAACAAAGGATGATAAGAGCATTCGACAAGAAGGTTCGTCCCAAAGAGTATAGGGAAGGAGAGCTTGTGCTTAGAAAAATCCTACCAACGCAAAAGGACATGTGCGTAAAGTGGATGCCCAATTACAATGGCCCTTTCATTGTAAAAACCGTCTTCTCCGGAGGATCTCTAATTCTTGAGACCATGGATGGCAAACAACTCAAGTATCCTATCAACTCAGATGTAGTGAGAAAGTACCATGCCTAAAGCGGGAAACCTAGAAAGGTGATTCAAGTACTTCAACAAGACGGAAGTTAGAAGATTAAAGCCGACAAACGTAGGGGCAAAGTCTTGTGCAAGGTGTTAAAGGAAGACCAACGTCTATCATTCTCGTCAGAAGCAACGAAGCAAATGAACTGATAGTTAGTAGGACCGGATTATCATGGGATTCTGTAACCCTTTCTGTTTGCCGTTTTTCCAAATGTATAAATTTCCCGAGACTTTGCCCTTTGTAAAGTTCTCATCCATCAATGAAATCAGATTTTGGCCAATCATTGTTATGATCTTCTGTTTTTGTTATGCAATTTCACTTATTTGTTAATAAAGATTTTTTCGAAAAGCAAAGTGTTTTGAAAAACCTAAATTTTGTTTTTAAAGAAAACTAATTTGACAAAACAATTGAAGAACTCTAGAGGTAATCCGACAATATTACACAATTCTCAAGCCGTGAAAGCTTGTTGTCACCTTCAATCAAAAGAGATGCGTCCCAACAGCAATCCCCGCTCTTAAGCCAGGACTTCTCCTCTGCAGGTTTACAAGAATGTTGTTTATCTTGGAAGATTGTTATCTGTCCCGAAAGAAAGCGCCACCTAACTTGAAGCAATTGAGACTCAGCGTGATGGGTTCCCTCTTTGTTTTCCTTGTTTTGCTCTTCTTTTCTCCCTTGTGGGTCGGTTTGCATTTTACATACAACATCATATCAGCCTACGCATTTGTTTGCATGTGGTTTTGAGTTTCTGTTTGTTTGGTTGTTGCCTTTGAGATCCTTTGGTCGTTGCCTCTCTCTTTGATTAGTTGTCGCAGACTTCACTTTGAGGTTGATACCCCAATTTTACCAAGTGGTCCTGGGATTGCTAATTTTTCTCTGGAAAGCTAATTGTGACTAGCAGTATCTGATTTACCTAGATGGTTAGTTGTTACTAATGTTATCTCTGATTTGGTTGTCACCGATAATCTTTGTAAGTCTAGTAGTCACTAGCATTGCTTAAAACCAATTTTTATTTGGTACCTCGATTTGGTCGTCACCAACAATCTTTCAAACTCAGTAATCACTGGCTCTATTAAGGAAACCAATCGTCATTGGAGTCCCTTTAATTCAGTTGTTACCAATCTTTGCTAAAATCTAGTGGTTACTAGTATTACTTTCTAAAACCAATGGTCATCGGTATTTAAGATGGTTGTTACCAAGTTTCCTAAAAGGTCCAATAGTTATTGACATCGTTCAGACCCAATCGTTATTGGTACCGGTTGGCTCAGTTGTTACCGTTCATTCTAAGTCTAGTGGTTACTAGCATTGTTGGAAAATCCAATGGCTATTGGCGTTTGATTTAGTTGTTACTCATCTCATCAAAAATCTAGTAGTTACTAGTATTGGTAAAACCAGTTGTTTTGGCGGACTTTTGATTTGGTCGTCACCATTCTGTCTAAGTCCAATAATTATTGGTGTCGCTTGAAGTCAGTTGTTATTGGCACTCTGAGTTGGTTATTACCAATTTTTTCCCTTTGAAGTTCAGTGGTTACAGGCACTTCTTAATCCAATCGTTATTGGCACCTGTTGGTTTAGTTGTTACTGCTCCTTCTAAGTCCAGTGGTTACTGGCATTGCTTGAAAGCTAATTGTTATTAATACCGTGAATGGGTTGTTACCAACTTCCCTAGCCGGAGTCCTGTATTTCACCAATGTTGTTTGGAATTCCCAACTAATTGTAATTTTGGTTTGGTCGTCACCATCACTCCCAGTAAGTCTAGTGGAAACTAGCACCTCTTGAAACTGTTTGTTGTTCTGGTCGTCACCAATGTTCCCAGCAAAGTCGTTGCCTTCCCATTCAAGTCTCGGAGATCTAGTGGATACTAGCATCCCCGGTGCGTCTGATCTCGTTTCTTTTCTTTTCCTAAAGATCCCGTTCGAACTCTTCGTCATAGGAAATTCCTCATTTGGTTATCACAGTGAAGTTTGCGTCTCTGATCTTTCGTTTCCCCGGTGGAGAATTACCTTTTTCCACAGTGGAGTGTGTGTCCCCTTTTCCCCAGTGAAGATTCGTCTTCCTCGGTGGAATTTTCATCCCCTGTGTGAAAGATTCCCCTGAACAACATCTTTAGTCATGATTGAACTATTTTGCTCGTTTTTCCTTGGATCTTTCCCCAGTGTGTTGGGTCCCCCGTGAGTGGTTACTCGTTGTCTTGTCGTTCTTTTATCCTTGCTCGTGTGTTTGCATCTGTCTTGCATTCAAGCATCATAAAGCATCATTTAGATTCATGGCATATTAGCATTTGTCCTTTTGCATACCATCGAATCTAAGGGACAAAATTTTTGGTTTGCTATATTTAAATACCTTTCACTACGATTCTATGAGGATTGTCATCTCTCATTGCCATCTAGTGAAAATATTTAAATAGGGGCAACTGTTGCACCCCAAATTTTGACCCCTTAAATCTTCATCATCATTTTAGGATCATTTTCATTTGATCATCTAACTTTAACCTATTTCAAGTTGGTCTTTGTTAAGATACAGGCAAATCAGGGTTCCGTACAGCCGAGAATCGAGGTTTCAATGGTTTAATCGGTCAATGTATTGGATTTATTCTCCATGGAATAAGTCTCCACATCATCAAATATACTCCAATGGGTCAAGTATGAATCCAATTTGAGGTTGTCACCCAAAGATTAAAGACAATACAGTTCAGGATCCCCGATTAGGGTTTTCGATCAGGAAAAGTTAACTGTAGTTTGACTTTTGATTTAAATGGTGTTCCAATGATGGAATTATGGTCTATGAAGTTCATATGGCTTAGTGAAGTCCACTCAAGAAGTTTCAAGGCCTCAGAAGACCCGGAACATCAACAGTCGACTCGGTAATCATCGATCGATAGTTCGGTTGACCAAAAAGTCAACTCTTCAATCATAAGGAATTTGACCTCAAAGTATGAAGCAAAAATGTTCCTAGTAAGATATTACACCTATCCATGAAGTTTCATGACCATTGGATCAAGGATTGAGGAGTAATCAAAAAATCGGGAAATTAGGGTTTTGAAAGGGGCAAGACCATAACTCCCTAACCACACATCCAATTGAGTTGGCTCAAGGCTCATTGGAAAGGTCTTGACAAGTCCTGCAAAAGTCTCACAATGGTCCATGGGCATAAAATGCATAGATTTGGAGTTATGGCCAAAATCATTACAAGAGGGAAAAAACACTTAGAAAAATTCTAAGTTGTTGGCCTTTTTAGGCATGTTTTTAGCCAACTTTGAGTGGACTTTTGACCTAGCTCCACTTGGAATATGAAGATTATGAAAACATGAAAGTTGTATAGCTTCATGAGGGCTTTCCAAAATGTACTAGAACTCCTCCATAGCCCTTATGAGTTGAGAGTTATGAATTCAGCAAGTTGGGATTTCAACACTTGAGTTCATCATTTCCATTTTTTCACAAATCCACTTTTTAATCACTTGAACCATTCTCATCCATTTGACCATGTTTCTATCTGATAATTAGAGAGTGTGATGAGTAGAAGGGAAGAAAATGAAGGGATTTGGCGAACTTTGCAAGTTGGAGGCAAGTTGCAATATTTTAATCAAAGAAATCAAGAGGAAAGAGAAACTTTTTCATGAAGTAACTTGCAGCTGCAGCTCCCCTACTCCCTAGCCACACTTCAGTCACTTCCATGTCCTTCAGGCCACTTGATTTGTGCATCATCTTGAGCCAAGAACTTGGATTTATAGCTGCAACAAATCTTGGACAGATTTTCATTACAAAACTCCCTCCAAAATGCCAAAATACAAATCTGCCCCAAACCATTCCTTGGCCTATAAATAGAGGTTTCCTCTATGTTGAAACACACATCATAGCACTCTAAAACCCAAGAGAAAACCATAGCTCTCATCATGCATTGCTTTTCTTATAAGTGAAGAAACCATTCCAAAAGCTTCTCAAAAATCTGCCTTGAGCATTTAGCCTTCCAAAACCATTTCCACCCACTTAAAATCATCACAAACCATATACACAATCCACAAATGATGTGTGGGAGGTGTTCAAGCTCTTAAACCAGTCAAGAACTCCATTTTCCTAAAAGTCAACTCTCAACCAAGCAAAGTTTGACTTTACACACAAAATCTTATAAATCTATGCTCAAGCCTGTTTTGATCACTTTAACCCTCCAAACACCTTTGGTTTATGATGTACCAACTGTCCATAACCTAAAATACCTTCATCATCACTTGTTCTGAGTTCTTTCCTAAAGTTCACTTGTTTACTTCAAGTGCAAGAAAAGCTGTTTATTTTCATCAAGGCATTGGTTGGATCTCATTTGGGAGTCTTCAAGGTTTTCCCTATTGTATAAGCTTGCTTGGAGGTCTACAAGAGGTTAGTAGTCACTATCTCATTCTTGAACTATCATGAACATGCCTAGCTTGCTTAGTTACAATGTGTTTTAAGAATGAGCAGTTCATGTTTGAATCTGCCTTACTTTGTTTGTTTTGCTCATCAATGTGTGTATTGCTCTTATAATCATCATCTAATGTGGTGTTGTTATTGTGCTTATGCTTTTGAAGCTCCCTTATACATTATCCTAGGTCATGTATGAACATAGGAAAAGTTGGCTTGCAACTGTTATGAAGTTTGATGATGTTTTGATCTTGTTCTATTTGTGAATGATGTTGATTTGGTTCTGTTGCAAGCAGCATCCCTAGATTTTGAATCTTTTTGCTGGCTTTTTAGATTAGAGGTTCTTATATGTTTGATTCATGTGATGTTTGACTTGGTATTAGTTGAAACTATGTTTGATTTTGGATCTACAGCATTCTGTTTTGACCATTTTCAACTCATGTGCATTTTTTCCAACTCATATGTCATTTTCAATTCTAGTATATTTTTGAATCATCCTTGTGTTTAATCTTTATCTATAACATATTTAGAGTGGGTGTAAACCTTTAAACCAATACAAGCATGTTAGTTTTACACATAAGCTTTGAAATTGCATCTCAAACTGTTTTCAAAAAAACTGCTCGCCAATATTTGTTAGAACACAGATTGGTTCTTAATAATATCTCTATGTTTTGATGATAACTATTATGAAATTTTGTATTTAAGAATTATATACTCTAAAATTTGCTTGAGAGTTTTTACTGCAGATAGTAAAGAAATTAACACTCCAGAAGCAAATCAGAATTGAACACAAGAATTTATGCTAGACTCTGTAGCGTCAGATGCATACATTAGAAGATTCTGATTGCTGCCAACAGAAGATTCTGAGCGTAGCCTCCAGAAGATTCTGAAGCAGAAGCTCCAGAAGGATCTGAAGCAGAAGCTCAGAAGAATCTGAAGCAAGTCAGAAGCATCTGAAGTGAAGAAGATTTTGTATGAAGAGCTTTTCAAAGCATATATTTCTACAGAAGATTCTGAAAGTACTAAAGCTGCCAGTACTGAAGTTCTGTCTCAAATATGCTCTGATATCAAACACGCTGAAAGCACACCTGCTGCAGAAGACTCTGATTCAGCAAGACTCTGATCATCATTAGAAGACTCTGACCCAATCAGACTCTGATGAACTTGCTGAAAACTGAAGAAGAAATATTCAAAGATTATATCCGTTGGAGTAAATCAAACGTCTCTTTCCTTGTTTATGCTAGACACAAGAACACAGACAAAAAGGATTTTTCTGTGCTTTCTTCTTCTAGGAAAGGTCACTTGATGTGAAGACAAAAAGGCTCAGACCTTTTGGACACTCTTCTCAACGTGCAGCTCACCTTGGATAAGCTGCCTATAAAAGAAAGACTCCACCAAATTCTTCAGTTGACGTTTTGTTGAAAAGAAATCAAATACATTCAAGCTCACATTCTTTCATATTCTTTCTAAGAACTTATTTCATTGTACTTAAACTTAAGAGAAATATCACAGTTGTGATAAAAGCTTTTTTAGAAGCATTCTTACTCTTGTAATAGTTTTACATTGATTGTAAAAGATTTCCTTAAGAGGATTCAGTTGGAATCAGTAGCTCTTGAGAAGACTAAGAACAGTTGTTCTTAGGTGTTACTATTGTAATCTGTTTGATTAAATAGTGGATTAAGTCCTTGATTGAGAAAGGAAAATCACTCTAGGAAGGGTGGACTGGAGTAGTTGAGTTCAACGAACCAGGATAAAAATACTTGAGTTTTTATTCTAAGATTTAATCTTTCATACTTATTCAACCCCCCTTCTAAGTATTATCTCACCTTCAGTTGGCATCAGAGCTCCGGTTCTGTGTATGCTACCACTTAACAGTGTCAGTAAAGATCCAGAGAGAAATACTTTGATATATATTTGGTTGTTACTATGGCTGATAATACAATATCTAACACTAACAACAAATATGAAGAAACGGACAGAATCAGCACCAAACCCCCTATGTTTGATGGGGAGAAATTTGATTACTGGAAAGACAGAATTGAAAGTTTTTTCCTTGGATATGATGCTGATTTATGGGATCTAGTCATAGATGGATATGTTCATCCCACAGATGGGAATGGCAAGAAGATAGACAGAAAATCTATGACAGATGCTCAGAAGAAAGATTTTAGAAATCATCACAAGGCCAGAACAATATTGTTGAATGCAATATCTCATACTGAGTATGAAAAAATTACAAACAGGAAAACTGCATTTGACATGTTTGAATCCTTAAAGATGAATCATGAGGGAAACTCTCAAGTCAAGGAAACAAAGGCTCTGGCTCTGATCCAGAAGTATGAAGCCTTCAAGATGGAAGACTCTGAATCTGTTGAAGCTATGTTTTCCAGATTTCAGATCCTCACAGCTGGTCTAAAGGTTCTGGACAAGGGATACTCCACATCAGATCATGTAAAGAAAATCATCAGAAGTCTACCTACCAGATGGAGACCTATGGTGACAGCGCTGAAGATGGCTAAAGATCTGAACAAGATCTCTTTAGAAGAACTCATCAGCTCACTGAGGAGCCATGAAATTGAGCTTGAGGAAGATGAACCTCAGAAGAAAGAAAAAGGTAAATCTATTGCTTTAAAATCTAAAAAATCTGCTAAAGCTTTGCAGGTTATTGAAGAAAGCTATGAAGGATCTTCTTCTGAAGAAGAAGATGAGTTATCCATGTTGTCCAGAAGGATCAATAGACTCTGGAAGCACAAGGGAAAGAAGTTCAACAACTTCAGAAAATCTAATCATAGAAAGGAATCTTCTGGGCACAGAAGATCAGGCAAGAAAGAAGTTGTATGCTATGAGTGCAAAGAACCTGGGCATTACAAGAATGATTACCCCAAACTTCAAGGAGAAAAACCCAAGAAGAAGTTTAACAAAAAGAAGAAGGTTCTGATGGCAACATGGGATGACTCAGATGAATCTGAATCATCTTCTGAATCAGAAGAAGAATGTGCTAATGTTGCACTGATGGCCAGCACAGAAGATTAGGAAGAAGGAACTTCAGGATCTGAATCTGATTCTGAATCTGACGATGATGCTGAAGAGGTAATGGCTAAACTTACTAAAGAAGAACTTGTCAAAGTTTTATCAGAAGTTCTGAAAAGCTATAACAATATCAAACTCAAATACAAGAAGCTGAAAAGCAGTCTTGAATCTGAGATTGATCTTCTGAAGACAGATATTGTTGAGCAAAAAGAAATTAATCTGAAAATCAAAAATGACTTTGAAATAACTCAACAAGAATCTGAATTTGAGTCTAAGTCATGTGAAAACATTTTAGAAAAATATGACTCTAGCTTTAAGAGATTTCTTACTAAGAGTATAGACAGAAGCAAGATGGCTTCTATGATCTATGGTGTTAGTGGGAACAACAGAAGAGGTATTGGATATGAATCTTCCTCTGGAAGTAATCCAAAATCTATTGACAAACTCTTCATCAAGAAGACACCTCTGTACTCTCAATTTAAGTTTGGTCACTTAAATGACATTAAACACACAAGCTCTGAGAAGAATACTTATGTGTTTAAACCCAAGGCAAGTCAGAATAAACATTATGTTGAAAAACAAAAGTTTAGACAAACCTACAAACCAACTAACCCTAAAGGACCCAAGAAGATCTGGGTACCTAAAAGTAAAATAATTCCTGTTGCAGATGTTCTTAGCAGCAAGGTCAGGACGCCAATCATGGTACCTGGACTCTGGATGCTCACGACACATGACAGGAGAAAAGTCTATGTTCAAAAGCCTGGAACTTAGATCTAGAGGTGATGTGAAGTTTGGAGGGAACCAGAAGGGAAAGATCATTGGATCTGGCACCATTGGAAATGGTAAACTTCCCTCTATTACTAATGTTTTACTTGTTGAAGGGTTAAAGCATAACTTATTGTCCATAAGTCAATTAAGTGACAATGGTTATGATATTACCTTTAATTAAAAATGTTGTAAAGCTATTAGTCAA
This sequence comes from Lathyrus sativus, assembly GCA_963859935.3. Taxonomy (NCBI): domain Eukaryota; kingdom Viridiplantae; phylum Streptophyta; class Magnoliopsida; order Fabales; family Fabaceae; genus Lathyrus; species Lathyrus sativus. The sequence goes on along the minus strand of OZ012736.1, from coordinate 138,041,125 downwards.
AAGGATGGCTCTATCCTATTTAGTGGTAAGAGGAAAAACAACATTTATAAAATAAATCTTTCAGAACTTAATGTTCAAAATGTTAAATGCCTCTTGTCTGTTAATGAAGAGCAATGGGTCTGGCACAGAAGATTGGGCCATATTAATATGAGACGTATATCTCAGATTAATAAACTTAATCTTGTCAGAGGACTCCCTAATCTTAAGTTCACTTCAGATGCTCTTTGTGAAGCATGCCAAAAAGGGAAGTTTTCAAAATCATCTTTTAAATTAAAGAATGTTGTTTCCACTTCCAAACCACTAGAATTACTTCATATTGATCTGTTTGGACCAGTGAAAACTGCATCCATCAAAGGCAAGAAGTATGGATTAGTCATTGTTGATGACTATAGTAGATGGACATGGGTAAAGTTCTTAAAACACAAGGATGAGTGACATTCTGTGTTCTTTGACTTCTGCAAACAAGTCCAGAATGAAAAGGATTTCAAAATTATAAAAGTCAGAAGTGATCATGGTGGTGAATTTGAAAATAAATATTTTGAAAAATATTTTTCTTAAAATGGCATTGCTCATGATTTTTCCTGTCCTAGAACTCCACAACAAAATGGGGTTGTAGAGAGGAAAAATAGAACTCTGCAAGAAATGGTCAGAACCATGATCAATGAGACAAATCTGGCAAAACACTTTTGGGCAGAAGCAATCAACACAGCCTGTTACATTCAGAACAGAGTGTCTGTAAGACCTCTTCTGAAAATGACTCCATATGAACTGTGGAAGAACAGAAAGCCCAACATTTCATATTTTCGTCCTTTTGGATGTATTTGCTATATGTTAAATACTAAGGAAAATCTGAACAAGTTTGATTCCAAAGCACAGAAGTGTTTCATGCTTGGATATTCTGAACGTTCTAAAGGCTACAGAGTATACAATACTGAGACACAGATTGTGGAAGAATCCATTCATGTCAGATTTGATGATAAGCTTGGCTCTGAAAAGCCAAAGCAGTCTAAAAACTCTGCAGATAGAGAAGTAGTCTTCATTGACTCTGAAGTCCCAGAAGCAGACAAAATTCAAGTAAAGGAACCAGAAGCAACGCCAGATGCTATTCCTTTAACTTCTCAGATGAACAATCTAAACATTTCTGAAGAATCAACTGTTAGAGGATCATCATCCAGAATTAAAGCTTCTCATCCAGAGGATGTCATTATTGGAAAGAAGGATGATCCCATCAGAACAAGATCCTTTCTAAGATCATCTGAAGCATCACTATTTGGACTGGTGTCAGAAATTGAACCATCTTCTGTAGATGAAGCTCTGCAAGACAATGCTTGGATTATTGCCATGCAAGAAGAGCTAAATCAATTCACCAGAAATGATGTATGGTATCTAGTTCAAAGACCACAAGGATTCAATATAATTGGAACAAAATGGGTCTTCAGAAATAAGCTGAATGAGAAAGGAGAAGTTGAAAGAAATAAGGCAAGGCTGGTTGCTCAAGGGTACAGTCAACAAGAAGGTATTGATTACACTGAAACTTATGCTCCAGTGGCAAGGTTAGAATCTATACGCCTTCTTATTTCATTTGCTGCACAAAATAACATCACTCTGTATCAGATGGATGTTAAAAGTGCCTTTCTTAATGGTATTATAGAAGAAGAAGTTTATGTCCACCAACCTCCTGGTTTTGAAAATGAAAAATTTCCAGATCATGTTTTCAAACTAAAGAAATCTCTATATGGTTTAAAACAAGCTCCCAGAGCTTGGTATGAGAGATTAAGCAATTTTCTTCTGGAGAAAAATTTCATCAAAGGCAAAGTGGATACAACACTCTTTTGTAAATCAATTAAGAAGGATCTTCTAATTTGTCAAATTTGTGTGGATGATATAATATTTGGATCTACCAATACTATGCTGGGAAAGGAGTTTGCTACATGTATGCAGGCAGAATTTGAAATGAGCATGATGGGAGAACTCAGATTCTTTCTAGGAATCCAAGTCAATCAAACTCCAGAGTGCACTTACATACATCAGACCAAATATGTTAAAGAACTTCTGAAGAAATTTAACATGACTGATAGTAAGCTGGCAAAGACTCCCATGCATCCAACTAGCTTACTTGGCAAGGAAGAGGTAAGTAAGAAAGTAGACCAGAAGCTCTACAGAGCTATGATTGGTTCTCTTCTTTATTTAACTGCTTCTAGACCTGACATATTGTTCAGTGTATGCTTGTGTGCTAGATTCTAATCAGATCCTAGAGAATCACACTTGACAGCTGTCAAGAGGATTCTAAGGTATCTGAAAGGTACTTCTAATGTGGGTTTGTGTTACAGAAAATCTGATGATTTCAAATTAGTTGGATTCTGTGATGCTGACTACGCTGGAGACAGAGTGGAAAGGAAAAGTACTTCTGGAAGTTTTCAATTTTTAGGAAGAAATCTAATCTCCTGGTACAGCAAGAAGCAACCCACAATTGCACTTTCAACCACAGAGGCAGAATATATTGTTGCTGCTGGATGTAGCACGCAGATGCTCTGATGAAAAGTCAACTAGAAGATTATCAAATATTTGAAAGTAACATTTCTATCTTTTGTGATAATACTTCTGCTATATGTTTGTCTAAAAACTCTATTTTACACTCTAAGGCAAAACATATAGAAATTAAGCATCATTTCATCAGAGACTATGTTCAGAAGGGAATCATAAATTTAGCCTTTGTTGATACAGATCATCAATGGGCAGATATTTTTACAAAACCCCTTGTTGAAGATAGATTCAAATTTATTCTGAAAAATATTGGTATGGATTTTTGTCCAGAATGATATTTGTCAGAAGCAAATTTTTACAGATGCAAAAATGCCTAATGCTCTGAAGTATTTCTTCCGATTGCTTATTTATTCTTCTTAATATTTTTTTTTGTGAAACTCTGAACTAACAATCCTTAGAGGATCTGAACGTTGGTTAACGTTTCATTTCTCAAGAGAATTCAGAACACATGCAAGCAAACACGTGTCACTCCAATTCTGCAAAGGTGGCGTGTACACAACTGAAGAGACGTTTGAGGTGAAGTTTGAATAGTGAAAATCTTGATTTTCCCCCCAATTTGTCAGAAGCAATAAATGCTTGAAATGATTTTTATTCTTTTCATTTAATGCTTTGATTCAAACGTGCAAATTCTGACTGTTTGTATGCCTACTTGTTTTAGTATAAATACATGACCTCTCTTCACTTTCACACTTTTCACAATCTCAGAAAATTTTATGCATTTTCATCTTCTCTTCTCTCTGCATAAAAACCCTAAGCGTGTGACAAAACCATCTTCAATGGCAACTTCATCATCAACAGCTGCACAATTCCAATCTTCAATGGCTGCAGTTACATCTGCTAACATGGGTGTTGCTCCTTATTCTCCACCAAAAAGAACACTGTTAACCCCTGTTGAAAAGCTGGAAGTTCTATGTGAATCAATGGTGGAATTTGATTCACTTGCAGAAAATGGTTTTGAGTTTCGTTCAATCATAGGTGCTCAAGGATGGGTGAAATACTTTGATAGACTGTTTGGACCAGTTTACCCCCTCCTTGTGAAAGAGTTATGGATCCATGCTTCAGTTTACCCTAAGTTTATCCTATCTTCTGTTCTGGGCAAAGAGATTATAATAACAGAAGATCTGATCAAAAAGCTTATTGGATATGTAGAAACAGATGGATTTTCACACTTGCCAGGTGGGCGTGTGGATATGGATGAAGTGTATGAAGAAGTGATGACTGCTGGTCAAGCTTCTAACAAGTTCAAGGATCTGAAGCCTGACTACAAGATCTGGGCTAAGATCTTCATGGGATGCATTCATCATAGGAAGTCAACAAACTCTCCAGACTATGTCAATAATGAACAGCTCTATTTCATGTATTGCCTCAGTCAGAGCACCAAGGTAGATCTTCCATATATTCTCTTTATGCATCTGTGGAATCATATAAATGCCTCTAGAGAGTATGTGAAAGAAAAAGGACAGAAGATCAGAACCTGGATCCCTTTTGGAAGGTTAATCTCAGATCTTCTAACTGAGAATGGATTGGTCACTGCTCTGTACGCTGCTGGAGTTACAGAGGAATTGGAATTCATTATGGGAAAGCCTCTGAATGCCAAAAGTCTTCAGAGACTTAAAATAGTGGATGAACTCACAACAGCTCCCAAGAAGCTGAATGTTTCTGAATTGAGTAAGAAGAGAATTCCTATAGACTATTATCCTCTGTTTTATGCTGAAGAACCAAGGCACATTGTTGTGATGTATATTGATGAGTGTAAGAAAGAAGGAAAGCCTGTTCCTGCAAACATTATACTGCTAGCAAGACAACCATTGCCTGAAACAGAAGAAGAAGAAGAATAACCAAGAAAGAGGACTCAACCAGAAGCAGAAGCTGCACCTGTTCAGAAGAAGGTCAAGATTGCTGAGAAGCCACAGAAGCTCTTAAAGAGGAAAGAATCTGGAGACACTCCTTCTGTACCAGCTAAGAGAATCAAAATCAAAGGTACTAAATCTTCTGTATCTTCTGCAAATACTGTTGTTTTAAATGATTCTAATATTAAGTCTATTCCAAAACCTCCCTCTACACAAAATACTTCTGTTACTGCTCCAATTTCCAAATCACCACAAAAACAAGCATTTGTTCCAACACCAACAACAACAAAAACAATTCAAACACAAAAAGTCTCTGTACCTCAATCAACTCAACCAAAAATTCAAATCAAACAATTTGTACCACAGAAACAACCATCAGAACAACAACCACAACCATCTGTACAACAAAAATCCTCTGAACCATCTAAACAAACGCCATTTGAACAACAAAAGCACCCACAAGAAAAACAACCAGAAAAAGCATCTGAAACCCTACCAGAAAAAGCCTCTGAACATCAACCACCATCAGATAATCCACCATCCAAATCATCTGAACCAATAACAATTTCATCAGATCCACCTACCTCAAAACAACCTTCAAAACCCTCTGAAATTCCTTCAGAACCAACCAATACTTCTGAACCCAAAATTCCTGAGACAGAAGTTCTTGATGTCACACCATTAAAAACTGTGTTTCAAGTATCTTCTACCTCCTGCACACCAACCACCTCATCCAACTCTTCAGAATCTGACATTCACCCAGATTTTCTAATCTCTCCTTCTCACAGAGATTCTGAAGTAAGCCAACCAGAACCCATTATACCTTCTAAAGCTCCTATTCCAGATCCTATTCCCACACCTGCACCATTATCTGAAATACTGATTCCCAATTCTAACCCAAGATCATCTATTTCCTGTGCACAAGTTTCATCGCTATTTCACAATCTGGCATATGGTTTCAAACTCAAAGACTTTTATGACAGAGTTGAACCATCAGACCCTATCACCCCTCTGAAACCCAAACTCACAATGACCCTTCCATCTGTGATTCTCACCTACATTCAATCTATGTCAGATGTAAGTTCATTAGCAACTATATCCTGTTCGGCTAAATCTGACAAAGTTGTTGCTTCAGCTATACCAATTTCATCTGATAACAATGTTGCTTCTGATGAACCTCCCAAATCTGCCTTCCAACCCTACTCAAATAAACCCTTTGATGTGGTTCCCTTTCACACCAGAGCAAAACCTCATATGTTAAATGCCTTAAACAGATCCAAACCCAATAAACCTGAAATTCCCTTCATTCTATATTATCCTCCTCCTCTGATCTCCATCCAGAAATTAATTTTTCCACCAACTCCCCAACCAAAACCAATAACACTGGAAACTCTGTTACATCCTAAGCCCAGACTTAATGTTAATCATTTATTTCAATCTTTTTTGCAAGAAATACAGTTGTATTTAGGTACTGTATAGAAGAAGTGCTTAGCAACAATGGATGCCCAAGAATCTGATGTCATCTGGAATGGATTCATTAACAGATTCAACTCTGTGGCCTCCAATCTGAAGAACATATGTTCTGATGATGCGAAGCTCAGATTTGCTGAGGCTGCAAGAACTCTGTTCTGGACTGTCAAGAAATCTGAACCTCTGCTCCTTACAGATGCTCCTCCATCATCAAAAGAAACTAATGTACTTGCATCTGAAAAAAATTCGTTGGCTATGACTCTGGTAGACCTTCCTTCTGGCTCTAATGCTCCAGACTCTACAGAACCAATGGAAATTGACTATGTTCAAGCTCCAAAACCTGATCATACTTCTTCATCTGAGATATAGAAAGAACATCCAGATTTTGAGGATAAGATTGCTGCTCTGGAAGCTGGTCAATCAGAGATAAAATCTTGGATGACAAAACAGGATAAGAAATCTGAAGACATGACAGAATGGATGTCAAAGCAGGATCATAAGAATGAAACTATGGCTAAGTGGATGTCCAAGCAAGAACAGTCCTCCTCTGAGATTACAGATCTATTGAAGATGCTTTTGTCCAAACACTCTTAGATTTTCATTTTTTTTCATTATGATGTTTTTGCATCTGATGTTTGCTTATGTACTTTTTTGATATATCTTCTGATGCATGTACTTTTGATCTGAACTTATTGAATGAATCAAAGTTTTCTCCACTGAATTATCTTATTTACTGTTTCTTTTTATTTGTCTTTTTAAAGTTTTTACTTTTTTCTTATGACAAAAAAGGGGGAGAAAATATAGATCTGAACTATTTAATTTAACTTCACCAGAATGAAACTTCAGACATATCTATTCTATCTAACATTTAATCTGAGTATTTCAGAACATATGATAACTACACTCTATAAAAGAAACTCTGAGTCTTTCAGATCATTTGACTATTATCAAACTCTGAATCTGATATTTGCAAGACATTCTGACTTTCAAATGTTAAAAGAACAATCAAGATCTAACTCTGAAGATTACTTAAGACAAAAGGGAAGTTTCTATTCCTCATCTGTATTTAACTCAGGGGGAGATTCATCATCTCAAGGGGAGTTATAATTTTAATATTTTCAATTAAACAAAATTTCTGATGTTTTTGTCATCATCAAAAAGGGGGAGATTGTTAGAACACAGATTGGTTCTTAATAATATCTCTATGTTTTGATGATAACTATTATGAAATTTTGTATTTAAGAATTATATACTCTAAAATTTGCTTGAGAGTTTTTACTGCAGATAGTAAAGAAATTAACACTCCATAAGCAAATCAGAATTGAACACAAGAATTTATGCTAGACTCTGTAGCGTCAGATGCATACATTAGAAGATTCTGATTGCTGCCAACAGAAGATTCTGAGCGTAGCCTCCAGAAGATTCTGAAGCAGAAGCTCTAGAAGGATCTGAAGCAGAAGCTCAGAAGAATCTGAAGCAAGTCAGAAGCATCTGAAGTGAAGAAGATTTTGTAGGAAGAGCTTTTCAAAGCATATATTTCTACAGAAGATTCTGAAAGTACTAAAGCTGCCAGTACTGAAGTTCTGTCTCAAATATGCTCTGATATCAAACACGCTGAAAGCACACCTGCTGCAGAAGACTCTGATTCAGCAAGACTCTGATCATCATTAGAAGACTCTGACCCAATCAGACTCTGATGAACTTACTGAAAACTGAAGAAGAAATATTCAAAGATTATATCCGTTGGAGTAAATCAAACGTCTCTTTCCTTATTTATGCTAGACACAAGAACACAGACAAAAAGGATTTTTTTGTGCTTTCTTCTTCTAGGAAAGGTCACTTGATGTGAAGACAAAAAGGCTCAGACCTTTTGGACACTCTTCTCAACGTGCAGCTCACCTTGGATAAGCTGCCTATAAAAGCAAGACTCCACCAAATTCTTCAGTTGACGTTTTGTTGAAAAGAAATCAAATACATTCAAGCTCACATTCTTTCATATTCTTTCTAAGAACTTATTTCATTGTACTTAAACTTAAGAGAAATATCACAGTTGTGACAAAAGATTTTTAGAAGCATTCTTACTCTTGTAATAGTTTTACATTGATTGTAAAAGATTTCCTTAAGAGGATTCAGTTGGAATCAGTAGCTCTTGAGAAGACTAAGAACAGTTGTTCTTAGGTGTTACTATTGTAATCTGTTTGATTAAATAATGGATTAAGTCCTTGATTGAGAAAGGCAAATCACTCTAGGAAGGGTGGACTGGAGTAGTTGAGTTCAACGAACCAAGATAAAAATACTTGAGTTTTTATTCTAAGATTTAATCTTTCATACTTATTCAACCCCCCTTCTAAGTATTATCTCACCTTCAGTTGGCATCAGAACTCCGGTTCTGTGTATGCTACCACTTAACAGTGTCAGTAAAGATCCAGAGAGAAATACTTTGATATATATTTGGTTGTTACTATGGTTGATAATACAATATCTAACACTAACAACAAATATGAAGAAAGGGACAGAATCAGCACCAAACCCCCTATGTTTGATGGGGAGAAATTTGATTACTGGAAAGACATAATTGAAAGTTTTTTCCTTGGATATGATGCTGATTTATGGGATCTAGTCATAGATGGATATGTTCATCCCACAGATGGGAATGGCAAGAAGATAGACAGAAAATCTATGACAGATGCTCAGAAGAAAGATTTTAGAAATCATCACAAGGCCAGAACAATATTGTTGAATGCAATATCTCATACTGAGTATGAAAAAATTACAAACAGGAAAACTGCATTTGACATGTTTGAATCCTTAAAGATGACTCATGAGGGAAACTCTCAAGTCAAGGAAACAAAGGCTCTGGCTCTGATCCAAAAGTATGAAGCCTTCAAGATGGAAGACTCTGAATCTATTGAAGCTATGTTTTCCAGATTTCAGATCCTCACAGCTGGTCTAAAGGTTCTGGACAAGGGATACTCCACATCAGATCATGTAAAGAAAATCATCAGAAGTCTACCTACCAGATGGAGACCTATGGTGACAGCGCTGAAGATGGCTAAAGATCTGAACAAGATCTCTTTAGAAGACCTCATCAGCTCACTAAGGAGCCATGAAATTGAGCTTGAGGAAGATGAACCTCAGAAGAAAGAAAAAGGTAAATCTATTGCTTTAAAATCTAATAAATCTGCTAAAGCTTTGCAGGTTATTGAAGAAAGCTCTGAAGGATCTTCTTCTGAAGAAGAAGAAAATGAGTTATCCATGTTGTCCAGAAGGATCAACAGACTCTGGAAGCACAAGGGAAAGAAGTTCAACAACTTCAGAAAATCTAATCATAGAAAGGAATCTTCTGGGCATAGAAGATCTGGCAAGAAAGAAGTTGTATGCTATGAGTGCAAAGAACCTGGACATTACAAGAATGATTGCCCCAAACTTCAAGGAGAAAAACCCAAAGAAGTTTAACAAAAAGAAGAAGGTTGTGATGGCAACATGGGATGACTCAGATGAATCTGAATCATCTTCTGAATCAGAAGAAGAATGTGCTAATGTTGCACTGATGACCAGCATAGAAGATCAGGAAGAAGGAACTTCAGGATCTGAATCTGATTCTGAATCTGACGATGACGCTGAAGAGGTAATGGCTAAACTTACTAAAGAAGAACTTGTCAAAGTTTTATCAAAAGTTCGAAAAGCTATAACAATATCAAACTCAAATACAAGAAGCTGAAAAGCAGTCTTGAATCTGAGATTGATCTTTTGAAGACAAAACTTGTTGAGCAAAAAGAAATTAATCTGAAAATCAAAAATGACTTTGAAATAACTCAACAAGAATCTGAATCTGAGGCTAAGTCATGTGAAACCATTTTAGAAAAATATGACTCTAGCTTTCAGAGATTTCTTAATAAGAGCATAGACAGAAGCAAGATGGCTTCTATGATCTATGGTGTTAGTGGGAACAACAGAAGAGGTATTGGATATGAATCTTCCTCTGGAAGTAATCCAAAATCTGTTGACAAACTCTTCATCAAGAAGACACCTCTGTACTCTCAATTTAAGTTTGGTCACTTAAATGACATTAAACACATAAGCTCTGAGAAGAATACTTATGTGTTTAAACCCAAGGCAAGTCAGAATAAACATTATGTTGAAAAACAGAAGTTTAGACAAACCTACAAACCAACTAACCCTAAAGGACCCAAGAAGATCTGGGTACCTAAAAGTAAAATAATTCCTGTTGCAGATGTTCTTAGCAGCAAGGTCAGGATGCCAATCATGGTACCTGGACTCTGGATGCTCACGACACATGACAGGAGAAAAGTCTATGTTCCAAAGCCTGGAACTTAGATCTGGAGGTGATGTGAAGTTTGGAGGGAACCAGAAGGGCAAGATTATTGGATCTGGCACCATTGGAAATGGTAAACTTCCCTCTATTACTAATGTTTTACTTGTTGAAGGGTTAAAGCATAACTTATTGTCCATAAGTCAATTAAGTGACAATGGTTATGATATTACCTTTAATCAAAAATGTTGTAAAGCTATTAGTCAAAAGGATGGCACTATCCTATTTAGTGGTAAGAGAAAAAACAACATTTATAAAATAAATCTTTCAGAACTTAATGTTCAAAATGTTAAATGCCTCTTGTCTGTTAATGAAGAGCAATGGGTCTGGCACAGAAGATTGGGCCATATTAATATGAGACGTATATCTCAGATTAATAAACTTAATCTTGTCAGAGGACTCCCTAATCTGAAGTTCACTTCAGATGCTCTTTGTGAAGCATGCCAAAAAGGGAAGTTTTCAAAATCATCTTTTAAATCAAAGAATGTTGTTTCCACTTCCAAACCACTAGAATTACTTCATATTGATCTGTTTGGACCAGTGAAAACTGCATCCATCAGAGGCAAGAAGTATGGATTAGTCATTGTTGATGACTATAGTAGATGGACATGGGTAAAGTTCTTAAAACACAAGGATGAGTGACATTCTGTGTTCTTTGACTTCTGCAAGCAAGTCCAGAATGAAAAGGATTTCAAAATTATAAAAGTCAGAAGTGATCATGGTGGTGAATTTGAAAATAAATATTTTGAAAAATATTTTTCTAAAAATGGCATTGCTCATGATTTTTCCTGTCCTAGAACTCCACAACAAAATGGGGTTGTAGAGAGGAAAAATAGAACTCTGCAAGAAATGGCCAGAACCATGATCAATGAGACAAATCTGGAAAAACACTTTTGGGCAGAAGCAACCAACACAGCCTATTACATTTAGAACAGAGTGTCTGTAAGACCTCTTCTGAAAAAGACTCCATATGAACTGTGGAAGAACAGAAAGCCCAACATTTCATATTTTCATCCTTTTGGATGTATTTGCTATATGTTAAATACTAAGGAAAATCTGAACAAGTTTGATTCCAAAGCACAGAAGTGTTTCATGCTTGGATATTCTAAACGTTCTAAAGGCTACAGAGTATACAATACTGAGACACAGATTGTGGAAGAATCCATTCATGTCAGATTTGATGATAAGCTTGGCTCTGAAAAGCCAAAGCAGTCTAAAAACTCTGCAGATAGAGAAGTAGTCTTCATTGACTCTGAAGTCCCAGAAGCAGACAAAATTCAAGTAAAGGAACCAGAAGCAACGCCAGATGCTATCCCTTTAACTTCTCAGATGAACAATCTAAACATTTCTGAAGAATCGAATGTTAGAGGATCATCATCCAGAATTAAAGCTTCTCATCCAGAGGATGTCATTATTGGAAAGAAGGATGATCCCATCAGAACAAGATCCTTTCTAAGATCATCTGAAGCATCACTATTTGGACTGGTGTCAGAAATTGAACCATCTTCTGTAGATGAAGCTCTGCAAGACAATGCTTGGATTATTGCCATGCAAGAAGAGCTAAATCAATTCACCAGAAATGATGTATGGTATATAGTTCAAAGACCACAAGGATTCAATATAATTGGAACAAAATGGGTCTTCAGAAATAAGCTGAATGAGAAAGGAAAAGTTGAAAGAAATAAGGCAAGGCTGGTTGCTCAAGGGTACAGTCAACAAGAAGGTATTGATTACACTGAAACTTATGCTCCAGTGGCAAGGTTAGAATCTATACGCCTTCTTATTTCATTTGCTGCACAAAATAACATCACTCTGTATCAGATGGATGTTAAAAGTGCCTTTCTTAATGGTATTATAGAAGAAGAAGTTTATGTCCACCAACCTCCTGGTTTTGAAAATGAAAAATTTCCAGATCATGTTTTCAAACTAAAGAAATCTCTATATGGTTTAAAACAAGCTCCCAGAGCTTGGTATGAGAGATTAAGCAATTTTCTTCTGGAGAAAAATTTCATCAGAGGCAAAGTGGATACAACACTCTTTTGTAAATCAATTAAGAAGGATCTTCTAATTTGTCAAATTTATATGGATGATATAATATTTGGATCTACCAATACTATGCTGGGAAAGGAGTTTGCTACATGTATGCAGGCAGAATTTGAAATGAGCATGATGGGAGAACTCAGATTCTTTCTAGGAATCCAAGTCAATCAAACTCCAGAGTGCACTTACATACATCAGACCAAATATGTTAAAGAACTTCTGAAGAAATTTAACATGACTGATAGTAAGCTGGCAAAGACTCCCATGCATCCAACTAGCTTACTTGGCAAGGAAGAGGTAAGTAAGAAAGTAGACCAGAAGCTCTACAGAGCTATGATTGGTTCTCTTCTTTATTTAACTGCTTCTAGACCTGACATATTGTTCAGTGTATGCTTGTGTGCTAGATTCCAATCAGATCCTAGAGAATCACACTTGATAGTTGTCAAGAGGATTCTAAGGTATCTGAAAGGTACTTCTAATGTGGGTTTGTGTTACAGAAAATCTGATGATTTCAAATTAGTTGGATTCTGTGATGCTGACTACGCTGGAGACAGAGTGGAAAGGAAAAGTACTTCTGGAAGTTTTCAATTTTTAGGACGAAATCTAATCTCCTGGTACAGCAAGAAGCAACCCACAATTGCACTTTCAACCACAGAGGCAGAATATATTGTTGCTGCTGGATGTAGCACGCAGATGCTCTGATGAAAAGTCAACTAGAAGATTATCAAATATTTGAAAGTAACATTTCTATCTTTTGTGATAATACTTCTGCTATATGTTTGTCTAAAAACTCTATTTTACACTCTAAGGCAAAACATATAGAAATTAAGCATCATTTCATCAGAGACTATGTTCAGAAGGGAATCATAAATTTAGCCTTTGTTGATACAGATCATCAATGGGCAGATATTTTTACAAAACCCCTTGTTGAAGATAGATTCAAATTTATTCTGAAAAATATTGGTATGGATTTTTATCCAGAATGATATTTGTCAGAAGCAAATTTTTACAGATGCAAAAATGCCTAATGCTCTGAAGTATTTCTTCCGATTGCTTATTTATTCTTCTTAATATATTTTTTTTGTGAAACTCTGAACTAACAATCCTTAGAGGATCTGAACGTTGGTTAACGTTTCATTTCTCAAGAGAATTCAGAACACATGCAAGCAAACACGTGTCACTCCAATTCTGCAAAGGTGGCGTGTACACAACTGAAGAGACGTTTGAGGTGAAGTTTGAATAGTGAAAATCTTGATTTTCCCCCCAATTTGTCAGAAGCAATAAATGCTTGAAATGATTTTTATTCTTTTCATTTAATGCTTTGATTCAAACGTGCAAATTCTGACTGTTTGTATGCCTACTTGTTTTAGTATAAATACATGACCTCTCTTCACTTTCACACTTTTCACAATCTCAGAAAATTTTATGCATTTTCATCTTCTCTTCTCTCTGCATAAAAACCCTAAGCGTGTGACAAAACCATCTTCAATGGCAACTTCATCATCAACAGCTGCACAATTCCAATCTTCAATGGCTGCAGTTACATCTGCTAACATGGGTGTTGCTCCTTATTCTCCACCAAAAAGAACACTGTTAACCCCTGTTGAAAAGCTGGAAGTTCTATGTGAATCAATGGTGGAATTTGATTCACTTGCAGAAAATGGTTTTGAGTTTCGTTCAATCATAGGTGCTCAAGGATGGGTGAAATACTTTGATAGACTGTTTGGACCAGTTTACCCCCTCCTTGTGAAAGAGTTATGGATCCATGCTTCAGTTTACCCTAAGTTTATCCTATCTTCTGTTCTGGGCAAAGAGATTATAATAACAGAAGATCTGATCAAAAAGCTTATTGGATATGTAGAAACAGATGGATTTTCACACTTGCCAGGTGGGCGTGTGGATATGGATGAAGTGTATGAAGAAGTGATGACTGCTGGTCAAGCTTCTAACAAGTTCAAGGATCTGAAGCCTGACTACAAGATCTGGGCTAAGATCTTCATGGGATGCATTCATCATAGGAAGTCAACAAACTCTCCAGACTATGTCAATAATGAACAGCTCTATTTCATGTATTGCCTCAGTCAGAGCACCAAGGTAGATCTTCCATATATTCTCTTTATGCATCTGTGGAATCATATAAATGCCTCTAGAGAGTATGTGAAAGAAAAAGGACAGAAGATCAGAACCTGGATCCCTTTTGGAAGGTTAATCTCAGATCTTCTAACTGAGAATGGATTGGTCACTGCTCTGTACGCTGCTGGAGTTACAGAGGAATTGGAATTCATTATGGGAAAGCCTCTGAATGCCAAAAGTCTTCAGAGACTTAAAATAGTGGATGAACTCACAACAACTCCCAAGAAGCTGAATGTTTCTGAACTGAGTAAGAAGAGAATTCCTATAGACTATTATCCTCTGTTTTATGCTGAAGAACCAAGGCACATTGTTGTGATGTATATTGATGAGTGTAAGAAAGAAGGAAAGCCTGTTCCTGCAAACATTATACTGCTAGCAAGACAACCATTGCCTGAAACAGAAGAAGAAGAAGAATAACCAAGAAAGAGGACTCAACCAGAAGCAGAAGCTGCACCTGTTCAGAAGAAGATCAAGATTGCTGAGAAGCCACAGAAGCTCTTAAAGAGGAAAGAATCTGGAGACACTCCTTCTGTACCAGCTAAGAGAATCAAAATCAAAGGTACTAAATCTTCTGTATCTTCTGCAAATACTGTTGTTTTAAATGATTCTAATATTAAGTCTATTCCAAAACCTCCCTCTACACAAAATACTTCTGTTACTGCTCCAATTTCCAAATCACCACAAAAACAAGCATCTGTTCCAACACCAACAACAACAAAAACAATTCAAACACCAAAAGTCTTTGTACCTCAATCAACTCAACCAAAAATTCAAATCAAACAATTTGTACCACAGAAACAAGCATTAGAACAACAACCACAACCATCTGTACAACAAAAATCCTCTGAACCATCTAAACAAACGCCATTTGAACAACAAAAGCACCCACAAGAAAAACAACCAGAAAAAGCATCTGAAACCCTACCAGAAAAAGCCTCTGAACATCAACCACCATCAGATAATCCACCATCCAAATCATCTGAACCAATAACAATTTCATCAGATCCACCTACCTCAAAACAACCTTCAAAACACTCTGAAATTCCTTCAGAACCAACCAATACTTCTGAACCCAAAATTCCTGAGACAGAAGTTCTTGATGTCACACCATTAAAAACTGTGTTTCAAGTATCTTCTACCTCCTGCACACCAACCACCTCATCTAACTCTTCAGAATCTGACATTCACCCAGATTTTCTAATCTCTCCTTCTCACAGAGATTCTGAAGTAAACCAACCAGAACCCATTATACCTTCTAAAGCTCCTATTCCAGATCCTATTCCCACACCTGCACCATTATCTGAAATACTGATTCCCAATTCTAACCCAAGATCATCTATTTCCTGTGCACAAGTTTCATCGCTATTTCACAATCTGGCATATGGTTTCAAACTCAAAGACTTTTATGACAGAGTTGAACCATCAGACCCTATCACCCCTCTGAAACCCAAACTCACAATGACCCTTCCATCTGTGATTCTCACCTACATTCAATCTATGTCAGATGTAGTTTCATTAGCAACTATATCCTGTTCTGCTAAATCTGACAAAGCTGTTGCTTCAGCTATACCAATTTCATCTGATAACAATGTTGCTTCTGATGAACCTCCCAAATCTGCCTTCCAACCCTACTCAAATAAACCCTTTGATGTGGTTCCCTTTCACACCAGAGAAAAACCTCATATGTTAAATGCCTTAAACATATCCAAACCCAATAAACCTGAAATTCCCTTCATTCTATACTATCCTCCTCCTCTGATCTCCATCCAGAAATCAATTTTTCCACCAACTCCCCAACCAAAACCAATAACACTGGAAACTCTGTTACATCCTAAGCCCAGACTTAATGTTAATCATTTATTTCAATCTTTTTGCAAGAAATACAGTTGTATTTAGGTACTGTACAAAAGAAGTGCTTAGCAACAATGGATGCCCAAGAATCTGATGTCATCTGGAATGGATTCATTAACAGATTCAACTCTGTGGCCTCCAATCTGAAGAACATATGTTCTGATGATGCGAAGCTCAGATTTGCTGAGGCTGCAAGAACTTTGTTCTGGACTGTCAAGAAATCTGAACCTCTGCTCCTTACAGATGCTCCTCCATCATCAGAAGAAACTACTGTACTTGCATCTGAAGAAAATCCGTTGGCTATGACTCTGGTAGACCTTCCTTCTGGCTCTAATGCTCCAGACTCTACAGAACCAATGGAAATTGACTATGATCAAGCTCCAAAACCTGATCATACTTCTTCATTTGAGATAAAGAAAGAACATCCAGATTTTGAGGATAAGATTGTTGCTCTGGAAGCTGGTCAATCAGAGATAAAATCTTGGATGGCAAAACAGGATAAGAAATCTGAAGACATGACAGAATGGATGTCAAAGCAGGATCAGAAGAATGAAACTATGGCTAAGTGCATGTCCAAGCAAGAGCAGTCCTCCTCTGAGATTACAGATCTATTGAAGATGCTTTTGTCCAAACACTCTTAGATTTTCATTTTTTTTTCATTTTGATGTTTTTGCATCTGATGTTTGCTTATGTACTTTTTTGATATATCTTCTGATGCATGTACTTTTGATCTGAACTTATTGAATGAATCAAAGTTTTCTCCACTGAATTATCTTATTTACTGTTTCCTTTTATTTGTCTTTTTAAAGTTTTTACTTTTTTCTTATGACAAAAAAGGGGGAGAAAATATAGATCTGAACTGTTTAATTTAACTTCACCAAAATGAAACTTCAGACATATCTATTCTATCTAACATTTAATCTGAGTATTTCAGAACATTTGATAACTACACTCTATAAAAGAAACTCTGAGTCTTTCAGATCATTTGACTATTATCAAACTCTGAATCTGATATTTGCAAGACATTCTGACTGTCAAATGTTAAAAGAACAATCAAGATCTAACTCTGAAGATTACTCAAGACAAAAGGGAAGTTTCTATTCCTCATCTGTATTTAACTTAGGGGGAGATTCATCATCTCAGGGGGAGTTATAATTTTAATATTTTCAATTAAACAAAATTTCTGATGTTTTTGTCATCATCAAAAAGGGGGAGATTGTTAGAACACAGATTGGTTCTTAATAATATCTCTATGTTTTGATGATAACTATTATGAAATTTTGTATTTAAGAATTATATACTCTAAAATTTGCTAGAGAGTTTTTACTGCAGATAGTAAAGAAATTAACACTCCAGAAGCAAATCAGAATTGAACACAAGAATTTATGCTAGACTCTGTAGCGCCAGATGCATACATTAGAAGATTCTGATTGTTGCCAACAGAAGATTCTGAGCGTAGCCTCCAGAAGATTCTGAAGCAGAAGCTCCAGAAGGATCTGAAGCAGAAGCTCAGAAGAATCTGAAGCAAGTCAGAAGCATCTGAAGTGAAGAAGATTTTGTATGAAGAGCTTTTCAAAGCATATATTTCTACAGAAGATTCTGAAAGTACTAAAGCTGCCAGTACTGAAGTTCTGTCTCAAATATGCTCTGATATCAAACACGCTGAAAGCACACCTGCTGCAGAAGACTCTGATTCAGAAAGACTCTGATCATCATTAGAAGACTCTGACCCAATCAGACTCTGATGAACTTGCTGAAAACTGAAGAAGAAATATTCAAAGATTATATCCGTTGGAGTAAATCAAACGTCTCTTTCCTTAATTATGCTAGACACAAGAACACAGACAAAAAGGATTCTTCTGTGCTTTCTTCTTCTAGGAAAGGTCACTTGATGTGAATACAAAAAGGCTCAGACCTTTTGGATACTCTTCTCAACGTGCAGCTCACCTTGGATAAGCTGCCTATAAAAGCAAGACTCCACCAAATTCTTCAGTTGACGTTTTGTTGAAAAGAAATCAAAAACATTCAAGCTCACATTCTTTCATATTCTTTCTAAGAACTTATTTCATTGTACTTAAACTTAAGAGAAATATCACAGTTGTGATAAAAGCTTTTTAGAAGCATTCTTACTCTTGTAATAGTTTTACATTGATTGTTAAAGATTTCCTTAAGAGGATTCAGTTGGAATCAGTAGCTCTTGAGAAGACTAAGAACAGTTGTTCTTAGGTGTTACTATTGTAATCTGTTTGATTAAATAGTGGATTAAGTCCTTGATTGAGAAAGGCAAATCACTCTAGGAAGGGAGGACTGGAGTAGTTGAGTTCAACGAACCAGGATAAAAATACTTGAGTTTTTATTCTAAGATTTAATCTTTCATACTTATTCAACCCCCTTCTAAGTATTATCTCACCTTCAATATTGAAGTGATTCACTTAGATGTTGTTGAAACACATCTCAATCTATGATGATCAATATTGCCATTTTGTTTTGAATGTGCTGTCAAGTTGTATAGTTCACTTGGATTTGGTAAAATCATTGGAATGATTCATGTGACTGTTGGGGCCTGTTTTAAGTCATGATGACCAATACTTTTTTGGTTGTCTTAGGGTTGTAACCTTCATGAGATATATGCATTGAATTTTGATACTTGCCATTGTCATGCTAAGTGAAATCTGTGATAATTTGAACTATTGCTGTGTGTTTGGTTTATGTTTGTTAACATGAGAATCTAGTATCATTGAATCTTGTTTTTATTGGATAAGTGACATTATCATGTTCATTTTGCATCAGTTGCTGTCATTTTTAGGCATTGTATTAGGGCTGCTTCTGACCATAACATGTCCATATTTGGTTTGTATTGTCAACTGTGATAAGCCTATATGTATATTTTTTATGTTTTGTAAATCATGTTTGCATTCTGTCATGAAACTGCTTGTGAGCATCATTGATCCATGTTTGAATATTTGTATTAAGTTGTCATGCTTTTCTCTGTTACAAGTTCTCAACTGTCATAACACTATTGTTATAGGGCACCAATTGTCATAAACTGGTAAGTTATTATGTGCATGAGGTTTTAGGGCTAATTGTTGATTGTTGCTAGCATTATCATGTTAGGATTCACCATATTGCTGTTGTAACTATTTGATCCATGAACAACTGCTACTTGATGCTGATACCACCCCTTACTTTCAACCATTGCCAAGTTTTGTTGATCTTTGCTGTTTGTAAACAAGACATGTTTGTTTAATGCTAATTGACATATTTTGCATCTGTTGCTGCTAGAACTAGTTTTTCATTACTAGACTTGGTTTGAGTTCATTACCATAGAAGTTGTAACTCTCATTTTAAGGCATGTGTTGAATTGATGTGTTTGATTGGTATTGTAATGACAAAAAAGTTGGCTGTTGCTTCTGTTGTTTTGATGTTTGTTGTTGCAAAACCAATTATCTTGTTTAGCTTGTTAGGTTGTTTTGGTTAAGATCAATTTGTCTTGGTGTGAAAACCATATATGTATGCATGATTGTTTGATGTTTTGATTTGGCAAAAGAGCAAGCCTGCTGCCAACTTCTGTTTTGAGGTTTTCACCTCTTGTGCTATCAATTTTTATGTTGAGTTTTCTTGCAAGCTGTTGAATTCATGTCTTGATGTATATGGATCATTTAATGAATGTTGATGAGGTGAAGTATGTAAGCTACATCATGAGAAGTTCTTGTTTTCTAAAAAAACAGCATTTCAAACTTTTGTTCAATTTTTGCAACACACATACCAGTTTCTGTTTGGAGTTGTTTTTGAGTGTTCTTTGAATCTAAAATCCATGAACTATGTATTTGAAATTTGTGCATACCTTCATCTGATCTTAATCACCTCTGTTTTGAATCACAGCTGCCATAATGCATCTCATAAGCTTCCATTTGCATCTTCAGTCGTGTTTTAATTTGTGTGCTTTGTCTTGAAAAATTAATGATGCCATCATGATCCCCTTCAAAAAACAAGTGGTTTAGACTCAAATTTTGTAAAATTTGGTTGTGTTTTGCTCAAGTTATGATGAAACCGTTTTCATACTACTTGCCTTGTTCTTGCTTGTCATGCCTTGGCCCAGTATGCTTGTTCTTTTAAGTATAAGTATTTATTGGGGTGGCATAATACGCGGATGTATTGCCACCCCAGTGGTTATGCCTTAATTTTCAATTGTCTTGCCATGCTTCCTGACCTGAGTTCGATCCGTGTGAAGATCAACTCTTTTGGTTATTTTCATATTTTTCATGTTTTCACATTTTCTCTCTCTTCTTCCTTCAAATATCATGCGCGCGCCCTTGGTTGGATTGGTGAAATTTTTAACTTGTAATCACAAGGTGGTGGGTTCAACACCCACCAAGCGCACTCCCTTTATTTTAATTACCAAAATGTTTGTTTTTTCTTTAAAAATTCAAAGTAGCACAACTTCATCATTTTTTATCATTTTTGAATGATTCTTTTTGCTATTGTCTTGTATTTCTAAATATTTTCATATGGTATGTAAAATTTTCTAGAATTGTCATTTTAAGAAACATTTTACACTAAAGAGAAGTCATGCTTCATTTTTAGGGTTTTTACCCTCCTCTCTTGCAATCTTTCCATTCAAAACTTTTGATTCCTTTTCTTGAGTTTGTTTTTGTACTTGATGTGAGTATTGTTTGTCAACTTCTTTGTGTATGTGAATTTGGTTTCAACTTTTGCTTGGTAAGCGTCATGATTGTTTCATTTGATCAACATTTAAAATCCCCATGAAATTTTGATTTATTTGTCAAGTTATAACTTGTTTGCATTGGTTGTTACCTTTATCTTTGTCAAGATATGTCTTTGGTTTTCACCTCTTATGCTTATGTCTTGTAAGAAACCCTTCATGATATTGTGATATCCTTATACCTTATTTTGGCTGTAACCATTCATCTTGGTTGTAGTTTTTGCTTGATATTGTAATATGCTTGCATGTTCTTGGTTGTGACCATCTATCTTGTTTGAAATCATTAATATTGCGATATCCTTATGCTTGCTTTGGTTGTAACCATTCATCCTGATTGAAATCCTTGCTTACTGTAATATGCTTGTTTGGTCCTGGTTGTAACCATATCTCTTTGTATTCATCATGTTTGAATGATTATTGCTTTGTTAAGTTTATTTCCCCAAGTGATGAAACTCTTTAGTTCTCATCCAAGTTGCCTCCTCTTTTCCCTTCCAAAGGAAAGTCTCTCTATTGACCTTTGGGTCATAGCTAGCTCATTACCCTCCTTTGACTTTGTAAAATCATCTATACACTTAGTTAAGTTAGAACCTATCCATTAGACTTTGCTTAAGTCTAAAAAGCTTACCCTTTGTTAGGAGTGCTCTTTTAATTAGAACTTAAGATAGAGTTTGTTAACTCTAGGTAAGAATCATGGAGATGATTACTTACTCCCCTTTCTCGAATGTTCAATGTAGATCTAGAGAGTTTTCTTAAAATCTACACAAGCATTGTTATGTTTGTTCCCCTTGGAACCTTGATCATAATCAAGTGTTCTTCATCCCTAGTGAGGTGAACTACGATTGCTCTGATTCTATCCTAGTTAGGATACGTAGGCAGAGGACGCGATGTCTTTGCGAGCAAACTTAGAAACTATCCTTAGGTATTCACCTACACCTTTTACCCAATCCTAATCCATAGCAAACATTTAGCAAACTTAGCATACAAACAAACAAAAGGTTCCTGTAGAGTACTACAGATGTTTAGGATGTGAAATACCTACCCTAGACATAACCAACCCCCGATCCCCGAATCTCTTAGCGTTGTTGTAATATCGCACAAAAGGTTCTTTCTTTCTTTAGACCTTTCCTTTGGATAAATTAAAGTTTGGTTGTGAATTTAAGAATTAAGATTCAAGTTAATCAATAGCTTGGTATCACGGACATTCCTACGAGTGTCGCTGCTGGTAGTGACACTGATGATGAGTATGATAAGAGAGAGCATATCTCTCCCATTAGTAACTCACCTCTTCCTCGCTCTTTGCATGGTCAAGTTCCACCTGCACGCACCGCACCATATTTTTCTATCACTTTTTGCAGGTACTTCCTCTGGAAGCGGGCAATATGATGAGCTGGTTCGAGAATTACACAAACGAAGATATCTCAAAATGCCATATGCCAAAGTAGAAGTCATCAGTGAAGACATGGATAGCAAGGGAGGGATCAGAAAAGATTTGGCACACAGTAGCATTCACACAGGTTGTATCTTTCCTTTTTTCCACCTTTTATCAAAACATTGAGGACAATGTTTAGTTTAAGTGTGGGGAAGGAACTTTACCACTTTGATTTTACCGTTTCCTAGTTAGATTTATCATTCTTTAGTTTATTTTATGCTTTTAGGAATTTTATTTGTTTTTAATGTTTTCTCGAGTCTTTACATGTGATGTCGAGTCTTTATGCATGGTTTTCACTTGTTATTCAATTTCCCCAAAATTTTAAATATTTAACCTCCAACAATTTTTTTTCTTTCATTCATGGCACGACACTCTGAGAGTATATAAGTATGTTGTTTGATTTAGGCTAAGTTCGAGAGACTTGGGAAAGCATTAATAACATTGGTACCGTTTTGACACCCTGAACCCCCTGCAAAATGCTGATGAATTTGAATACTTATTATGCCGAGACCTTATAAATTTTAGAGTAGCCTCTTGATTAGTTTATACTAGTAGTCAGCACCATCCTGAAGCGCAACCTAAGTAATAAACCGATGCAAATACGTGTTTGATCTCAAAAATGCGAATCAAATAAAATTATTAGAAAAATTGAATGAGAGATATGCACCTACTAAGTTATATGGCCCTTACCCGGCCATTTAGCCCAACGGATCGGACTCTTGAAATTCAAAAATATACAATAAAAAGAATGTGAAGAAGTTTTGAAAAGGAGATCATTGAACACTAACAGGTTTATTTACCATGGGCGTGCAAGGATAACGGGCTTAATGTGATTGTGCGAGAATGAAAAAGAGGTGAAAATGAATAGGTTGAGTTATAATAACATGATTCGAACTTGTCTGCATAGAGATGGAGTTTTTGGTTGCACTCATAAATTTTGTGTCATTACGGTATCCTTAGTGTTTCTATCTAGTACCTATCTCTCGTACGAAAGTCTTGCATCAATGCATAATTTGTGTTCTGTCGTGTTGATATCCATGCCTAATATATTTTATTTGCTTGAGGACAAGCAAAGGTTCAAGTCTGGGGGATTTTGATAATGCAAAATTATATCGTTTATTTGACTTGACTTACATGGATTTTAACTTTGATTATTATTAGTTTGTCCGATTTTTATCATGTTATTTAATCATTTTGTTTGTTTTTGTAGGAATGAGGAAAGAATTGGAAAAGAAAGAAAATGGAAGGAAAGAAATAGAATAGAAAAGAAAAAAAAGATGGGGGCCACCACACACCAAGTGGCACTTGCCACTTGGGTGTGGCGCCTGCCACCTTGGAGGGAACAAGAAGGGTGACGCCTTCCACCTTCTAAGGAAGAGAGGGAGTGATGAGTGCCACTCCTAGAAAGTAGGAAGAGTGGCAACTGCCACTCCTAAAAGAAAGGGAAGTGGCGTCTGCCACTTCCTCCCTACATTTTCTCCACTTCCTCCCTACATTTTCTCCAAGCTTGACTCCTCATTTTAGCCTGAAATCTTGGGTAACCGTCACCCACTAACAAATACAAATGCCAGATACGATTTTGGAAAAAGGGGGGCACTTAGGATTTTCTGTTTCGTATTATTTTTCAGCATTCTGTTTTTAGTTTTGTTAGAACTTTTTAAGAGAGAATATTGTAAGGCAATTGTTTTTCACACTGATAAACAATTTCCAGTTAGTGTTAGGATTGATTTAAGGGTTGTAATTTTGTACCGAACTGCAAGCCGGCCTCCATAATCAAATCCAAGAGTTTTCTGTTCTTCTAATTGTCAGGTTCCATTTATCTGCTTTTATTGTTATTGTTATTTTTTATACATCCCTTTTACTTTCTGTTTAGCATTAAGATTAGATTTAGTAATAGCATAAAGCCATGTCTGGCTAAACTAGTTAATATCAGTATGTAAATAAATCAGTCGGATGAGATTTCATCAATTCATGACATAACTTAAACAAATATATTTCTCTAGTCCCGGTTTCTTATTATTAAACCATCAACTTTGTTACGAGAGTAAAAAGGAGCTAAGTTTAGGATCAAGATAAGCGAGAGTTTGAGATTCTACCCGGATAGCTGAAACCAGACATTAATTCTAAATGCAGCGGGATCAATTTAGAATTAATTAGGATCTGCTTATTTTCAAAAAGTGTTTTTAAATATAAATGAGAGAGCGAGAGCCTGCATTTTGATTTGAGAGTATATATTGAGTAAATAAACACGGAAGTGTGAGATAAGGTCTTTTAAATGAGTATTTCCTACAGACTAATATTTTTCATCTTTTAATAAACGTCCATGAATTATTGAATCCCCGATGACCGATGAAACTACATATTGATATTCCATCATATCTTGTTTTAGATCTAGTTTTAATTTCCATTGAAATTCTTACTTGCACCCAAATTTAGAATTCCATTAGCCTTAGCTTTACATTGCAACAATAGATAACGGTAGATTGACATTGGTCTCTGTGGGTTCGACAATATTTTATATTACTTTGATATTTCCGTGCACTTGTGGAGTGATCACAAGTGTCGATCTCCCCAGGATACAGTGGTATAATAAGGGGCAGTCTACGACTAAGAACGGAGTCTTAATCGTTTTGGCAGCATCTTCTTTTCTGAATGTAACTTGGAGCTCTACGTATCTCCATGATCTAATTGTGGCCCCATTGAACTTGCAGATCCGACCCTACATACGGGTGTTGCACCCCAAAATTTGCCCTCTTTCAAGGCTTGACTCATTTCTTCATTTCTTTCAAATTCAATGACATAAGGGAGGCCCATCATTCCAAACTCAAGGCTCATGAATTTGAGGCTAGATTCAAGAATATTACAAAGAAAAATTTCATGACATTTGCAAGAATGTCACATTTGTTACAAAATCCAAACTCTTGGTAATGCTTAGGAAATTAAGCTATTTCTAGTCTTAATTCAAGTTTCTAAAAATAACTTCATGCCATGGTATCCCCCATGCCTCATCAAGTCCACATGGTCCTCTTTGTACTTACAAACATGCAAGGAAAATATTTAAGAGCTAATTCAATGTTGGAATATCTCAAGATCAAGGCTATGCATACATTCATGGGCAATTTGAATATGGTCCAAAAACAGCCCCATGCAAGAAGTGGCAATGTGCATCATGTTACAAAATCATTTTATGTCACAAAACCAAGGCTATAAGCTTATGTTGATACATCTACACATCAAAAAATCAGAATTTGAAAATTCTGTCCAAAAGGTAGTGGTGTTAGTTACATGAATACGTCCAAGCATAACCAACCAATGGGTACAAGGTTGGAAGGAAATATAGAGTGCTGCAGAAGAAATACAGCAAAAGCAGCATACTAGAAGTGGAAAAAGCAGGGCTGCACCAAGAAAGTGGCCATAATTGTTGCCAAGAATGGAAATTCTGAAAGTTGGAGCTTGTGCAAGAGCTATTGCTTTGGTACAGCAGAAAAAGGTGACAGAAAAGTGAGATGAGAAGGGAAGGAGGGCTGTCAACAAAAGGATTGGATTCATAACACATTCAATAACATTCACTATCATTCATTACACATTCTACACACATTGGAAAACCAGAAAATAGAGAGAGCAAGAGAAACTTCAAAAAAACAGGAAAATAGGAAGGGAAAAAAACAAGAAAAAAAAGAGAGTGATATAGAAGCATAAGAGGACCATTGAGAAGGAGAAGCTTCACAACATAGAGTGAAGAGTGGAGAGCACATCCAACAAAGTTCATTGGAGTACTTGCAAGAAGGATAGAAAGCTCTTGGTATCCATTTCTTCAAACCTTTCTCCCTTTATTTATTGCTTTTATATTCATTTCATTTATTCTCTTGTGTGTTATTGTACTGTGTATATCATGTAAGATTCTAAGGGGACCAAAAAGCCTTTTTTAAAAACCAATAGAATGGAGAGAAAACCATAAAAGACAGCAAAAAACAAGAGAAATATTGCATTTTTCGCTTCAGGTCGCGGCGCGACCCATGTTCGCGGCGCGAACATGCAAAAACCAGAATGAAAATTTTCCCAGTTCGCGGCGCGAATACCCTTCGCAGCGCGAACATGTAAAAAACAGAATGTTCACTTTTCTCAGTTCGCGGCGCGAACACCCTTCGCGGCGCGAACTGATCAGTTTGTTTATTTTATTTTCTTGTTGTTTTTACCTTAAAAAAGTGCCGTTTTTTTTTGTATGTCTCAATTTTTTTAGCCGGCTAACCTCATATGTCTGTATGATTTTAATATGTGAATATTGCTATTGTCCTTGTTGATTTTTGATTCCAAAAACTATTTTCAAGAAAACAAACTCTCGATTCTCATCGAACCATTTTTGACCTTGTAAGCCGATTGCCTTGTGCGTCGCCATCGACCTTGCTCGCTTCACCTCAAACCTTTTTAAGCAATTAAACCCTTGACCCAATGTCAAGCGGATTTTCTCAAACGATTGTTAAGCCAATTCACCATATTTAATAAAAGGGTAAAGTTCTCTTTGTATTGAACTAAAGAGAAGGGATTGAGTGTAGACTTCTTCCTTTCCGAGTGTCGAGATGCTCACTGTAGTGTGGGTGGTTTTGATACTTGTCTTTTAATACGAAGACGTTTTCATCCACACCTTTTTCTCCTAAAAAACCTCGGCCCCGTACCGAGTGCATTTTCAAAACACTTACAATAAATAAATCGATTCTCTTGGTATTGAACTAAAGAGAGAGGATTGAGTGTAGACTTCTTCCTCTCCGAGTGTTGGGATATTCACTATAGTGTAGGTGGTCTCGATACTCGTCTTTCAATACGAAGACGTGAATTTATCCGCCACCTATCTCCCTCTACAACTTCTTTCCGCAGCCTTTGTCACCTAAAAACCTCGGTCCCGTACCGAGCGCATTTTTAAACTCTTTTCATGACAAAAACTTGAATGGTCGTGGAGTGGTTAGGCGTAGGCCTTCTCCTATCCCGAGTGCTGACGTTTACCGTAGGGTTCTCTGTCGCAAAAGCACTTACCATTCAAAACCAAAAACACTTTCATAAGAGAATGAAGTTCTCTTTGTATTGAACTAAAGAGAGACGATTAAGTGTAGACTTCTTCCTCTCCGAGTGTCGAGATGCTCACTGTAGTGTGTGTGGTTTTGATACTCGTCTTTCAACACGAAGACCCTATGTTCGCCACACTCTTTCATAACAAAAACTTTGAGATGAAGAATTGGGTACTACCCATAGGGGTTACTATCTGAGGACCTATCTCGCCCCTAAAAAACAATTCAACAAATCAAATGTGACATCTTGCCTCGCATGGCGAAAAATTATCTTTCGAAAAGGATATGGTACGTCCATTCTACCGCAAACAGGTAATGCCTAAGTCTCCAACGAGCGAGCAGAAATACACCTAACTGCTAGAATGCGTACGATAGCACCATCCATAAAAACATCAACAAATCGTAGGCCGAACTACGGCTGCTCTGATTCTTTGCTTTTTCAAGTAAAGATACGTAGGCACAAGGGTCACAATCCTTGCCGAGCACAATCCCTCATACCCGTAGTTTCCCGAACTACGTCGACTCTGATTTTCTCATATCCGTTGAGAATACGTAGGCCTAGGACCGCGAAGTCCTACCGAGTCTGTTCTTTCTCTTCCTTCCCCTGTTATCTCTCTTTTCCCAATTTCTAACCTTTCCCTCTATCCTTTGGAACACTCTTTTATAGCATAATTTTTAAGCAAATAAATCACACACGACAAACAAATGGTTCCCATCGAGTACGATGGATGCGAGGGGTGCTAATACCTTCCCTTCACATAACCGGCTTCCGAACCTGTTCTTGGTTGCGAGACCATCTTATCCGTTCTTTTCTTAAGGTTTTCTCGATATTTTCCTTTCCCCTCATGGGATAAATAAAGTTCGGTGGCGACTCTTCTGTCCTTTTCCTTTTCGCCTTCCCCGTCGTTGCGCGTATTTTTCGAGTAGCGACAGCTGGCGACTCTGCTGGGGAATCCTAGCAAGCCAAACCTAGTTTGTTTGTTGTATTTATGCTTTATTTGCTTTTATGTTTTATTTTATTTTATTATTGTGTTTCTTTCTAACCTGTTGGGTTTATTGGGATGGTTTGTGAGGATAAAGCTTTCTACCCGAGCTTTCGAGTATACACTAAAATTAGGAGGTGGTTTCTTTCTGATTTGCGAGATGTAGGACTCATTGAGTTGGATCGAATTACACCGCTCAGATGAGACCCCATTGGAATGATTATGTATTACGTGTAGTCGTAATGGCGTTTTTATTTCCGACGTGGGATTCCGTGATTCTGAGGACCTCTTGTAGAACCTTATTCCAAAAGGTTACTAAAACATAACTCTGTGTTCATCCTTTTGGAGGGATTACCGTCTTACGAGTAGTCGTTATGATGGAAAACTTTTGAGGGTTAGTGCATGGGACTTTGTTTAAAAGCCTTTTGGGATGCCCTCCTATAAACCAATAGATTGCCCACCCGTGGTGAGAGATATTTTGTTACAATACCCTGCAGGATCTGTGACTTTGATCCATGTGTTTCCATTCTCATATGCATCCATAAAGCATTGCATTTCATAGCATTGTTGCATATCAAGGGACTTAAGAGACTGTGATTATCATAGGTATTGAAGAACAAGATGAATGATCAAAGGAAAAGAAGTACAAATTCCTTAAAGTTTAGAGAACCGAAGTTGGGACCAATCCAAGATCTTTTGATTGATGTGCCAAAAGCTATGAAAATTAACTTTCAAGGGAAATATGGGAAATTGCTTGACCTTATCCATTCTGGGGTCGATACATGGGCTTTGTTCGCTATGGTTCAATTTTATGATGCGCCTCTCAGATGCTTCACCTTTCAAGATTATCAGTTGGCTCCTACTCTTGAAGAATATTCTCACCTTTTGAATATCAAGATCAAGGATCAACCTATTTATACCGGCCTAGAAGAAGAGCCAAAGTCTTCTGTCATTGCTCTCACTCTCCGTATGACCGAGGAAGAGGTTAAAGATGGTCTAACCAATAAGGGAGGTACTCAAGGCTTTCCTTTGAGGTTTTTGCTAGATAAAGTCGATCAGTACAAGACCAATGGGGATTGGGAAGGTTTTGGTATTGTCGTTGCTCTAATGATTTATGGGATTGTCCTCTTTCCAAATGTGGACAACTTCATAGACATCACTGCTATCATTCTCTTCATGCAAAAGAATCCTATCCCTACCCTCCTCGCTGATGTTTACCACTCCATTCATTGGAGAAGTGAAAAGAAGACAGGAATGGTCCAATGCTATTCTCATCTACTGTTCAAATGGTATGCTTCCCACCTGCCAAAGAAAGGGCCATTTGTGGAAAACAAGAAGAAACTGAAATGGTCTCAACGCATTATGTCTCTAGAGGCCAGTGATATTGCTTGGTACTCTCATGAGTATTACGACGTGGAGATCATCTTTGGTTGTGGGAATTTCGGTAATGTACCTCTAATCAGTAGGGCTGGGTGCATCAACTACAACCCTGTCATGGCGTTGCGTCAGTTGGGCTATGCTATGGAAGATGAGCCCGAAGCAGAGAAGGTTCAGAGTTTCTTTTTGCTAGCCACAACTAACGATCCTGCGTTTGTCAGGAATATTGTTAAAGCGTGGGCCAAGGTTCATACGAAGGGGAGGAAAGAGTTAAAGGCGAAGAACTGTGTGGCTAAGGAGCCCTACAACCGATGGTTGCAAGCTAGAGTGGCCGAAAGGTTGCTTCCATTTCCCTATGAACCATCCATGCGAGAAGAACCTCCTGCTCCCACTCATGTATCCATGGAGGAGTATGAGAAACTAAAGCTAGTGATAGAAAGGTTGACAAAGGAAAATCAAGACCTTCAGGCTGAGGTTCACCAAGCAGGAGTGGAGAATGGCCAATATAAGAGGAAAGTGGAGTTCGAACAAGACAAAGTGGTTGAGAGTAGCAAGAAACTGAAGCTAGAAGCATATCTGAGGGTTAGGTATCAAGAAGGTTTTGAAGGAGCTGATGCATCGGTAAAAGCCCTCCGGCAACGCCTAAAGGAAACCAAGGCCTCTTGTGATAAAGCATGGAGATTCTTCGAGTTAGCCTCTGCTGAAAAGAAGAAGACAAGGGAGGAACTAGAGGCCGATATTGATGTCCTTGAAAAGGAGTTGGAGGGTGCCTTAATTCTAGCCGAAAGCGAGCGACAAATCAAAGAAGAAGCATTGAGAGCTTCATATGTCACCTCTGATGTATGGCACAACAAATGCTCAGAATTGATGACCGCTCAGGAAACAACCACCTTGTGGAAAGACCGTTTCGAGGCCCTGCAAAGGAATAGTTCACTATGGTTGAAGAAGGAAGCTCAACTCAACGAACTTTTGGATACGTATGAGGATTCTCTTCGTTATTACCAGCCGACCCTAGACATGTATCGCGCTAGGTATAACAATCTAGTGGAGCATTGCAACCTTATGATCCGTGATATTCCATGGAGGTTGGAAAGCACAACTCAAGACTTAGAAGGAAATGATATTCCTCATTCCATCCATCACTTTATCCGGCTCTGCGACCAAATGGTTAGAAGATTCATGTCCGAGACAAAAAAGCTTGAAGAACGTCTCCGAAAGAAAGATTTTTAGTTCATTCAGTATTTTCTTGTAACATGAGTTTTTATTTTACAGCTTATCGAACAATCAGTTGTATTGAATCTTCCCTCAAAATTAATGAAAGTTTTCTTTTTGGCTTAAAGTGTGCATTCTTTACTATTCATTTATAGTTCCATAATACCATTGATAATCATAAATCTTGAAAGTCCCTTGAACATCATTCGAGCATTGCATATACCCACGCATCATTTTTGCATTCCCTGAAACCCAACCTCATACCGCTTGCCATTTCAAAAGAAAAGAAAGAGAAAGAGCAAGCTGACTTCTCAACGTTCATACAACACAAGAGGGAACCAACGAAGAGTCATGGATCAAGTACAACAAGAGTTGCAGGAGTTTAGGGAAAAGATGACGCAATTCATGGAAACAATGCAAGGGGTAGCCAATGGGCAGGAACAATTGAGAACTCTGGTTCAACCATTGATAGCTCGAGTGGATGGCAGTGGTGTTCTGCATGGAGGAACTACTATTGTTCCTCCTCCGGCTAATGGTAGCACTTCGCAAGCCAATGGTGGTCCAACTGTAGTCAATCTTCCGGGTGGAGAAAACCAAGATGGAATTCCCATCCCAGTTGCGGCGGGCGTCGTGCCTATTAATAATGGTCCTCAGTGGAACCAAGATGAGCAAGATGACGTCTTCTCCATGGGAGACCTTGGGGCAGGATTACGATCTGACGCTAATAGAAGGTTCGATGCAATCGAAGAAAAGATGAGGAGCATTCTTGAAGGCCAGAATACTATGGGTCTTGACATGTCCAATCTGGGATTGATTCCGGGACTTAGAATTCCTCCAAAGTTCAAAGTGCCAGATTTCGATAAATACAAAGGAACAACATGTCCAAGGGTGCATCTTCGCTCCTATTTCCGAAGGATGTCTGCATACTCCGATGATGAGAAGTTGCTGATGCACTTCTTTCAAGATAGCTTGTCAGGTCCATCTTTAGAATGGTATATGGGATTGGAGCCGGTCCATATCAGAAGTTGGAAGGATTTGGCAGAAGCTTTTGTCAAACACTACCAGTATAACAGTGACCTAGCACCGAATCGTGTACAGTTATAGAACCTATCGCAAAGGAACAATGAAGGATTCAAGGAGTACGCCCAGAGGTAGCGCGAGTTGGCTGTGAGGGTTCAACCTCCAATGGTGGAGAGAGAACTCATCGACCTGTTTGTAGCTACACTACCTGGTGTGTATTATGAGAAATTGATAAGCAACATGTCTGGAAGTTTCTCAGATCTGATCATCACAGGCGAGAGAGTAGAAAATGGGATTAAATTTGGTAAAATACAAGCAGGAGAAGGGACCTCATCTGGAGGTGGAAGAAAGAACTTCGGTATTAAAAGAAAGGAGAATGAGACAAACGCGATATCAGGTTTTAAGAATCAAAATTGGAACCAGAATCAGAATCAGTATCGCCCACGACCATACTATCAACAACAACCACAAGTAGCTAGTATTGCCATCCCGACAGTACAGCCTCAGCAACAACCACGTCAACAGCAACAACAGCAACGACAACAACCACAACAACAGAATTACGCGCCAAGACCATATCAAGACCGAAGAAGGATGGTAGATAGGCACTTTGACGCACCACCAATGCCTTACTCTCAGCTACTACAACACTTATTGCAACTGCAGTTGGTCCAGAAAAGGACGATGGCCCCTCTAAATGGCTCACCACCACCCGGGTATGACGCCAACGCTAGGTGTGACTTCCACTCTGGCGCTCCCGACCATCATATTGATAATTGCAAAGCCTTCAAGAACAAGGTACAAGACCTTGTTGATAGTAGGGCCATTAATTTCAACCATGATGCGCCGAATGTTGATCAGAACCCTATGCCAAATCATGGAGCAGGTAGAGTAAATGTTGTTGTTGAATGGGAGGATTTAGATCTGGTATATGATGTTGAAGAATTAAAGACTCCTTTAAGTTTTGTAAAATGCAAGTTGTTAGGAGGTGGGGTGTTTCCCGGGTGTGAAAAGGATTGTGAAAATTGTGCCGCCCATCCTGAAGGGTGTGAGAGTTTGAAGAGTTATATACAATGTATGATAAATGAAGGTGTTCTGCAGTTTGACAAGATCTGTGAGAAAAAGAATGAGAAGATAGTCAGTAAGAAAGAGGATGAGGTGGCCACCATCTCTATCCCTTACAAAACAATCACTATTTCTGCGCCGCCAGCGCGACCTACCATCATCTTTACAAAGGCAGGACCTATACCTTATGAAAGCTCCAAGGCAATCCCTTGGAACTATGGAGCGGAAGTCTACTGCAATGGACAGAAGCAGGAATTAAAAAGCTTGCCATTGGACTCAGTTGACAACTTGGTGGGAACCGGGGGAATGACTCGGAGTGGGAGGATATTTGCACCTCCCGAAGTAAGTGTAGAAAGAGTTGATAAAGGTAAAGGGAAGGTAGTAGCGGAGGAAAGCTCTCAGGCTGGAGAAAAAGAAGTCGTGCTGAAAGACGCAGAAGAGTTCATGCGCTTAATAAGAAAGAGTGACTATAAGATCGTGGATCATATACAACAGACGCCTTCAAAAATTTCTATCTTGTCGTTGTTGTTATGTTCTGAGGCTCATAGGAACGCTTTGCTCAGAGTCTTGGATAATGCTTATGTACCACAAGAAATATTCGTCAATCAGTTGGAAGGAGTAGTGGCCCATGTCAATGCAGGGAATGGTTTGGGATTCACTGATCGTGATTTGACACCGAAAGGAAGGAATCATAACTTGGCTCTGCATATTGTTGCACCCTAAAATTTGCCCAACCTTACTCCTTGATTTATGTTTTCATTGTCATTAGCATTTGCATATAGAGTCATGTACATAGACTAACCATCTGCATAGCATAAGCATAGCAAGTCATTCAACAGGGGACCAATCATTACTTCCATCTCTAGAGGCCTATCAAGAGGTTATTATCCTAATTCCATCCTATTCAAGTCATCAGGAAAGAATTTGAAAGCAAAGAGTTCAGCAGATCAAGCCTTGAGTCCATCTCCTAGCTGAGGGTATCTGAGGATCAACAAGAGGGTTATGAGTTGTGAAATGAAAGCATGGAGAGCATCTAGACCTTATGAGAGACTTACAAAGTCATTTGGAGAAGAAAACAAGTCATTGATGAAGGCACAAGAGCTATAGTTGAAGACAGTCAACTAGGGTTTCATCTGGGTCAACCCTAGGTCAATTGACTGACTTAAAAGGGCATTCAAGGCTATTGGAGAGATGTGGGGATCAATATTGAACATATAAAGAAGGATATGGAGATATGACAAGGAGAATTCAAGAAAAATCAAGGAGAAGAGGAGTTACTAAATTAGGGTTTCTATGTAAAATCCCCTAGTTTAGGTCAAATTTCCAAGCAAGATAAGTCAAAATGCTAACTTCAAATGGCTTCTTGGCCAACATGAAACTTGTAGAGGATCTCAAGACCTTCAATTTGAGTGGTGGAAGACCTCAAGGAGATTTACAGAACTCAAGTTATGGTCCTTGCAAGTTACAGGTCATTTGGGGTGTCTGAATTTTTGTCTGTGAAAGTGACTTGACTTCCAAGCTAGTTTTGCCCCTCAAGGAGATTTCAAATGAATTCTTGGTCAACACAAGAGTTGTTCCTCATTGTCTTAGCTTTCTAGAATGGTATGGCATGACTTCATATGATGGGGAGAACTCAACTTATGGTCTTGGCAAGCAAAGGGCATTTTGGGCATTTGTGAATTACAGGTCATTTTAACCTATACCCAAAACTCATACAAGGAGGCCTCAAATGGAAAAACTTACAACATCAAACTTGCTCCAAATGGGATTTTAAGTCTAGAAAGAAGGTCACAAGTTATTGGAGAAGCTCATAGCATGGAGTTGCATGATAGGTCAAAATATGAACTAAAAAGGCTTATAAAATGAATAATTTCAAGTTGGAAAATGGTTTGGGAGATTTACAAGTCCAAATGGAGACTTCCAATATATGATTTTGAATGGAAAAACAATTCTAAGAACAATGGTTCACACACTTTTTTGAGTTTAGAAGGAAAAAATGAAGTTATCCATGGTTGCTTATCATTTAAGAAACATAATCAAAAATGAACCAAAGTTGAAAACAAGGGAATGT
The DNA here is from genome assembly GCA_963859935.3 of Lathyrus sativus. NCBI lineage: Eukaryota > Viridiplantae > Streptophyta > Magnoliopsida > Fabales > Fabaceae > Lathyrus > Lathyrus sativus. The sequence goes on along the minus strand of OZ012736.1, from coordinate 138,005,964 downwards.
GCAAGATGGATCTAGAATGTTCATTTGGGGTCTATATATTCATGAAAGGAGAATTTGGCAAGGGTTGGCCTCATTTGCACCAAGAATTCCACAAAATTTCTCACACTTTTTCATTGGAGTTTCATTACAATTCTCTCAAAACCTTCATCAACTTGCATCAAAATCAACTCAATCTGACTCCATCAGCATCATAGATCATAATTGAAGCAAAGCTTTGGTGTGAATCATCCATTTTCGAGCACTTTTTTTCAAGAGCATCAAGATTGAAGTTGCAAGTGGATAGCATAATTCTGGCCAAATCTCATCCAAAGCTTGCATACAGAATCACATACATCAAGGATTGATCAAGATCCAGCACTTAGAAGCCTCAAATCATCAATCTCCATAGCTGTTTGCAAGATTTTGCACAAGGTAAGTTTTCATTCAAACTGCTTGATCCAGTTAGTTAGGCATGATTTTGTTAGTGTAGAGTTGATCTAGGTGGTTAGGAGATTAAGTTAGATGAATTTGGAGAGATTTGGTGATGGTTAGTGACAGGTGTAATGAACTGTTGGTGCTTATATCTCTTAGATTAGTGTGTTATAATTGTGGCTTGATATCATGTGTTAATCTCCATTAGGTGTAGTTTAATTTAGGCTAAGTTTGAGGAAGATTGGTGATGGTCCATACCAGTGCATTTCAATGGTGGTCAGTATGTGATTCGATCGAATTAGTTGATGTGGTGAATTTCAAAGCGAATTGATGCCCTAAGCTTGTAGAGGGAGAGATTTGAAGCAGATTTCATGTTCATGGCATGTGGATTAGTGGCGTGTAGGATGAGAGCAGAGAGGAAGAAAGTTGCTCGTGCATGGGAGCTTTCATGGCATCCAAACCCTAGCTTGCAGAACCAAGGAGGAAGACGAAATCTGAGCCCTTCGTTTGGAGTTAGACCCTTGACTGTGGGAGCGATCCAATGGCTGGTATTTGATCTGAATTTGGAGGGAAGTAAGAAGCTGGCCAAAACGCACCGTTTCATTAATTGAAACGGGCGGGCCTGAGTTGGTTGTTGATATTTCCACCCCCTATTCTAAGCCCAATATGAATTGCAACGTGATTTCTATTCTATTCTCACCCCCCAGCGTGTGTGGAACTCTGAGTTGTTTCTGGGCCTTGTCCAAAACGCTACCAGCACCCCCCTTTAGGAGGCCCATCCTGGACTGAACTGAGCGCGCCTACTATTCTAACCCCCCTCCCTCATTTTAATTCATTTTATTTCTTATTTCATTTTAATTTTTACTAATCTTTGAAAATTCATAAATAATTCATAAAAAATGCTTTTTAATTCATTCTTTTTACCATGTTTTCATTAAAATGTCTAGAATATTATAGGAAAATAAATTTTCATTTTTAGTTTTATTTCATATTTTTTTCATATTTTCTAAATAAATGTCATATTAAATAGATTCATGTCATGCATTATTTTTGTGATTTTTGTTCTCTCACATGCTTTAATATTTTTTGATCATTCTTTTCATATTGTTTAGATGAGATGTTAAGCTTGTAGGAATATTTTAGTTCCCATTTTTAGGAGTTAATTTTAGGTGATTAATAAGTGCTTGAATATCATGAACAAAACTAGGGTTTTTAGGTGACAACTTAGGAAGTTCAATTTTCTCCCTTAGGACTTAGGGTTTGAATAGACTAGTTATGGGACTATAGGGGCTATGGGTAGCTATTAGATCCCTTAGAGAACAGTTAGGATTCCCCTACTGCTATTATTACTGTCTGTATATCTGTTGTTTGGTGTGGTGTGCCCTCTGGGGTTTATTGATTGTTTGTATGGGTATTGGGTTTGTCTGGGGCCCTGGGGAAGCTGAAGATTTGTGAAGATGAAGCCATTGAAGAGTTAAATGCTGAAGATCAACTGTCAGAGTTGAGGAGGAGTTTCTTGCTAGCAGTTGCTGAGGAGACTAGGGTTTAGGAGCTAGGCAGAGCTCTAGATTAGAATGATTATTTCTCAAACATGGATTGCCTTGTCTGCATCCATTCTTCTCTGTGATTCAGAGTCTCTCTAAGACACTCACCCCCTTCCTTTGGAAGGCTTGGTGATAGTGTCTATGAGATAGAACTCTTGAGAGAAAATGTCTCTTGTGTTAGAAGCAGTCTGTTCACCACCATTGGTAGTCAACTGATTGCTTAACACCCAATTCACTCTTGTGACTGATCCCTCATCCTGGAGGTTTGAGCATGAAGAAAAGCCATTGCAGATGGAAGACAGATGATCAAAGCCCTTGCCTGAAGGTCATGAAGATGGAGATTGATGCGTGTTGAAGCCTGTAGCTGATTGGAGATTGCTTGAAGCCAGTTGTTGGTTCAGAGCTGCTGATGCTGTTTCTCTTGCTGTATTTCATTTGCTGATGTATTGATTGGTTTTCTGAACTGTATTGTTTGCTGTTTACCCTGCTGGGTTGAAGGTGAAGCCTGTTCACTTTCGCCTATTGTTTTCTAGGTTCGAGGTTGAGTGGGACTCCCTTGCCTCGCTTGTGCTGTTGCATCCATGCATTTTACTGCTTTACTGTATATATCTGATATTGTTTCTGTTTCTGCCTATCCCTTAGGATCTCTGTTTCTCTCTGTGCAAGAGAGGAGCATGATAGACATTAGGTCTTAACCCATGCATGATAACATTAGGTTAGTTTGTTTCCCTTCGCAACCGTAGGTTAGAGTTCTGTCTCTTTCTTTCTCAAAACAAACAGAAAAACACATAAAGATTTCAAACACAATAAAAGACACTTCTTTCGTAAAAGAATGTGAACTCATCAAGACGTCATTTTTGTCCGCCGGGACTGTTAATCAAGAAACCCCTTTTTCAGAAGGAATAAAATCAACCAAGACAGACTTGTGTCTTCCGTGGCCCGAACTACGTTTGCTCTGATCTTCCATGCTGTGTGGAAGTACGTAGGCATAGGATGCGATATCCTAGCGAGCAACCTTCCCCTCCTTTCCCGTAGGTAGGTGAACTACGTTGACTCTGATTTCTCGTTCCAGACGGGAATACGTAGGCATAAAGTGCGATACTTTGCCGAGTCATTTTTATTTCCATTTTATTTTCTTTTTAACCCTTGACCTATAGTTTAGATAGAATAACAATCCATACCCGAAAACAAGCGTGGATCCCGTCGAGTACGACGGACGTGAGGGGTGCTAATACCTTCCCCTTGCGTAACCGACTCCCGAATCCAGGTTTTGGTTGCGACGACCATACCTTTCCCGTGTTGTGCGAGGTTTACTCTGGGCGTTTCCTTTCCCTCCCGTGGGATAAATAACGCACAGTGGCGACTCTTCTGTTCAGCCGGCGCCGATTTTCGCAGTAGCGACAGCTGGCGACTCTTCTGTTCAGCCGGCGCCGATTTTCGCAGTAGCGACAGCTGGCGACTCTGCTGGGGATCCAACGTCCCCTGGCTGCTAAGGACTGCGATGGTTCTTACGCATTTGGGATCCAACGTCCCTTGAGAGAGTCAATCCTAACGCTTGTTTTCCCGTCGAGGATTTTGTATGGAGTTATTTTATATTTCTAACCCTGTATTTTTCAGCTTCATATCTATTGTTTATTATTGCTGTATCTGGGGTGTGACGGGTGTTCTGATATTGAGAGATAAGCCGGACCTGGGCTTGAGCGCACCTAGAATTAGAGTAGAAATTAGTGGGCGCCCGCTTGCTTTGCTTGCTTTGGTGTCCCATGAAATCTACACTCAGACGAGGTTCCTCTGGTTGGCCTCCTGCCCCTTCCTTTGGTTGGCGTGGGTTGCTGGTTAGTTGGATTGTCGACTCTGGGGACCGATCATTTGGAAGTTGGCTGAGTGAGGCCTCTTCAGGATTTGATGATGCCACTCCTTCTGGGAATCGTATCATCAACCCTGAAAGTCTGTGACGCCGACGACCGCATAGGATGCCGTACCTTGTGCCAGTTATAGGGCCACCCACCTGTGAGGGGATTCAGGGTTATGCAGGTAACTAGACCTCCAGACTACCGGTTATTTCTTGATCAGAGATCCGGGTTATTTATGGAGAGTTATGAGGTCTGTCAGAGACCATGTGGAGATTTATTCTGAGGTCTGTCAGAGACCATTTGGAGATGTATTCTGAGGTCTGTCAGAGACCATTTAGAGGTGTATTCTGAGGTCTGTCAGAGACCAGTTATAGATGGGATTTGAGGTCTATCAGAGACCAGTGAGTTATGGTTTGAGGTCTGTCAGAGACCAGTGTTGGAGTTTTATTTTAGGTCTATCTGAGACCAGGGTTTGATGATTTCTGGACGGTCTATTTGAGACCTTTCTTGATTGGGTTTAGGCTATTCAGCTGCAGCTTTGGTCCCTGTTGAATGTTACTTGCATTGCATCCCTGCATATCCATTACCATTTGCATTTTACTAACGTGTGTCTGTGCTGCAGGTGCATTTGCATTTCCCTAGTTCTAGTGCCCAGACTTCTGAGTATTTGATCATGACTAGCCTAAGGAGAACAGTTGCTTACAAATTGCCTACGCCTGATATTGTTCCTTTACTGGGGTTGATCACTCTTGCTGATGAGGGTGTTCGTAGGAGTTTTCGGATGAGCTATGGTAGATTATTGAGATTGGTGTGCAAACCTACAGAGGTAGAGTTAGATGGGCTGTATGCTTTGATGCAATTCTACGACCCTGCTTTGAGGTGTTTCACGTTCTCTGACTTTATTATGGGACCAGCCTTGGAGGAATACGCTGAGTATGTTGAGCTGCCTGTGCAGAACCAGGTTCCATTCATTCATTATGATGCCAAACCTAAGCCGGAGGAATTAGCAAAAGCCTTGCATGTTGATGCTTCTGAACTTGTGACTACTGTTTCCCGTGGAGTTCCAGGATTCTCATTTCAGTTCTTAGTGGGTAAAGCCCAAGAGTACGCCAAGAATGGGTGCTGGGTTGCTTTCAATGCTGTGTTGGCCTTGTGCATTTATGGCATAGTACTATTCCCCAATATACCGGATTTTGTGGATTTCGATGCTTTCTACTTGTTTGCCGCTGGTAATCCTGTACCTACCTTACTCGGAGATCTCTACCATTCACTGCATTACAAGAATGAGAAGGGAAGAGGGAAGAATGTTCATCTTTGTGTACCCTTATTGAGTATGTGGTTTGAGAGTCACCTTCCTAAGAGAGGATCTGCTGCAGAGACTACAGTTCCAGTTGGTTGGCCGGAGCGTTTGATGAGGCTATCGTCGGAAGATATGGAGTGGTTTGATAGAGATTTGTTGGGATCCGAGCTCATCTTCAGTTGTTCTGGGTACCCTAATGTACCATTGATAGGAAGAAAAGGGTGTATCAATTACAACCCTTCTCTATTCATTCGCCAGTTCGGATATGCGCTGAAGAATCCACCTCAGGAGGAAGAAGTACAGGAATCTCTGTACTTCACCGGTGACGTGAAGGGGGAGTTATTAGCCAAGTTGCGACATGCCTGGACGAGTATTAACCACAAAGGGAAGCCGTTGTTAGGAAAGAATGACTGTCAGGCCTATGCACCTTATAGAGCTTGGATTCAGGAGAGGGCTAGTCAGTTGAAGATGCCATTTCCAGATGCACCAATTCTTGATCCTATTCCGGTAGAAGAACCGACTACTGTTTCTAGAGAAGCCTATGAACAGGTTGTGAAGGAGAAAGAAGCCTTGATGAAGATTAATGAAGGGTTAGAGCAAGAGCTAGCCCAGGCACGCAGTGAGAAGAACAAGGCCGTATATGCTTTCCAACAACAGATTGAGCTGGTAAACAGGTTAGGAGCTGAGTTGACCGAGGAAAAGAAGAAGCGTGAACGTCTGGGGCAAGAGTTCAGAAGTTCCCATGACATGCTGGAAGCCAAAAAGAAAGCGCTCGACGCAGCACACCGAGAGATATCTTCTTGCAATAAGACTTGGAATGCTACACTCACCAACAACAAGAAGAGGGAAGATAAGCTAAAGCAGCAAATTTCCGACCTCGAAGAGAAGTTGAAGTCTAGCATCAAGAAGTGTGAGGAAGAAGTGATGAACCGGTATAGTGTCCAGCATGCACTGAACAAGGCAATCAAATCCAGAGATGAAGCAGTGTCCCAGAAGCGAAAGCTAGAAGATTGCTTCGGAGAAGCGGCATGGGAAGAAACTGCTGAAGACGTACGCCGTGTCCTTAAGAAGAGAAACCAGCTTGTTGAGGGGCTGCTTGATCGACCAAGCCATCCGGAGACCAAGAAGTTGATAGAGGAGTACCAGACTTTTGGGAGGATTTGATCGTTCCATTATTTGTATGCTTTATTTGCATAGTGCTGACCATCACCAGGATTGTTGGTTGAGGTCATGCCATCTTTGTACTCTCAGTGATATTGTACCCTGGGCTTATTGATTCTCTCTGCTATATATGAGGCTTTCTATGATTCAGCTCCGATATTCCTATTGTCAACACTGTCACCGCACCGGCACCTTCGCACTAGAACTGGGGGAATGAACTTCCCTAATGCACAGACACATTGCATTGCATTCATATTTATCTTGCATAACAGGTAATCTTGGAATGGTGTCTTATCTCCTGCTTTGATTCAGGTACTTAACAGGATTCCAGATCAACATCCACACCGCTATTCTACACGATCCAACTGTCGGAAAGTCATGGACCAGATTCAGAATGAGATGCAGGATGTGCGCGAGAAGCTCGCCCTCTTCATGCAGACCATGGAGGCTATAGCAAAAGGGCAAGAGAATTTGCAGGCCATGGTCCAGCCTCTGTTGGCTCGCAACGCTGGTCATGGTAACGAAGATCATCAGTCTGTCCGGGTTGATACTGCTCATGGGGACGGCACTCCTACGCCAGTGGCTCCGCCTGTCGTCAATATACCCGCTGCTAACGTCAACAACGCTACCGCTGCTGTGAATGGTAACGTCGGAGTGGGAAATGAAACTGCTGTCCACAATGCTGGGCTGGGTGATGTCAATTTGGGAGATAATCTCGGAGGCAATGGCTTTGTCAATACTGGGTTCGGATTCAACGATCAGGGATTCGACAACACTGGCAAGTATGGCTTTAATGCTCAAGGCTTTGGGCAAGATGGTTATGGTATGGTCAATCAGGGCTACGGAGGTTTTGGAAACGGAAACGGTGCTGGTTTTATGGCTGGTGGTCCTGCTGGAGGTGTTCAAGGGTATGGCAACAGAGGCCGAGTTCCGGGGATGAATCAGGTCAGAGCTGGACGTAATAATGCGTATGATGGATACGGGGCTGGAAACGGTATGTGGCAAGAGGATCAACAGGAAGACGCCTTCTCTGGAGGGGGTTTTGACGGGCCGATGGATGATTCTCAAAAGATTAGAATGCTGGAAGAGCAAATGAAGGGAGTCCTAAACCAGAGTGCTGTGGGTCTGGACATGGCAACAATGGGCTTGGTACCTGGGCTGAGGGTGCCAATCAAGTTCAAAGCGCCTGCGTTCGATAAGTACAAAGGAGATACATGCCCGAAAGTGCATGTACGAGCTTATTACAGAAAGATGTCTGCATACTCCACTGACGAAAGAATGCTCATGCATTTCTTTCAGGATAGTCTATCGGGTCCTTCCTTAGAGTGGTACATGGGGTTGGAGCCCACTGATATCAAGACTTGGAAGCAATTAGCGGAGGCGTTCGTAGCCCATTACAAATATAACAGTGACCTGGCACCCAATCGGGTCCAGTTGGCCGGGCTTTCGCAGAAGAAGGGGGAGAGTTTTAAAGAATACGCGCAAAGGTGGCGCGATATGGCTGCCAGGGTCCGTCCTCCTGTGGAAGATAAAGAAATGAACGACATGTTTGTTGGCACATTCACCGGGCTGTTTCATGATATGCTGTTTCATACGTCTCTGGCTAGTTTTTCAGATCTGATTCTGATGGGTGAAAAGATTGAGCGGAACATTAAGCAAGGAAAGTTCCAAGTTGACGAGTCAGCTGCATCTGGCAGTAATAGGAAAGCTTATGGTGGGCGCCGTCAGGGCGAAGCTAGCGCGGTATTTGGAGGCCGAGGCCGAGGCCGAGGCAGGGGAAGAAATCAATATCGTCAGCAGCAGCAAGTGTCGAGTGTCACCATCCCGTATCAACAGCAGCCAATCCAGCAACAACAACAGGTTCAGCAGCAACCAATGCCACAGCAGCAGCAGCCTCAGCAGGGGGCACAGCAAGCTCAGAGAAAATTCCAGGGTGGTAAGCCGAGAAGGGTGTTCGAGAAGCCTCCCTCTAACTATGCTGATCTATTGCAGACCTTGTTGGGATTGAATCTGGTGGAGAAAAGAACCTTGGCACCGATAACGGGAACTCCCCCGTTCGGCTATGATGCGAATAGACGCTGCGAGTTTCATTCTGGGGCCCCGGGCCATGATATAGAAGGTTGTCATGCTTTTAAGCACGTTGTGCAGGATCTCTTGGACAGCAAGTCTATCAACTTCGGAACGACCGGTGCGAATATAGTCCAGAAACCCATGCCTAATCATGGGGCGAATGCCGTGCTGACTGAGGAAGGGCTGAATCTGATTATGAATGTTGAGGACTTAAAGACGCCGCTGAGCGAGATCAAAAGCCGACTGTTGCAGGGGGATGTTTACCCGGGTTGTAATGAGTACTGCTTAGATTGTTGGGCCCTGTCTGGGGGGTGTGAGGATTTGAAGAAAGGCATTCAGGCCTTAATTGATGAAGGTGTATTGCAGTTTGATAGAACAGCAACTGATGAGCCGGCAGGGGCAGTAGCGGATAATCGGAGTGATGTTGCTACAGTGACAATTCCTAGGAAGACGATCACTATTTCAGCACCAGCTCAGCGGCCACCGATTACTATAACTAAAGCCGGGCCAATCCCGTATGAGAACACGAAAGCAGTCCCATGGTCATATGGGCTAGAGGTGTATTGTGACGGGATTAAAATCGATGTTAACAAGCAGTCAGCGGAGGTTGTGGATAATGTTGTGGGCTCAGGAGGCATGACAAGAAGCGGCAGGATCTTTATATCTCCTGAAGTGGAAGCCGAAAGGCTAGCAAAAGGAAAAGGGAAAGCGGTGGAAAATGTTCCGATACAAGCAAATGAAAAAGAAGCAGCATCTAAGGATGTCGAAGAATTCATGCGCTTAATTCGGAAGAGCGACTATAAAATCGTGGAGCATCTGCAGCAAACACCATCCAAAATATCTATTCTGTCATTGCTGTTGTGTTCAGAAGCCCACCGAAATGCCTTGCTGAAAGTCCTGGACACTTCTTTTGTACCCCAGGATGTCTCCGTGAACCAACTAGAAGGAGTATTGGCACATGTAAATGCGGGCCACAGTCTGGGCTTTACTGATTTCGACTTAACTCCGAAAGGAAGGGATCATAATATGGCATTACATGTATCTGTGGAGTGCAGAGGGGCGACAATGTCGCACGTATTGGTTGACACCGGGTCGTCTTTGAACGTGCTGCCTAAGAAGGCTATGATGAAGCTGGATGTTCGAGGGATTTTGTGTACACCAAGTGATTTGGTAGTCAGAGCGTTTGACGGCACGCGGAGAACAGTCTTCGGATCAATTACATTGCCTCTGCAAGTGGGGCCGGAAGTGTTTGCAACGGAGTTTTATATCATGGATATACAGCCTGCGTACAGCTGCTTGCTGGGAAGACCTTGGATTCACGGGGCAGGGGCAGTCACGTCAACCCTGCATCAGAAGTTAAAGTATATGGTCGGAGACAGTGTAGTCACCGTGTGCGGAGAAGAAGACATCCTGGTCAGCCATCTTTCTTCGTTTAAATATGTGGAAGTCGACGGGGAGATCCACGAGACGCCATGCCAGGCATTCGAAGGTTTGCGCATAAAGGACAAGGGTCCCGGGCCAAGCAAAGTGCCAGAGGTAGCTGTTTCTTCGTATAAAGAGGCTCAAGCGCTAGTGAAGGCAGGAGAAGCCACGGGCTGGGGCAAAGTATTGGACATTCCGGTGAAAATGGACCGGTTCGGACTGGGGTACCGACCATCGTCATCAACTCCTTCTGTGGGGGCCCCTCATTTCAGAAAGTCAATCACCATCTCTGCCAGTGGAGTATGCCATGAATCTGTCAATGCTGCTTCAGAATCCGATGAAGGGGACAGCGACTGTGATATGGATGCCTGGATTCAGCCAAGCACGCCAGGACGAGGACTATGCAACTGGTCCATTCAGGAGCTTGTTCCTGTGACTTTTAAACAGTAATGCTTTGCTTTATTAATTGTTGAATAATCTGATGTCTTGCCCGGGGCATCAGGATTTGCTTAGGGCTGTGTTGTTATAAACATTGCTTCGTTAGTCATTAAATAAATGGCGTTTTTTTCATGTGTAAATACCGTAATCCTTGTCTTTCTTGTTTTGTATTTTTCAATAAAATGGCAACGTGGTTATCCGCTTTATACGCATTTTGAAGCACTTAACCCTTTCTTTTGCAGGATAACATTTTCAGATGACATCTTTGAGCCACCTATGACTCGTCCCGACTTCGAGCACCCGGTATTCCAGACCGAAGAAGAGGTTGTCGAAGATAGCGACGTTCCTGAAGAACTGTCTTGGTTGGTGAAGCAAGAGGAAAGAGCCATTCTGCCTCACGACGAGGTTATCGAAATTATCAACTTGGGGTCGGAAGGGGTTGAGAAAAATATTCGTATCGGAGCCGCACTGCAGAGTGATATCAAGCGAAAACTGGTTGAAATGCTCCGAGAGTATAATGATGTATTCGCTTGGTCGTATCAAGATATGCCAGGGCTCGATACAGATATGGTTGTGCATCGTCTGCCACTGAAAGAAGACTGCCCGCCTGTCAAACAAAAACTTCGCAGAACTCGCCCAGATATGGCGATGAAGATCAAGGAGGAGGTTCAGAAACAGTGGGACGCTGGGTTCCTGGCTGTGACGAAGTATCCCTCATGGGTTGCCAACATCGTACCGGTGCCAAAGAAAGATGGCAAGGTTCGAATGTGCGTGGATTATAGAGATTTGAATAAAGCAAGCCCAAAAGACGATTTTCCACTTCCTCATATTGACGTGTTAGTTGATAATACTGCTCAATACTCTGTATTCTCCTTCATGGATGGCTTTTCAGGCTATAATCAAATTAAAATGGCGCCAGAGGATATGGAGAAGACTACTTTCATAACGCCTTGGGGAACATTTTGCTATAAAGTGATGCCCTTTGGTTTGAAAAATGCTGGGGCAACATATCAGCGTGCGATGACGACTCTCTTTCATGACATGATGCATAAAGAGATTGAAGTTTATGTTGACGATATGATTGCCAAATCCCAGACGGAGGAAGAGCATCTGGTGAATCTGTTGAAGTTGTTTAAAAGGCTTAGGAAGTTCAGGCTGAGGCTGAACCCTAACAAATGCACCTTCGGGGTGAGATCGGGTAAGCTCCTGGGGTTCATAGTAAGCGAAAGAGGAATAGAGGTCGATCCTGCTAAAATAAAAGCGATTCAAGAAATGCCGACGCCTAAAACAGAGAAAGAGGTGCGCGGGTTTTTAGGGAGGTTGAACTACATTGCCCGGTTCATATCTCACCTAACTGCCACGTGTGAACCATTATTTAAGCTCTTGAAGAAAGATCAAGCTGTAACGTGGAACGAAAATTGTCAAAAGGCGTTCGACAAAATAAAGAAGTATTTGCAGGAGCCTCCTATTTTGATACCCCCGGTGGCAGGGAGACCCTTGATAATGTATTTGACGGTTCTTGAGGGGAGTATGGGTTGTGTTCTCGGTCAACACGACGAGACAGGGAGAAAAGAGCATGCAATCTATTATCTGAGTAAGAAATTTACAGACTGTGAATCTCGATACTCAATGCTGGAGAAAACTTGTTGCGCGCTAGCCTGGGCCGCCAAACGTTTGAGGCAGTACATGCTGAATCATACAACCATGCTCATCTCAAAGATGGATCCAATCAAATATATATTCGAAAAGCAGGCGTTGTCAGGTAGAATTGCCCGATGGCAGATGGTCTTGACTGAATATGATATTCAATACGTCTCGCAAAAGGCGATAAAGGGGAGTGTGCTGTCTGAGTATCTGGCGGAGCAGCCTATTGAAGAGTATCAATCAATGAGGTTTGATTTTCCTGACGAGGATATCATGTATCTCAAGATGAAGGATTGCGAAGAGCCGTTACCAGACGAAGGACCAGAGCCGGGGTCCAAATGGCAGATGATATTTGACGGAGCTGTGAATGCTTACGGTAGCGGAATCGGGGCAATTATCACTACGCCGCACGGGTCGCACATCCCGTTTACTGCCCGATTGACCTTTGCTGTTACCAACAATGAGGCCGAATACGAAGCTTGTATAATGGGGCTTGAAGAAGCCATTGATTTGCGAATCAAACATTTAGACGTATACGGAGACTCAGCTCTGGTGGTGAATCAGATCAAAGGGGAATGGGAGACACGGCAGCCCAATTTGATACATTACATGAATTATGCAAGGAGATTGTTGCCTTTCCTCGACAAAGTTGAATTGCATCACGTGCCACGGGCAGAAAATCAAATGGCTGACGCCCTTGCCACCTTGTCTTCCATGTACAAGGTCAATTTCTGGAACAAAGCTCCCCAAATCACTATCTCTCGGTTAGACAGGCCGGCTTATGTATTTGCTATCGATGAAGCGTCTGATGGCAAACCGTGGTATTTTGATATCCTTAATTTCCTGAAGAATAAAGAGTATCCGGCTGGGGCATCCAGTCAAGATCAGAAGACTCTCAGGAGATTAGCGGGTAATTTCTATTTGAACCCGGATGGCGTCTTGTACAGAAGAAACCACGACTTGGTGTTGTTGCGTTGTGTAGACGAGAGAGAGGCAAAGCTTCTTATGGAGTAAATTCACGAAGGTGCCTTTGGTACGCATGCTGGCGGGCATGCTATGACGAGAAAACTGTTGCGGGCAGGTTATTTTTGGCTGACGATGGAAACTGATTGTTTCAAATTTGCAAGAAAGTGCCACAAGTGCCAAATATATGCTGACAAAATACATGTGCCTCCGAGTCCTCTAAATGTGATGTCATCTCCATGGCCATTCTCAATGTGGGGAATCGATATGATCGGAAAGATTGAGCCGACGGCTTCTAACGGGCATCGGTTCATCCTCGTAGCAATCGATTATTTCACCAAATGGGTGGAAGCAGCGTCTTACGCAAATGTAACGAAGCAAGTGGTGGCTAGATTCATCAAGAGAGATATCATTTGCCGATACGGAATTCCCGAGCGGATAATCACGGATAATGGTTCTAATCTGAACAACAAAATGATGAAGGAGCTCTGTCAGAATTTCAAGATCGAACATCACAACTCCTCCCCTTACCGACCCAAGATGAATGGCGCTGTCGAAGCGGCCAATAAGAATATAAAGAAGATTGTCCAGAAAATGGTGGTGACTTACAAGGATTGGCATGAAATGCTACCTTTCGCTTTGCACGGTTATCGTACGACGGTACGCACATCAACCGGGGCAACTCCGTTCTCGTTGGTATACGGAATGGAGGCGGTATTACCATTGGAGGTTGAGATCCCTTCTCTGAGGGTATTGCGAGACGTTCAGCTGGACGAGGCAGAATGGGTAACGAATAGATTGAACCAACTGAGTTTGATGGATGAGAAGAGGCTAGCTTCTCTGGCATACGGTCGTTTGTATCAAAGACGAATGAAGAAAGCGTACGACAAGAAGATACTTCCGCAAAGCTTTCAGACGGGCGACCTTGTGCTGAAAAGGATTCTCCCGCCGCAAGCAGATCACAGGGGCAAGTGGACCCCCAACTACGAAGGGCCATACGTTGTCAGTAAGGTCTTTTCAGGAGGAGCTTTATTGTTGTCCACCATGGACGGGGAAGACTTTGCATCACCTGTGAATTCGGACGCAGTTAAAAAATACTTTGCTTAAAATAGACCCGCTGGACAGAAAAAAGAGAGTCCAGGCAAAAATGGGGCATCCTGGCGAACCAAAAACAGAATGAAAGGTTCGGGCAAAAGTTAGGGATAAAATTGAAAAAATGTACACCCGCGAAGTTGAAAACCTACACTGGGCGGCTTCGGCAAAAAGGGGTATCCCGGTGAACTGAAAACCCGTAAAGGGCGGTTCACGCAAAAGTTAGGGATGTGAAAAGCAAATGACTGCGGTCCGAATTTGATTTTTCAATGAGCATCAATGCGGGAGAATATGTTTGAGGAGTCAGTTATCGGATACAACCTCTTCAGAAGTGGGGATACCGGGAAAGTATTAGAGTCGGACGAGTCATGGGAGGATCAGTTCGTGGTGTTCATCTGCATCCAGTTGCCGACATGTGTACAAGATTTAATTTGTCAATATTTATGCTTCTTGTGAATACTTGCATACTCGTATATTTTCTTTGTGTAGCTTCCTCTTTTCAGGAGTTACATCCCGTGTACAAAAACTCCGCCCATTCAGGGGCCCAATCAATGAAAATGTGTTATTCAGTACTTGATGCCTGTTCTTTACTGTTTTGCGCATGATAAAACGCCTAAGTTTATTGAAGCTAGCATGAGTATAACATCACTGGCCCTTGCCAACAATCGTTAAAGCTTTGAATTAACTGAGTGTAACGTCATTAACCTGAATTGATTCGATTGCATAGGCTTGTCGTGTCTTGTTTGTGTTGTTGCAGGTTTCATAACTGTACGAGGAAGGTGATCAAAAGATTGCAATAGTGAAGGGCTTGATCCCCACGCAGGTCATGCATGTTCTTCCTGAAGAAGGATAGAATTCTCCAGCTAGCCGTAGCTTATCCAAAGGACGTGCTCCAGAGAAGTTACTCGTCCTCAGCAGAGTTTGGTGATCCCGCGATCGTAAGGCTGTATTCAGATAGGTTCATCTCCCCCCGCAGGGTCGTGCATTCTCCCCCAGTGGAGTCAGTTAATTTTCCCCGAGAGAATCATCGCATCCCCAGCGGAGTTCTCTTTTCAGCAAGTGTTCTTTCCTTCCAGTGGAATCCGAAGATCAAGACTCTCCCCAGCAGGGTTGATGGTGGGTCCTGTCATTTATTTTGTCAGAGATACCGTGTGATATTAGTTCACTCTCTAGCAGAGGCTCAATCATACCAGGCGCATCTGCTATTCCCCAGCAGGGGGTTACCTCCGCAAGGTATTTGGTTTGAGTTATATTCCCCGGCAGGGGGTTATTTCAACAAGACGTGTGGTTTGAGTTCCCAAATTCCCAGCAGGGTCGACTTCATCCTATCAGCATTTATTTTGCTGGAATAATTTTGTAGCATCAGGCTATCCCCGGCGAGTCGGCGTTACCCTTCCAGCATTTATTTTGCTGAAGCAGTTTCTGTACTCCAGTAGTTCAGGTGGAGAGAGCTCTTGCTCAAATAAATCACCAAACAGTCAAGATCTCGGCAGGAGATATTCAATAATAATGTCAGTTTCGGCGGTATTCCCCACCGAGTTGTCATGATAAAACTCTCTTTGTCTCCAGCAAAGTCATTTATGCAAATGCATCTTATTTTCCCCAGCCAGAGTGGCCAGGATAAGTGTCTTCTTATCCCCAAGCAAAGTTCGTTGTCATCAACGGATCGCATGAATCAGAATTTCGAAGCAGGTGTCCGATAGTGGGTTTTCAGACATCCCCAGTAGAGTTCATCTCAAAGTCGTTGTCGCGTCAGCGCTAAGAAGTTTGTGGGTGAGGATCATTAAAGAATTAAGTCCTGACGTGGACCATTTACTCCTAGAATGACGGGATTTCTTCAGAAGTGGGCGTCCTAACGTGGACAGGTTTGTTTTACCGGATTGGTAAGGTATCTTTATTCGTAATGGTGAAATGTGCGTCCTGACGTGGACAAGTTTGTAGTTCTTTGTGATGACAAAGTACAAGAATCCTGACGTGGACAAATTTATCCTTCTTCGTGTTGTTGGCAAAGTGTAAGTCCTGACACGGATACTTCCCCAGTGAGTCGAAGGTGTGAGTCCTTACGTGGACAAGTCTTATTTCCTCAGTGAGTCGAAGATGCCTGAGTCCTAACGTGGATAAATCAAGACGAGATCAGTGTCCTAACGCGGACAGATCAAAGAGATTATTATTCCTAACGTGGAAAGATGCAGTCCTTACGCGGACATATCAACAGAAGTGATTCCTAACGTGGAAAGACGGAGATTCCTAACGCGGAAAAGATGGAGTCCATACGCGGACATATCAGAAGATAGTTTCCTTACGCGGAAATGACTGTATTCCTAACGTGGAAAGAAGAAAGTCCTTACGTGGACAGATTGAGATGATTCATTACGTGGAAAAATGAGTCCTGACGCGGACAAATCAGAAAGAAGTTGGTATTCCTTACGTGGAAAGATCAGAGTCCTTACGTGGACATATCAAGAGCGTTCCTTATGTGGAAGAGAAATGGTTTCCTTACGTGGAAAGATGAGTTTATTCCTTACGTGGAAAGAGTGGAGTCCTGACGCGGACAGATCGAAGAAGGTATTCCTAACGTGGAAGAAGAAGTTTATTCCTTACGCGGAGAAATTGGGGTCCTGACGTGGATAGATTCGAGAAGTTGAGTCCTGACGTGGACAAGTTCAGATTGATGTAGTTCTCTTTACGTGGAAAGAAGATTGCTTCCTAACGTGGAAAGATAAAAGCGTTACTCCTAACGTGGACGATGTGATTCCTAACGTGGACAGGTGTTATTCCTAACGTGGAAGAGTTTTTCCTAACGTGGACGATTCAGTTTATTGAAATGCAGGCGAAGTATCCCCAGCGGAGTTGCCGAGATTTTTTCTGGGTTGACAGTAAGTGGAGTCCTAACGTGGACAAGTTTCAGTTGAGATTTCTTCGTATCGACGACAGACAGAGTCCTAACGTGGACAAGCGAACAATCTGTGATGGCAGAGTCCTCTTCAGAACGATGAAGCCAATCCCCAGCACGGTCGCGCAAGATCGGTGGGTTATCGTAACAGTCAGATTCAGCTGATGAATGTCATTCCTCAAGCAGGAGCGCAGTTTATTTCTACGGTTGGCAAATTTCTGGTTTCACTGGTATTCAACCGTCTCGTACCGCGAATGTCTGAAGGCTCCGGGCCCTTCACCCAATCGGGTCCAAGTCGCTTGAATAGGGGCAGCTGTTGCACCCTAAAATTTGCCCAACCTTACTCCTTGATTTATGTTTTCATTGTCATTAGCATTTGCATATAGAGTCATGTACATAGACTAACCATCTGCATAGCATAAGCATAGCAAGTCATTCAACAGGGGACCAATCATTACTTCCATCTCTAGAGGCCTATCAAGAGGTTATTATCCTAATTCCATCCTATTCAAGTCATCAGGAAAGAATTTGAAAGCAAAGAGTTCAGCAGATCAAGCCTTGAGTCCATCTCCTAGCTGAGGGTATCTGAGGATCAACAAGAGGGTTATGAGTTGTGAAATGAAAGCATGGAGAGCATCTAGACCTTATGAGAGACTTACAAAGTCATTTGGAGAAGAAAACAAGTCATTGATGAAGGCACAAGAGCTATAGTTGAAGACAGTCAACTAGGGTTTCATCTGGGTCAACCCTAGGTCAATTGACTGACTTAAAAGGGCATTCAAGGCTATTGGAGAGATGTGGGGATCAATATTGAACATATAAAGAAGGATATGGAGATATGACAAGGAGAATTCAAGAAAAATCAAGGAGAAGAGGAGTTACTAAATTAGGGTTTCTATGTAAAATCCCCTAGTTTAGGTCAAATTTCCAAGCAAGATAAGTCAAAATGCTAACTTCAAATGGCTTCTTGGCCAACATGAAACTTGTAGAGGATCTCAAGACCTTCAATTTGAGTGGTGGAAGACCTCAAGGAGATTTACAGAACTCAAGTTATGGTCCTTGCAAGTTACAGGTCATTTGGGGTGTCTGAATTTTTGTCTGTGAAAGTGACTTGACTTCCAAGCTAGTTTTGCCCCTCAAGGAGATTTCAAATGAATTCTTGGTCAACACAAGAGTTGTTCCTCATTGTCTTAGCTTTCTAGAATGGTATGGCATGACTTCATATGATGGGGAGAACTCAACTTATGGTCTTGGCAAGCAAAGGGCATTTTGGGCATTTGTGAATTACAGGTCATTTTAACCTATACCCAAAACTCATACAAGGAGGCCTCAAATGGAAAAACTTACAACATCAAACTTGCTCCAAATGGGATTTTAAGTCTAGAAAGAAGGTCACAAGTTATTGTAGAAGCTCATAGCATGGAGTTGCATGATAGGTCAAAATATGAACTAAAAAGGCTTATAAAATGAATAATTTCAAGTTGGAAAATGGTTTGGGAGATTTACAAGTCCAAATGGAGACTTCCAATATATGATTTTGAATGGAAAAACAATTCTAAGAACAATGGTTCACACACTTTTTTGAGTTTAGAAGGAAAAAATGAAGTTATCCATGGTTGCTTATCATTTAAGAAACATAATCAAAAATGAACCAAAGTTGAAAACAAGGGAATGTGCAAGATGGATCTAGAATGTTCATTTGGGGTCTATATATTCATGAAAGGAGAATTTGGCAAGGGTTGGCCTCATTTGCACCAAGAATTCCACAAAATTTCTCACACTTTTTCATTGGAGTTTCATTACAATTCTCTCAAAACCTTCATCAACTTGCATCAAAATCAACTCAATCTGACTCCATCAGCATCATAGATCATAATTGAAGCAAAGCTTTGGTGTGAATCATCCATTTTCGAGCACTTTTTTTCAAGAGCATCAAGATTGAAGTTGCAAGTGGATAGCATAATTCTGGCCAAATCTCATCCAAAGCTTGCATACAGAATCACATACATCAAGGATTGATCAAGATCCAGCACTTAGAAGCCTCAAATCATCAATCTCCATAGCTGTTTGCAAGATTTTGCACAAGGTAAGTTTTCATTCAAACTGCTTGATCCAGTTAGTTAGGCATGATTTTGTTAGTGTAGAGTTGATCTAGGTGGTTAGGAGATTAAGTTAGATGAATTTGGAGAGATTTGGTGATGGTTAGTGACAGGTGTAATGAACTGTTGGTGCTTATATCTCTTAGATTAGTGTGTTATAATTGTGGCTTGATATCATGTGTTAATCTCCATTAGGTGTAGTTTAATTTAGGCTAAGTTTGAGGAAGATTGGTGATGGTCCATACCAGTGCATTTCAATGGTGGTCAGTATGTGATTCGATCGAATTAGTTGATGTGGTGAATTTCAAAGCGAATTGATGCCCTAAGCTTGTAGAGGGAGAGATTTGAAGCAGATTTCATGTTCATGGCATGTGGATTAGTGGCGTGTAGGATGAGAGCAGAGAGGAAGAAAGTTGCTCGTGCATGGGAGCTTTCATGGCATCCAAACCCTAGCTTGCAGAACCAAGGAGGAAGACGAAATCTGAGCCCTTCGTTTGGAGTTAGACCCTTGACTGTGGGAGCGATCCAATGGCTGGTATTTGATCTGAATTTGGAGGGAAGTAAGAAGCTGGCCAAAACGCACCGTTTCATTAATTGAAACGGGCGGGCCTGAGTTGGTTGTTGATATTTCCACCCCCTATTCTAAGCCCAATATGAATTGCAACGTGATTTCTATTCTATTCTCACCCCCCAGCGTGTGTGGAACTCTGAGTTGTTTCTGGGCCTTGTCCAAAACGCTACCAGCACCCCCCTTTAGGAGGCCCATCCTGGACTGAACTGAGCGCGCCTACTATTCTAACCCCCCTCCCTCATTTTAATTCATTTTATTTCTTATTTCATTTTAATTTTTACTAATCTTTGAAAATTCATAAATAATTCATAAAAAATGCTTTTTAATTCATTCTTTTTACCATGTTTTCATTAAAATGTCTAGAATATTATAGGAAAATAAATTTTCATTTTTAGTTTTATTTCATATTTTTTTCATATTTTCTAAATAAATGTCATATTAAATAGATTCATGTCATGCATTATTTTTGTGATTTTTGTTCTCTCACATGCTTTAATATTTTTTGATCATTCTTTTCATATTGTTTAGATGAGATGTTAAGCTTGTAGGAATATTTTAGTTCCCATTTTTAGGAGTTAATTTTAGGTGATTAATAAGTGCTTGAATATCATGAACAAAACTAGGGTTTTTAGGTGACAACTTAGGAAGTTCAATTTTCTCCCTTAGGACTTAGGGTTTGAATAGACTAGTTATGGGACTATAGGGGCTATGGGTAGCTATTAGATCCCTTAGAGAACAGTTAGGATTCCCCTACTGCTATTATTACTGTCTGTATATCTGTTGTTTGGTGTGGTGTGCCCTCTGGGGTTTATTGATTGTTTGTATGGGTATTGGGTTTGTCTGGGGCCCTGGGGAAGCTGAAGATTTGTGAAGATGAAGCCATTGAAGAGTTAAATGCTGAAGATCAACTGTCAGAGTTGAGGAGGAGTTTCTTGCTAGCAGTTGCTGAGGAGACTAGGGTTTAGGAGCTAGGCAGAGCTCTAGATTAGAATGATTATTTCTCAAACATGGATTGCCTTGTCTGCATCCATTCTTCTCTGTGATTCAGAGTCTCTCTAAGACACTCACCCCCTTCCTTTGGAAGGCTTGGTGATAGTGTCTATGAGATAGAACTCTTGAGAGAAAATGTCTCTTGTGTTAGAAGCAGTCTGTTCACCACCCTTGGTAGTCAACTGATTGCTTAACACCCAATTCACTCTTGTGACTGATCCCTCATCCTGGAGGTTTGAGCATGAAGAAAAGCCATTGCAGATGGAAGACAGATGATCAAAGCCCTTGCCTGAAGGTCATGAAGATGGAGATTGATGCGTGTTGAAGCCTGTAGCTGATTGGAGATTGCTTGAAGCCAGTTGTTGGTTCAGAGCTGCTGATGCTGTTTCTCTTGCTGTATTTCATTTGCTGATGTATTGATTGGTTTTCTGAACTGTATTGTTTGCTGTTTACCCTGCTGGGTTGAAGGTGAAGCCTGTTCACTTTCGCCTATTGTTTTCTAGGTTCGAGGTTGAGTGGGACTCCCTTGCCTCGCTTGTGCTGTTGCATCCATGCATTTTACTGCTTTACTGTATATATCTGATATTGTTTCTGTTTCTGCCTATCCCTTAGGATCTCTGTTTCTCTCTGTGCAAGAGAGGAGCATGATAGACATTAGGTCTTAACCCATGCATGATAACATTAGGTTAGTTTGTTTCCCTTCGCAACCGTAGGTTAGAGTTCTGTCTCTTTCTTTCTCAAAACAAACAGAAAAACACATAAAGATTTCAAACACAATAAAAGACACTTCTTTCGTAAAAGAATGTGAACTCATCAAGACGTCATTTTTGTCCGCCGGGACTGTTAATCAAGAAACCCCTTTTTCAGAAGGAATAAAATCAACCAAGACAGACTTGTGTCTTCCGTGGCCCGAACTACGTTTGCTCTGATCTTCCATGCTGTGTGGAAGTACGTAGGCATAGGATGCGATATCCTAGCGAGCAACCTTCCCCTCCTTTCCCGTAGGTAGGTGAACTACGTTGACTCTGATTTCTCGTTCCAGACGGGAATACGTAGGCATAAAGTGCGATACTTTGCCGAGTCATTTTTATTTCCATTTTATTTTCTTTTTAACCCTTGACCTATAGTTTAGATAGAATAACAATCCATACCCGAAAACAAGCGTGGATCCCGTCGAGTACGACGGACGTGAGGGGTGCTAATACCTTCCCCTTGCGTAACCGACTCCCGAATCCAGGTTTTGGTTGCGACGACCATACCTTTCCCGTGTTGTGCGAGGTTTACTCTGGGCGTTTCCTTTCCCTCCCGTGGGATAAATAACGCACGGTGGCGACTCTTCTGTTCAGCCGGCGCCGATTTTCGCAGTAGCGACAGCTGGCGACTCTTCTGTTCAGCCGGCGCCGATTTTCGCAGTAGCGACACATATCTCTATGGAGTGTAGAGGTGTCGTTTTGTCTCATGTATTGGTAGACACTGGCTCGTCATTAAATGTGCTACCCAAGAAAGCCCTCATGAAACTAGACACTCGAGGGATAATATGTACACCAAGCGATATGGTGGTCAGAGCTTTTGATGGGACAAGGAGGTCCGTGTTTGGAGAGCTAACCTTGCCAATTCAAGTCGGTCCTGAGGTTTTTGATGCGGTTTTCTATATAATGGATATCCAGCCGGCATATAGCTGTCTCTTGGGTCGGCCTTGGATACACTCAGCAGGAGCGGTGACGTCAACCCTACACCAAAAGCTGAAGTATATGTTGGGTGATAACATTGTGACTGTTTGTGGAGAGGAAGACATCATGGTAAGCCATCTGTCCTCATTCAAGTATGTGGAGGTCGATGGTGAAATTCACGAAACCCTGTGCCAAGCCTTTGAGACCGTCCAAATCAAAGAGAAAGCAACAGTTGAAGCCAAGGCGCCAGAAGTTGCTATGTCATCCTACAAGGAAGCCCAAGCTGTGGTGGAGTCTGGATCAGCGAAAGGATGGGGAGAGGTGATAAACGTCTCCAACAAACAAGATAAGTTCGGATTAGGGTACAGCCCATACACATCTTCTTCAAGCACTCCTCGCTACAAAGGACATGTTCAATTCACCAGTGGTGGGGTGGTGTTCAAGGAGATCAACGCCGTATCTGACGAGGAAGGAGATAGTGACTGTGACATGAATGCATGGATCCAGCCATGCGTCCCCGGCCAAGGCTTGAAGAATTGGACCATGGAAGAAGTTATCATTGTGACTTATGAAGAGTAATTATTTTGTTTTGATTAATGTATCGCCATATGCTCTGCCCGGGGCATAATGGTCTTTATTTGCTGGGCTTTATCTTTTATGTGTGCGAACAACCCTTTTATCATTATCAATCAAAAAGCGTCTTTTCATTCAAAACTTTGTGATCCTTGTTTTTCTTATTTTTATTTCCAACAATAAAAGGGCAATGTGGTTTGTGTTTGTTTGTTTGCATATCATTTAAGCATAAAATCATCATCATTGCAGGTTGCACATTTCAGATACCACCGATTCAGACTCGTCTATGACTCGGTGTGACTTTGACAATCCGATCTTTCAAGCGGAAGGAGAGATTGAAGAAAACGAAGACCTACCCTAAGAGCTTGCCAGATTGTTAAAACAAAAGGAGAAGGTCATCCTGCCTCATCAGGAGGAAGTTGAAGTCGTCAACCTGGGAACAGAAGAGGATAAAAAGGAGGCCAGAGTAGGGGTTGCGCTGCAAAATGATATCAAGCAAAGATTGATTGAGTTACTCCAAGAGTATAAGGATGTTTTTGCTTGGTCATACGAAGATATGCCCGGACTCGACACAGATATTGTAGTTCATCGCCTGCCTTTGCGTGAAGAGTGTCCTCCTGTCAAACAGAAACTGAGAAGAACCAATCCAGATATGGCAGTGAAGATCAAGGAAGAAGTCCAGAAGCAACTAGATGCTGAATTTCTTGTTGTGACCAACTACCCTCCTTGGGTCGCTAACATCGTGCCCGTGCCTAAGAAGGACGACAAAGTCAGGATGTGTGTTGACTATAGGGACCTGAATAGAGCGAGCCCAAAATATGATTTCCCGCTCCCCCACATTGACGTTCTCGTTGATAACACCGCACAATACTCAGTGTTTTCCTTCATGGACGGTTTCTCCGGATATAACCAAATCAAGATGGCACCGGAGGACATGGAGAAGACGACTTTTATCACGCCTTGGGGGACATTTTGTTATAAAGTAATGCCTTTTGGGTTGAAGAACGCAGAGGCAACTTATCAACGAGCAATGGTGACACTCTTTCACGATATGATTCATCATGAGATTGAGGTCTATGTCGATGATATGATTGCGAAATCCCAAACGGAGGAGGAGTACCTGGTGAATCTTCTAAAGTTGTTTGAGAGGTTGAGAAAGTTCAAATTGAGGTTGAACCCGAATAAGTGTACTTTCGGCGTACGGTCAGGAAAGCTGTTGGGGTTCGTTGTCAGTGAGAAAGGTATTGAGGTCGATCCTGTGAAGATCAAGGCAATTCAAGAAATGCCAGCGCCAAAGACCGAGAAGGAGGTTCGTGGCTTCTTAGGTAGATTGAACTACATCGCAAGGTTCATATCTCACCTCACAGCCACTTGTTAAGCTATTGAAAAAGGATTAGGCGATTATCTGGAATGAGAATTGCCAGAGAGCGTTTGAGAAGATAAAAGAGTATCTATAAGAACCTCCAATACTGATACCTCCGGTGGCTGGAAGACCGTTGATAATGTACTTAACAGTTCTTGAGAATTCCATGGGTTGTGTTCTCGGTCAGCACGACGAGACTGGAAGAAAAGAGCATGCAATTTACTACTTGAGTAAGAAGTTCACAGACTGTGAATCTAGATACTCAATGTTGGAGAAAACTTGTTGCGCACTCGCTTGGGCCGCCAAACACCTAAGACAGTATATGCTAAACCACACAACCATGTTAATTTCAAAGATGGATCCTATTAAGTATGTATTCGAAAAGCAAGCACTATCAGGAAGGATTGCTAGATGGCAGATGGTTCTGACAGAATACGACATCCAGTACGTGCCTCAGAAAGCTATTAAAGGTAGTGTCCTGTCAGAATATCTCGCAGAGCAACCAGTCAATGACTACCAGCCAATGAAGTTTGATTTTCCTGATGAGGACATTATGTATTTAAAGATGAAGGATTGTGATGAGCCGTTGCCAGATGAAGGTCCAAAGTTGGGTTCCCAGTGGAAATTAATCTTTGACGGTGCTGTTAACTCCTACGGTAGCGGGATTGGGGCAATCATTACGACTCCCCATGGCTCCCATATACCATTCACTGCAAGACTAACATTCCCATGCACCAACAATGAGGCTGAATATGAAGCGTGTATCATGGGTATCGAAGAAGCAATCGACTTGAGGATCAAGAACCTTGATATCTTTGGAGATTCAGCTTTGGTGGTAAACCAGATCAAGGGAGAGTGGGAGACCCGCCAGCCTAATCTGATTCCTTACATGAATTACGCCAGAAGGTTGCTACCTTTCTTTGACCGAGTAGAGTTTCACCATGTACCGAGGGCAGAAAATCAGATGGCTGATGCCTTGGCTACATTGTCCTCGATGTACAAAGTAAACTTCTGGAATGATGCACCGAGAATTGTCATCTCACACCTCGATAGGTCGGCTTTTGTTTTCGCAATAGAAGAAGCTTCTGATGGTAAACCATGGTTTTATGACATCCAGAACCTTCTCAAGAACCAAGAATATCCGCCTGGGGCATCGGCCCGGGATAAGAAGACCTTGAGAAGATTATCTGGTAACTTCTATCTGAATCCAGACGGTGTACTCTATCGGAGAAACTTTGACTTGGTGCTGCTAAGATGTGTGGACGAAAAAGAAGCAGGTTTGCTTATGGAAGAAGTCCACGAAGGTGCCTTTGGAACACACGCAGGTGGGCATGCCATGTCTCGAAAGCTATTGAGAGCAGGCTATTATTGGTTAACTATGGAGTCGGATTGCTTCAAGTACGCCAAGAAGTGCCATAAATGCCAGATTTATGCCGACAAGATTCATGTGCCGCCTTGTCCTTTGAATGTCATGTCATCCCCATGGCCTTTCTCCATGTGGGGCATCGATATGATTGGAAAGATCGAGCCAACTGCATCTAATGGGCATCGCTTCATCTTAGTAGCCATCAACTATTTCACCAAATGGGTCGAAGCAGCTTCTTACGCCAATGTCACGAAGCAAGTCGTAGCCCGGTTTATCAAAAGGGACATCATCTGTCGATATGGAATACCCGAGAGGATCATTACTGATAATGGTTCTAATCTGAATAACAAGATGATGAAGGAATTGTGCTAGAATTTCAAAATCGAGCATCACAATTCTTCTCCCTATCGTCCGAAAATGAATGGCGCTGTAGAAGCAGCTAACAAGAACATTAAGAAGATAGTACAGAAGATGGTTGTGACTTATAAGGATTGGCACGAGATGTTGCCTTTTGCTTTGCATGGATATCGCACTTCGGTGCGTACTTCGACTAGGGCATCTCCTTTCTCGTTGGTATATGGCATGGAGGTTGTTCTGCCATTGGAGGTCGAGATCCCATCTTTGAGAGTTCTGGCTAACGTCAAGTTGGATGAAGCAGAATGGGTGAAGAACAGGTTGAATCAACTCAGTTTGATGGACGAGAAGAGGTTGGCATCTCTTGCGTACGGTCGTTTGTATTAGAGTAGGATGAAGAAGGCCTACGATAAGAAGATGCGTCCTCGAAGCTTTCAGACAGGCGATCTGGTGTTGAAGCGGATTCTCCCACCATAGAACGATCATAGGGGAAAATGGACTCCCGATTATGAAGGTCTGTATGTTGTAAGGAAGGTCTTCTCTAGAGGAGCCTTGCTACTTTCAACTATGGATGGTGAAAATTTTACGTCCCCTGTGAACGCGGACGCAGTCAAAAGATACTTTGCTTAAAATAGACCCGCTGGAAAGAAAAAGAAAATCCAGGCAAGAATAGGGCATATCGGCGAACCATAAAAGGATAGGTTCGGGCAAAAATTAGAGATAAAAATAAAAAATGTAAACCCGCAAAGTTGAAAACCTGAAAGGGCGACTTTGGCAAAAATGGGTATCCCGGTGAACCGAAAACCCGCAAGGGCGGTTCAGGCAAAAGTTAGGGATTTGAAAAGAAAATGACTGCGGACTGCGCATTGGTCTTTAAAGCATAGTGGATTATGGGAGAACTCGAGAAGCAGTCGTTCAAATCAATCTCTTCAGAAGACGAAGCATCGGAAAGGCGTCGAAGTTATGCGAGTCATAGTTGAGTCGTTCTATGGTGGTTGTCTGTACCACATTGCCGACATTTTGATATTCTTGTGCATTTCTGTATATTTCTTACGCAACTTTCTCATTTCAGGAGTTGTGTCCCTTGTAAATTGGCCTATTTACAGGCCATTTATCAATAAAACATACTATCCAGAAAACCTTTTGTTTTGTTTTTACCGTTTTGTTTGCAAAAGACGCCTGATGTTTCTGATAAAACTTTGCATACATAAATTTGTGGGCTTTGCTATCTATAATTGAAACATTGTATTTTCTTGAATAACGTCTTAAATGATAATTGAGATGGTACCTGTTGCATAAAACATATTTGTTTATTTGTTATTTGCAAGAGAACTTTCCTCGAGGCTTCTCCAGAAGTTCCTCATCTAAAGGAAGTGTGCAGTTTAAATGGGTTCTCACCCTCAGCAGTTTGAAACTTTGACAATCAAAGGATATCCTCAGCAGGTCAAGATTGACATCTCCAGCAGATCAGGATCATTTCCAGTGAGCGTGTGTGGGTTTATCCCTCAGCAGTGGAACGAATTCAAAAATTTGTTTTCCCCATAGAGTTTGGACAATTGGCTCCTTTTCCCCTCAGAGTCTAGGTCATTGACTCATTCCTCAAGCGGAAGTTGTATTTGTTGAGTTTATTGCTCATTTCCCCAAGCAAAGGTTGATGTTGGTTCCCTCATTGTCTAATCCCCAGCAGGCTGGATTTGCTCTTAGCGGAACAATCTTACCCAAAAGTTTGTTCAGAAGACCATCCAGGGTTTATTTTCCCCAACATTTGTACTAGACGTGTCTAGTCTTTTCCCTGGCGGAATTAATCCTTTCTCTTTGGCATTTATTTTGCTAAAGTGTTTCCTTTGCATTTGCATCATGCATAAAATCCTCCCAAACGCGTAGCATTTCCATCTCGTATGGAGCATTACGCCATATTCAAACATATGCATGTAAAACATAAGTCGGGTTGCCACCCCTTTGTTTTCAAGCGTATCTCCAGCAGTTATCAGTATATTTCTCAATCCTGCGTGGTATCCAGACCTCCAGCCAGGTCATTGACAAGTGTGTCCATCTTATCGGTCTCCCTAGCGGAGTCTACTTATGTAGAAGCATACTTCAGTCTCAAGTTTTGATGATGTCAATATTACTCAAGGTCATCTCTTGATTGCAAAAAGACAAGCCGTTCAAAGTTCTCAAGATCAAATCAAGATATCTTTCAAGTCAAGCTACATATGGAACTATGATTCTTCAAGACTTGGATGCATTGTCGGTATATCAAATTCTACCCTTATAATTTGATATACAAGTGTTCAAAAACATCAAGCATTTTTTCATAATACATAAGCATGTTTTTGAAACCTTAGAATCGGTATAACATTAATTTGAAAAAAGCATTTTTCTGAAAATTAGCAGTGTTAACCGATTAACCATATAGGTTAACCGGTTAACCAATTTGAATTTTGAAATTTCTGGGCTAACGTACCGGTGTTAACCGATTAACCATATAGGTTAACCGATTAACACTGAACGTACAATGAAAAATTGCTTTGTTTCAAGTTCAAAAATTATTTAAAAATTATACCATTTCATATTTTTGATGTCTACTCAAATGTACCTTTTTGAAAGGGTATTTTACTCATATAAATTCTGAGTTTTTCAATTTTGAAAAACACATAACACAAAACACTTTCTACATTCATTTTCAAATTGTCTTAGAATAAAATTCACCATTTTCAAAGACTTTCATTAAGTGTTCATATGTGCATAAATTTCATATTCATCCTTGAACACTTGTATTGAAAAATTGTAAGAGTGAATTCTGATCATTTGGAGAAGATCAACTTTGATATCATTATTCTCAAATCAAAATCTTTACAAACTTGTGTATTTTGACTTGTGATCCAGGATTGTTGGACACAAGGGTGAGTGTTTACAAGAGGATTGTTCTTGTACACTTGTTAGTTTTATTGTTTGATAGTAGGCCTCACCGGTTGATGGTGTGATAGGTTGTACTTTATTAAACAATAGTGAAAACTCTCTTTCATGTTGAAAGGGGAGTGGAGTACTCTCGGA
This sequence comes from Lathyrus sativus, assembly GCA_963859935.3. Classification (NCBI taxonomy): domain Eukaryota; kingdom Viridiplantae; phylum Streptophyta; class Magnoliopsida; order Fabales; family Fabaceae; genus Lathyrus; species Lathyrus sativus. The sequence continues at coordinate 137,977,133 of OZ012736.1, read as the reverse complement.
TTGTGAAGGGAACCACTATAAATCCTGGTGTCCATTGTTCTTTTATCTTTCTTCTTCTGCTTTCATAACCAAAAACACAAACCAGTAATATTTCAAGATACCATAAAAATCAGAAAAATTTCAAAAGTCCTAATTCACCCCCCCTCTTAGGCATACTCTGTTCTTACAATTGGTATCAGAGCAGGTTAAGGTAACCTGTTCCTAACGATTCAGTATGGCTTCCGCAAGTACCAACCCGGTTTTCAAAGATGGTGGAAGTAGTAACAAGCCACCACTCTTTTCTGGAGAATACTTCGATTTTTGGAAAATCCGTATGAAGGCACATCTTGAGGCTCAAGGAGATGGTATATGGGAAACCGTTGAAACTGGTCCACATGTTCCTACAAGTGTGGTAAATGGTGTTGGAACCCCAAAGATTAAATCCTCATATGATGAAGATGACAAGAAGAGAATCTTGAATGAGAAGAAAGCAATCAACATACTTCAAAGCGCTCTCAGTATGGATGAACTCACAGTGTCAATCGGTAAAACAGATTTGGGATACCTTGGTAGAAATGCATGAAGGAACAGCAGAAGTAAAAAGATCAAGACTTAACACATTAAGTCAAGAATATGAGATGTTCCGTATGCAGCCCGGTGAATCTATTGTTGCCTTGCAAAAGAGGTTCGTTCATCTAACAAATCATCTGATTGCTCTTGGGAAGACCTTCACCAATGATGATCTCAACTTAAAAGTCCTAAGATCCTTGACAAGAGAATGGCAACCGAAGGTGACCGCCATTTCGGAAAAGAAAAGTCTTTCAACAATGACATCCGCTTCATTATTCGGGAAACTTCAAGAGCATGAACTGGAACTTGGAAGGCTTGAGAAACATGAAAGTCAAGACAAGAAGTCCAAAGGAATTGCCTTGAAGACTGACACAAAGGATGATAAAATTGACGAATCTTCCGAAGACGAAAATTTCATGCTTCTAGTAAAGAAGCTTGGTAAGTTTTTTAATAATAATAAAACTTCTTCTTTTTCTAAAAAGAATAGACATTTCAGGAAAAAGGAGGCATCCACATCAAACCAAGAAATTACATGTTACGAATGTGGGAAACAAGGTCACAGAAAGCCAGATTGCCCAAAACTCGCAAATAAAGGAAAATTCAAGGGCAAGAAGGATTTCAAAACAAAGAAGGCTTATGTCGCATGGGACGACAACGAAGTGAGTTCATCATCGGAATCAGATAGCGATGAATGCGCAAATATTGCCTTAATGTCCTCTCACCATTCCGATGACAAAAATGAGGTTAGTAGTAATTTTTCTGTCTATGATAATGATGCACAAGAAGTTATAGATGAACTTCTAAAAGAGTGCAAGACTTTGTATAAAGACATCTCATCACAAAAGAAAAGAATTTTACTTTTAGAAAAACAAAATTCTGATTTCTTGAAAAATATTGAAGATGAAAAACAAAAAGTGATGGATGAAAAACAAAGTCTTGTATGTAAGAATTGTGAGTCTTTGTCTTTCCAAATTGTTCAACTTAAAAGAGTTTTAGAGAGATACGAAAAATGTCAAATTGGCTTGGAAGAGATTCTTAAACATCAAAGGTATCCTAATGTTGCACCCCAAAATTTGACCAACATTTATTTATCCATCAAGTGTTTGAAAGTTGATACCTTCATCAGAAAGTTCAGGAGATCCTCAGAGCAACTGGTTGAAACCAGGGTTGTATGCTTCATAGCTTGAGAGTTGTGGATGCTCCTCAGATGATTCTGAGACTTTGAGAATGAACTTGAAGCTTTGAGAAAGTTTATGATATGTCTTGATAGCCATCATAAAGCCCAGAGAGGTCATTGTGCAAGAATTCAGAAGATTTAACCATGAAAGGTAGAATTAGGGTTTTGACTGGGTCAACCCTAGGATAACTGAAGATTTGGAGAAGGTTGAGACCTGATCCAAGGGCCATGAGATAATGGAATGATGTATAGAGATGTTATAAAGATGATTCCTAGACCAACTCATCATGATTAAGGAGTTTGAGAAGTTTCAAGTTAGGGTTTCTGAGGATTGTCAGTGAAAAAACCCTAATTTGATCCCTATCTTTCAGGCAGTTTTAGCTCAAGATGTGATTGATATCTCATCTTCCCCACAACATGAAGGTTGTAGAGCTTGTTCATAGATTTAATTTGAGTGGTAGAAGTCCTTGATAGGAGTTGCAGAGCTCAAGTTATGGTTTTGACAAATTACAGGTCACCTGAGGTGTGTGAATTTGGGTCCTTGAAAGTCACCCAACTTGCAGACAACTTTTGCCCTAGTAGGATGATTCCTATAATTTCTTGGTCAACATGAATGTTGAATAGAATCTTCTTAGCTTTCTATAGAGTACTAGAAGTCCTTGATAGTATTTGTAGAACTCAACTTATGGTTTGAACAAGACAGGGGTATTTTGGTCATTTGGTAGTTATAGGTCATTTTAAGTAAAGGCCATATCTCCTATTTCCAAGCCTCAAATGAAAAAACTCAAAACATTAAAGTTGTTCAAAATGGTATTTTAAGCTTATAAAAGTGGTCATGAGTTATTGAAAAATCTTGTAGCAAGGATTTACAAGATTGGGTAAAAATGACCTAAAAAAGGGCTTATAAGTAAAAAAGTTGAAATGGAATTTTGGTTTAGGAGATGTACAAATCCAAAATAGGTCATCCAATATGTCATTTTGACTCCAAACATTATTTTAAAAACAATGGTTCAAGTAGAATTTTGATTTGAAGCCTAGAAATGGGGGTTACTTTGTAATGTTGTTACTTGAATCATAAGGCAACTTGATAAAACTTCACCAAAGGCAAGGAAATGCATGTTTTTCACTCATTCTTTCTCAATATCTCTTGTAAGGAGATTTTAAAGCCAATTTGACAAGCCTAAGGCATGAGATGTGAGATATACCATGTATCACTTCAAGAGAAGTTCTAAAACTTTCCAAATGATTCCACAAGTTTCTAGATGGATCTAGATTATTCTTTTGATTGTTATAAGAAGGAAGAATCACAATGTGGCCAAGGTCGGTGATAATTGTTGGTGATTGGTGAGGTTAGAGTGTAAAAAAGTGAGATTCTTACATTTGCATTTCCATAACAAACTTCCATTCTCTGCCATTTCCATTCTTTTCTTCTCCACAAACATATTCTTCTGATCCTTGGGATTGCTTGCATACTGAGTTAGAGGAAGATTCATGGAGGTTTGAAGCTTCATTTAAGAATTTGCATGAAAAGCATATTGAGATCAAACACAAGATTCAAGCATTGTTCATCAATCTTTTTGCATACAGAATTCTTATCTGTCATTAAGGATCAATCAGGGAAGGTTGCAGGCATTGAATTGGAGTGAAACCATATCCACCATTACAACTTGACAGGTTGGTGATTTTACTCGTATCACCTTATTTATATGCATTCCATCATAGTTCTAGGTTTAGACTTGTTAAGATAGGGTAGAGGACTGTATTCTGAGAATTTGAGGAAGTTTTATGAGGTTCCATGGCAGACCCTAGTTTCTTTCACTTTCAAGAATGGATCGTGTGTTGAGCATTAACTGATATGTTATGGTTTAGATTGATGAGGGTAACCTAAGGAACAAGTTTAGATCATTGGATTTGAGTTTGGTTAAGGTTGATAGCAGAGAACCATGGTGGAACCCTAACATTCGTGCATTCTGTTAGAACAATACAAGAGGTTTCAGGGAAGATCATGGGTATCATCATGTTCTTGGTGATTAATAGAACATTTTTGCCGTTGGAAGTTTGTGATTTCATTGAGTAATGAGGGAGCACGAGCTTGAAGAAGATCCCTGCATGGAGGGAGGGTTTTCTGAAACCCTAGGTTGAGTTGGAGAAGACGATCTCTCCACCGTTGGATTGTCCCAAATATTTGACCATTTCATCTGATCCCACGGCCACGATTCAAACGAGAAAACGGAGGGAAGCCCTACGCTGCAACGCAGCGTTTCATTAAAGTGGAAGCCATGGGCTTCAGAAACCAATGCTATTGGCACCCCATCCACGGGCCCAATCTAGTTTTCAACGCAAATTCATTGCTATTCATACCGTGTCCATATTTATTTTTCTTTTAATTTTTCAAGTGATTTTCTGAGTGCAGGTGGGCCTACCACGCTTTCTATTTGCACCCCAGGGCTTCAGCCCATCATGGATTATAACTGAGGCGCATTACTCATGACACCCCCTCCCCTTTATTTCATTTTATTTTATTTTTATTTCTTTTAATTTTCTTGCATCTTAATAAATCCATATAAAATTCAAAAATTAATATTTTTTTTACTTCTTGTTTTTTTCACATATTCATAATCATGTCTAGAAAAATGTAAATAAATAAAATTCCATTTTATTTTTCTTTTAATATTTTTTAGCATATTTTCTTGTAAATAGTATTTTTAATTGATTTTGGTTAATACTTGGTTTTGTAGAATTTGTTTTAGGACTTTCCCTTAGGATTTTTGAGCCATTCTTTTTGTCATAGTTAGAGGTTGAATCATAGTTCATGTAGGATTTAATTCTCAATTTGTAGATTAAAATTTGATATAGTTTGCTTGTTTGGCATTTAGGTGCTCAAATTAGGGTTTTAGGTTGTATAAGTAGATTCAACAATTTTGTTTTGGGGTTTATAGGCCAAATTAGTACATGGGGAATATATGGGTTAAGGGTAAGTATGTATAGAATCCCCTAGAATTTTGCTAGAATATTGTATGGTACTTTAGTATTTTTAATTGATTTTTGAATGTATGGTTAGTATGTGTGTTGCTTAAAGGCATAGTTTGTATTGTTGTGCTTGTTTTTCTTCTTCTTTGAGTGTGTGAGCTTTGAAGATTGAGTTGAAGACCTTGTGGATCATCATTGAAGTCTTGAAGACCTTGCAGAGGAGTTTAGCTAACTTTTGTTGTTTTGTTTATAGGATCATAAGTGCATAGGTAGAGCCTTAGATAGAATACTTCCATTCAATAAACAAGGAGTGTCTTGTTCACCTCCTTCCTTCTCTGTGACATGAAGTCCCTTAAGGGTATTCACCTCTCTCCTTTGGAGGGATTAGTGACCTTACCCTCTGAGGTAGAACTTTGAGAGAGCCTTTCCCTTTGATGTTAAGTCCTCAATGGCATCCTTTGGAAGTCAGTGAGCACTCTAACGTCCTCACCTCATCTTGTTGACTGGATCTTGTTTGCTGGAGCATTTGAGCCACTGAAGATAGAAGTTGAAGCTTTGAAGAGGATGATTCCTTGAAGATTGTTGAGGTCTGAAGACTTTGTGAAGATCAAGTTGATGCTTGAGCCCCTGAAGATAGTGAAGCCTGAAGGTGGAGCTGATCAAGAAGCTGAAGCTTAAGGGAGAAGATGAGTTGATACTCATGTTGTAGGGTTGATACCTGGAAAGCAAGTGATCTCTGAAGTCTGAAGACTGAGTTGCTGCTGGAGGAGCTGAGGCTTTCTTCTGTTTTTCTTTTCTGTATTGTTTGTTTTGTTTGATTTGTCTGTTGCATTAGACTAAGTGCATTTAGAATAAGTTCAGTCTAAGAGCATGATTGCATTAGAGGTTGAGTTGCTCCCTCTGCTTGTATTGTTACTGCTTGGCTTTGCTTGCGGGTATTCGGTAGAGCCCAGCTCCCTTGCCCATGTGTTTATTTTGCTTGATAGCAATTTCATTTCTTTTATCTGTATGATTGCAGTTTACTATTTATTGCTTGATAGCATGTTGTTTATTTTTCAGTATGATTACTGTTATTTCATGACTGGCTTGAGGTCGAGACGAGCATGTGGAGGCTGAAGCCCCACACACATTTCCTCCCTCACTTGCATTGCATTTTACTGTTAAGCTGATGCTTGTCTGTTTTGGTGTATCATCGACATGATCCCTTAGGACTCTCATTTCCTTGGATAAGGATTTGATGATAGACTTTCAGGTTGAAACCTATGCATGACAACATCTAGGAGTTCACTCTCAGGTCATAGTCTCTAGTGCGGTTGAAATCGCAAACTCATAAAAAACATTTCTTTCAGGAAATAAACCGTAGTTTCCCGAACTACGTGAGCTCTGATCTCTCATGCCTGTTGAGAGTACGTAGGCATAGGATGCGACGTCCTAGCGAGCTACCTTCCCCCATAATCCTTCGTAGGCCGAACTACGTTGACTCTGATTTCTCATTCTCTGATGAGAATACGTAGGCATAAAGTGCGACGCTTTGCCGAGTCATTTTTCTTTTCTTTTTCAGCTAGCCTTGATAGGTAGATAGATTATAACCAACCCGTCCAAGTAAACAAACAAGCGAGGATCCCGTCGAGTACGACGGACGTGAGGGGTGCTAATACCTTCCCCTTGCGTAACCGACTCCCGAACCCAGACAATGGTTGTGATGACCTTGTCTTACCCTTTTTTCGTCAGGTTTTTCCGATCGTTTCCTTTCCCGCTCTGAGGGATAAATAACGAAAGGTGGCGACTCTTCTGTCATGCCGGCACCTTATTTTCGCGCAAGCGACAGCTGGCGACTCTGCTGGGGACTCCAACGGTTCCCTGCGAGTCAATCCTACCGCTTGTGTGTTTACTTGTTGGGTTGCGTTTATTTATCGCATTTTACTTCTCGCACTTTATTTCCCGCATTTTATTTCCAGTATAATATGATTATTTGTGCTGTTGTGGGATGGGAGTTCTGATGAGTGAGAAGCCAGACCCAGGCTTGAGTGCACCATAGACTTAGAGTGGAAATTAGTGGGCACGTGCTTGCTTTGCAGGCACTAGTGTCTCATGAAATCCACGCTCAGACGAGGTTCATCCGGTTGGCTTCACTTTCAACCCTTTGGGTTGAGACGGTTGCTGGTTTGGTGGATTGTCGACTCTGGGGACCGATCATTTGTGATTCAGCTAAGTGAGGCCTCTTCAAGACTTGATGATGCCACTCCTTCTGGGAATCGTATCGTCAGTTTTGAAAGTCTGTGACGCTGATGAACGCATAGGATGCCGTACCTTGAGTCAGTCTAGGTCCATACCTGTGAGCGGGACTGGGTTTATTGCAGGAAGCTCAGACCTTCAGACTACCTGGTTTTCTTGACAGTGAATCAGTTATGTTGGTACCAGGGTTCTTAGTTGCAGACTCGTCTGTTCTCGACAGAGCAAGTTTTTGATCAGAGGATCTCATCATCGGGTGTTTGTCTGTTCTTGATAGAGCAGATTTTTGATCAGTGTATTATCATCAGTGGTTTGTTCTGGATGGAGCAGGTTTTGAGTGAGGTCTGAAGATATCATCAGCAGATGTTATTTGTTCTTGATAGGACAGATTTTGAGTGGGGTCTGAAGATATCATTAGCAGATGTTATTTGTTCTTGATAGGACAGATTTTGAGTGGGGTCTGAAGATCTCATCAGCAGCTGTGTGTTTGTTCTTGATAGGGCAGATCTTTAATTTGGGGTCTGAAGACTTCATCAACAGATGTTCCTTGATCTTGCACCCGGGGTCCTTATTATCAGGCACTTATTCTTGTCAGAGCAGAATTTTGATCTTGGTCCTATCAGATGGTTATTCTCAGCAGATCAGATTAGTAGTCTTACACCGGGGTTTCCTTCTCATCAGCGACTGTTGATACAGAATCTCCATAGCAGCTATCCGGATATATTATTGCATGCCTGCATTTTGCATTAGTTTGCGCATTCATCTGCATTCCATTAACGTGTGTCTGTGTTGCAGGTACCGTTTCCCCGATCCCGGATTTCTCGCCTTCTGCTGTTATTATGGCCTCCCTCAGGAAGACTGTTGCGTACAAGTTCCCGACCCCCGATGTGTCGAAGCTGACTGGTTTGATAGCCCTGGCAGGGGATTCTGTGAAGGATAGGTTCCGGAAGTCTTATGGCAGGTTGCTTAGTCTGGTTTGCAAACCTTCTACGTCCGAGTTGAATGGGTTACATGCTCTTCTGCAGTTTTATGACCCTCCCTTGAGGTGTTTCACTTTTCATGACTTCGTTCTCGCGCCGACGTTGGAAGAGTATGCTGATATGCTGGGTGTGTCTATCAAAAGGCAGATGCCTTTTGTCCACATGGATGTCGAGCCTGATCTGGCTGATTTAGCTTCCTCACTCCATTTGAGCGCTTCTGAATTGGTGGTGACAAGCTGGAACAAGGTTCCAGGGTTCTCCCTGCAGTTTCTGATAGCTAAGGCTCAGCAGTGTGCTAAGGACAAATGTTGGGACGCATTCAATGCCATCCTTGCTTTATGCATATATGGCATTATCCTGTTCCCCAGCATGCCTGATTTCGTGGACTTTGATGCATTCCACATCTTCGCCTCAGGGAATCCAGTCCCTACTCTGATTGGAGACGTCTACCATTCAGTGCATTATAAGAATGAGAACCGGAGAGGGAAGAATGTCTCATGCTGCGTACCGTTGTTGTACAAGTGGTTTGATAGTCATTTGCCCAAGAGGGGTTCTTCCGTCTTGTCTGCAGCCTCAGCTGAGTGGCCTGAGCGTCTGATGAGTTTGTCGGCAGAAGACATTGATTGGTTCGTTGACAGAGACAGGCTAGGCACCGAGGTGATCTTCAGTTGTAGTGGGTTTCCTAATGTACCTCTGATAGGTAGGAAGGGTTGCATCAACTACAATCCATCATTGCTAGTTCGTCAGTTCGCATATGCTTTGAGGACTCCACTGAAGGAGGAAGAGGTACAGGAATCTCTGTACCTCACGGGTACTCTAGAGGGGGATTTGTTGTCCAAGCTTCAGCATGCGTGGAACAATATCAGCACGAGAGGAAAGCCTTTGTTGGGAAAGAGCAACAGCCAAGCCTACCCTCCTTATTTAGATTGGATCAGAGCCAGAGCCAGCGCTATAGGGATGCCATTCCCTCAGGTCAGACCAGAGAGTCCTCCACCAGTCGAAGAGCCTACCACTGTGACCATTCATCAGCACAACCAGATATTAGCCGAGCGTGATGAACTGAAGCGGGCGAACGCAGAATTAGAGAAGGAGTTAGCTCAGCTTCGAAGTGAGAGGAACGAAGCCGTGCATGCCTTCAAAAAGCAAACAGAGTCGGTAAACCAACTGGGTGCAGACTTGGCAAAGCAGATTGCTGATCGGGAACGCTTAGGTCAAGACTTCAGGGCTGCTAATGATGTACTAGCTACGAAGAAGCAGCATCTGGAAGAAGCATATCGGAGGATATCTAAGTTCGACCAGCATTGGAAGACTTCCATGGCCACCAGGAAGGAGCGAGAGGACAAGCTGATGCTGCAGATTTCTAAGCTGGAAGCCGAAGTCAAAGACAGTGAGCGGAGGTTTGATGAAGAGACCGCCCGCAGATACGCCGCTGAAGCTCGACTCAACAAAGCTCTTGCTAACCTGAAGGAGCATAAGCTGATGTTTGAGTCTAAGAAGCGGAAACTGGAGGATTGCTTTGGCGAAGAAGCTTGGGAGAGTTCAGTTCAGGGGCTGCAGCATACCATCAGGCAGAGGGAACTACTCGTCGAGGGGTTGCTCACTTTGCCAGATCATCCAGAGACGAAGGAGTTATTAGCAGAGTATCGCGCCCGTGGCCATGCTTGACTAGTTGTATTCCTGTTGTTTTGATCTTTGATGTTTGCTGACCATCACCAGACTTGTTGGCTGAGGTCATGCTGTTGATCTGTTTGTACTCGTTGATACTGTGTACTGCCTTGACAGGCCTTTCCATATATATATGAGATTGATGTTTCCATGATTGGGCTCGGATTTCTTCTTCCTCTTATTATTATCAGCACCGTCACTAAGGCACTAGGATCGGGGGAAAATCTCCCACGCACACAGACACACGCATGCATCTGCATGAAGCATATTTGCATGGTGTATATCTTATTGCTTTTCCTAACCTTTATTGTTGACAGGTTTTTCAGGTTCCAAGCTGTTTCCGGCCTCCAGGATTGATCAAAGGCTCATCCACCGCTACTCAACTCGCGCTAATCAGACAAGGATAATGGACCAGGTGCAGTCAGATGTTCAAGAGCTCCGTGAACGGATGGATCGTTTTATGGAGCTGATGCAGGTGGTCGCTAATGGTCAGGACCAGCTTCGCACTTTGGTTCAACCTCTGATCTCCAGGGTTGACAGTAATGGCATACTTCATGGAGGGGCCGTGCCTACTCCTCCTCTAGTGGACGCTCCACAGAATGTTATTCCTGTTGCCGGGGGCAACGACAGTGCTAATGGCAATCTGATGACTAATCTCGGACTCAACGCGGCAGGCGTCGGCAATGGTAGTCTGGGAGCCAATGTTAACATAGGGCCGGTCAACGGCAACGCTGGTGCAGGAAATCTGTTGGTGCCTCAACCGTGGCTGGAGGACCATCAGGATGACATATTCTCTCAGAGAGGTGTAGAAGCAGAGTTGAATGCTGAAGCTCGACTCAGGTTCAAAGCGCTGGAAGACAAGATGAGAGACATTGAAAATCAGAACACATTGGGCGTTGACATGTCCAAGCTCGGGTTGATTGCTGACTTCAAGGTACCTCACAAGTTCAAGGTGCCTGTCTTTGAGAAGTATAAGGGTACTACTTGCCCCCGTGTTCACCTCCGATCTTATTATAGAAAGATGTCCGCCTATTCTGACGATGAGAAGTTGCTGATGCACTTCTTCCAGGATAGTCTTTCTGGTCCATCTCTCGAATGGTATATGGGCCTGGAGCCCGCTACTGTGCGCACCTGGAGAGATCTCGCAGAAGCGTTCGTCCTCCACTATCAATACAATAGCGACCTAGCCCCCAACCGAGTTCAGCTCCAGAATCTCTCGCAATGGAACAATGAAAGCTTTAAAGAGTACGCCCAGCGGTGGCGTGAATTGGCTGCTCGAGTTCAACCGCCGATGGTTGAGCGTGAGCTAGTGCAAATGTTCGTGGCTACCCTTCCTGGAACCTACTATGAAAAGCTGGTCAGTGGCATGTCTGGAACATTCTCGGCTCTCATCACTATGGGCGAGCATGTTGAGAACGGTATAAAGATCGGAAAAATTCAGGGCGAATCATCCTCAGCTGGAGGAGGTAGTAAGAAACCCTACGCTGGCAAGCGTCGAGAGGGAGATGCCAGTGCTGTCACTAATGCTCGGAGAAAGGGCAAGGGCCCTCAGCCTCAGATTGCTAGCATAAATATCCCAGCTGCTCCACCGCAACCGCAGCAGCAGCAGCAGCAGCCTCAGCAGCAGAATCAGCAGGGGTATAGAAGATATCAGAATCGGGCTCCTCTGACGAATCGTCATTTTGAAACTCCACCTATGTCGTATGCACAGCTCTTGCAAACGTTGCTTCAGCTTCAGTTAGTGCAAAAGAGGACAATGGCTCCCTTAACAGAGGCACCGCCGCCGGGGTATGACGCCAATGCTACTAGTGATTTCCATACTGGGGCACCAGGCCATACGATTGAGAATTGTAAAGCTTTTAAGCACAAAGTGCAGGACTTGGTGGACGCCAAGGTTATTAACTTTTCTGACAGTGTGCCCAACGTCACCAAGAACCCCATGCCTCATCACAAAGGAGGCGGAGTGAACGCCGTTATCACTGAGGAGAGTGCGGACTTGCTGACTGATGTCAAAGATTTGAAGACGCCGCTTAGTTTTGTCAAAGCTAAGTTGCTGAAGAAGGGCTTCTTTCCTGGATGCGGAGAGTTATGTATGGCTTGTGCTACACTTCCTGATGGGTGTGAGCAGCTGGTCGAAGGTATCCAAAGTCTGATGTCTGAGGGTATTTTGCAGTTCAGCCGGAGCGTTGAAAGTGCGTCAGGGGAGGTCGTGCTGGAGCAGGCAGATGAAGTTGCTACCATTACTATTCCTCGTCACCCCATTACTATTTCTGCGCCCCGACCGCCTACTATTACTATCACCAGGGCCGGGCCAATCCCATTTGAAAGTACTAACGCCGTTCCATGGCATTACGGCGCCGAGGTCTATTGCAACGGTCAAAAGTTAGAGCTTGAGCCGTACGGATCGACTGTGCAGAACCTGGCCGGAGCCAGTGGCATTACTCGAAGCGGTAGAGTGTTTGCGCCAGCAGAGGTTGCGACAGAGAAAGTGGTCAGAGCTGACGCTGCTGACAAGGGTAAAGGTAAAGCTATCGAAGAGGTCCCTTCTGGGGCAGAAAAAGATTTGCTAGTTAAAGATGCTGAAGAGTTCATGCGACTAATCAAGAAGAGCGACTACAAGATTGTAGATCATCTTCATCAGACTCCGTCAAAGATCTCTATTCTTAACCTGTTGCTGTGTTCTGAAGCGCACCGCAATGCGTTACTGAAGGTATTGAATGCTGCCTACGTGCCGCAGGAGATATCAGTAAATCAACTGGAAGAGGTGGTAGCCCATGTTAATGCTGGTAATGGGCTGGGATTTACAGATCTAGAGCTGACTCCTAAAGGAAGAGACCACAACAGCGCCTTGCACGTCTCAATAGAGTGTAGAGGCACTATCATGTCGCATGTCCTGGTGGATACGGGTTCCTCGCTTAATGTGCTTCCGAAAAAGGCACTGATGAAGTTGGATACCCGCGGATTGCTTTGCACGCCCAGTGATCTGATAGTGAAAGCCTTTGACGGAACTAAGCGCCTCGTCTTCGGAGAGTTGACCCTGCCAATTCAAGTTGGTCCGGAGACGTTCAATACGGTTTTCTATATCATGGATATCATGCCTGCCTACAGTTGCCTCTTAGGTCGGCCATGGATCCATGCTGCTGGTGTCGTGACGTCCACGCTGCATCAAAAGCTTAAATATGCTGTCGGGGGCAGCATAGTAACCGTCTGTGGTGAGGAGGACATTATGGTGAGCCACTTGTCGTCCTTTAAATATGTTGAAATGGATGGCGAAATCCATGAAACTCTCTGCCAAGCATTTGAAACCGTCAAGGTGAAAGAGGTAGCTCCTGTCGTCGCAGAGAAGCAAGAGATGAACCTCTCCTCGTTTAAGGAAGCTCGAGCCGTCGTCGAAGCCGGTTCCACCTCAGGCTGGGGGCATGTTTTGGATATACCAATCAAGCAGGATAAGTTTGGATTGGGATATTCTCCTGAAGCTGAAGCTTCATTTTCTTCTAGCAGTTCGTCTCGTGGGAAAGGGCCGATCCTATTCACCAGAGGCGGAGTAATTTTTGAGAGCATCAACGCAGCGTCTGAGGACAGCGGGGATAGTGATTGTGATCTTGACGCCTGGATTCAACCGAGCAAGCCGGGCGAGCGCCTCAACAATTGGACCATCAAGGAGATTATCCAGCTGACAAGTGAAGAGTAATGATTTGCTTTTTACAATCTTTGTACAACCTTATGTCCTGCACGGGGCATAGCGGTTTTATTGTCAAGGCCTTGTTGGATTATGTACATGCATTTTGTTAATAAATAAAAGGCGTTTTCTTCGCACTCAAATATTGTGTTCTCTGTTATTCCTGTTTTATGTTTATTTCGAAAAGACAGCAAAATGGCAACGAGGTTTGTGCTAACCTGCATATTCCTGCTTTAAACTTAACCCTTGTTATTGCAGGATCCACATAACAGATGACATCGACTCTGGACCCTCTACGGCTCACTACGATTTCGATTGCCCGATCTATCAAGTCGAGGATGAGATTGATGAAGACGAGGACCTTCCGGAAGAGTTGGCCCGCTTGTTGAGACAAGAGGAAAAGGTTATTTTGCCTCATGAAGAGGATATTGAGATTGTAAATCTGGGTTCTGAAGAGCTCGTCAGAAACGTCAGAGTAGGGGTTGCGCTGCAGGTTGATGTCAAGCATAGATTGGTCGAGATGCTTCGAGAGTATAGTGACGTCTTTGCTTGGTCATACGAAGATATGCCCGGACTTGACACAGATATCGTGGTTCATCGCTTGCCGTTGCGAGAAGATTGCCCTCCAGTCAAGCAGAAGCTTAGGAGGACGAGACCAGACATGGCTGTAAAAATCAAAGAAGAAGTCCAGAAGCAGTTGGACGCAGGATTTCTAGCCGTTTCCACTTACCCTCCGTGGGTCGCCAACATAGTGCCTGTACCGAAGAAGGACGGTAAGGTACGCATGTGCGTCGATTATCGGGATTTGAATAGGGCGAGCCCTAAGGATGATTTCCCATTGCCTCATATCGATGTGTTGGTCGACAACACAGCCCAGTTTTCCGTGTTTTCGTTCATGGATGGCTTCTCCGGTTACAATCAGATTAAGATGGCACCGGAGGACATGGAGAAAACGACGTTTATCACCCCCTGGGGAACATTCTGCTACAAGGTAATGCCCTTCGGTCTGAAGAACGCAGGGGCCACTTACCAGCGAGCAATGGTAACTTTGTTTCATGATATGATTCATCATGAGATCGAGGTCTATGTTGATGACATGATTGCAAAGTCCCAAACGGAGGAAGAGCATCTGGTCAACTTATTGAAGCTTTTTGAGAGGCTTAGGAAATTCAGGCTGAGGCTGAATCCTAACAAGTGCACTTTCGGAGTGCGGTCCGGAAAGTTATTGGGGTTTATCGTTAGTGAACGAGGGATTGAAGTTGATCCTGCGAAAATAAAAGCTATCCAAGAAATGCCAGCGTCGAAAACAGAAAGAGAAGTTCGTGGTTTCTTGGGCCGAATAAACTACATTGCAAGGTTTATCTCTCAGCTCACGGCCACTTGTGAACCAATGTTCAAGCTTTTAAAGAAAGATCAGGCGATTACTTGGAATGAGGATTGCCAGAAGGCATTCGACAAAATAAAGCAGTATCTTCAAGAACCTCCAATCTTGATACCCCCAGTGGCTGGACGGCCATTAATCATGTACCTGACGGTTCTGGAGAATAGTATGGGGTGTGTTCTCGGTCAGCACGACGAGACGGGCAGAAAAGAACATGCCATTTATTATTTGAGTAAAAAGTTCACTGAGTGTGAATCTCGATACTCGATGCTGGAGAAGACGTGTTATGCACTAGCTTGGGCCGCCAAACGTCTACGACAGTACATGCTCAACCACACCACTATGCTAATTTCGAAGATGGATCCGATCAAGTACGTCTTCGAGAAGCAGGCTCTTTCGGGCAGGATTGCCAGATGGCAAATGGTGTTAACGGAATATGATATTCAGTACGTCTCTCAGAAAGCCATTAAGGGAAGCGTATTGTCCGATTACCTTGCCGAACAGCCAATCGAAGACTACCAGCCAATGAAGTTCGAATTCCCTGACGAGGATATTATGTTTCTCAAAGCGAAGGATTGCGATGAGCCATTGCCCGATGAGGGGCCAGATAGGAAGTCTCAGTGGAAGTTGATATTCGACGGAGCGGTTAATTCCTATGGAAGTGGTATCGGGGCTATCATCACGACTCCTCACGGATCCCACATCCCGTTTACTGCGAGACTGACATTTCCAGTTACCAACAATGAAGCAGAGTATGAGGCATGTATTATGGGTCTAGAAGAGGCAATTGATTTGAGAATCAAGAATCTAGACGTATATGGTGACTCAGCGCTTGTAGTCAATCAGATTAGAGGGGAGTGGGAAACTCGTCAAGCGAATTTGGTGCCGTACATGAATTATGCCCGGAGGCTGCTTCCGTTCTTCGATCGAGTGGAGCTTCATCATGTACCCAGGGCTGAAAATCAGATGGCTGATGCCTTAGCCACGCTGGCTTCCATGTATAAAGTCAATTATTGGAATGAGGCTCCAAGAATTGTACTTTCGCGTCTTGATAGACCGGCATTTGTCTTTGCAATCGAGGATGCCAATGACGGCAAGCCATGGTTCCACGACATCCAGACCGTCCTTATGACTAAGGAGTATCCTGCGAGTGCGTCTACCCAGGATAAGAAGACTCTGAGGAGGCTGTCTGGAAACTTTTATCTCAATCCTGATGGAGTGTTGTATAAGAGAAACCACGATCTTGTGCTACTCAGATGTGTAGATGAGAAAGAGGCAAGCATGCTCATGGAAGAAGTCCATGAGGGCACATTTGGTACGCACGCCGGCGGGCATGCCATGACGAGAAAGATCCTGAGAGCAGGGTATTACTGGCTGACTATGGAGTCGGATTGCTTCAGATTCGCGAAGAAATGTCATAGATGCCAGATTTATGCGGATAAAGTTCATGTGCCGCCGTGCCCATTGAATGTCATGTCCTCCCCTTGGCCGTTCTCCATGTGGGGCATCGACATGATAGGAAAGATCGATCCCACTGCATCCAATGGTCATCGTTTCATTCTGGTAGCTATCGACTACTTCACCAAATGGGTGGAGGCAGCCTCGTACGCTAATGTGACCAAGCAGGTGGTAGCTAAATTCATAAAGAGGGACATCATCTGTCGCTATGGAATTCCCGAGCGGATCATTACTGATAATGGTTCGAATTTGAATAACAAGATGATGAAGGAGCTGTGCCAGAGCTTCAAGATTGAACACCACAACTCGTCTCCTTACCGGCCGAAGATGAATGGCGCTGTTGAGGCCGCCAACAAGAACATCAAGAAGATTGTTCAGAAGATGGTTGTGACGTACAAAGATTGGCACGAGATGCTGCCGTTTGCCTTGCACGGTTATCGTACGACGGTGCGTACGTCGACCGGGGCAACTCCTTTCTCCTTGGTGTACGGTATGGAAGTTGTCCTACCGTTAGAAGTGGAGATTCCTTCTTTGCGAGTTTTGGTTGACGTGAAACTCGACGAGGCAGAATGGATTACGAATCGTTTGAACCAACTCAGCCTGATGGACGAGAAGAGGTTAGCATCGATTGCATTTGGTCGCCTGTACCAAAGCCAAATGAAGAAAGCTTATGATAAGAAGGTGCGTCCCAGAAGCTTTCAGACGGGTGATCTCGTCCTGAAGAAGATTCTTCCGCCACACTTCGATCACCGGGGCAAGTGGACTCCGAATTACGAAGGGTCGTATGTCGTCAGCAAGGTCTTCTCGGGAGGAGCTTTGTTGTTATCCACGATGGATGGTGAGGATTTTGCATCCCCGGTGAACGTGGACGCAGTTAAAAAATACTTTGCTTGAAAGAGACCCGCTGGACAAAAAAAGGAAGAGTCCAGGCAAAAAAGGGGCATCCCGGCGAACCAAAAACAGAATAAAAGGTTCGGGCAAAAATTAGGGATATATTGAAAAATGTACACCCGCGAAGTCGAAAACCTACACTGGGCGGCTTCGGCAAAAAAGGGTATCCCGGTGAACTGAAAACCCGTCAAGGGCGGTTCACGCAAAAGTTAGGGATTTGAATAAGCAAATGACTGCGTTCCGTGTGGACTTTCATTGTTTAGTGGTTTGGAGGACCTGAGGGCCGTTCATCTGAATCAATCTCTTTCGAAGCTGAAGCATCGGAGAAGTATCGAAGTCGAGTGGGTCTTAGAGGGATCAACTCATGGTGTTCGTCTACACCTCGTTGCCGACATTTGTATATACTGATGTATATTTATGTTTTCCTTTTTGCGCGGCTTCCTCATTCCAGGAGCTTGCCTCTGTTGTAAAACATATTTGCCCATTCAGGGGTCCATCATCAATAAAATGCATGTTATTCAGCAATTCTGCTTGCCTATTTAGCATTTATCTGTTTTGTTTGCGAATGAAAACGCCGATGTTTTTTTTGATAAAATGCGTATACCTAAACTTACGGGCCTAGGCCCATTGATTGTTGAAACAATTAATTACCTGAATATTGTCATGAGATAATAACCTTGATAGGCCCCTTTGAGGAGGGTATCTTGTCTGTTTATTTGTGTTGTTGCAGGTGTAGCACCTTCCAGACGAAGTGTCGGGCGCATCCCCGAAGCAGGGCGAGTCCTCTCTCTCCAGCAGTGTTCAGTGGTCTCTCCGCCGCAAAATCTGAACGCAGGATAGTGAGCATTGATATGTCTTCCCCACGCAAAGATGATTCCTTTTCCCAAGCAGACGCATCCTGAAGGAACATCACCCCCTCAGCCGAGTCAAGCGCCGAAGCTCGTGTCTTCTTTCCCCCGCACCGGGTCACAAGTGTAGGTTTCATAGAAATATTCGGGCGCCGAGGCTTGTGTTTTCCCCAGTAAAGTCGCCGAAGCAGGTGTCTCCCCCAGCACCGGGTCACAAGTGCGAGTCTTGTAGGAAGATGTTCGTATGCCAAAGTACGCAGTAACTGATGGTGCCAGACTGAAGTCTCCAGCGGAATTGAGATTCCCCATCAAAGTTGTATTCTCTCCCGAGGTGGAATGACTTCTTCTTCCCCAGTAGAGTGTTGGAACAGCTGATGTTGTATTCCCCAACAGAGTTCTATTTTCCCTCGAAGTCAGATGATTCTTTCTTCCCCAGCGAAATTGAAATTCCTCATCAGAGTCGTACCCTCCCAGTGAAGTAGAATGATTTCTCTCCCCGGCTGACTCCGCAAGAGAGCCGAATCCTTGGAAGCAGTTGGGACCATGAGTGGATTTTCCCTAGCAGAACATTGAACAGCTGATGCTGTATTTCCCCAGAGTCGCACTCTCTCCAGCGAAGCAGAATGACTTCTCCTTCCTCAGTCGAGGTTGCAGATGTCCAAGAGAGCCGAGTCCTTGGAAGTTGATCATGATTGGTGTTTCCCCAGTGGAGTGTTGA
Source organism: Lathyrus sativus (assembly GCA_963859935.3). Classification (NCBI taxonomy): domain Eukaryota; kingdom Viridiplantae; phylum Streptophyta; class Magnoliopsida; order Fabales; family Fabaceae; genus Lathyrus; species Lathyrus sativus. Next base: position 137,958,585 of record OZ012736.1, on the reverse strand, counting down.
GCAGCTGAAGTTGTTTCCCCACAGAGTGGTTATCCCCAGAAGAGTAGCCGAGACGGCCAGGCAGTGCATTCTCGCGATGGGTATCAGCAGGTCCAAGTTCTCGTAGAGCCTCGTTCCCCTGCAGCAATCAACTGAAGTCGTTTTCCCTGCAGCAGTCAACGGAAGATCAATTCCCCAGACGGAGTCCGATTGGTGTTGGCATGTCCATGTTCTCCTCAGCAGGATGACTCCTCTATCTGAGTAGTTCTTTCTCCTTGACAGGAGAATTCCCCTTCGGCATTTATTTTGCTGACGGGATCGCATCATTGTGCATAATTGCATAGCATTGTGCGTGATTGCATAGCATTTAGCATAAACGCATAGCATTCCCACCGTGTGGGGCAGGGCGCCGAAGCATATGCATCATAAGCATGATCTAGGTTATTATCATTCTTGTTTTACAGGTTCCACCAAAAGACCAGTTGCTCAGGATGATTCCTGACGTTCTCCCCAACGAGGTCGTTTTCTTAAGATGATTCTTAAGACCTCAGCATAGTTCCCCGAGTTGTTTGCTCAGGATAATTCTTGAGCTCCCCAGTAGCGTCCCCAGCAAGAGTTGCCCAGGAAGATTCCAGGGATCCCTGGCAGAATGAAGTCTCCAGAAAGGTTATCAGTTCAGGATGATTCTTGAAGGTGCCTGACGGATTTGTGTGTTCAAGATGATTCTTGAAGTCCTTAGCAGCGTGATATGTTTGCTCCAACAGCGATATCTAATCTGAAGATGGATTTCGTAAGCGCCTGAAGGCGGTACCAGAATGTTCTGGTGGATTCAGGTTTCCGTGCTGACGAATCAGCGCTTATCTGAAGACAAAGTTCAAAAATTTGTAGATACAGCTTGTGTTTGCGAAGCGATCCATGTTGGCCTGAAGACCAAGTCAGTTGTCCTGAGATGATGATGGATTGCGATCAAGTGAATAGTGTTTCTTCTGGATGAAGTCGAAGATGTTTCTCCAGCTGAAGCGGAGTTTGCCTGAAGGCAAAGTGTTTGAATCCCCGTAGAGTCATGAATGGCTCAGGATACCATTTCTCTGACTGAAGTCATAGATTTCCCAAGCTGAAGCGAAGGTGCCTGAGGGCAAGGTTATCCCCCAATGTCATGAAGGACCTAGGATTCATTTGTCGGACTGAAGGCCGAAGTATATCCCTGACTGAAGTCACGGATACTCTATAGCAGAGGCGGAGTTTCCTGAAGGCATATCCATGCATCCTTGAAGGCCAAGGGTCATTTCTTTAGACTGAAGTCGAAGATACCTCCTGCAGAGTTGCCATCCTTGAAGGCCAAGGATGCTTATCTTCAGGAATACTTGAAGATCTTTTCTAGCTGAAGCAGGAAGTGGCCAGGGGCCAGGGTTTCATATGTCTTTAATGTTAAAGTTCTACGGTGGGCAGTGTGCAGTAGTATTCCGATGTCCGTTATGGTTCCGAGGGTGAACCCCAGATCAGAGCGTGCTCGGTTAAGTCTCTCATTCCCAGCGGAGTAGTTTCAAATACGCAAGTGTACCTTTTGTTCCATTTACCAGGGGTGAGCCCCAGGTCAGATTATGATTTGTTCGACGGCGATGTTGGATTTGTCCGGCGGCGAGGTTGGATGATTTGTTCGACGGCGATGTTGAATGTGTCCGGCGGCGAGGTTGGATGTTTGTCTGGCGGCGAGGTTGGATGTTTGTTCGACGGCGAGGATGAATGTGTCCGGCGGCGAGGGTGGATGTTTGTTCGACGGCGAGATTGAATGTTTGTTTGACGGTGAGGTCAGATTATAATGGGTTCGACGGCGAGATTGAATGTTTGTTTGACGGCGAGGTCAGATTATAATGGGTTCGACAGCGAGGTTGAATGTTGTTTGACGGCGAGGTCAGATTATGATTGGTTCGACGGCGATGTTGGATTTGTCCGGCGGCGAGGTTGGATGTTTGTTTGACGGCGAGGTCAGACTCTTTAAATCCCCAGTAGAGATGATGTTTGTACGACAGCGACGTCGAGTGTCTCTCAGAGCGATATTTGTTTCCGACGGCGATGTCAGATCCAGTTTTCCAACGGCGATGTTGGGCAGGTCAAGTTGATCCAGTCTTCTGACGGCGATGTTAGGTGATGCAAATCCTTTAGTTCTCCAGCGGCGATGCAGGGTATTTTGGTTGATCGACGACGATGTCAGATGTAGTTCTCCAGCGGCGATGCGGGGTATTTTGGTTGATCGACGGCGATGTCAGACTGAGTTTTCCAGCGGCGATGTTGGATGTGTCAGTTAATTCAGTTCTCCAGCGGTGATGTTGGATGGTTCGTTCTCCAGCGGCGATGTTGGGTATTTTGGTGATTCAGGTTCTTTAGTTCTCCAGCGGCGATGTTGGATGTATTGTTTGTTTCCGACGGCGATGTTAGATCAGTATTTCTCCAGATAGTTGCCGTGCAGCTATTATTCCAGTGTTCGACGAGTTGTGTAGTTGGCAAATTTTCGGGTTTACCGGTATTCAACCGTCTCGTACCTTGATTGGTTGAGAGTCATTCGCTTCTCACCCAGTCAGGTTCAAGCCGTTTGAATAGGGGCAGCTGTTGCACCCCAAAATTTGACCAACATTTATTTATCCATCAAGTGTTTGAAAGTTTATACCTTCATCAGAAAGTTCAGGAGATCCTCAGAGCAACTGGTTGAAACCAGGGTTGTGTGCTTCATAGCTTGAGAGTTGTGGATGCTCCTCAGATGATTCTGAGACTTTGAGAATGAACTTGAAGCTTTGAGAAAGTTTATGAGATGTCTTGATATCCATCATAAAGCCCAGAGAGGTCATTGTGCAAGAATTCAGAAGATTTAACCATGAAAGGTAGAATTAGGGTTTTGACTGGGTCAACCCTAGGATAACTGAAGATTTGGAGAAGGTTGAGACCTGATCCAAGGGCCATGAGATCATGGAATGATGTATAGAGATGTTATAAAGATGATTCCTATACCAACTCATCATGATTAAGGAGTTTGAGAAGTTTCAAGTTAGGGTTTCTGAGGATTGTCAGTGAAAAAACCCTAATTTGATCCCTATCTTTCAGGCAGTTTTAGCTCAAGATGTGATTGATATCTCATCTTCCCTACAACATGAAGGTTGTAGAGCTTGTTCATAGCTTTAATTTGAGTGGTAGAAGTCCTTGATAGGAGTTGCAGAGCTCAAGTTATGGTTTTGACAAATTACAGGTCAGCTGAGGTGTGTGAATCTGGGTCCTTGAAAGTCACCCAACTTGCAGACAACTTTTGCCCTAGTAGGATGATTCCTATGATTTCTTGGTCAACATGAATGTTGAATAGCATCTTCTTAGATTTCTAGAGAGTACTAGAAGTCCTTGATAGGATTTGTAGAACTCAACTTATGGTTTGAACAAGACAGGGGTATTTTGGTCATTTGGCAGTTATAGGTCATTTTAAGCAAAGGCCATATCTCCTATTTCCAAGCCTCAAATGAAAAAACTCAAAACATGAAAGTTGTTCAAAATGGGATTTTAAGCTTAGAAAAGTGGTCATGAGTTATTGAAAAATCTTGTAGCAAGGATTTACAAGATTGGGTAAAAATGACCTAAAAAAGGGCTTATAAGTAAAAAAGTTGAAATGGAATTTTGGTTTAGGAGATGTACAAATCCAAAATAGGTCATCCAATATGTCATTTTGACTCCAAACATTATTTTAAAAACAATGGTTCAAGTAGAATTTTGATTTGAAGCCTAGAAATGGGGGTTACTTTGTAATGTTGTTACTTGAATCATAAGGCAACTTGATAAAACTTCACCAAAGGCAAGGAAATGCATGTTTTTCACTCATTCTTTCTCAATATCTCTTGTAAGGAGATTTTAAAGCCAATTTGACAAGCCTAAGGCATGAGATGTGAGATATACCATGTATCACTTCAAGAGAAGTTCTAAAACTTTCCAAATGATTCCACAAGTTTCTAGATGGATCTAGATTATTCTTTTGATTGTTATAAGAAGGAAGAATCACAATGTGGCCAAGGTTGGTGATAATTGTTGGTGATTGGTGAGGTTAGAGTGTAAAAAAGTGAGATTCTTCCATTTGCATTTCCATAACAAACTTCCATTCTCTGCCACTTCCATTCTTTTCTTCTCCACAAACATATTCTTCTGATCCTTGGGATTGCTTGCATACTGAGTTAGAGGAAGATTCATGGAGGTTTGAAGCTTCATTGAAGAATTTGCAAGAAAAGCATATTGAGATCAAACACAAGATTCAAGCATTGTTCATCAATCTTTTTGCATACAGAATTCTTATCTGTCATGAAGGATCAATCAGGGAAGGTTACAGGCATTGAATTGGAGTGAAACCATATCCACCATTACAACTTGACAGGTTGGTGATTTTACTCGTATCACCTTATTTATATGCATTCCATCATAGTTCTAGGTTTAGAGTTGTTAAGATAGGGTAGAGGACTGTATTCTGAGAATTTGAGGAAGTTTTATGAGGTTCCATGGCAGACCCTAGTTTCTTTCACTTTCAAGAATGGATCGTGTGTTGAGCATTAACTGATATGTTATGGTTTAGATTGATGAGGGTAACCTAAGGAACAAGTTTAGATCATTGGATTTGAGTTTGGTTAAGGTTGATAGCAGAGAACCATGGTGGAACCCTAACATTCGTGCATTCTGTTAGAACAATACAAGAGGTTTCAGGGAAGATCATGGGTATCATCATGTTCTTGGTGATTAATAGAACATTTTTGCCGTTGGAAGTTTGTGATTTCATTGAGTAATGAGGGAGCACGAGCTTGAAGAAGATCCCTGCATGGAGGGAGGGTTTTCTGAAACCCTAGGTTGAGTTGGAGAAGACGATCTCTCCACCGTTGGATTGTCCCAAATATTTGACCATTTCATCTGATCCCACGGCCACGATTCAAACGAGAAAACGGAGGGAAGCCCTACGCTGCAACGCAGCGTTTCATTAAAGTGGAAGCCATGGGCTTCAGAAACCAATGCTATTGGCACCCCATCCACGGGCCCAATCCAGTTTTCAACGCAAATTCATTGCTATTCATACCGTGTCCATATTTATTTTTCTTTTAATTTTTCAAGTGATTTTCTGAGTGCAGGTGGGCCTACCACGCTTTCTATTTGCACCCCAGGGCTTCAGCCCATCATGGATTATAACTGAGGCGCATTACTCATGACACCCCCTCCCCTTTATTTCATTTTATTTTATTTTTATTTCTTTTAATTTTCTTGCATCTTAATAAATCCATATAAAATTCAAAAATTAATATTTTTTTTTACTTCTTGTTTTTTTCACATATTCATAATCATGTCTAGAAAAATGTAAATAAATAAAATTCCATTTTATTTTTCTTTTAATATTTTTTAGCATATTTTCTTGTAAATAGTATTTTTAATTGATTTTGGTTAATACTTGGTTTTGTAGAATTTGTTTTAGGACTTTCCCTTAGGATTTTTGAGCCATTCTTTTTGGCATAGTTAGAGGTTGAATCATAGTTCATGTAGGATTTAATTCTCAATTTGTAGATTAAAATTTGATATAGTTTGCTTGTTTGGCATTTAGGTGCTCAAATTAGGGTTTTAGGTTGTATAAGTAGATTCAACAATTTTGTTTTGGGGTTTATAGGCCAAATTAGTACATGGGGAATATATGGGTTAAGGGTAAGTATGTATAGAATCCCCTAGAATTTTGCTAGAATATTGTATGGTACTTTAGTATTTTTAATTGATTTTTGAATGTATGGTTAGTATGTGTGTTGCTTAAAGGCATAGTTTGTATTGTTGTGCTTGTTTTTCTTCTTCTTTGAGTGTGTGAGCTTTGAAGATTAAGTTGAAGACCTTGTGGATCATCATTGAAGTCTTGAAGACCTTGCAGAGGAGTTTAGCTAGCTTTTGTTGTTTTGTTTATAGGATCATAAGTGCATAGGTAGAGCCTTAGATAGAATACTTCCATTCAATAAACAAGGAGTGTCTTGTTCACCTCCTTCCTTCTCTGTGACATGAAGTCCCTTAAGGGTATTCACCTCTCTCATTTGGATGGATTAGTGACCTTACCCTCTGAGGTAGAACTTTGAGAGAGCCTTTCCCTTTGATGTTAAGTCCTCAATGGCATCCTTTGGAAGTCAGTGAGCACTCTAACGTCCTCACCTCATCTTGTTGACTGAATCTTGTTTGCTGGAGCATTTGAGCCACTGAAGATAGAAGCTGAAGCTTTGAAGAGGATGATTCCTTGAAGATTGTTGAGGTCTGAAGACTTTGTGAAGATCAAGTTGATGCTTGAGCCCCTGAAGATAGTGAAGCCTGAAGGTGGAGCTGATCAAGAAGCTGAAGCTTAAGGGAGAAGATGAGTTGATACTCATGTTGTAGGGTTGATACCTGGAAAGCAAGTGATCTCTGAAGTTTGAAGACTGAGTTGCTGCTGGAGGAGCTGAGGCTTTCTTCTGTTTTTCTTTTCTGTATTGTTTGTTTTGTTTGATTTGTCTGTTGCATTAGACTAAGTGCATTTAGAATAAGTTCAGTCTAAGAGCATGATTGCATTAGAGGTTGAGTTGCTCCCTCTGCTTGTATTGTTACTGCTTGGCTTTGCTTGCGGGTATTCGGTAGAGCCCAGCTCCCTTGCCCATGTGTTTATTTTGCTTGATAGCAATTTCATTTCTTTTATCTGTATGATTGCAGTTTACTGTTTATTGCTTGATAGCATGTTGTTTATTTTTCAGTATGATTACTGTTATTTCATGACTGGCTTGAGGTCGAGACGAGCTTGTGGAGGCTGAATCCCCACACACATTTCCTCCCTCACTTGCATTGCATTTTACTGTTAAGCTGATGCTTGTCTGTTTTGGTGTATCATCGACATGATCCCTTAGGACTCTCATTTCCTTGGATAAAGATTTGATGATAGACTTTCAGGTTGAAACCTATGCATGACAACATCTAGGAGTTCCCTGTTCAAAACTCAACCATAGGATGAATCCATGGCATGATAACAGTAGGACTTGATAGTCTCCCTCCTAGTTGGGCCTGTTCTCTTCTCATCTCAAAACAGTTTAAGATACAGTAACCATGAATGATTTCTTTCGTACGTTACGAGCCTTAAGCTATCTGAGAAAGGATTGTGGGAGAGTTTCTTTTCCACAGTCTGGATGTTTAGTATGGTACCCTTTGGGTGACATGCGACGCATTCACTCTCAGGTCATAGTCTCTAGTGCGGTTGAAATTGCAAACTCATAAAAAACATTTCTTTCAGGAAATAAACCGTAGTTTCCCGAACTACGTGAGCTCTGATCTCTCATGCCTGTTGAGAGTACGTAGGCATAGGATGCGACGTCCTAGCGAGCTACCTTCCCCCATAATCCTTCGTAGGCCGAACTACGTTGACTCTGATTTCTCATTCTCTGATGAGAATACGTAGGCATAAAGTGCGACGCTTTGCCGAGTCATTTTTCTTTTCTTTTTCAGCCAGCCTTGATAGGTAGATAGATTATAACCAACCCGTCCAAGTAAACAAACAAGCGAGGATCCCGTCGAGTACGACGGACGTGAGGGGTGCTAATACCTTCCCCTTGCGTAACCGACTCCCGAACCCAGACAATGGTTGCGATGACCTTGTCTTACCCTTTTTTCGTCAGGTTTTTCCGATCGTTTCCTTTCCCGCTCTGAGGGATAAATAACGAAAGGTGGCGACTCTTCTGTCATGCCGGCACCTTATTTTCGCGCAAGCGACACCTAATGATAAAAGTGGATTAGGATATTCTAAATTTTCAAAACCAAGCACCAATAAGACCATTTTCGTAAGAGCAAGTGAACAAATTGTTAAAGAAGAGACAAGCACTTCTAAAATTCAGCATCAAAATCATAACAAGAAAAGAATTGATAAGAAAAAGAATTATATTCCTAGATATAGAAGTCATTTTCAACCTACATGTTTTTATTGTGGAATTAAAGGGCACACACCTAATGTCTGCTATGTACGTAATATTGGTGTTGCAAAGGGGCATTATGTGTGGGTGGAAAAGGGTACTAACTATCAAGGACCCAAAGCAATTTGGGTACCTAACACTACCTAATTTTGTTTTGTAGGTATGCTTGAAGACAACCACAAATCAATGGTATCTTGATAGTGGCTGCTCGAAGCATATGACGGGAGATATAAACAAATTTTCAAGTCTATCATTAAAGGCCAAAAGATACGTCACTTACGGTGATGATAATAAAGGAAAAATTCTTGGAGTTGGAACCATTGGTGCACCTCCATGTACAATCATCGAAGACGTTCTTTTTGTTGAAGGCCTTAAGCATAACCTCCTTAGCATCAGTCAATTGTGCGACAAAGGGTTCAAAATCAACTTCACAAAGAAGGAATGCTTGATCGAACACGAAGTCACTCATGAGATTCTGCTAAAAGGTAAAAGATATAATAATATTTTTATGATCTCTTTTGATGATTCTTCCTTGAAGGTAAAATGTCTTATGGCAAACAACAACGAGGCATGGCTTTGGCATAAAAAATTTGCTCACATTCACATGGAGCATCTAAACAAATTAATCAAGCATGATCTGGTTGTTGGGCTTCCAAAGATAAAATTCATCAAAGATAAATTATGCGATGCATGTCAAAAGGGAAAACAGACCAAGACAACTTTCAAATCCAAGCAAGTGGTTTCTACATCAAGACCACTTCAATTGTTGCACATGGATCTTTTTGGTCCATCAAGAACGAAGAGCTTTGGAGGTAGTATTTATGCTTTAGTTATTGTTGATGATTTTTCTCGATATACCTGGACAATGTTTTTAGTGCAGAAAAATGATGCGTTCAAAGCATTCAAAAAGTATGCAAAACAAATTCAAAACGAGAAGTCACTCACTATAGCCTCCATAAGAAGCGACCACGGTGGAGAATTTCAAAATTCAGACTTTGAAGAATTTTGCGAAGAACATGGAATTTCTCATAATTTTTCGGCACCAAGAACTCCTCAACAAAACGGCGTCGTAGAACGGAAGAATCGTTCACTAGTTGAACTTGCTAGAACAATGCTCAGCGACACAAATCTTCCAAAATATTTTTGGGCAGAAGCAGTAAGCACGGCGTGCTTTGTAAGCAACTGCGTGAATGTTCGACCGCTACTCAAAAAGACTCCGTATGAGTTGTTCAAGGGAAGGAAACCGAATATATCATTCTTCCACATATTTGGCTGCAAATGCTTCGTTCTCAACAACAATAAGGACAATCTCGGTAAGTTTGATGAGAAGTCCAACGAAGGTATATTTCTTGGTTACTCTCTTTATAGTAAAGCTTTTAGAATTTTTAATAAAAGAACTCTTACCATTGAAGAGTCTATTCATGTTTCGTTTGATGAGACTAACCCCTCGAAAGAGGATAATATTGTTTTGGATGATGATGATGATTTTGTAGATACTCCACAAAATGAAGAAATTGTTTCAAATGATCAAACAATATTACGAGAAGATGTTACTCAAGAAAATCAAGATCTTCCGAAAGAATGGAGAACACACAAAGATCACCCAATTGATAAAGTTATTGGTGATATTAGTCAAGGTGTTGCAACTCGACTTAATTTAAAGGATGCTTGTCTCAACATGGCGTTTGTATCTCAAATTGAACCATCAAAGATCGATGAAGCTTTAGGCGACGACCAATGGATTATAGCAATGCAAGAAGAACTTAATCAATTTGAAAGAAATCAAGTTTGGACCCTTGTACCAAGACCAGACAATAAGCATATTATAGGAACCAGATGGGTGTTCAAGAACAAACTTGACGAGAATGGGATTATAGTTCGTAACAAGGCAAGATTGGTCGCACAAGGCTACAACCAGGAGGAAGGAATTGATTTTGATGAAACATTCGCTCCGGTAGCAAGGTTAGAAGCAATTAGATTACTACTTGCTTACGCTTGTTCTATGAATTTTCAGTTATTCCATATGGATGTCAAAAGCGCTTTCCTGAATGGATACATTAATGAGGAAGTCTACGTCAAACAACCTCCGGGTTTTGAAGACTTCAAAAAATCCCTCATATGTTTTCAAACTGAAGAAGGCTCTCTACAGTTTAAAACAAGCACCACGAGCATGGTATGATCGCCTTAGCAACTTCTTATGTGAGAAAGGATTTACAAAAGGAAAGGTTGATAAGACGCTGTTTATAAAGAAGATCAAGGGTAACACCTTGTTAGTACAAGTCTACGTCGACGACATCATATTTGGATCAACAAACAAAGAACTCTGCGAAGAATTCTCACTCATGATGCGAGAAGAATTCGAGATGTCCATGATGGGAAAGTTAAATTATTTTCTTGGACTACAAATCAAGCAAACCAAGGATGGAATCTTTCTCAACCAATCCAAGTACTGTAAGGAATTAATAAAGAAATTCGATATGGATAGTTGCAAGATGATGTCTACTCCTATGGGATCCGGAACGTATGTTGATCAAGATGAATCTGGTACTCCAATTGATATTACTAAATATCGAGGTATGATTGGTTCATTACTATATTTGACAGCAAGCCGTCCTGACATTATGTTTAGTGTTTGTTTGTGTGCGCGCTTCCAAGCAAATCCGAAGGAATCGCATCTCACTGCTATGAAGAGAATTATCAAGTATCTCAAAGGAACGACCAACGTCGGATTATGGTATCCTAAAGGTAGTACTTGTTCTTTAGTTGGTTATTCTGACGCTGACTATGCAGGATGCAAAACCGATAGGAAAAGTACAAGTGGTACATGTCACATTCTCGGAAATGCTCTAGTATCATGGGCCTGCAAGAAGCAAGCTTGTGTAGCACTCAGCACCGCCGAAGCAGAATACATCGCCGCAAGAAGTTGTTGTGCACAAATTTTATGGCTGAAACAACAACTTCTGGATTATGGTGTTGATCTCGGATGCATTCCTCTACGATGTGACAATACTAGTGCCATAAATATCACAAAGAATCCGGTTATGCATTCCAGAACAAAGCACATCGATATCCGGCATCATTTCCTTCGAGATCACGTATTGAACAGAGATGTTGATGTTACTTTCGTCGACACACACAACTAACTCGCCGACATCTTCACCAAGCCTTTGGCAAAAGAACCATTCTACAAAATTCAGAGAGAACTTGGAATTCTTGACGAAGGTGACATCTGACTTTTTCTCTAATATGTGTATGCATTATTTGTGATATGTTTTCATGTGTATGCATTCTGTTTTTAAGTATTTTTCAAAAATTCGAGTGTGTTAATCGATTAACCATATGGGTTAACCGATTAACACTGTTGAATTTTCAATTCTGATTAAATTTTTTAATGTGTTAACCGATTAACCTATATGGTTAACCGATTAACACTGTTAATTTTTCTAAAAATCAGAAACGAAAATTAATTAAAATTTTTGAAAATCTTATATTTTTAATATGCTGCTACTGTTGTTTTTTATTGCTTTGCTTTCTAGTCTTAAGTTTTTATGCTTTCATTTGAACTATGTTTTATTGTAACAAGTACAATTTCTATTTGCTGCATTTTATATGTACTACTGTTTGTGCTTTGTGGTTACTTGGCTTTGCATGTGCTTATTCCTATATATGCTGCTATCTTGTGATTTCTTTGAAAGCTCTTCCTTTTTGCTGATGTCAAAGGGGGAGAAGAGCTTGGTTCTGTTAATATCTCTCTGTGTGCAGATTTTTTTCCCTCTATTAAGATAGGGGGAGTTGCTAGACATAGGGGGAGAACCAGATCAAGAACCAAGAGATATCGCACAACATTTTTGATTGCCATCATAAAAAAGGGGGAGAATGTAGAAGCATACTTCAGTCTCAAGTTTTGATGATGTCAATACTACTAAAGGTCATCTCTTGATTGCAAAAAGACAAGCCGTTCAAAGTTCTCAAGATCAAATCAAGATATCTTTCAAGTCAAGCTACATATGGAACTATGATTCTTCAAGACTTGGATGCATTGCCGGTATATCAAATTCTACCCTTATAATTTGATATACAAGTGTTCAAAAACATCAAGCATTTTTGCATAATACATAAGCATGTTTTTGAAACCTTAGAATCGGTATAATATTAATTTTAAAAAAGCATTTTTCTGAAAATTAGCAGTGTTAACAGATTAACCATATAGGTTAACCGGTTAACCAATTTGAATTTTGAAATTTCTGGGCTAACGTACCGGTGTTAACCGATTAACCATATAGGTTAACCGATTAACACTGAACGTACAGTGAAAAATTGCTTTGTTTCAAGTTCAAAAATTATTTAAAAATTATACCATTTCATATTTTTGATGTCTACTCAAATGTACCTTTTTGAAAGGGTATTTTACTCATATAAATTCTGAGTTTTTCAATTTTGAAAAACACATAACACAAAACACTTTCTACATTCATTTTCAAATTGTCTTAGAATAAAATTCACCATTTTCAAAGACTTTCATTAAGTGTTCATATGTGCATAAATTTCATATTCATCCTTGAACACTTGTATTGAAAAATAGTAAGAGTGAATTCTGATCATTTGGAGAAGATCAACTTTGATATCATTATTCTCAAATCAAAATCTTTACAAACTTGTGTATTTTGACTTGTGATCCAGGATTGTTGGACACAAGGGTGAGTGTTTACAAGAGGATTGTTCTTGTACACTTGTTAGTTTTATTGTTTGATAGTAGGCCTCACCGGTTGATGGTGTGATAGGTTGTACTTTATTAAACAATAGTGAAAACTCTCTTTCATGTTGAAAGGGGAGTGGAGTACTCTCGGATTGTGAGGGGAACCACTATAAATCCTGGTGTCCATTGTTCTTTTATCTTTCTTCTTCTGCTTTCATAACCAAAAACACAAACCAGTAATATTTCAAGATACCATAAAAATCGGAAAAATTTCAAAAGTCCTAATTCACCCCCCCTCTTAGGCATACTCTGTTCTTACAACTTATTCAAGTTCATATTTCCCCAACGAATTTTTTCACCCAGATGGTGAATCGACGAATGTTCTTCTGAACTTAAGGTTGAGCCGGCCTTTGGGTTCGATGCTCGCTTTTTAGCAAAATGAAGTGACGGTGAAGTCAAATGAAGAGAATTGACAACGAGGTCAGATTATGAAGAGAATTGACGACGAAGTCAAGCCATTTTGATAATTGACGACGAGTTCAGATTATGAAGAGAATTGACGACGAGGTCAGATTATGAAGAGAATTGACGACGAAGTCAAGCCATGTTGGGAATCGACGACGAGGTCAGATTATGAAGAGAATTGACGACGAGGTCAGATTATGAAGAGAATTGACGACGAAGTCAAGCCATGTTGGGAATCGACGACGAGGTCAGATTATGAAGAGAATTGACGACGAAGTCAGATTATGAAGAGAATTGACGACGAAGTCAATCCATGTTGGGAATCGACGACGAGGTCAGATTATGAAGAGAATTGACGACGAAGTCAGGCCATGTTGGGAATCGACGGTGAAGTCAGATCATGAAGAAAGTTGACAGTGAAGTCAGGTCATTGGGAGTTGACGGCGAAGTCAGATTATGGAAGGGTGACGGCGAAATCAGGTGTCCTACCAATTTGATGTTAAGGACTGACAGCGAAGTCAGGTGTTTTGCCAAATTTTATGTGGAGAATTGATGGCGAAGTCAGATCATGTAGAGGGTTGACGGCGACGTCAGAATGGCTTGAGAAATAACGGCGAAGTCAGATGATTTTAATTGACGACGAAGTCAGATTATGTTGTAAGTTGATGGCGAAGTCAGAGGATATGGAGGACTGATGGCGAGATCAGATGTTCTACCAATCAGATGTTTTTACAGATTATGTTGAATATTGACGGTGAGGTCATATCTCACAGATTTGATGTTGAGTTCCGACGGCGAAGTTAGAATGCTATTAAGAGCTGACGGCAAGGTCAGGTGTTTGTGTTTGATCGATGACTGATGGCGAGATCAGATGTTCTACTTGATATAGGTGCCTGACGGCGATGTCAGAGGTTTCATCTTGCGGTTGACAAATTTTTGGGTTCTTTTGTATTCAATCACCTTTTACCTCGAATGTTTGAAAGCGTTTGCTTTTCATCCCTTCAGGTCCAAGTCGTTTGAATAGGGGCAACTGTTGCACCCCAAAATTTTCCCTCTTTCAAGGCTTGACTCATTTCTTCATTTCTTTCAAATTCAATTACATAAGGGAGGCCCATCATTCCAAATTCAAGGCTCATGAATTTGAGGTTAGATTCAAGAATATTACAAAGAAAAATTTCATGACATTTGCAAGAATGTCACATTTGTTACAAAATCCAAACTCTTGGTAATGCTTAGGAAATTAAGCTATTTCTAGTCTTAATTCAAGTTTCTAAAAATAACTTCATGCCATGGTATCCCCCATGCCTCATCAAGTCCACATGGTCCTCTTTGTGCTTACAAACATGCAAGGAAAATATTTAAGAGCTAATTCAATGTTGGAATATCTCAAGATCAAGGCTATGCATACATTCATGGGCAATTTGAATACGGTCCAAAAACAGCCCCATGCAAGAAGTGGCAATGTGCATCATATTACAAAATCATTTTATGTCACAAAACCAAGGCTATAAGCTTATGTTGATACATCTACACATCAAAAAATCAGAATTTGAAAATTCTGTCCAAAAGGTAGTGGTGTTAGTTACATGAATATGTCCAAGCATAACCAACCAATGGGTACAAGGTTGGAAGGCAATATAGAGTGCTGCAGAAGAAATACAGCAAAAGCAGCATACTAGAAGTGGAAAAAGCAGGGCTGCACCAAGAAAGTGGCCATAATTGTTGCCAAGAATGGAAATTCTGAAAGTTGGAGCTTGTGCAAGAGCTATTGCTTTGGTACAGCAGAAAAAGGTGACAGAAAAGTGAGATGAGAAGGGAAGTAGGGCTGTCAACAAAAGGATTGGATTCATAACACATTCAATAACATTCACTATCATTCATTACACATTCTACACACATTGGAAAACCAGAAAATAGAAAGAGCAAGAGAAACTTCAAAAAACCAGAAAAATAGGAAGGGAAAAAAACCAGAAAAAAAGAGAGTGATATAGAAGCATAAGAGGACCATTGAGAAGGAGAAGCTTCACAACATAGAGTGAAGAGTGGAGAGCACATCCAACAAAGGTCATTGGAGTACTTGCAAGAAGGATAGAAAGCTCTTGGTATCCATTTCTTCAAACCTTTCTCCCTTTATTTATTGCTTTTATATTCATTTCATTTATTCTCTTGTGTGTTATTGTACTGTGTATATCATGTAAGATTCTAAGGGGACCAAAAAGCCTTTTTAAAAAACCAATAGAATGGAGAGAAAACCATAAAAGACAGCAAAAAACAAGAGAAATATTGCATTTTTCGCTTCAGGTCGCGGCGCGAACATGCAAAAACCAGAATGAAAATTTTCCCAGTTCGCGGCGCGAATACCCTTCGCGGCGCGAACATGCAAAAAACAGAATGTTCACTTTTCTCAGTTCGCGGCGCGAACTGATCAGTTTGTTTATTTTATTTTCTTGTTGTTTTTACCTTAAAAAAGTGTCGTTTTTTTTGTATGTCTCAATTTTTTTAGCCGGCTAACCCCATATGTTTGTATGATTTTAATATGTGAATATTGCTATTGTCCTTGTTGATTTTTGATTCCAAAAACTATTTTCAAGAAAACAAACTCTCGATTCTCATCGAACCATTTTTGACCTTGTAAGCCGATTGCCTTGTGCGTCGCCATCGACCTTGCTCGCTTCACCTCAAACCTTTTTAAGCAATTAAACCCTTGACCCAACGTCAAGCGGATTTTCTCAAACGATTGTTAAGCCAATTCACCATATTTAATAAAAGGGTAAAGTTCTCTTTGTATTGAACTAAAGAGAGGGGATTGAGTGTAGACTTCTTCCTTTCCGAGTGTCGAGATGCTCACTGTAGTGTGGGTGGTTTTGATACTTGTCTTTCAATACGAAGACGTTTTCATCCACACCTTTTTCTCCTAAAAAACCTCGGCCCCGTACCGAGTGCATTTTCAAAACACTTACAATAAATAAATCGATTCTCTTGGTATTGAACTAAAGATAGAGGATTGAGTGTAGACTTCTTCCTCTCTGAGTGTTGGGATATTCACTATAGCGTGGGTGGTCTCGATACTCGTCTTTCAATACGAAGACGTGACTTTATCCGCCACCTATCTCCCTCTACAACTTCTTTCCATAGCCTTTGTCACCTAAAAACCTCGGTCCCGTACCGAGCGCATTTTTAAACTCTTTTCATGACAAAAACTTGAATGGTCGTGGAGTGGTTAGGCGTATGCCTTCTCCTATCCCGAGTGCTGACGTTTACCGTAGGGTTCTCTGTCGCAAAAACACTTACCATTCAAAACCAAAAACACTTTCATAAGAGAATGAAGTTCTCTTTGTATTGAACTAAAGAGAGAGGATTAAGTGTAGACTTCTTCCTCTCCGAGTGTCGAGATGCTCACTGTAGTGTGTGTGGTTTTGATACTCGTCTTTCAACACGAAGACGCTATGTACGCCACACCCTTTCATAACAAAAACTTTGAGATGAAGAATTGGGTACTACCCGTAGGGGTTACTATCCGAGGACCTATCTCGCCCCTAAAATACAATTCAACAAATCAAATGTGACATCTTGCCTCGCATGGAGAAAATTTATCTTTCGAAAAGGATATGATACGTCCATTCTACCGCAAACAGGTAATGCCTAAGTCTCCAACGAGCGAGCAACAATACACCTAACTGCTAGAATGCGTACGATAGCATCATCCATAAAAACATCAACAAATCGTAGGCCGAACTACGACTGCTCTGATTCTTTGCTTTTTCAAGTAAAGATACGTAGGCACAAGGGCCACAATCCTTGCCGAGCACAATCCCTCATACCCGTAGTTTCCCGAACTACGTCGACTCTGATTTTCTCATATCCGTTGAGAATACGTAGGCCTAGGACCGCGAAGTCCTACCGAGTTCGTTCTTTCTCTTCCTTCCCCTGTTATCTCTCTTTTCCCAATTTCTAACCTTTCCCTCTATCCTTTGGAACACTCTTTTATAGCATAATTTTTAAGCAAATAAATCATACACGACAAACAAATGGTTCTCATCGAGTACGATGGATGCGAGGGGTGCTAATACCTTCCCTTCGCATAACCGGCTTCCGAACCTGTTCTTGGTTGCGATACCATCTTATCCGTTCTTTTCTTAAGGTTTTCTCGATATTTTCCTTTCCCCTCATGGGATAAATAAAGTTCGGTGGCGACTCTTCTGGCCTTTTCCTTTTCGCCTTCCCCGTCGTTGCGCGTATTTTTCGAGTAGTGACAACAGGGATAGGTTCTTCTGGTCGAGTTTGAGGGCACAAAATAGGTTGGTGTTCATGATGTCCACCAAACTACCCTGACCGTTCTTTGACAGGGGAGATGCTTCTAGATTCGTCTCGGCGATGCTTCTAAAGAGGAGAATGTGACCAGTGAGATGGGTTGAGGGATCCTCGCGGGGGAGGTCGTTCTTCGATGGTGTTTTCCAGCATGTGGATTTTTTCTCCTTGTTGGAAGAGCAAATAGTTGGATTTGTTGAGGGCGGCGATGAAGGTCGATGTGCAAGGGTCATCATCTTGTGGGATGGTGATAGGTTCGTATACATGGTCGAAACTTTGGATATGAGACTTCACGTTGTCAGGAGATGTTGGTTTTCCGTTCCTGTGATCAATTTCTCTTGTGGTAGCTTCGGAAATGGGGGTTTCGTCACAACCCAGAACAACGACGAGAGAATCTTGCTGGACTTCATTACGGTGGGAGGCTATGACGATGAAGGTTCAGAGAGGTAACTTTGGTCTTTTGTTTGGGAAGATTGAGAAATCTTGGTTCAAAAAGACGGGGGAGCTAGTGTTCCCACAGACGACGCCACTGATTTGTAGTGATCATAATGGATCGTCTCGACCTTCAATGTAAGGCAGCAACACTGGTTGTAGGAGATAAGGGGGTTGTACCTGCAAGGTACTCAAATACCAAAGTAAGTGTTTGGGCTAAAGAGAGAAAGCAAGTATGAGTGTTTAGGTATGAGCAAAAATGATTAGAATACCTGACCCTCTCAAGAGAGATGATATTTATGAGTTTTCCCCCAACGCGGGGCCAAGGTCTCCCATGTAACCGAAATATCTGGTTGGTCAATGAGGGATTGCTAGGTGGAAGATCTAGCGCGTGATCTTTGTCCTGATCGCATGAACTGTCAAGCGCGTGAGGGACACGTCCCTAACAACTATGTGCTCTAACGACTATATTGTGCCCAACGACTATATTGTGCCTTATGGTCGTATTAGGCTTGACCTTAAGCTAGACTGCATTGGACCTTGCTCAGCTGTGTGGCAGGTGGCAGCCCAGTTCAGAACAGTAATGAGAAAAACTCAAATGTTAACTTAAACTTAATCAATGTAGAATAATGAAAAAAACTCAAATTCAACAAAAATAAATTTTTTCTATTTAACCCGAGACAAATTAGTATTATCTCCTTTCATATTATAAACAAAATTTACTATTTAGATTAATTGAATAATTAATATGTTGATTTATAATATGAAATGGAGGGAGTACTAATTTGTCTCCTTAAAAAATCAAAATCCAATAATAAATAAAGAAAAACAAAATGCCAAATATCCGAAAAAAAAATAAAAAAAAGAAAGAAACAAAAAAAACCCTAAATTGGCACGAGTGCTCTTATATAAGGTGTTGGCGATGAGAACGAAACCACCGAACTAGCGTGTAGCCGCCTCTCACCCATTTCTCTCTGGTATTTCTTCTTCCATGTTTCTTATTTGATTTCAGAAACTAATACAAACATTGAGCACCACGTAGCCCCTTGCATCTTCAAGTTTAGTTGCAAGGAAATTACGAGAAGGTTTATAGGTGCAAAATTTACCCATGGCAATTTGAATTCATGATTTTGGTTGTAGATCTAAGTTTTTCATCTTCCATCATGCAATATCTATAAATAATTGCCAAAGTATGTCACTGAATTAGATATAAAGTACTATGGTCTAAGTGAAATGATGAAGAATTTTTTGTCTGAAACTGATGTAGAATCTTGTTTCATACATGCCTTCAAAGTTCTCTGATTGCTTTGTATAATAAAGTATTACCTTTCCTTTGTTTCCCTCTTTTGTTAATTTTAGAGTTTTTTCATAGCTTTTTTTACATTATGTTAATGAGTAAGCAGGGCAAAGTGATGAATCTTTAATATCTGAACATTATGTTGATTCATAATTTAAACAGTCTTCAAAGTTCTCTGAGTGCTTTGCTGTTTTCGCTCTTATCAATTTTAATTTGCCCCTTCTTGAGTTGTTTGAGAGGTTTGAAATTTTCTTACATGCTAAACATGGTTTTAAATTGCTATTTGCCGCCTGCAATATTGCTCGCGTCCAACCGCATTTGAAACTAGGTCATACAATTTCAGTTATATTTTCATTAAATTTTAAAATTTAAGAACTCAAACTTAAATTTTTTAAAATTATATTTCTAACACTTATCTGCAACTGCAATTTGATGCCAACTTCAATTGGAATACTCCCAAAATATAAGAAAATATCAACTTTTATCATAAGGTATTCTACATCAGGCAATATATTTCAACAAAATTGTTAGTAGAATTGCTTTCTCTCATCTTTTCTATAACTAGTTAGTAGAATTGTTTTTACATCAAGCACTATTTTTCAACAGAATCTTAGTTAAACTATTGTGTTTTTTACTTTCTTTAATAAGCGTGTTTTTAATTTTTTCTCTTATCGAGGGAGTATGTTATGCCTTTATCAATTTAGGGATTTAGGGACATTTTTCAACGAAAGTTTAATGCGTGTTGAAAAAAATAATGAAATACCCTAGTTTTTGAAAAAAAATTATCAAGTGGATCCAGAAATTTTTTAAAGGGTACTCTTGGCCATCCATTGGCCGAAGACTTTAATTTTTAATTTTTTTTTGTTTTTTAAAGATTTAAATTAATTTTTGATTAAAAAAATAATAAAAATGATATTTGAATTAGGATATATTTTTTAATTGTGATATTTAATCAATTAAATACAATTTTCAATACTTTTCAATATAGAATTGAAAGGGTCATATGATTTTTTTTATGGAAGGGTCATAGGTTTGGTTTGAAGCATTTGTAAATATACACTACAAAATTTAAACATAATATAATATTTAGTTAGTATATTTTTAAATTATTAAAAAAGTAATAAAAATAATATAACATTTAATTAGTTTTTTTAATTAATAAAATAATGAAAATAATATTTAAATTATAATATGTTTTAATAACTTTTGAAATATAATAACTACATATTGTATTATTTTTTTAAAAATATTAATCATGATATAATCCAAAAAAATACAATGTTCAATAATTTTTTAAAATATAAGAATTAGACTGGTGGATCCCAATACGTAGTTCAATTTGTTAAAAAGTCAATTTGGTAGATTTAGATTATTTCAAAATATAAACTACAATATTTAAAAAAATAATATAACATTTAATTAGTATATTTTTATATTATTAAAAAATAATAAAAATAATATATGGAATTAGTTTTCTTATTAGTAATATAATAATAATATTCAAATGTAATAAATATATGATCTAACAATCAAAATTAGATCAACCCTTCCAATCTGTAGTTTAAATTGTTCAACCCCCTAATTCGGTTTTATTTAGAACATTTGCAAATATGCATTACAATATTTAAAAAATAATTTAATATGTTAATTAATATTATTTTTATTATTTTATTAATTTAAAAATTAACTAAAACAAAAAAATAATAAAAAGAAAAAAAAAGTCCTCGGCTAATGAATAGCCTGAGAGTGCCTTTAGAAAATTCCATGCATTCCATTCATTAGTGTTTTAAAAGTTGGATATTTTTGGCATTTTTTTTTTTAAATTGGGGCATTTGTAGAAAAAAAAGTCTATTTATGGCACTTTTTTTAGAACCTTAAATAGTAAGTAAATTATAAATTTGTTTTGTAATTGAAAGCACGCAGCTAAATTCTTAGTCTGATGTAATTTTGCAAGTGAAAGCACGCTCCCAAATTTTCAGTCAGATGTAAGATTAATCTGGTAGATTTTATACAAGCATGGTGCAATAAGAATTTATTTTCCAGTTTTTTTCTCCTTTGTTGTCTTTATTAAGGGGCAAGTTTATCGAAACAGGCACACCATTTGAATATGTGAAGTTAATACCCACTTGTTATTTACAAGCCAAAAGGATTGTCAATCCAATCTAGCTAGTCACAAATCTTACACATTGGCAACTTTGTAATTCCCAATCAGCTCATTATTTCATACCAACACTTATGGCTGGACAACGGATTGGGTTGTGCAGTTTTGAGCCAAAAAACTTCACCCAACCAAACCCGCGGTATTGGGTTATGACAGATCATGAGTTAATACTAGCGGAGTAATTGGGTTATTTGTCCAAAAGCCAATTAAATTTAAATACCTTAAAACGACCAAAATTGTCTTGTTCTAAAACTAAATTGTTCATAACTTGAAATTATCATAAATCACATAAGCTCAATAATATATTGAATGTGTTTGGTGGTGCTTCAGAGGTTCACTATAAACTCCAAAAGCTCAAAGCCAAAGATCCAGCTCTACACTCAGCACCTAAAATAAGATTTAGTCAGAAAGATAGTCAAACTGTAAAAATGAAAAAAATAATCAATAAAGTGTGAAGAGTAAAAGTTTTGCATAAAATAAAACATAAACAATAACCGCAAAACTATGCAACTTTTTCTTCCTAATACATTACCAAACTCTGATAGATGTTGCCACTTCATCCAGTCAATGATTTTTAGTGAGACAATTGAAAGTGAACTCACCTGTCTTCCTAATTTTACACTTATCAGCTCCCTCATTTTCTGTATAGAGCAGACTCGTAGTTCAACTTCCTTCTCAGTTCCCAGACCAATTTCATCACTGGATTCAATAGTATTGGCAAGTTTCGCACTGAATTTTAAAATGCCGACCTGTTCAAGCACGTTTGGGACAATTTAGTTAGCCATTATAGTCATCAGAGAGCTGATGTCTTTAAATTCATCATATCCTTGGCCACTAAATGCACCCAAATAAATCTGCTACAAACATCTAAGCTCTTTTATATAAAAATTCTATGCACACTATCAATATCAACTTGAAATAAATACTTAAAAATTGGTCATAATTTATTTCAGAACTTAAGCAATGGAAAACAAGAAAAGAAGAATATGTTCTACCAGGAAAATGACGTGCAACAAGAGTAACAAGATTTATAGTTGATTTTCCACACTGCTCAACAAGATTAGAAGCTTTTCCATCAAAATTTCTTTCTAGCTCAATCCCAACCTAGCAGTAGAAGTTAAGATATTAGACATGACTATGACATTTCAAGAGATGCTTATTAATTATTTACTAATAGTTACATTCACAAAATTAAATGTCAAAAAAAAGAATGAAACTAATAAAAACAAAAGTGGATACACGTGTGACTAAAGGTAAATTTAAAAGCAATGATTAGTATTACCTTGTGAAGTAACCTAACATGTTCTTCCAAAGGAAGAGGTCTAGACCAATTCAAAAGCTCACATAGTTGTGGATCTAACAATATGAATTGAATTTGTTAATGAGTTATGCGGAAAACTATTTCTTCATAGAAAACAAGCAAATCCGCCATAAGACCTGATGTAAACAGAGATGCCGATACATATTTTTAAATTAAAAAAGCTTCCACTTGAACAAAAATATCATACTCGAGATTGGTCTCTCATATGAGTAACTATAATTTGATTGTGGTTGATGCTCAAGCACGTCAAACAATCAAATATATGATAGAACCTAGCATACACATGCTATAATCAATTGGAGAAGATGAATTATGAAGAGCTTTGATGATGTTGAAATAAGATGTTGAAACAAGATGATGAATAAAGAGTGTATTCAATGGTTTGATTTACAATGTTCAACATAATATTTACTAACTGCATAGTACAAAATATTTATAACAGAAAACTAACTAATAACAACCTCCCTAACTAACTCATCAACTAACTAACTGAATTACATAACCAATACACCTCCTTAATTCAATTAATTTGGTGCTTCAATCATGCCCAACTTCATCTTCAAGTCATCAAATCTACTTGTCTTCAATGGTTTTGTAAGCAAGTAAGCTAACTGCTCATCTGTCTTGCAGTACTTTACCTCTAATCTTCCATTATTCACTTGTTCTCTTAAGAAATGAAACTTGGTTTCAATGTGTCTACTTCTACCATGTGCCACAGGGTGTTTTGCCAAATCTATAGCTGATCTGCTGTCAATCCTGAGTTCCATTCTTTCACACCTTATCAATTTCAATTCCAACAACAACATGTTTATCCACTGAGCTTGACATGCTGCCATGGAGGCTGCAATATACTCAGCTTCACATGAGGGAAGAACCACCACTGGTTCCTTCTTTAAGCTCCATGCAAAGACTGCATTTCCAATCATGAACACATATGCTGCTGTGCTTTTCCTGTTATCTTTATCACCACTCCAATCTGAATCTGAATAGCCTATTAACTCACCATCTTGATCTTTACAATATTGAATCCCATATCTGTGTGTACCCTTCACATATCTCAAAATTCTCTTGGCTGCAATTAAGTGAGATGTGGTTGGTTTCACCATATATCTACTAATTAATCCCACACCATAAGTAATATCAGGTCTTGTATGGCATAAGTATCTCAAGGAGCCAACAAGCTGCTTGAACAGAGTAGGATTCACTTCCTTTTCATCATTTGCCAAGGATAACTTTGCTCCTGTATCAACAGGTGTTGAGGCTGGTTTGCAGTTCATCATGTGAAACCACTTCAGCACATCTTGGGCATATTTTCTTTAATGCACAATCATTCCTTGTTCATTCCTTTCAAACTCAATTCCTAGGAAATATGTGAGTATGCCTAGATCGGACATTTCAAATACTTTCATCATGTTTTTCTTAAACTCCTTCATCTCAGCTTCATTGTTTCCAGTGACTATCATGTCATCTACATATAGACACACAATGAGCTTACTTGTGGTATTTCTGCTGTAAATTTCATGTTCATTTACACATTTCATGAATCCTTGCTGAATAAGAAAGTTGTATATTCTTTTGTTCCAAGCCCTTAGGGATTGCTTTAGCCCATATATGGCTTTGTTTAGCTTATAGACATGTTCTTCCTTTCCTTCTATCTCAAATCCTGGTGGTTGGTTCACATATACTTCTTCTTCCAGCTCACCATTGAGGAAAGCTGATTTCACATCTAATTGGTACATAGACCAATTATTCTTGACTGCTATTGCCACAATCAGTCTAATTGTTTCCATTCTTTCTACTAGAGCATAGACTTCATAGTAATCCTGTCCATACATCTGCAGGAATCCTCTTGCTACTAGTCAAGCCTTGTATTTTGCCACCTGCCCGTATGACCTTAGTTTTGTCTTAAAAACCCACCTAACATCAATACACTTCTTGTTAGCAGGTGTCATACTGTCGCACCTCGAAAAAAATCACGGAGACATCTCGGAGAACGCGACCCTCGCGCGAAAGGCGCGGAAATGCGGTTCGACAGAGTCGCCACCGAACTTTATTTTTCCCGAATAAACGAGAGAGGAAAATATCGAGAAAACCTCTTAAAACGAAAGGATAGGAACAGGGCTGTCGCAATCATGTTCCGGGTTCGGGAGTCGGTTACGTGAGGGGAAGGTATTAGCACCCCTCACGTCCGTCGTACTCGACGGGAACCTCTTAAGGTAATTGTGGGGAGTGTTGTTTAAGTTTACTTGTTTTTCTTCTCGTTGTTAAAGGTAGAACTGGTAGGGTAAAAGGTTAAAGACGCTAAGGAGAGATGGGTGGTTAGAGGATAGGGTGCTCGCCAAGGATTGGGGCCCTTGTGCCTACGTATGCTCATTCGGACGAGAATGAGAAATCAGAGCGTCGTAGTTCGACTACGGAAAGGATGGGGGGAAATGGAAGATGGATGGGATTGTGCTCGCCAAGATCATCGCAATCTTGTGCCTACGTATCTTATATTCAAGAGCGAATAAAGAATCAGAGCGTCCGTAGTTCGTGGTAACAACCACGAAAAATATGAGGTTGAGTAGGTTGGAAGTTGAGAAAGAGACGAAAGAGTGACTGACAAGCAACCCAAGAGCGCGTCTCAAGAGCTTGTCACTCAAGAATTCAAGGAATGCGAGGTTCCAAGAACTCAGTTCCTTCGGGAATTGACTGAATAAGTTGAAGATAGAGAGTTGGATATTTTGAAATTGAAAGAGTGAACTAATAACAACTCAAGGGCGCGCCTCGAGAGTTACTCATTCGAATACTCAAAGAATGCTAGACTCTGAGAATATCCCTCTTTCGTAAGTTTTAAAAATGTTTGTGAAAGGATCGAATCGAAGAATGACATGCGTGGCCAAAGGAAGTTGGTTTGGAATAGCTCGACGACGTGTCAAGGATTTGATTGAAGACGAAACTGACTTGACGACGTGTCAAAGGTTAGGATTGTGAGAAACGATATTAGTCCCTGAGGGTGCTCCTAATATCGAGACCACGAGGAATTGCGAATGAAATGGGTTGCGAATGCGGACGAGCATTCGACTCAGGAGAATATTTAAAAACGATTGAATGCGAAATGTTGAGTGAATAACAACTCAAAGGGCGTGCTTCGAGAATTATTCACTCGAAGACACAAGGAATGCTAGACTCCAAGTGCCTTTTTCTTTCGGGGTTTTAATCGAGAAAAATATTTTAAAAATGATTTGAAGCGAAATGGGGTATGAAAATAATTTGTGAACGTGTGAGAAGTGAGAACGCGAGATTGGATTTGAAAA
Organism: Lathyrus sativus; assembly: GCA_963859935.3. Classification (NCBI taxonomy): domain Eukaryota; kingdom Viridiplantae; phylum Streptophyta; class Magnoliopsida; order Fabales; family Fabaceae; genus Lathyrus; species Lathyrus sativus. Next base: position 137,932,672 of record OZ012736.1, on the reverse strand, counting down.
TATCAATTATTTAATAAATGAGACGTTGACCCCACAACTAAATAATTGGAGTATTACCGAAATGCTAGATTCCAATAACACCGTTTTTATCTGAAAAGTATTTGGATGAACGACGGAAATATCACACAGAATGTTAGATTCCTATGATATTTCTTTGTTCTAAATAGCGTACTAAAATGAAAAGTCGAACGACATATTATTTGAGGTGTGCACCTCCATAATGTTCGTCCAAAAATCCAAGAAGTTCTAGACTTCAAGAATTTAATTTTTCATGACTTGATTGAGAAATAATTTAGTGTTGAAAAATATACTGAAACAGGATTTAAAGAAAATCAAACATATTTTAGAAATAAGATGAAAGATAAATTGTAAGTTAAAATAAATTGATTTAAATTTAGCAAAAAAAATAAATTAATCAAAAATTAAAAGTAAATTTGAAAAAAACTAAAGTGTAATTTATTGAATTGTCTAAAACATGCTATTTACTCAAGCATATACAAATACAAAAATTAAATTGCCTAATAAATTAATTATATAAAAAAAATGAACAATACATTATTTAAGGTGTACACCTTAATAATGTTCATTCGAAAACTCGAGAGGTGCTAGACTCCAAGAGTTTAATTTTTCGTAGTTGATTTAAGAAAATAGTTTGAATGTTGAAAATAAATTGAATTTAAAATTAAGAAAAATGATTAACCAAATGTTGGAAATAAGTTTGAAAATAGTCTAAGGTTTTATTCATAAAAAAAATAATATTTTGAATATGTATTAAAACAAACTATTTACCAAAAGTGACTTTAAATCCATGAAATGAACATTTATCTCTCCTTTCTATAAACAAATTTGGACAGACCGGTCAAAGCCTTCACTTTAAATCTACAACCATTGAGTAATTGTCGAACAGCTTGTGGAATCGCTTCCATGCACCGTCATCTCATCTCCAAAATAGAAACCTCTCCTTCTTCTTCCCTACACTCAAATGATCCAATTGGACAGAAAGGCGACACCAATGTGAACGAAGCAGCGAATAGACGAGGGAGTGCGTATATGACAGGCAGTTGTTCAAAGACTTGAGCTGGAGAGTTGAATGATGCTAAAAAGGCGACATGTCGACCCTGGAGCTCTTCTGCATTATTTACAAATATATTTGGAAACCCTTCGGCAAAGAACTCCAATTGATATTCTGTTTCTTTGGAGACTTCACCATTGTCATTGTTCAGTGTTGTTGTTGATATTTCTAAACCACATAGTGCTTCAAGATCTTTCCCCACAGCCAACAATTCGGCAACGCCGTCACCTGCATAAAACCAACAGCCAGCCCAAAGTAGAAATAGAAAACACAAATAATGAAAAAAAGAAATCCACATAACAGAATGGAATTGTGCGACTGGGTTGCTATTAGAGACTCGAATGTTTGTGCTAGTGTTTCCATGGATCTCATTTTGAACCGAACAACATATACCAACAAGGCACAATCGAATCGAAATCCAATTGTAATTTCAACAGCATATTACATGATTAGCTAACAATCAAAATAACATAAACACAACAATGTTAGTTCAATATATACAATCTAACCCCATGTAAATATCTTAATTGAAACCTCACAAAAAAAAAGAGCTCAAATCCATAAAGCTGCGTTGGAAACAAAATTGATCATGAGAACATAACATCACAGGTATCAAACATTAGCAGAATAATGAAAAAAATACCCCAGCCAGAGGACATGTTGAACTGATGCCTGCAAGCAGAATACCGAGCTGTGATTGAAGCTAGTCAAGAGATAACATTGTTCCCGCCGTGTCGTTGTCGTACAATTGTTGAATATCGTCGGTGCGAGATTGTCAAGCCCGTGAAATTTGATGCTATCGAACTGGGTGGGACATCAACCGTCGACTTGAAACCGAACATCTTGGATTCAAACTGCTGGCGCACGTTTGAAGAGCGAAGCCGAAGACTCGTTTGCATTGAATGTATTGGTTCCAAACCCTGAGTTTAAACTTTAGAAACCCCGGCCAAAAGACACGATGGCGCTACCGAGTTATGCTTGATATTGCTTTCTGGTGGATCATCAATGCTTCCGGCGATATTAAGCGTTGCGGTTATCATCGAAACAGAAACTTTAATTTGGTTGTGGATGATGTTGGTTTGTGTCGCGAAATTTGCCGCTACTAACTGAGGATGTCGCATCCTAGTTTATCTGAGCCGCAAGCCGTTGTAACTTCCGTTGTTGTCATCTCGCCATAGTCATGACAATGTTGTTGTTGTTACTGCTGTTCTGTATACTTTGGCTTTATACAAAACCGCAACATAGACAAATCATCTGCAAGTGCTACCGGTACAACCTGCTGCAAAAATATTCTAGGTGAATCTGAAAACCTGTTGCCCTGTTGTTGCTGTTACGTGTTGTCTGTCATGGGAAACGGTGTCTTCAAGATTATGCTTGAACCTTGTTATCTCGACACGTCAATGCAACAACATCCTCCTGAGTTAATACTTCACACTACAATCTTTAAGGCTACCTTCATCGTCTTCCCACGAACTGGTCTTCCATTAGCCATCTGAATAGCCAGCGCTGCTTCCTCGTGAGTATTGTATCTGACAAATCCAAAACCCTTATCCCTCTGAACTCGGACCTCCTCAAGTACCCCAGCTCCCAATGCATGGAATTGACAATGGAGTTCAGCTTGTGTTACATCATGGGGAAGGTTGCCAACATAAACTGTGGTGTATGAAGGATTATTTTCAGGAGCATCCTCATTGCTGTTGTCTTGACCTCCATCTGAAGACCCATTTGTAAGCACAACAACATTTTGGCTGTCATTGATCTTCTCTTCATTTGAGCTGCCACCAGCACCTTTAGTTGCCCAATTGCATCTTATTTGTCTATTTCCCAGCCATTTACCCGTCATATCATTTATGGCAGTTTGGGCATCCTGATGATCACGGAAAGAAACAAAACCATATCCTTTTGAGCGACCAGTTTTGTGATCCCACATAACCCTAGCATCAGAACAAGTAGTATAGATTGAGAAGCATGCAAATAAAGTTGCATCAGTAACCTCTGGACTCAAATCACCAACAAATACATTGAAGTGCCCTGATGTATCCTCCCTACTGCTATTGGCATATGCCCAATTCACCTTAAGTGCTTGACCATATAGTTGTCGTCCATGCAATGTCATTATTGCAAGTGCTGCGGAGCTCGATCATGGTAGTCCACAAAACCATAAGAAGACTTTTCTTTTCTTATGAGCTTGCACCCAGCAAGAGGGCCAACACTCTGAAAAACTTCTGCGAGAAGTTTACCGGTGACATTTACATGAATATTTCCTACATAAACACTACGGCATGCAGAAGCATCAAAACCGGGAGGCAGATTTCCACTTGGTACAGGCTCCATCTGAGTCATAGCGGCGGCGGCAAGCATACCAGGGTGATGATACATCTGCTGTTGCTGAAGCAAAGCTTGCTGCATGAGTGCTTGTTGTTGTTGCTGCAACTTGAGTCTTTGTTGCATATTCCCCTCTTCTCCAAAAAAAATCCTAACACTTCCCTCGATTCAGAGAGAAAAATTGATTTCTTGATGATGATGATGTGTGTGAGAGAAGATGGAAGTGGTGGTGGTGGTTGGTTGGTTCAGAAATGGTGGATTTGGTTTGATGATGGTGAAGGTTCGGCGATGGCAGCATTTGGGAGAATTGGGGAAAAATGGTGAACAGTGTACTAGGGTTTTTGGGGCGGCCGTTTTGGTCTAATGAACAATAGATTTTTCCCCATTTCCCATCAGTCTTCCTCTTCTATTAATATTCAGCCCCAAGACAAACCCTAACGGGCCGTCGCAATTGGGCCTCTCTCCCCCCAACTTGCTTCTTTTTTTGTTACAATTTTCTTTTCTTATTAAATTCAATAATATTAAGATTAATAATAAAAAAACATAATTCTAATAAAGATATTAACATATATAGTTAAACATAAACAAATATAAATAGAACAAGTTAAAAACAAAAACAAATATTAAGTACTCAAAAAATATTATAAGTAACATTTTTTTTAAAAAAGAAAGAGTTTAAGACACTAAGGAAAATTAATATTCACAAAAATTGTATTAAGCCACGTGTCACCTTTTAATTGGTCAAAAAGATAAAGTTCTGAAAAATCAACCAATTGCGAGCAGACACGCGTCTAAATGGCATGAAACAATAAATACGAAAATATTTACAAAAAGGGTAGGACAAATTTAGGGTATGACAGATGCCCCTATCTAATCGACTTAAACCTAGGAGAATGAACTGCATTGGCGTTCACATTCCTGAGGTAGAAGTCTATTAGATATAAAAAGACCCTGAATTTGTCCGAAAGAAAGAGAGATGCTTGAGAGTTGAAAATGCCGATAAATGTAAACCTCTGAGTAAACTGTAAATAACTGGCAAACAACCATCATCACCAAAAGGGATGAGGGAATGAAACACACACGACCACCACCACCAAAAGGATGGCAAAGCAAAACACAATCAAAATATCGCGCAATCTGACATCGACGAAATGCCAGACCCACCACCACAAGGATGACGGAGCGAAAACACAAACAAAACATCGCACAATCTGACATCAACGAAATGCCAGACCTACCACCAAAAGGATGGTAGAGCGAAAACATAAACAAAACATCGCGCAATCTGATATCGACGAAATACCAGACCCACCACCAAAAGGATGATGGAGCGAAAACACAAACAAAACTCCGCGCAATCTGACATCGACGAAATGCCAGACCTACCAACAAAAGGATGGTAGAGCGAAAACACAAACAAAACACCGCGCAATCTGACATCGACGAAATGCCAGACCTACCACCAAAAGGATGGTAGAGCGAAAACATAAACAAAACATCGTGCAATCTGACATCGACGAAATGCCAGATCTACCACCAAAAGGATGGTAGAGCGAAAACATAAACAAAACATCGCGCAATCTGATATCGACGAAATACCAGACCCACCACCAAAAGGATGATGGAGCGAAAACATAAACAAAATATCGCACCATCTGACATCGACGAAATGCCAGACCCACCACCAAAAGGATGATGGAGCGAAAACACGAACAAAATATCGCACAATCTGACATCGACGAAATGCCAGACCTACCACCAAAAGGATGGTAGAGCGAAAACACGAACAAAATATCGCACAATCTGACATCGACGAAATGCCAGACCTACCACCAAAAGGATGGTAGAGCGAAAACACAAACAAAACATCGCACAATCTGACATCGACGAAATGCCAGACCTACCACCAAAAGGATGGTAGAGCGAAAACATAAACAAAACATCGCGCAATCTGATATCGACGAAATACCATACCCACCATCAAAAGGATGATGGAGCGAAAACATAAACCAAATATCGCACCATCTGACATCGACGAAATACCAGACCTACCACCAAAAGGATGGTAGAGCGAAAACACAAACAAAATATCGCACAATCTGACATCGACGAAATGCCAGACCCACCACTAAAAGGATGATAGAGCGAAAACACAAACAAAATATTGCGCAATCTGACATCGACGAAATGCCAGACCCACCACCAAAAGGATGATAGAGCGAAAACACAAACAAAACATCGCACAATCTGACATCGACGAAATGCCAGACCCACCACCAAAAGGATGATAGAGCGAAAACACAAACAAAACATTGCGCAATCTGATATCGACGAAATACCAGACCTACCACCAAAAGGATGATAGAGCGAAAACACAAACAAAACATCGCACAATCTGACATCGACGAAATGCAAGACCCACCACCAAAAGGATGATAGAGCGAAAACACAAACAAAACATCGCGCAATCTAATATCGATGAAATACCAGACCTACCACCAAAAGGATGGTAGAGCGAAAATACAAACAAAATATCGCGCAATCTGACATCGACGAAATGCCATACCCACCACCAAAAGGATGATAGAGCGAAAACACAAACAAAACATGTCGTTATCACCAAAAGGATGATAGGACTACACAGATTTGAAGCTTACCAACACCAAAAGGATGCAGGCTAGGTTGAACTAATGAAGTTCGACTATCACCAAAAGGATGATAGTAAGGCAATTAACAACGGTCACGCTTGCTGGGTACAACTCACTGGGGAACCCCCAAGAGGAAAATTGAATTTGAAATGAGTCAACGGGGTACGCCCACCGTCTTTGTTTGGAAATCATAGTTTTGCTGAAATGGTTTCATGGTTACGCCCATGAATTCTGAAGAGGATGCCCCTGACTGGGCTGAGTTTGTCTTGAAATGTCTTGTTTTGGTCAACAAAAGGTTGAACAACTCCGTAAGGAATGCTCACGGTTCTGCTGAAGGTGCCCCTGCTCGGGCTGGTTCTTGCATTAAACTTCTTGGATTTGCCCAACAAAAGGTTGAACAACTTTGTGGAGAACGCCCACGGTCTTGAATGGTATGCCCCTGGCTGGGCTGAATGTTGATTTGAAGATTTGATCAACCACGAGGTTGAAATACATCATGGGAAACACCCATGGTCTTGAAAGGATGCCCCTGACTGGGCTGAATCTTGCTTTGAATAACTTCTAATTTTGTGGGAGAAACCCATAATTGCAGAAGATTGCCCCTGCCTGGGCTGATGACTGCTTTGAAGCTCTTGAAAATCGTGGGACAAACCCACCATCTTGCGGAAGATGCCCCTGACTGGGCGGTCGACGGTCTTGGAAATCTTCGAGATTGATCCTGGACCTTGACTTGCATATATGAATGCTGGATGATAAATGATATTCCCTGTGAGTGGAAGTGCAAATGCAAATGCTGACGCGCGGAGATGCAAGAGCTGGGGAAGTAAGGTATGATTGGAGTATGCATATGATGCAGGATACTTATGATAGTGAATGCCATGCGTATGATGCACATGATTGTAGACAGGTGATTGGAAATGTGAGTGGAGATGCCAGTGTGGTGGACTTTTGGTAGTTGCCAATGCAGATTGGACTTCGGGTGGTGGGAGGGATTTCCTCGACACGCAGCTTGTTGAAGATGCCATGATTGAAGCAGCCGAAGATACTCTATACGCCCCAAGTCTGGGTATTTGGTAGTTTGTTGTGAATTTCCTTCAGAAAAGGTTGCAACTCTGCTTGATGGTTAGGACGACCTGGTCTTGCCCCAGTCTGAACATGGTAATGGTCTGCCTCAAGTTAACGAGCTCTGACATATGGTGGCTGAACTCGGATGACTTGCCCTTGTTCGAGCTACTGAGTGGTTTGCCCCAGCCTGTAGGCCTTGAAATAATCTTGCTTCGTGTACGCCACTGAAAGTCAAGTTTCTCCTCAATTGCCCCTTGCTGGAGTGTCTTTGAATACCTAGCACTGATTTGCAATTAAAATTGTACATTCATAAATGGTAACATTAATGCAAAGTTCAGTGTAAGTTTTGAAAAGTGTCTTTTATTGAAGTGTCGTGATAGTGAGATGAATTGACCGTTAACCCAAACATTGTACTGCTTTGATTGGTGCGAGAAGATGTTGCAAGAATAATGACACCAATGTTAATGATTAACAATCATGTGAGGAGTCAGGTTACGCAACCTTGCGATAATATGCTTTTAGAATAAACCTCGCCTCAATTAGGTCTTTTGAGGGCTGTAACGTGGTCTGGTTCACGGTTATGAAACAAAGGATATTAGGCTCAAAGTATGATTTGTACCCACCCCTTCTTCTTAATGATCTCCAGTCCTACGCTCAGTTAATTCTACACTTGTCTGGACGGTATAAGCTTGATGGTTCAAGTTTTGCTCGACGTGGCAATCACCTTATTTTGGTTTTTGATGAATGTCAGTGCCCCTTGATTTCGGTGGTCACTGAATCTTATTTTGTTTTTGTTGAGGGTTTCGGGGTCCTCTTTTGCTTTTGTTTATGATCCCTAACTTTTGCATGGATTGACTTTGCTTGTCAGATCCATCGGGACTGCCTTGATTTTGCCTAAGTCCCCTCTGAGGTGTCTGACTTAGCAGGCTTTCGATATTTTTTTTGGATTTTGTTGGAAGGTTGTGACTACCATGTCGTGGGTCATTAATAAAAAACCGTCTTTTGGATTTTACTTTGTTGATTCGAATGCGAGATTGAACTAACTGAACACTACCCTGCCCCAGGTTGAGTGTAAAGGTTTGAATATCCGAAGGAAACTCCTACTTCTAGGCTCGAAGTGGTTTACTAGGGATTAACTCCTTATATCTCCGGTGTTTGGGGAATTGAAGCAATGCCTGTACATCATTGACGAGATTCGGTCTGAAAGCATACGATTTGCAATTATGGGTATCTCGTTTTCATCATCCTCCCTCAAATCATGCTAAACAACAGTGAATAGAGTGGAGTGAATAAAGGTGTCGGTGATAAGTGAAAAATGAGTGAATACGACATAACTAATTCAAAACACGCATAAACGATACATTAATGAAAACCGAATACGAATGGCAATTGTTCAAAGCATACAGTTCTTAAATAAACAAAGACAAAACATAAGAAATGCGAAATATGAAATGGCAACATGACTGCCTTCTTCGGGGAATGAACTTGACTGGAATCGATTTGATGTTGGCACTAGTTGATTGGTGGCATCGGATTGTTGATGATATTTGGAGACTTCCCATTGAAGTTGATAGCATCCCTATCGATCATGTCTTGAATTATGTGCTTGAAAGCCCTGCAGTCCTCAATAGTGTGACCTGGAGCGCCCTTATGGAACTCACAATGGGCATTCGCGTCATAATCAGCAGGAAGGACAGTTGGGGGAGCTAGATCTCTTGGGACGATAGCCTTTTGTTCCATTAATTGAGCAAAGATATCTGCATATGTCATTGGAAGACTATCAAATACTCTTTCTGGCTTCCATGTTCTGTGTTGACCTTGCTGACGCGGTCGTTGAACGGTTTACTGTTCTGATTCCTTTCCAGTTATGGAGAGGGCTTCGAAGATCTGATCCATCTTTCTGTTGAGGGATTCCAGCTCCTTTCTAATAGCAACTTGTTCTTGCCGAATCTGCTCCATTGATCGTCTGGTATTGGCTCTGGTTGCGTATTGGTGTCGAGGAATCAGCTTGATTTACTGGAGAGGAAGGAACGAAGACATAAGATTCTGTTGGAGGACTGGAAATGCAAAATGCACAACATATGAAATGCAATGCGAATGATATGCAAGATGCAATGCAAGATACAAGATCCAGGATCACAGGATTACAATCAAACAACTCCTGAAGCTGGTAACTATAATAGATAAGTAACCATAACTCCTGCTCAAAGAACATGGACAGGTACGACCTATACGGGAAGGTCTAAACATTCTACCCACAAACCCACTTACGGGAAGGTTTCTATGTTTGGTTCTCAGGATCACGGACACTAGTCGTATTAGCGTCACGCAACAGGCTGGCTGTATTACGATGATAATGACGATAAGGTCTCTCTTGAGCGGAGTCCTCACACTAGGCTCACAAGGAGCGAGTCCTTGGAGACTAACACTACACGACCACCAGTATCGGAACTGGTGCTAACAAAAGGTTCCCAGAATCACGGACCCTTCATTAATCAAGTCGGGCAACAGGCTAGCTGTGTTACAACGAGATCTACGAATAGGTCTCCTCTGGAGGAGCTTTCATGCTAGGCCCATAAGGAGCAAGTCCTTAGAGACTAACACTACTCGACTACCAATTCTAAACTATGTGTTCTCTCTGCTTTTACCAAAGCTCGGGCGTAGAGCCTTACTCATGATGTTATCCCAAGAACCAACAGGCCACCAAGATAACAAGCGCAAATAAAATCTACAAGAGAACAAATACAAGAAGAAAACAAATAAAAAACAAACACTCCTCACAAACCAAAAGATAGGCTCGACTCTCTCTTTGCATGGAGCAATGTCCCCAGCAGAGTCGCCACCTATCGCACCTCGAAAATTCATTCGAACATACGACCCTCGCGCGAAAGGTGCGGAAATGCGGTTCGACAGAGTCGCCACCGAACTTTATTTACCCCGAATAAACGGGAGAGGAAAATATCGAGAAAACCTCTTGAAACGAAAGGATAGGAACAGGGCTGTCGCAACCATGTTCCGGGTTCGGGAGTCGGTTACGTGAGGGGAAGGTATTAGCACCCCTCACGTCCGTCGTACTCGACGGGAACCTCTTAAGGTAATTGTGGGGAGTGTTGTTTAAGTTTACTTGTTTTTCTTCTCGTTGTTAAAGGTAGAACTGGTAGGGTAAAAGGTTAAAGACGCTAAGGAGAGATGGGTGGTTAGAGGATAGGGTGCTCACCAAGGATTGGGGCCCTTGTGCCTACGTATGCTCATTCGGACGAGAATGAGAAATCAGAGCGTCGTAGTTCGACTACGGAAAGGATGGGGGGAAATGGAAGATGGATGGGATTGTGCTCGCCAAGATCATCGCAATCTTGTGCCTACGTATCTTATATTCAAGAGCGAATAAAGAATCAGAGCGTCCGTAGTTCGTGGTAACAACCACGAAAAATATGAGGTTGAGTAGGTTGGAAGTTGAGAAAGAGACGAAAGAGTGACTGACAAGCAACCCAAGAGCGCGTCTCAAGAGCTTGTCACTCAAGAATTCAAGGAATGCGAGGTTCCATGAACTCAGTTCCTTCGGGAATTGACTGAATAAGTTGAAGATAGAGAGTTGGATATTTTGAAATTGAAAGAGTGAACTAATAACAACTCAAGGGCGCGCCTCGAGAGTTACTCATTCGAATACTCAAAGAATGCTAGACTCTGAGAATATCCCTCTTTCGTAAGTTTTAAAAATGTTTGTGAAAGGATCGAATCGAAGAATGGCATGCGTGGCCAAAGGAAGTTGGTTTGGAATAGCTCGACGACGTGTCGAGGATTTGATTGAAGACGAAACCGACTTGACGACGTGTCAAAGGTTAGGATTGTGAGAAACGATATTAGTCCCTGAGGGTGCTCCTAATATCGAGACCACGAGGAATTGTGAATGAAATGGGTTGCGAATGCGGACGAGCATTCGACTCAGGAGAATATTTAAAAACGATTGAATGCGAAATATTGAGTGAATAACAACTCAAAGGGCGTGCTTCGAGAATTATTCACTCGAAGACAGAAGGAATGCTAGACTCCAAGTGCCTCTTTCTTTCGGGGTTTTAATCGAGAAAAATATTTTAAAAATGATTTGAAGCGAAATGGGGTATGAAAATAATTTGTGAACGTGTGAGAAGTGAGAACGCGAGATTGGATTTGAAAATATCAATTATTTAATAAATGAGACGTTGGCCCCACAACTAAATAATCGAAGTATTACCGAAATGCTAGATTCCAATAACACCGTTTTTATCTGAAAAGTATTTGGATGAACGGCGGAAATATCACACAGAATGTTAGATTCCTATAATATTTCTTTGTTCTAAATAGCGTACTAAAATGAAAAGTCGAACGACATATTATTTGAGGTGTGCACCTCCATAATGTTCGTCCAAAAATCCAAGAAGTGCTAGACTTCAAGAATTTAATTTTTCATGACTTGATTGAGAAATAATTTAGTGTTGAAAAATATACTGAAACATGATTTAAAGAAAATCAAACATATTTTAGAAATAAGTTGAAAGATAAATTGTAAGTTAAAATAAATTGATTTAAATTTAGCAAAAAAAATAAATTAATCAAAAATTAAAAGTAAATTTGAAAAAAACTAAAGTGTAATTTATTGAATTGTCTAAAACATGCTATTTACTCAAGCATATACAAATACAAAAATTAAATTGCCTAATAAATTAATTATATATAAAAAATGAACAATACATTATTTAAAGTGTACACCTTAATAATGTTCATTCGAAAACTCGAGAGGTGCTAGACTCCAAGAGTTTAATTTTTCGTAGTTGATTTAAGAAAATAGTTTGAATGTTGAAAATAAATTGAATTTAAAATTAAGAAAAATGATTAACCAAATGTTGGAAATAAGTTTGAAAATAGTCTAAGGTTTTATTCATAAAAAAAATATATTTTGAATATGTATTAAAACAAACTATTTACCAAAAGTGACTTTAAATCCATGAAATGAACATTTATCTCTCCTTTCTATAAACAAATTTGGACAGACCGGTCAAAGCCTTCACTTTAAATCTACAACCATTGAGTAATTGTCGAACAACTTGTGGAATCGCTTCCATGCACCGTCATCTCATCTCCGAAATAGAAACCTCTCCTTCTTCTTCCCTACGCTCAAATGATCCAATTGGACAGAAAGGCGACACCAATGTGAACGAAGCAGCGAATAGACGAGGGAGTGCGTATATGACAGGCAGTTGTTCAAAGACTTGAGCTGGAGAGTTGAATGATGCTAAAAAGGCGACATGTCGACCCCAGAGCTCTTCTGCATTATTTACAAATATATTTGGAAACCCTTCGGCAAAGAACTCCAATTGATATTCTGTTTCTTTGGAGACTTCACCATTGTCATTGTTCAGTGTTGTTGTTGATATTTCTAAACCACATAGTGCTTCAAGATCTTTCCCCACAGCCAACAATTCGGCAACGCCGTCACCTGCATAAAACCAACAGCCAGCCCAAAGTAGAAATAGAAAACACAAATAATGAAAAAAAGAAATCCACATAACAGAATGGAATTGTGCGACTGGGTTGCTATTAGAGACTCGAATGTTTGTGCTAGTGTTTCCATGGATCTCATTTTGAACCGAACAACATATACCAACAAGGCACAATCGAATCGAAATCCAATTGTAATTTCAACAGCATATTACATGATTAGCTAACAATCAAAATAACATAAACACAACAATGTTAGTTCAATATATACAATCTAACACCATGTAAATATCTTAATTGAAACCTCACAAAAAAAAAGAGCTCAAATCCATAAAGCTGCGTTGGAAACAAAATTGATCATGAGAACATAACATCACAGGTATCAAACATTAGCAGAATAATGAAAAAAATACCCCAGCCAGAGGACATGTTGAACTGATGCCTGCAAGCAGAATACCGAGCTGTGATTGAAGCTAGTCAAGAGATAACATTGTTCCCGCCGTGTCGTTGTCGTACAATTGTTGAATATCGTCGGTGCGAGATTGTCAAGCCCGTGAAATTTGATGCTATCGAACTGGGTGGGACATCAACCGTCGACTTGAAACCGAACATCTTGGATTCAAACTGCTGGCGCACGTTTGAAGAGAGAAGCCGAAGACTCGTTTGCATTGAATGTATTGGTTCCAAACCCTGAGTTTAAACTTTAGAAACCCCGGCCAAAAGACACGATGGCGCTACCGAGTTATGCTTGATATTGCTTTCTGGTGGATCATCAATGCTTCCGGCGATATTAAGCGTTGCGGTTATCGTCGAAACAAAAACTTTAATTTGGTTGTGGATGATGTTGGTTTGTGTCGCGAAATTTGCCGCTACTAACTGAGGATGTCGCATCCTAGTTTATCTGAGCCGCAAGCCGTTATAACTTCCGTTGTTGTCATCTCGCCATAGTCATGACAATGTTGTTGTTGTTACTGCTGTTCTGTATACTTTGGCTTTATACAAAACCGCAACATAGACAAATCATCTGCAAGTGCTACCGGTACAACCTGCTGCAAAAATATTCTAGGTGAATCCGAAAACCTGTCGCCCTGTTGTTGCTGTTACGTGTTGTCTGTCGTGGGAAACGGTGTCTTCAAGATTATGCTTGAACCTTGTTATCTCGACACGTCAATGCAACAACATCCTCCTGAGTTAATGCTTCACACTACAATCTTTAAGGCTACCTTCATCGTCTTCCCACGAACTGATCTTCCATTAGCCATCTGAATAGCCAGCGCTGCTTCCTCGTGAGTATTGTATCTGACAAATCCAAAACCCTTATCCCTCTGAACTCGGACCTCCTCAAGTACCCCAGCTCCCAATGCATGGAATTGACAATGGAGTTCAGCTTGTGTTACATCATGGGGAAGGTTGCCAACATAAACTGTGGTGTATGAAGGATTATTTTCAGGAGCATCCTCATTGCTGTTGTCTTGACCTCCATCTGAAGACCCATTTGTAAGCACAACAGCATTTTGGCTGTCATTGATCTTCTCTTCATTTGAGCTGCCACCAACACCTTTAGTTGCCCAATTGCATCTTATTTGTCTATTTCCCAGCCATTTACCCGTCATATCATTTATGGCAGTTTGGGCATCCTGATGATCACGGAAAGAAACAAAACCATATCCTTTTGAGCGACCAGTTTTGTGATCCCACATAACCCTAGCATTAGAACAAGTAGTATAGACTGAGAAGCATGCAAATAAAGTTGCATCAGTAACCTCTGGACTCAAATCACCAACAAATACATTGAAGTGCCCTGATGTATCCTCCCTACTGCTATTGGCATATGCCCAATTCACCTTAAGTGCTTGACCATATAGTTGTCGTCCATGCAATGTCATTATTGCAAGTGCTGCGGATGCTCGATCATGGTAGTCCATAAAACCATAAGAAGACTTTTCTTTTCTTATGAGCTTGCACCCAGCAAGAGGGCCAGCACTCTGAAAAACTTCTGCGAGAAGTTTATCGGTGACATTTACATGAATATTTCCTACATAAACACTACGGCATGCAGAAGCATCAAAACCGGGAGGCAGATTTCCACTTGGTACAGGCTCCATCTGAGTCATAGCGGCGGCGGCAAGCATACCAGGGTGATGATACATCTGCTGTTGCTGAAGCAAAGCTTGCTGCATGAGTGCTTGTTGTTGTTGCTGCAACTTGAGTCTTTGTTGCATATTCCCCTCTTCTCCAAAAAAAATCCTAACACTTCCCTCGATTCAGAGAGAAAAATTGATTTCTTGATGATGATGATGTGTGTGAGAGAAGATGGAAGTGGTGGTGGTGGTTGGTTGGTTCAGAAATGGTGGATTTGGTTTGATGATGGTGAAGGTTCGGCGATGGCAGCATTTGAGAGAATTGGGGAAAAATGGTGAACAGTGTACTAGGGTTTTTGGGGCGGCCGTTTTGGTCTAATGAACAGTAGATTTTTCCCCATTTCCCATCAGTCTTCCTCTTCTATTAATATTCAGCCCCAAGACAAACCCTAACGGGCCGTCGCAATTGGGCCTCTCTCCCCCCAACTTGCTTCTTTTTTTGTTACAATTTTCTTTTCTTATTAAATTCAATAATATTAAGATTAATAATAAAAAAACATAATTCTAATAAAGATATTAACATATATAGTTAAACATAAACAAATATAAATAGAACAAGTTAAAAACAAAAACAAATATTAAGTACTCAAAAAATATTATAAGTAACATTTTTTTTAAAAAAGAAAGAGTTTAAGACACTAAGGAAAATTAGTATTCACAAAAATTGTATTAAGCCACGTGTCACCTTTTAATTGGTCAAAAAGATAAAGTTTTGAAAAATCAACCAATTGCGAGCAGACACGCGTCTAAATGGCATGAAACAATAAATACGAAAATATTTACAAAAATGGTAGGACAAATTTAGGGTATGACACATACCCTAAATTTGCCCATTTTTTTTTAATATTTGGCTTGTGTGTGTGCCATCCAAGAAGAGGGTCTTTATTGGCTTCAAGCTTAAGCAAAGGCATTGGTACAAGCCATCAAGTGGGTGTTTTTATCATGAAGTTATCAAAGAACCATCAGAGGATTGTCAAGGGGCGCATGAGGTTTTATCATTGGTGTGAGCATGAGGTAGAAGCTTATTGAGTACCTCCGAGGATATTGTGGAATTAGAGTGGTCACTCAGTTCATCTAAGCAATGCCTAGGCAAAAAGGATGAAATTAGGGTTTCATTTTTAATTAGGATAAATTTTCTTTTTGAAGCAAAACTTGTTTCCATGGTCTTCCATATGTCCTAAGGTGTTTGAGGATGGGAGATTGACCATCAATTTTAATCAGAAGGGTTTCAGTTGACCAGTCAATTGAAAATCAAGAGATTTGGGGAAAAAGTCAACTGTGCAGTGAAAAAGTCAACTCCTGACTTTTTGAGGTCAAGATCATGATCTTTAAGCTCAATATGACCAATGGATGTAATTTGATCAAGAAAAGTCAAAGGAATCATGAAAAATCAAGAATTGTTGAAAGTTGTCATTTTAAGAAAATTAGGGTTTCAGAACTTTCTATTTATGGAAAGTTTTATGGTTGAAACAACCATCTTCAAGGTCATTTTTATTCATGATCAAGGTTTCAAATGGATTTGGATCAAACATCAAAGTTGTTCCTTATATTTCAAGCTTTCCAAAAAGTCCTAAAATTCCTTCATATGATACTTGAAGCTCAAGTTATGATCAATCAAAGTTGGGGATTTCAATGATTTCAAAACTGTTAAGTTTGGACAGATTTTTGCACCACTTTGCAAGACAATTTTCATCACTTTCTTGATGTCCAATGGAACTTTGTCCCAAATGAGAATTGTATAGAATGTTACAAGCTTTCCAAAAAGTCCAAGAAGTCCTCAATATGATTTGTGAAGCTCAAGTTATTGATGTGCAAAGTTGAGGAAAAATAAGCCAAATCCATAACTTATAGTTTTTCTAAGTTATTTATGGACAGCTTGCATGGCATGATTTTCAACATCATTTTTTATGGTCCTCCAATCCTCAAATCAAGATGACTCCAACATGAAATTTGTGTTAGAACACATATTGATGTTTAATATATCTCTATGTTTTGATGATAACACTAATGAAATTTTGTATTAAGAAAATATATACTCTAATTTTGTTCAAGTGTTTTTGTTTCAGATATTAAATTAAATATTCTTATGGAAGCAAAAATGCATCTGAACATTACTCTACGTAAAGCTCTGAAGCAAGTTATCAGAAGACTCTGAGCGCTGCCAGAAGAGACTCTGAAGCAGAAGCTGCAGAAGACTCTAAAGCAGAAGCTGCAAAAGACTTTGAAGCGTAGTTGAAGTATTTGTATGAAGAGTTTCAAGCATTGTTTCAGAAGACTCTAAAAGTACTTTATGCTGCAAGTACAGAGGCTCTGTTATTCAAACTCTGCTCTGATTGATATTCACGCTGAAGCACATTGGCTGCAAAACTCTGATGACATCAAGACTCTGACGTTGATAACTTTGAGACAAAAGCTTGTTGAAGAAGATTTTATTCAAAGATATATCCGTTGGCATATTCCAAATGACTCTTTCCTTATTCGTGTATGGCACAGGAAATCAAACAAAAGGGATTTGTATGAACATTCCTCTTTTGGGAAAGCTAAAGTCAATAAAAGACAAAAAGGCTACAGCTACTCTGCTACGCACAATCTTCAAGCATTGGACTTTCTGCTCTATAAAAGGATGTCTTCAATGACATTTCAAAGTTGACAGATTATTGAGAAATCAAATTGAAAACTACTCTCAAGCTCTCAAACAATATCTTTTCATAAGCTGAATAGTTTTATTCGTTCTTAATCTAAGTGTAAAAATCACAGTTGTGATATAGCTTTTTAGAAGCATCTTAAACACTTGTTAGTTTACATTTACTTGTAAAAGGTTCCTTAAGAAGACCAAGTTATGGTCAGAATTTCTTGAGAAGACTAAGACAGTTGTTCTTAGTGGTTGACATTGTAATCTGTTTGAATATAGTGGATTAAGTCCTTGTTGAGAAAGGAAAATCACCTTGGTAGGGTGGACTGGATTAGTTGAGTTCAACGAACCAGGATAAAAATACTGTGTTGTTTTTATTGCCATAATTATTTCAAAACCCTTATTCAACCCCCCTTCTAAGTGTTTTTCTCACCTTCAGTTGGCATCAGAGCTCCGGTTCTGTTAGTGCTCTCACTTCACCGTGAACAGAAAAGATCTAGTTGAGAAAAACTCCATATATCTTGTTCTTTATTCATCATGGCTGCTAAAGCTTCTACTTTAACTTCATACAACAACAAATACGATGATAAAGATAGAATCAGCACCAAACCTCCTATGTTTGATGGTGAGAAGTTTGACTACTGGAAAGACAGAATAGAAAGCTTCTTTCTAGGTTATGATGCTGATTTGTGGGATTTAGTAACTGATGGTTACACTCATCCTACCAATGATGAAGGGAAAAAGATTGACAGAAAATATATGTCTGATCAACAGAAGAAGGAGTTTAGAAACCACCACAAAGCAAGAACCATCCTATTAAATGCAATATCTCATACTGAGTATGAGAAAATAAAAAACAGAGATACTGCATTTGATATGTTTGAATTTTTGAAGATGACTCATGAAGGGAACTCCCAAGTAAAGGAGACCAAGGCTCTGGCACTCATCCAGAAGTATGAAGCCTTCAAAATGGAGTAGTCTGAATTTGTAGAAACTATGTTCTCTAGATTTCAGATTCTCACAGCTGGCTTGAAAGTTCTGGACAAGGGTTATTCCACTGCTGATCATGTCAAGAAGATCATCAGAAGTTTGCCAACCAGATAGAGACCAATGGTCACATCTCTAAAGCTTGCGGAGGATCTGAACAAGATCACGCTGGAAGAACTGATTAGCTCTTTGAGGAGTCATGAGATTGAACTAGAGGAAGACGAGCCTCAGAAGAAAGGTAAGTCAGTTGCTTTAAAATCTAACAAATCTGTTAAAGCGTTGCGGGTTATAGAAGAAAGTTCTGAAGAATCTTCTTCTGAAGAAGAAGATGAATTGTCCCTGCTGTCCAGAAGGATCAACAAACTCTAGAAGCATAAACAGAAGAAGTTCAGGAACTTCAAGAAACCAGATCAACGTAAAGAGTCTTCTGGACATAGAAGATATGGAAAGAAAGAGGTTGTCTGCTATGAATGCAAGGAACCTGGGCACTATAAGAATGAATGCCCAAAACTTCAGAAGGAGAAGCCAAGAATGAAGTATGATCATAAAAAGAAAGTTTTGATGGCAACCTGGGATGATTCAGATGCATCTGATTCTTCATCAGAGTCAGAAGAAGAATGTGCAAACATGACACTCATGGCAGACGTAGAATATCATGCAGAAACATCTGGATTAGAATCAGAATCTGATTTTGAGGAGGTATTTTCTGAACTCACTAGAGAAGAACTTTCTGAAAGTTTATAAGAAATTCTGGAAAACTACAACAAAATCAAACTCAAATACAAGAAGCTTTAAAGTTGTCTTGCATCTGAGAATGATCAGCTGAGGTATGAGGTTGCTGAGCTTAAAGCAGAAAATGTTAAAATAAAAAATGATTTAGAAAATGCTCAGAAATCTGACTCAGAACCTATATCATGCTCTAAAAATATTCTAGAGGAGTATGACTATAGCTTTCAGAAGTTTCTGGCTAGAGGCCTAGATAGAAGCAAGATGGCTTCAATGATCTATGGCGTAAGCAGAAACAACAGGAAGGGTATTGGATATGAATCTTCTTTTGGGAAGGATTAAATCCAAAACCTGTTGATAAAATGATCATAAAGTATTCTCCTCTATATTCTCATTTCAAATTTAGTCATTTAAATGATATTAAACACACACATTCTGATCTGAACAAACCTGCGTTTAATAAATCAAAACCTCAGAAGAACAAGGATGCTTATAAGGGAAAGAAATTCAGAAAGAATTTCAAACCTACTAACCCCAGAGGACCCAAGAAAATATGGGTACCTAAAGACAAAATTATTTTTGTTGCAGACATCCTTAGCAGCAAAATTGAAGCACCAGTCCTGGTACCTGGACTCTGGCTGCTCGCGTCATATGACGGGAAGAAGGTCTATGTTCCAAAGCCTGAAGCTTAGATCTGGAGGTGATATGAAGTTTGGAGGGAACCAGAAGGGAAAGATAATTGACTCTGGAACTATAGGTAATGGTAACCTCCCTTCCATTTCTAATGTTTTACTTGTTGAAGGATTAGCGCATAATCTATTGTCCATAAGTCAATTAAGTGACAATGGTTATGACATAATCTTCAATCAAAAATGTTGCAAAGCTGTCAGTCAAAAGGATGGCTCAATCCTCTTTAATGGAAAAAGGAAGAACAACATTTATAAAATCAATCTTTCAGAACTTAAGGTTCAGAATGTAAAATGCCTTCTGTCTGTTAATGAAGAGCAATGGGTCTGGCACAGAAGATTGGGGCATATTAGTATGAGATGTATATCTCAGATTAATAAACTCAATCTGGTTAGAGGACTTCCTCAGTTGAAGTTCAACTCAGATGCTTTTTGTGAAGCATGTCAGAAAGGAAAATTTTCAAAATCTTCTTTCAAAACAAAAAATGTTGTTTCAACCTCAAGACCATTAGAGTTGCTTCATATTGATCTGTTTGGACCAGTGAAAACTGCATCCATCAGAGGCAAGAAGTATGAATTAGTCATTGTTGATGACTACAGCAGATGGACATGGGTAAAATTCCTGAAACACAAGGATGAGTCTCATTCTGAATTCATTGACTTCTGCAAAAAGGTCCAGAACGAAAAAGATTTTAAAATTGTTAAAGTCAGAAGTGATCATGGTGGTGAATTTGAAAAAAAATATTTTGAAAAATATTTTAAAGAAAATGGCATTGCACATGATCTCTCCTGCCCTAGAACTCCTCAACAGAATGGAGTTGTAGAGAGGAAAAATAGAACATTGCAAGAAATGGCCAGAACCATGATCAACGAGACTAATCTGGCAAAACATTTTTGGGCAGAAGCAGTGAATACAACTTGTCATATTCAGAACAGAGTGTCAGTGAGACCTCTTCTGGAGAAGACTCCTTATGAACTGTGGAGGAATAGAAAGCCCAACATTTCTTATTTCCATCCTTTTGGATGTGTATGTTTTATGTTGAATACTAAAGAGAATCTGAACAAGTTTGATTCTAAAGCACATAAGTGTTTCATGCTTGGGTATTCTGAATGCTCTAAAGGCTACAGAGTATACAATACTGAGACACAGATTCTGGAGGAATCAATACATGTTAGATTTGATGATAAGCTTGGCAATCAAAAGCCAAAGCAGCTTGAAAATTCTGCAGATAGAGAAGTCATTCTCACAGACTCTGAAGACTCAGAGGCAGATAAAGCTCAACCAGAAGCAACGCCAGATGCAACTCCATTGGCTGCTCAAATGAACAATTTGAATATTTTTGAAGAACCAAATGTTAAAGGATGGTCCAGAATCAAATCCTCTCACCCAGAGGAGATGATTATTGGAAAGAAGGATGACCCTATCAGAACAAGGTCATTTCTCAGATCATCTGGAACGTCACTTTTTAGGTTGGTGTCTATCATTGAACCAAATTCTGTTGATGAGGCTCTGAACAATAATGATTGGATACTTGCTATGCAAGAAAAGCTAAATCAATTCACCAGAAACAACGTCTAGGATCTGGTTCCAAGACCAAAAGGATTCAATATTATTGGAACTAAATGGGTCTTCAGAAACAAATTGAATGAGCAAGGAGAAGTTGTAAGAAACAAATCAAGGCTAGTTGCTCAAGGATACAGTCAGCAAGAAGGAATTGACTACACAGAGTCTTATGCTCCTGTGGCCAGGTTAGAGTCTATTCGCCTACTCATTTCTTTTGCTGCACAAAATAACATCACTCTATATCAGATGGATGTTAAGAGTGCCTTCTTAAATGGTATTATAAAAGAGGAAGTTTATGTTCATCAACCTCCTGGCTTTGAAAATGATAAATTTCCAGAACATGTTTTTAAACTTAAGAAATCACTCTATGGTTTAAAACAAGCTCCTAGAGCTTGGTATGAGAGATTAAGTAATTTTCTTCTGGAAAAGAATTTTATCAGAGGCATAGTGGATACAACTCTCTTCTATAAATCATTTAAGAAAAACTTGTTAATTTGTCAAATTTACGTAGATGATATTATATTTGGATCTACCAATATTACGCTAGGAAATGAATTTACTCTATCTATGCAGGCTGGATTTGAGATGAGCATGATGGGAGAACTCAGATTCTTTCTGGGAATCCAAGTCAATCAAACTCCATAATGCACCTATATACATCAGACTAAGTATGTGAAGAAGCTTCTGAAGAAGTTTAATATGACTGAAAGCAAGTTGGCTAAAACTCCAATGCATCCTACAAGCACTCTTGGAAAGGAAGAGGTAAGTAAGAAGGTAGATCAAAAGCTTTACAGAGGTATGATTGGATCTCTTTTGTATTTGACTACTTCTAGACCTGATATTTTATTCAGTGTTTGTCTGTGTGCCAGATTCCAATCAGATCCTAGAGAATCACACTTAACAGTTGTTAAGAGGATTCTAAGGTATCTGAAAGGTACTACTAATGTGGGTTTGTGTTACAGAAGATCTAATGATTATAAATTAGTTGGATTCTGTGATGCTGACTATGCTGGAGATAGAGTAGAGCGTAAGAGTACTTCTGGAAGCTGCCAGTTTCTTGGAAGTCATCTGATCTCTTGGTTCAGCAAGAAGCAACCCACAATTGCTCTTTCAACAACAGAAGCATAATACATTGCTGCTGCTGATTGTAGCACTCAGATGCTCTGGATGAAGAGTCAACTAGAAGACTATCAGATTCATGAGAGGAACATTTCAATCTTCTGTGATAATACTTCGGCTATATGTTTGTCTAAAAATCCTATTTTACATTCTAAGGCAAAACATATAGAGATAAAACATCACTTCATCAGAGACTATGTTCATAAGGGAATTATCAGTTTAAACTTTGTTGATACAGACCATCAATGGGCTGATATCTTTACAAAACCCCTTGCTGAAGATAGATTTAAATTTATTCTGAAAAATATAAGTATGGATTTCTGCCAGAATAAAATGTTTATCAGAAGAAAATTCCCTCAGATGGAAAATGTTTTACCTCTGAAGTATTACATCTATTTATTTATTGTTTAATATTTCATTTATTGTGTGCAAATCTGAACTAACAAGCCTTAGAGGATCTGAACGTTGGCTAACGTTTCATTTCTCAAAGAAGTTTCAGAAGCACATGCAAGCAAACACGTGTAACTCTGAATCTGAGAAGGTGGAGTGCACATTACTGAAATGACGTTTGAGGTACTGTTTTTGAATATTGAGTTTCTCGTTTTCCCCCCAAATTGTCAGAATCATTAATTGCTTGAAATGATTATATTCTTTTTATTAAATGCTAAGTATAAACGTGCTGAACGTGTGACTCTATGTGTGCCCTAATTTCTTCTATAAATACCACAACACTTCACTTCTCACACTTTTCACTCTCTCACACTCTTGTATGCATTTCTGTCTGTTTCACTGTTTTCATCTCTCTCCCAAACCCAAAACCGTTCGTAACCCTACATCTCTCTCAAGAACAACAATGGCTACTTCTTCATCAACTTCTGCTCAGTTTCAATCAACTATGGCTGCTGTCTCATCTTCCAACATGGGTGTTGTTGCTTTCAAGGAACCAGTTAGAAACCTACTCACACCAGTTGATAAACTTGATGTTTTGTGTGAATCTATTGTGAACTTTGAATCAATTGTTGAAAATGGGTTTGATCTTCGTCCCATTGTTGATGCTCAATGTTGGACAAAGTTCTTTGATAGGATGATGGGACCAGTTTATCCATGTCTGGTGAAAGAATTTTGGATTCATGCTACTACATGCCCTAAGTTCATTGTTTCATATGTTCTGGGTAAGGAAATCATCATAACTGAGGATCTGATCGGGAAGCTCATAGGTTATGAAGAAACTGATGGTGTTACAAATCTGCCAGCTGGGCGTGTTGACATGACAGAGGTTTATAGTGAAGTTTGCTCATTTGGAGAAGCTTCTAACAAAGTGAAAGATCTGAAGCCAAACTACATGATCTGGGCTAAGATCTTTATGGGATGCATACATCACAGGAAGTCTTCAAACTCTCCTGATTATGTAAATACTGATCAGATGTACTTCATGTATTGTCTGAGTCAGAGCACAAAAGTGGATCCGCCTTATCTACTTTTCAATCATCTATGGACTCACGTGAAACAGTCAAGGGAAGAGGTCATAACTAAACATCAGAAGATGAGGAATTGGATTCCAATGGGAAGACTCATTTTAGACATTCTGACTGAGAATGGTCTGGTTGGACATCTGATAGAAGCTGGATTGCAGGAAGAGTTAGCTTCTGTAGTAGGAAAACCTCTGAATGGGAAAAGTCTTCAGAGGATGAAGGTTGTAGAAGAACTCACTTCTGAACCAAAACAAATAAACTCTGAAGAGGTCAGCAAAAGAAGGATACCTCTGGATGATTTTCCTATGTTCTACGCTGATGAACCAAGGGAAATTATTCTGAAGTATATAGCAACGTGTCTGGCAGATGGAACTCCTCTACCAGAAAATCTGATTCAGAAAGCAGGCGAACCTGCACCAGATTTTTATAGAGATAGACACAGGAAGAAGAGGAAAGTTTCTAAAGAAGGATCTTCAAAAATAAAGAGGAAAGCTTCTGGAGAAGAAGCTTTTGTTAAACCTAAGAGGGTCAAAAAGCAAAAAGCTAATCCTCCTGAGGCCAGTTTAGATTCAATCTTAGAAACTGTCAAAGATGTACTAACATCTGACCCCCCTATCCATGAATCCATACCTTCACCTTCTCCTTCTCATGAACCAATTCCATCTAAACCAACACAATCTCAACCATCTCCTTCTATACCTAAACCAAAGAAAACTTCTGAAACAGCTCCATCTGCACCCCAACAACAGCAAACTCCATCTGTAAAACAACCATCTGTTATTCCCCCTCTGACAAACAAACCTCTGCACCACAACGTACTTCTGAAATTCCCCCACCAAAACCATAAACTACTGAACCACAACCAGAACAACCCATTCCCTCTGATCATCAACCAGAACAACATCAAACTTCTGAATCATTTATATCTGATTCTGATGTCCTTGATGTACAACCTTTGAAAATTCTGTTTGATGTCTCTTCCACATCTTGTCACTCTTCTGCATCATCTGATTCTTCTGAATCTGATTTACCCCCAGAAATAATTTCACCCCCTTACTCCGTGGCTATGAACCAAGATCATCTGATTTTGTTTCTTTTGCTACTTTAAAACCTTTACCATCTGATGACCTTCCATTTGGACTCAAACTTAAACACTTTTATCCAAAACGTCAGGATATCCCTGAATCATCTGGAAAAACATCTTTCCCATCTTTCCCTCGTCCTATGTTCATTATCCCAACCTTTACAATACCACCGCCACCAGAATAACCCAAAACATCATCTCTAGAAAACTTTCTGAAACCAAAACCTAGAATGGATGTTAGTACATTATTTGATGGATTCAAAAATGATCTGAACATGTGGATATCTTCTGTAAAGAAGGAATTTTTGTCTAGTGTGAATCCAGATGCTTCTGAAGCCACTTGGACCAGATTCATCTCAAGGTTCAACTCTGTAGCTTAAAATCTTCACACCATTTGCTTTGATGATGCAAAGGTGAAATTTTCTGAAGTTATCAGACAGACTCTTCTGAACACGAGTAGATCTCCAGTTCTTCCTCTGGAAAATGCACCTGCTGTAGAACCTATGTCTGAAGATACTCCTCCAGAAGCGGTTGTTGCTGAAGAAACTCTTGTGCCTAATCAGCCTGCTCTGGTGGTTCTAGATCAAGCATCTAATTCTGTGATTCAAGAGACTGCATCTGCATCTGCTATGGTCACCGATAGTGCTCCAAGTCCTGCATCTGCATCTGATCCTACTTCTTCTGAAATCAAGAAAGAGAATCCAGATTTAGAAGAAAAGTTTGCTCTACTAGAAGCCAACAACAAAGAGATCAGAACATGGATGGTCAAGCAAGAATAAACCACAAATGAGATTAAGACTTGGATGCCTAGACAAGAGGAATCTACTTCTCAGATCACAGACCTTCTGAAGATTATAGCCTCTCGCCAACCTTAGTTGTTTTTTCTGTTATGTTTGTGCACCTGTTTGCTGTTTTTGTTGTTGCTGTTGTTTTGGTGTTTATCTGAATGTTTTCTGAATATCTATTTATCAATGAAGTTGACTGTTTCCTTATCTGTTTTTATATTATTTTCTCTGTTACTCTTTTCTGTCTTAAAAGTTTTTTCTTTTTGATTATGACAAAAATGGGGAGAAAAAGAAATTATGATTGTTCAAAAATAAACAGTTACTAAAATGGAATTCAGACATAATAAATTATAACTAACATTGAATTTTAGTCTTTCAGAAATATAACGTATCATCTGACAAAATTCATTGAAGTTACCCTGAGAAGACTAAGACAGTTGTTCTTAGTGGTTGACACTGTAATCTGTTTGAATATAGTGGATTAAGTCCTTGTTGAGAAAGGCAAATCACCTTGGTAGGGTGGACTGGATTAGTTGAGTTCAACGAACCAGGATAAAAATACTGTGTTGTTTTTATTGCCATAATTATTTCAAAACCCTTATTCAACCCCCCTTCTAAGTGTTTTTCTCACCTTCAATTTGTTCTACTCCATGCCCTCTTTCATTTTAACACAAGATCTAGGCAAATGAGTTGTGTGCACTAAGATATCATGGTCCAAAGTGGTTAATTTGAACATTTTTGCAAGACATGAATTGTTGACATTTGGGCATGAGATGCATTTCAACATGCAATATTGTTATCAGCCTCAAACCATGCACATGGGATGCTGCATTGGGAGCCACCAAACTTTTCCCAAAATGAACCAACACAAGTATGTACCTCTTTACCCTATTTTTGAATCTTTTGCCAAAATAAGGATAGGACAAACAACTGCTATTGTACTGCTTCCTGCAGCCCAGCTATGTCACTCTCTTCACCCACAAGAAACCTACAAGAAGACAAGATATTGCAGCTGGCTGATGAACCATCTTCATGATCAACCCTTGATTCAAAAATCCATGAAAATACAACATCTCATCCCTTCATTTTTTACCATGGTAAAGCTTGCCATTTTACCCCTTTTACTGCATATTTAAGCTAGATATCAGTTCACACAAAACCCTAGCTACCAGTTTGCATTGAGAAACCAGAAAACTCTTGTTCTGTGAACCTTTCCAAATCCTTTCAAAACACAAAAACTGTCTTGTGCAAGTTCGATACCAACATCCTTTCCTATCATCCAATCACCATAAAAACCATCCATACAACCTCAAAATCATGATTAAGAGGTGTTCCAACCATTAAACCAGTCAAAAACACCTTAACTCAAAAAGACAACTTCTCACACCATGAACATTGACTTTCTTGCATAAAACAACAAAACACACTGCCTAGGCTAGTTTTAAACACTTTGACACTTTGAACTCCTTCCATTTGTGTTATACCAACTGTCCAAGTCATTAAAAAGCAGCTGTATCATCATTTTCTAAAACTGTCATCAAAGACCACCTTTTTCTTCAAAAAAGAAGGAACTCACAAGCTTGCTAAAGGGGAAGGTATTCTTGAATTTTACAGTTGTACTACAGGAGGTATGCAGTTTTTCGTTTAACTTCTTCATTATCATGCATCATGTTTTGTTTGATTTTCGGTGAATATGTTTATGCAACTATGCTGTCAACAAACTGTTTTCTACCATGATGATTGTTGCCATGAGGTGTGTGTTTGCTACCATATTGTTGGTCAAAGTTCAGTTGAAGCATTAATGGGATTTGTTAAGCTTGCTGGTTTTGAATGTGCAACCTTGTTGTTTGATTTTTTTTGCAAAGCTTAGTTCCATGAGTATACATTGAGTTTGTTTGGTTGAGGCTTAACATTATCTGCCAAGTTTGCCTCTGTGTGATTTGAACTATTGTTTTGTGTTTGGTTTATGCTAACTATCATAAGGCTGCTATCAATCACTGGGTTGAAAGGATTCACTTTGAATTAGTGATGATTACATAGTCTTGCTTACACCTTTTGTTTTGTGCCAACTGTTGGGATACATACATGTTGTCTTGCTTTGTGACTGTTCATGTTAGAATTCACCACTGTGTTTTTTTTTGAAACTATAGTTGAGTTGGGGTGGTTCAAGTACTTACTTGTGTTGAATCAATGTTTGTATTGTGATGGCAAACCTGGTTGTTGTTTCTGTTTTCAACAAAACCTTCTTAATCATGTTTCTATGTTGAGCAGACTTTTAAGTTTGTTGATATTAAGTTGCTGTTAAAACATGTAGTGTATTTGATCATTGATATTTGGCTTTGTTGTTAGATGTGTAACATTGCCATGATAAATTTTCAAGCTCTTTCTGTTTGGTGTGGTTTGAATTAGAGTTGGATATTCAGTTGGAGGACTGTCATTAGGGCAATGTTGTTGTCTTTGTAAAGGCATTTATATAGGCTGTTGGAATATATGGAGCATTGAGAATTGATGGGATGACTTTGAATTCTTGATCATGTGCTGTCCAAACTGTTTTCCATACTAAGTTTGAGTTTGTATTTGTTGTAAAATTGATGACTGTCTTTGTGTGCCATGTGTGATTTAGTGTTTGAGGCTGGCATTGCAAGGGCCAAGATTTGTTTTTGTCATGAGGCTTGTGGTTTGACTGATACCATTAACTTTCTGCATAGTGGACATTGTTGTGATTAATCCATTGCTGTCATTGTTGACATTGTTGAGTTTATTCAAATACATGAAAGTGTTGCCCCTATTTTGTCTTTATGACAACAACTTTGAGATTATTTGAATATCATTGTTGGAATTGTGTTGGTGTGTTTGAGAACATGCTGCTATGTTGGATCTAAAATTGTAAAACGTTCATAAACTCTCTGCTTGCATTATGATGCACTTATGTTTTTTCTCAAATTGTCTATGCTCACTAGCTGCCACTGGCTGGATGTTGGTCAACCAGTTTTCCCATCAAAACCTTGTTGTATTTCATGTTTTTTGATTGATGCATGATGTTAGATCTGTCCAGCTATATATAAATGCCATTTGTGATGAGCATGTTCATGCTTAATGTTTGCCAACTGTTTTAAGCATCTATGTCCTTGCTCTGCATCAACTGTTGAACAATTAGTTGCCTTGCTTTTACATCTTGGTTTGGTATGTTTGAATTCTGTTTTGGAGTACTGGTCAGCATCATAAGTTACATTAATCTTGCTAGTGACTTGCCTTGGATTTTCAAACCTCCTATATATCACATTTGCAACTCACATACCATAATCTTGGTCTGATGTTTTTGAACAAACTTCCTGTTGAAACTCATTCCATATCATGTTTACAACTTGCTCAGACTTTTGCATATCTCTAAAGGCACTTGTATTGATCTCTGAATATCAAAATGCATTTCCAAATCCTCATTTGCATGTTCTATCGAGTTTTATTGTGTGTGCATCCTTTGGATTTTGGTTGGTACCATTGTGATCCTTGTGAAAAAACAAATGAGATAGACTTATGTTTTACTGAATTTGGATAAGATTTGATTAAGTTGTGATCAAAACGTTTTTATGTATTTCACTTGATTTTTGCCTTGCACTTGGCCCAGAAATTTGCGCCCGTTTGGCATATATGCGTTTGGGGTGGCGTTATACAATGGGTGTATCGCCACCCCAGTGGTTAGTATTTTGGCTTGCCATGCCTTTGTCCTGAGTTCGACCCCTGCTGGGGGCGTTTTTTGCTTTTTCCATGTATTCTTCATGTTTTATTATTTCTATTTTCTTTTTCCATTTCTGGTCACATGCGTGAAGTTGGTTAATATTAGCACTTTCTTATTTTTTAGCACTTTGTTAATTTTATTTTAGTTCTTTTCTTGTATTCTTTTATTTATTTTTTTAAAAATAGTTTTAATCATCTTAAAAATCCCAAAAAATCATTTTCTCATGTTTTAATATGCTAATTTATTTTTTATCATCTTTATGCTAATTTTCATTTTATTTCTCTTTTGATTTTGGGCTTTTTAGCCCATTTTAAAACTATTCAATAAGAAAATCAATATCTCTTTGTATTGAATTAAAAAGAGAGAATTAAGTGTAGACTTCTTCCTCTCCGAGTGTTGGGATGCTCACTGTAGTGTGGGTGATCTCGATACTCGTCTTTCAATACGAAGACGCTTATACGTTTTCCATCCTTTTTCTCCTAAAAAACCTCGGCCCCGTACCGATTACATTTTCAAAACACTTCCATAAAGTAATAAATTATCTCTGTATTGAATTAAAAAGAGAGGGTTGAGTGTAGACTTCTTCCTCTCTGAGTGTTGGGATGCTCACTGTAGTGTGGGTGGTCTCGATACTCGTCTTTCAATACGAAGACGCGACTTTACTCACCACCTCTCCTTCCCATAACTTCTCTCCGCAACTTTCTCACCTAAAACCTCGGCCCCGTACCGAGTTCATTTGCAAATTTCGTTTTATAACAAAAACTTGAATGGTCGTGGAGTGGTTAGGCATAGGCCTTCTCCTATCCCGAGTGCTGACGTTTACCGTAGGATTCTCTGTCACAAAGCACTTACCATTCAAAACCAAAAACACTTTAATAAGAGAACGAGGTTCTCTTTGCATTGAATTAAGAGAAAGGATTGAGTGTAGACTTCTTCCTCTCCAAGTGTCAGGAAACTCACTGTAGTGTGTGTGGTCTTGATACTCGTCTTTCAATACGAAGATGCTACGTTCGCCACACCATTTCATAACAAAAACATTGAGATAAAGAATTCGGTACTACCCGCAAGGGGTTACTATCCAATGACATATTTCATCCCCAAAAACAATCTCACCAATCAAACGTGACACCTTGCCTCGCATGGAAAAAACCAATATCTTTCAAAAAGAATATGTTACGTCCATTCTAGCGTAAACAGGTAATGCCAAAGTCTCCAACGAGCGAGCAGCCATACACCTAAACTGCTAGAATACGCACGATAGCATCATTCGCAAAAAACATCAACAAACCGTAGGCCGAACTACAACTGCTCTGATTCTTTGCTTCTTATAAGTAAAGATATGTAGGCACAAGGGCCACAATCCTTGCCGAGCACATTACCCCCTATATCTGTAGTTCCCGGAACTACGTCAACTCTGACTTTCTCATACCTTTTGAGAATACATAGGCCTAGGACCGCGAAGTCCTACCGAGTCTGTTCTTTCTCTCTTTTTCCCCATTACTTATCTCTCTCTCCTATTTCTAACCCTTTTCTCCCTATCTTTTGGAGCACTTTTTATAGCATAATATTTAAGCAAATAAATTCACACGTCGACAAACAAATGGTTCCCATCGAGTACGATGGATGCGAGGGGTGCTAATACCTTCCCCTCGCATAACCGACTTCAGAACCTGTTCTTAGTTGCGAGACCATGTTATCCGTTGGTTTCTTAAGGTTTTCTCGATATTTTCCTTTCCCCTAATGGGATAAATAAAGTTCGGCGGCGACTATTCTGTCCTTTCTTTTCACCTCCCCGTCGTTGCACGTTGCATTTTTCGAGTAGCGAAAGCAGGAAGTTGAACTAATTTCCATGTTTCATTCTTCTCTATAGAGTTTAGTTCTTCAATCATCGCCACCTTCCAATGCTTCTGTTTTAGAGCTTCTTCAAAGGACACTGGTTCAGTTTCAGCCAACATAGCTAATTGCACTATGTCACCTTCATCTGTAACTGCTTGATAAGGGAATCTCTCATAATCCCTCAAACTGGATGGTGGTTGAGTATTCCTTGTTGGTCTAGTGGTTACTTCTGCACCTCCTTCATTTGTATTTTCACCAATCTCTTCTTGTTCCTCAGTCTCACCTTCTGTTTCTGAGTCAGATAGATGTAACTTGCTGTCACATATGTATGATGCTTTTTCTTTCCAATTCCATTCCTTTGATTCATCAAACTTCACATCCTTGCTGAATACTATTTTCTTATTACTTGGATTATACAGTTTGTATGCACCAGTTTGATGATAGCCAACCATGACCATTGCTTGGGATTTATCATCTAACTTCTTCCTTAGTTGGTCAGGTATGTGTCTGAAACACAATGGACCAAAGATCCTTAAGTGCTGAACACTTGGTTTGAATCCACTCTAAGATTCCTCTGGTGTCTTATCCTACAGCTTCTTTGTAGGACTTCTATTTATGAGATATGCTGCAGTAGTAACTACTTCACCCCACATATAGCGAGGCATTTTCTTCTGCTTCAACATACTTCTCATCATATTTACTAGAGTTCTGTTTTTTCTTTTTGAAATTCCATTGTGTTGAGGTGTATATGGTGCAGTGACTTCATGACTTATGCCATTTGATGAGAAAAACTCATGAAACTCAGTGGAATTGTATTCACCTCTTCCATCAGCTCTTAACCTACTAATTGCATCACCACTTTCATTTTGAACTAGCAGTCTAAACTTCTTAAACACACTCAACACTTCATTTTTCTTAGCTAACAAGTCAATCCATAATTTCCTAGTGAATTCATCTATGAATGTTACAGAGTAGCTGTTTCCCCTTACTGACCTTAACTCAAAAGGTCCACAAACATCTGAGTGAATTACCTCAAGTTTCCTTGTTGCCTTGAATGGTACCTCTGCTTTGTATGAGTTTCTGACCTGCTTTCCAGTGCAACATATTTCACATGCTTCTTCTGGCACCTTTAATTTTGGCAGGCCTTGCACCATCTTCCTTTCATGTAGCACATCCAAATTTCTAAAGTTGATGTGCCCATATCTTTGATGCCACAACCAATCCTCATTCTTAGTTTCAGACATCAAACACTGATCTTCAATCACATTCATGTTAATCCTGAATGTTCTTTGCTTTGACAGTGGAGCTTTAATAATCAATCTACTTTTGTGATAAAAAACCTTCATGGCTTGTGCTTCCATCTTCATGGTATATCCTTTTAGTAATAGTTGGCCAATGTTGATCAGATTTCTCATCATGTTTGGCACATATAGTACATCAGTAATACAGGCTTTCTTTCCATCCTTCCTATTGATCAGAATTTTTCCCATGCCAGCTGCACATACTATGCTATTGTCTGCAAATCTAATATTTCTGTTCACATATTCATCTAGTTCAGAAAACCAAGATTTCTTGCATGTCATGTGATTTGAACACCAAGTATCTAAGTACCATTCATCACATCTTTCTTCTTCGTCCTTGACTGTTACCATCAGTAACACTTCATCTGAATCTGAGCCTTCATTTTGAGCAAACTGAGCCTCATCCTTGCTCCTTGGTACTCTCTTTGATCTGCATTCTGATGCATAATTCCCCCACTTCTGGCAATTATATCACTGAATCTCCTTCTTAGACTTTCCTTTCTTCACATATTGAGCTTGCAATGCTTGATCCAAAGATGCACCCTTTCCTCTTTCTTTGATCCTGTCAGTTAATCTCAATTCATGTGCCTCTAGGCTTGCCTGCAATTCTTCTATCTTCATGGAGTCTAGATCCTTAGATTCCTCCAATGCAACCATAATGTGATCAAACCTTGGTGTCAGAGTTATGAGGATATTTTCAACCTTCATTACATCAGTAAACACTTCACCATTCCTTGTCATTTAGTTTGTGAGAGTGATCACTTTGTCAAAGTACTGGCTGATGGTTTCCTCTTCTTCCATTGCCAACACTTCATACTGCCTTCTTAGTGCTTGCAACCTTACCTTCTTCAACCTCCCATCACCAGCATACAACCTCTCCATTGCATCCCATGTTTCTTTTGCACTTTCATAGTGCATGATTTTCTCAAAGATCTCATTGCTCACACTTTGATGTATCAAGAACATGGCTTTCTCATCCTTCTTCTTCAGTTCTTTGTGAACAGTTTGTTGTTCTTCAGTTGCATTGGCTGTCAAGACTGCTATGCCTTCATTCACTACTTCAAGAACTTCTTGAAACCTAAAGATCACCTTCATCTTCATGATCCATTGATCAAAGTTCTTGCCTTCAAAAACTGGCAGCTGTGTAAAGATATTGTTACTGTGATTTCCCATCCTTTAAGAATCTTTTGACTGCAGCAGTCGAACCATGCTCTGCAATACCAATTTGATAGAACCTAGCATACACAGTGCTACAATTGTAACACCCCGATTTCGATTATTTCATTTTATTGAGTGTTTTAATTGATTTGGGTAATAATTGTTTTAATTGTGAATTTGATGTGTTAATATAGTATGTTTTAATATTTTACCGTTTCAGAGAGTTTCGGGTAAAATTTAGATTGAAGGGTATTTTGGTCTTTTGATAGAAATAGAATTGAGGGGAAAAGTA
Source organism: Lathyrus sativus (assembly GCA_963859935.3). NCBI lineage: Eukaryota > Viridiplantae > Streptophyta > Magnoliopsida > Fabales > Fabaceae > Lathyrus > Lathyrus sativus. The sequence goes on along the minus strand of OZ012736.1, from coordinate 137,898,568 downwards.
TAAGAGGAATTGGAAAGAAAATAGAAAGAAAGAAATAGAGAGAGTTAGAGAGAAAGAACAAGAGAATAGAAGAGAAAGAGGAGGAAGAAAAGCAAAAACCTAGAATCATCAAGAATCAACATCCAAGCTTTCGATTAGTCGGGTAAGGGTGTGGAACTTTATTATTCTATCCATGTGTATGATCATGTATGTGTTGTGTGTATTCTTTGGTAGTTTTTCTAAACTTTCCATTTCTAGGTTGAATTTGGTTTAATCGGTAGAAATCATTGTTTAACGGTTAGAATCGAGAATAACCTTTGTAGCTTAGTCGGGATATGTTAGACTAAGAGTATTGAAACTAGTTTGGTGAGAATCGGGTGATATTTCGAGTTTCACCATTTTCGGTTAAATTGAGGTTAAGATTTTGAGTGGAAATCGAATGTCGCGAAAGTTGAGTTTTATGACCCTAATATATCCGTATATGATTAGTAAGGATAAATAGGTATTTAATCGGGTGAAAACTATTTAATCGGTCGGGTTTTTGATGGTTTTAAGCTCAAACCCGTAGTTGTTTTCTGTGTTTTTCAGGTGTTAATCGGTTAACCATATACGTTAATCGATTAACACAGAGTTGGGGGCCTAAAAACTGAGTTTTTAGCCTAAAAACTGAGTTTTTGGAAACTGAGTTTTTGGAGTGGTTAATCGGTTAACCATATGCGTTAACCAATTAACACTGTAAGTGTGAGAAAATAATTTATTTCAAAACTTTGAAAATTCATAACTTTTTCACCGTTTATCGGATTTTGACGTTCTTTATATCAAACTGAAGCTAATAATATGTTCTACAACTTGGTGAAAAGAAATATTATTTTTATCCGGATTTTAGCCGATTTTACCGATTAATTGAAATTAATGATTTTGAGTGAGAAGAGCTTATATTAGCTAGAGCGTCCGGTCGTGATCGGTCTCGTCTCGTATGGATAAATGATGTGTTATTAATTGTTGTGCTGTGGGTAGCCATAAGGCGTCAATCCTAGTGAATGAATCGAGTGTGAAATATGTCCGTTTGGCAATTTTGTGCATTTGCTTGAATTGAATAGAAATGCATGATGAAATTGATTGTGAATGGAAACCATGTATGAAATGGTGTGAATTGAATGATGAATATATATATATATATATGCATTGTGACATATATGATGTGAATGCATAACGAATGTATGCAATGAAATATGATAACTGCATGAGTATGTTTGTAAACATGTATGCATTTTGTGTTGATTGATCCCGCGTAGGATCTGCAGAAGCCTCGTGTGCCCATGTGGGGTGTGAGCAATGGTTTATAGTTGATTGAGTCATGTTTGCATGTTAAGCATCATGATATGCATTTGTGCTATTTGATCCCGTGTAGGATCTGCAGAACCTCGTGTGCCCATGTGGGGTGTGAGCAATGGCTATATTTGATTCTGCGTAGAATCTGCAGAACGATTGTGTGCCCATGTGGGGTGTGAGCAATCGGGTTGTGTGCCCATGTGGGGTGTGAGCAATCCATAAACATTGTGTGCCCATGTGGGGTGTGAGCAATGGGTGACCATCGTAGGCCCGACGGGGAGTTACTTCGGTAACGAGCGATGGTTCCATTTTAGTTCTTCAATTGAACCTGTTGAATTGAGTCGGTACCGCATTTGCATCTGCATAGAGTCGTGAGTCGGTCTCTATGAGTTGCATTATCATCTTTATATGATTCATTGGTGAAAATAAACATGTATAGAGATGTTTATGTGAATTGGTGATGAAATAAACATATTGTGTATGTTTGTGTGTATTGATTGAAATTATGGATATGTGCATATTAAATATGTCGGATGATTATCCATTATTTTTGTAAATGTACATTGCGGTGTATATGATGAGGGATAATGATTTGTGGTGAGGAACGAAGAATAGGTGTATTCTTTGTTTGTGCATATGTATATATATGATTTATGCATTGTTTATTATGATATTGTTTCTCACCCTTCTGTTGTTTTATGATGCTCTATGAGGCATTGCAGATTAGGTGCTGGTGATCCCTTTTTGTGAAGCGTGTCTCCATTTTTTTGGGTCAGATGACTCTAATATGTAACGCCGGGTAGCATAGGAAGCCTTGGGCTATTTTGATGAATACATTTGCATATGTTTTATTGGTGCTGCATGTTTTGTAAACATGACTGTTGTTGATGTATTAGACGGGATGATGTGAATATGTATGTATGTGAATACATGTTGGTGGTGATTCAAACGTTTAGATTTTCCGCTTTTATTCTAAATATTTGAGACGTGGGTAAAAAGGACGAAGTTCCTAGATTGTGTGTTGCCCATTGTTGCATATCTATATGAGCAGGTGTTGTATGTATGTTTAATTTCAAGTATAATGTGGCATACTCTTTTTATACCGTGTTATGAATTACTCTGATGAAATTTTAAATAAGTGCCTAAATGATTAAATGTATTATTTGGGGGTATAGAAAGGGGGTGTTACATTAAGTGGTATCAGAGCCAGTGTTGAGTCAGTTGTGTCTGTCTTATCGTTATTTAACGGTTAAGCTGTGGTTTAACCTTGTTGTTGTTTCTGGGTTGCTCAGAATATGGCTGGTCGTAATGATGTTGCAATGGCTGCTGCCATGGAAGCGATGGCTAGAGCGGTGCAGGGTGCGCCGAATGCGAATGAGAATGATGAGTTCAGGAAGAATCAGCCGCCGGTCTTCAAAAGAAGATTCGATCCTAACGGTGCTCAGATTTGGCTGAAAGAGATCGAAAGAGTTTTCAGAGTTATGAATTGTGCTGAGGGAAACAAGGTGAGACTTGGGACTCACATGCTGAGGGAAGAAGCCGACGACTGGTGGGTCGGTATGAGACAAGTTATTGAGGTGAATGAGGAAATAATCACTTGGGATTTGTTTCGTACGAAATTCTTAAGAAAGTATTACCCCGAAAGTGTGAAGGGGAAGAAAGAAATGGAATTTCTAGAGTTGAAGCAAGGCAACATGTCCGTGGTAGACTACACGGCGAGGTTTGTGGAATTGGTTCAATTTCACCCTCATTATGCGGCAGTGATGGCAGAGTTTTCTAAATGTATTAAGTATGAGAATGGCTTGCACCCTGAAATTAAGCAAGTGGTGGGTTATCAAAGAATTCGAAGGTTTTCGGATTTGGTCGAATGTTGTAGGATTTTTGAAGAGGATAGCAAAGCTCGTTCCACATATTATAAGAGTGTGAATGAGAGGAGAGGGAAACATCAAGTAAGGAGTGGACCGTATGTGACGCCTGTTGATAAGGGCAAACATAGGGGAAACTTTGATAGGAGATCCGGAGGTGGAGGTTCCGGTATGATTAAGTGCTTCAAGTGTGGTGAGATGGGACATAAGTCTTTTGATTGCATAAAGACCGTTGCAAAGTGTTCTAACTGTGGAGGTTTTGGTCATGCTACAACTGATTGTAGAAGGAATGCGGTGAAATGTTTTAATTGCGGTGAAATGGGGCATATTAGTACTAAGTGTACTAAGCCGAAGCAAGCTTAGGCAGGTGGTAAAGTGTTTGCTTTAGCTGGGAAGGATACTACCAGTGCAAACCGTCTGATTAAAGGTATATGCTTTATTAATAGTATGCCTTTAATTGCTATTATTGATACGGGAGCGACTCATTTATTCATTTCTCATGAGTGCGCTAAGCGTTTGAACTTGTTTGTGACTTCTTGGAGTGGCGAGATGGTTATTGAGACTCCTGCTCCGGGGTCGATAACTACGTCCTCGGTGTGTGTAAGTTGTCCTCTGACCATGTATGGTAGAGACTTTGTTATGGATTTGGTGTGTTTACCTATGGAAGGTTTGGACGTAATCTTGGGTACGAACTGGTTGCAGTTTAATCGAGTTCATATAGATTGCTATCACAAGTTAGTAAGGTTTCCTTATTTGGAAGATGATGAAGAGGTGAGTTTTCTATCCACTAAAGAGTTGAAGAAACTTTTAGCGGATGAAGCTCAATTGTTCGGTTTGTTTGCATCTTTGTCCGTAGAGAGTAAGATGGAACTTGATGTTTTTCCAGTGGTGTGTGACTTTCCAGAAGTGTTTTCGGAGGATATTACGGATGTACCGCCGGAAAGAGAAGTTGAATTTTCCATTGATCTAGTTCCGGGTACTAGACCAGTTTTGATGGCACCGTATCGTATGTCGGCATCGGAGTTGGTAGAATTGAAGAAACAATTGAATGAATTGTTGGACAAGAAATTTGTAAGGCCTAGTGTTTCTCCTTGGGGTGCTCAGGTGTTGTTAGTGAAGAAAAAGGATGGAAGCATGCATTTGTGTATTGATTATCGACAGTTGAACAAGGAGACAATTAAGAACAAGTATCCGCTTCCAAGGATCGATGATTTAATAGACCAATTGGTTGGTGCACGTGTTTTTAGTAAGATTGATTTGAGATCAGGTTATCACCAAATTCGCGTGAAAAAGGAAGATATTCAGAAGACAACCTTTAGGACACGGTATGGTCATTACGAGTACTTCGTGATGCCATTCGGAGTTTCTAATGCGCCGGGTGTGTTTATGGAATACATGAATCGTATTTTTCATGAGCAGTTGGATCGTTTCATGGTTGTATTCATCGACGATATTTTGATTTATTCTAAGTCTCAAGAGGAGCATGAAGAGCATTTAAGGATTGTGTTGCAAATTTTGAAGGAAAAGCAATTGTATGCTAAGTTGTCTAAGTGCGAGTTTTGGTTATCGGAAGTCAGTTTTCTTGGGCATGTTATTTCCGGTAGTGGAATTAGTGTTGATCCATCCAAGATTGATGCAGTGAGACAATGGGAGACTCCTAAGTCGGTCATTGAAATCCGAAGCTTTTTAGGATTGGCGGCTTATTATCGGAGATTCATTGAGGGATTTTCGAAGTTGGCACTTCCTTTGACACAGTTGACTTGTAAAGGAAAAGCTTTTGTTTGGGATATTCATTGTGAAGAGAGTTTCACAGAACTTAAGAGACGGTTGACGACGACGCCGATTTTGATTTTGCCGAATCCTACGGATCCTTTTGTGGTGTATTGTGATGCGTCATTGACAGGTTTAGGTGGTGTTTTGATGCAAGATGGAAAGGTTGTGGCTTATGCTTCGAGACAGTTGAGAGTGCATGAAAAGAATTATCCTACCCATGACTTGGAATTAGCGGCTGTGGTGTTTGTTTTGAAAATTTGGAGACATTATCTTTATGGTGCAAGATTTGAAGTCTTTAGTGATCACAAGAGCTTGAAGTATTTATTTGATCAGAAAGAATTGAACATGAGGCAAAGAAGATGGTTAGAACTTTTGAAAGATTATGACTTTAGTTTGAATTACCATCCGGGTAAGGCGAATATGGTGGCCGATGCCTTAAGTTGGAAGTTGTTACATATGTCCGTGTTGATGGTGAAAGAATGGGAACTTTTGAAAGATCTCAGAGACTTGAGTTTGGTTTGTGAAATGACACTTCTAAGCGTGAAACTTGGTATGTTACATGTTACGAATGATTTTCTTGTGACCGTTTGTGAAAAGCAAAAGTTAGATTTGAAGTTTATTGATTTGATGATGAATGAGAGTGAGGATTACAAGGTTGATGATTTTGGAGTTTTGAGATTTCGTGGTCGTATTTGTATTCCCGATGATTCGGAATTGAAAAAGATGATATTGAAAGAAGGACACTGAAGCAACTTAAGTATTCATCCGGGTGCGAACAAGATGTATCAGGATTTAAAGAAGATCTTTTGGTGGTTCGGGTTAAAGCGGGATGTAGCTCGTTTTGTGTATTCGTGCTTGACTTGTCAGAAGTCTAAGGTGGAGCATCAGAAGCCTAGTGGATTGATGCAACCGTTAGAAATTCCGGAATGGAAGTGGGATAGTATATCCATGGATTTTGTTACGGGATTACTGAATATGCAAAGAGGACATAATGCTATTTGGGTAATTGTTGATAGGCTTACTAAATCTGCTCACTTTGTTCCGATTGATATTAGTTATCCTTTGGAAAAGTTAGCCGAGATTTACGTTCGCGTGATAGTGAAGTTGCATGGAGTTCCTAAGAGTATTGTGTCGGATAGGGATTCTAGATTTACGTCAAGATTTTGGGAAAGTTTACAAAGTGCTTTGGGTTCTAAGTTGAGATTGAGCTCGGCGTATCATCCTTAGACGGATGGTCAAACCGAGAGGACAATTCAATCATTGGAAGATTTGTTGCGTGCTTGTATGCTAGAGCAAGGTGGTGCATGGGATAGTTATTTGGCATTGATTGAGTTCACCTATAATAATAGTTTTCATGCAAGTATTGGTATGGCGCCATTTGAGGCTTTATATGGCCGGAGATGTCGAACACCTTTGTGTTGGCATGAAACCGGTGAGAGGTCGGTAGTTGGTACGGAGTTGGTACAACAAACTACGGAGAAAGTGAAGTTTATTCGGGAGAAGATGAAAGCTTCTCGGAATAGACAAAAGAGCTACCATGACAAGAGAAGGAAGGATCTTGAATTTCAGGAAGGCGACCATGTATTTTTGAGAGTTACACCGGTTACGGGTGTGGGTCGTGCTTTGAAGTCGAAAAAGTTGACTTCTCGTTTTATTGGTCCGTATCAGATTACTGCAAGAGTAGGTGCTGTGGATTATCGTGTGGCGTTGCCTCCGAATCTTTCGAATTTGCATGATGTGTTCCATGTTTCGCAACTTCGGAAGTATGTTCCGGATCCGTCACATGTGGTTCCTATGGACGAGGTTGAGGTGAGAGATAACCTTACGGTAGAAGTTTTACCGGTTAGGATTCTGGATCGTGAAGTTAAGAAACTTAGAGGTAAGGATATTGCGCTTGTGAAAGTAGCGTGGGGAGGCGCTTCTGAAGGCAATATGACTTGGGAATTGGAAAGTGGGATGCGAGAGTCGTATCCAGACTTGTTTGAATCAGGTAATATTTTCGAGGACGAAAATTTCTAAAGTGGGGGAGAGTTGTAACGCCCCGATTTCGATTATTTCATTTTATTGAGTGTTTTAATTGATTTGAGTAATAATTGTTTTAATTGTGAATTTGATGTGTTAATATAATATGTTTTAATATTTTACCGTTTCAGAGAGTTTCGGGTAAAATTTAGATTGGAGGGTATTTTGGTCTTTTGATAGAAATAGAATTGAGGGGAAAAGTATAAGAGGAATTGGAGAGAAAATAGAAAGAAAGAAATAGAGAGAGTTAGAGAGAAAGAAAAGAGAAAGAACAAGAGAAAGAATAAGAGAAGAGAAAGAGGAGGAAGAGAAGCAAAAACCTAGAATCATCAAGAATCAACATCCAAGCTTTCGATTAGTCGGGTAAGGGTGTGGAACTTTATTATTCTATCCATGTGTATGATCATGTATGTGTTGTGTGGATTGTTTGGTAGTTTTTCTAAACTTTCCATTTCTAGGTTGAAGTTGGTTTAATCGGTAGAAATCATTGTTTAACGGTTCGAATCGAGAATAACCTTTGTAGCTTAGTTGGGATATGTTAGACTAAGAGTATTGAAACTAGTTTGGTGAGAATCGGGTGATATTTCGAGTTTCACCATTTTCGGTTAAATTGAGGTTAAGATTTTGAGTGGAAATCGAATGTCGCAAAAGTTGAGTTTTATGACCCTAATATATCCGTATATGATTAGTAAGGATAGATAGGTATTTAATCGGGTGAAAACTATTTAATCGGTCAGGTTTTTGAGGGTTTTAAGCTCAAACCCGTAGCTGTTTTTCTGAGTTTTTCAGGTGTTAATCGGTTAACCATATACGTTAACCGATTAACATAGAGTTGGGGGCCTAAAAACTGAGTTTTTAGCCTAAAAAATGAGTTTTTGGAGTGGTTAATCGATTAACCATATGCGTTAACCGATTAACACTGTAAGTGTGAGAAAATAATTTATTTCAAAACTTTGAAAATTCATAACTTTTTCACCGTTTATCGGATTTTGACGTTCTTTATATCAAACTGAAGCTAATAATATGTTCTACAACTTGGTGAAAAGAAATACTATTTTTATCCGACTTTTAGCCGATTTTACCGATTAATTGAAATTAATGATTTTGAGTGAGAAGAGCTTATATTAGCTAGAGCGTTCGGTCGTGATCAGTCTCGTCTCGTATGGATAAATGGTGTGTTATTAATTGTTGTGTTGTGGGTAGCCGTAAGGCGTGAATCCTAGTGAATGAATCGAGTGTGAAATGTGGCCGTTTGACAATTTTGTGCATTTGCTTGAATTGAATAGAAATGCATGATGAAATTGATTGTGAATGGAAACCATGTATGAAATGGTGTGAATTGAATGATGAATATATATATGCATTGTGATATATATGATGTGAATGCATAACGAATGTATGCAATGAAATGTGATAAATGCATGAGTATGTTTGTAAACATGTATGCATTTTGTGTTGATTGATCCCGCGTAGGATATGCAGAAGCCTCGTGTGCCCATGTGGGGTGTGAGCAATGGTTTATAGTTGATTGAGTCATGTTTGCATGTGAAGCATCATGATATGCATTTGTGCTATTTGATCCCGTGTAGGATCTGCAGAACCTCGTGTGCCCATGTGGGGTGTGAGCGATGGCTATATTTGATTCCGCGTAGAATCTGCAGAACGATTGTGTGCCCATGTGGGGTGTGAGCAATCGGGTTGTGTGCCCATGTGGGGTGTGAGCAATCCATAAACATTGTGTGCCCATGTGGGGTGTGAGCAATGGGTGAACATCGTAGGCCCAACGGGGAGTTACTTCGGTAACAAGCGATGGTTCCATTTTGGTTCTTCAATTGAACCTGTTGAATTGAGTCGGTACCGCATTTGCATCTGCATAGGGTCGTGAGTCGGTCTCTATGAGTTGCATAATCATCTTTATATGATGCATTGGTGAAAATAAACATGTATAGAGATGTTTGTGTGAATTGGTGATGAAATAAACATATTGTGTATGTTTATGTGTATTGATTGAAATTATGGATATGTGCATATTAAATATGTCGGGTGATTATCCATTATTTGTGTAAATGTACATTGCGGTGTATATGACGAGGGATAATGATTTGTGGTGAGGAACAAAGAATAGGTGTATTTTTTGTTTGTGCATATGTATATATATGATTTATGCATTGTTTATTATGATATTGTTTCTCACCCTTCTGTTGTTTTATGATGCTCTATGAGGCATTGCAGATTAGGTGCTGGTGATCCCTTTTTGTGAAGCGTGTCTCCTTTTTTTGGGGTCAGATGGCTCTGATATATAACACCGGGTAGCATAGGAAGCCTTGGGCTATTTTGATGAATACATTTGCATATGTTTTATTGGTGCTGCATGTTTTGTAAACATGACTGTTGTTGATGTATTAGACGGGATGATGTGAATATGTATGTATGTGAATACATGTTGGTGGTGATTCAAACGTTTAGATTTTCCGCTTTTATTCTAAATATTTGAGACGTGGGTAAAAAGGACGAAGTTCCTAGATTGTGTGTTGCCCATTGTTGCATATCTATATGAGCAGGTGTTGTATGTATGTTTAATTTCAAGTATAATGTGGCATACTCTTTTTATACCGTGTTATGAATTACTCTGATGAAATTTTAAATAAGTGCCTAAATGATTAAATGTATTATTTTGGGGTATAGAAAGGGGGTGTTACAACAACCAATTGGAGATGATGAATTATGAAGAGCTTTGATGATGTTGAAATAACATGTTGAAACAAGATGATGCATAGAGAGTGTATTCAATGGTTTGATTTACAATGTGCAGGATAATATTTACTAACTGCATAGTACAAAGTATTTATAACAGAAACCTAACTAATAACAACCTCCCTAACTAACTCATCAACTAACTAACTGAATTACATAACCAATAATATATACCTAGCAAAACTATTGCATTTATATTGAAGATAATATGAACATAGACTTGAGTGTTCTGTTCACTATCCTGAGTCACAATTACCTACTATTAAATAATATGTAACTGTATGCACCAAAAAGAAAACACAAGAGAGAAAATAATACAAAATAAAAACAATCCAAAAAAGTCTTCAAACCTTTACCTCTCCATATCACCAAAAAGATGTCCGCTTTGATTCAAACTTCCATTCAAACCTTTAGATATCCCTATCATAAAAAAGATCACATCTTTGGTAAGAAACAAATAGAAAAAACAAGTCACAAAATCATACAAAATAAAACAATCCAAAGAAAGTGTTCAAACCTTTAGCTAAAAAAGTCTTCAAACCTTCGATGTCACTTTCGAGTCAAACTTCCAAAAGTCTTCAAACCTTCATAAGAAACAGTAAAGATATGAGTCAGAAAAGGAGTGAAAGAGACCGATGGAAGATATGAGACAAAGATGTGAGTTATAACTTCAGAAGAGAAACAGTGAGGGACGGTTGCGATTGATGAGAATAGGGTGAAGGACGGTGGTGAATAATGAGAAGAGGGTGAGGGATAGTGGTGATCGGTAAAAAGAGAGTGAGGGAAAATGAAGGTCTGCTAGGGTTTTCTAGTTATTTTTTAAAGAGTAAAAAAAGTTAAATGAATTAATATATGATTAAGAATATTATAAGTATAAAGAAGATCATTATTATTTGAAAAGTAGTAAAAATTATTAGCTTTCGAAAAAAAGTAAAAAAAGAAAAAACAATTAAAAAAGAATACTATTTTAGTAATTATATTCTCAAGTAACTAATAAACATAATCACAATCAATCTTTAAATACTTTAGAATAATCATAACATAGAATCTTTAAATACTTTAGGATAATCATAACATACTAAGAATTGAGAACATTTGTTTCTTCAAAATAATATGGCAAAAAATATGATGTTTTCTATAAACTCTAGTTTTTATAAGTATATCAAGACATGCACAACTGTTTAGTGCGGCACAAAAGATATTGGTTTAAAATATATTTTTAGTCTTTTAGTTTGAACGTTTTAAACTATTAATTTCTTTATTATAGATTTTGTAATTTATTATTTAATATTATTTTATAAAATAAATTAGTAATTTTATTTAATTATTTTAAAAATTAATCAATTAAAGTTTATAAAAGAAATACTTTGGAACTATAGCCCATATCTTGTCAGCCTCAATCTAGTAGATAATATGATATTAAACTAAATATGAATGAGATTTATAAACACTTATTTTATTTGTGAACAAACCAAGTGAGACTTTATGCATTTTCTTGTTCATAACTTGTTTTTTCTTTATCTGTTAGTCCAACTCTTCTTGTATCCATACACCAAGTAAACTGCAAAGATATTACTTCAGGTCTCAGTTGGTTTTTCTGACTTATTTCAAATCATCTTATTATTGAAGCTAAAATTATTCAAGAGATTAAACAAGATATTTTTGTTTTGCTGACTTTAGTATGAAATATGTAATATTACATGAACAGAACATGTCGCGGCTCCACTGCTTTTGAATTGAATTGATTTTTCTGTTTTGCTGACTTTTTTTTACAAATTTCTTCTTACTGCAACACTTATTGTCATTAATGACATTACTAAGGTCATTAATTACAACTTCCGATTTCAACAGGTTGCTTGTAAGTGGAAATGCAAAAGAGAAAACAAGTATTCAGGAAGCATGTTGTCATTGAAACAAGAATTTGAAAAGTTCCATATTTTGATTAACAACTTAGCGCTTAGCATTGAAGCAGAAACTGTAACAAGCTAATAATTCATTAGTTACTTTAATGTTTTAATGACTTTTTCCATCAAAAGTTGTTTACGATTGTCATCCTACACAAATGAAAAGAGAATGCTTTTAGTTATCTTTTGTTTTGTTTTATGTGACATTACTGCTTATTGGAACAAGTTATGAATAAGAAAATGCATAAGATCTCATATCAGTTTATTCACAAATGAAATGAGTGTTTGTAAATCTCATTCATAGTTGATTTAATGTCATCTTATGTATTGGAGTGAGGCCGAAAAGAAATGGACTATTGGCCCAAAGTATTTCTTTTATAAACTTTAATTAATTAATTTTTGAAATAATTGAATTAAAAATATTTATTTATTATATAAAATAATAAATTTTTAATCTTCAGTGCCACACATCCAAAAGTGGGGAGGATCACAAAAAGCGCATTTGATCCATCATACTCGTTGCAGATGATACAACTCCCCAACCGAGATTAGACACCATATAAAAAACCCCAAAATAAAAAGAAAAATTGCTTCATTCTCTCTAAATTTTGCTAGTTTTTATAGCTAAAGTTCAATATTTCAGTCTGAGATTTCAAACCAGTGACACATCAAATATCCTCCCTCAACAACATATAATTCCACTCATGCTTGAGTTTTCTCCATTTCTACAATCATTGCTTCAAAAACAGATCTTTCATTTGGAGTTTCCGTGATAAGTTCCATCTCTATTTCACTAACATCGTGCCTCTCATTTTCATGATCAGTATCTTCAACATTTTCGAGGAAAGGACTTGCCAAATTTTTTTTCCACGAACCATCATCAGGTAAATCGATACAAGAAACGGAGAATGGTTATCTAATGGAGATAATTTCTCATCTAGGAGCAATTTCAAGAACACAACACTGATGCACAAGTCTTTCATCCCATCTGCAGAATGTTCGGGTTCTGGTTAAAAGCCGAAGATAGCGGAACTACATGCTTTATTGTTTCACTTACATGTGGCTTATACTTTACAATCATTCCATCAGAAGGAACTGGTTCTTCGTCAGGACAATGCTTTTTGCTGATCTTCAATGTACAATTAACAATTAATCAACTTTTTCTTCTAAATTGGAATCTAATGGCAAGTTAATTAGCGAAAAATTTCAAGAACCTACAAATGATCCCTTCAATTTATCAGTGATTTTTCTTGACCAATAAAAAGATAAAATTATATAAAAATTACATAAATTTAACAAAGTGAAAGGAATGAAATTTTAGAATGCAAAAAGATGAAACAAATTTCAAAAGAGAAGACTTACAAAATAATGTATTTATTACTTGAACAAATATTTAATTTCTATTTCTAACAAACGGTTTTCTTTTAAAAATTATTTAGATAGTGTCCCTAGAATAGTTAATAGCATTATTTATAAAAAAAACTAAACTAAGAAAAACGTTATGAAATGTGTTTGATGATGATATGTTCTATTGATGAGTTGGCTATGGTTGATTCGGGAGATCTTCTGGGTGATTTATTAAAATGTGGTTCTGTGTTCACTTTGATTGGCTATTATGGTTGGATGATCGATAGATTCGTTCGTGCATCATAGCATTGTTTAGTGGCGCATGATTCAATTCAAAACAAATATTGTAAAGCTTGATTCGTTGTATAACATTGTTTGGTGGCACATGATTCGTTGTAGAGCATTGTTTGGTGGCACATGATTCGTTGTAAAGCTTGTACCAATAAATCAAAGGTGGCGCATGATTCAATTCAAAACAAATATTGTACATAATATAACACCTATGTCACTCTTTCGGGATAGAATCAACCTATAGTCTAACAAACAGAAACTAAAAGACCCAAACCGCTTTAGCACTTGGAAGCACAATCCTAAAATAATAGGATCATAAACATGTTATTTAAGTCTTTATGCCGAACTAATGTCAAAAAATGCAACTTTTATACTTAATCATGAAGTTAAAGAATTTTTTACGCAAATAACCATATTTTTGATTTTTTTTTCAAAATAATCCATATTTTAAAATTATTCTCAAAATATTCTAGTTAGAGTTTGAGATTACACAAGGACGCCAGATGAATTGGCGACACCTTGTTAAGGCTATAAAGGAGTCGCCAATTGGTCTGGAGACTCCTCATGCAGTCTCCATTCCAATTGGCGACTGGGTGTTGTACTTACAAGGGTGTTGCCAATTCATCTGAAAACCCCTTGTATTTTGAAATTTTTTTCTAAAAAATAAATACTTCCAAAAATAATTAATAAAATAAGTCAGTGGGAAAAATAAATATTATCATTAATTAAAAAAAGTATTACATAAACTAATGTTGGCAACCAGGTTGGTCATACCGGCCACCGGTTTCACATCCCCTAGGCACCCTAACTCGTTGCGCTCGCCCCCCTCGTTGTTGATTCACGCCTGATCTTTGAGGAGTTGAAATCTTAGAAACATTCCCAGATGGTTCCCGAAGGATCTCTTGCATTTCCATTAGGTCATGTGTGTTGAAATTGAGCGTGCAACCCATGGCAGAGTAGTTCGGATGTGATGAAGGGGTCATTGGTGTGCGACCTTGACGGTTAAAGGGGGATATTAGTGTGAATGATTCGTTGGTGAAAGGTTGAAATTGTAGTGGTGTTTGAAAGCCATAAGGTTGTTGAGATGGTTGAGTGGGTAGTCCAGGGTATTATGTCAGAGCGTTTTGACTATGGAAAGATGTTTGGGCGTTATAGCTATGGTATGATGTACCCTCGTTATGACTATATCTTGATGTTGTGTTGGGGCCATAGCAATATTGGGATTCTGGGTAGTAGTCAGTGTGAAGGAGATGGTGTGGGGGACGTTTTAGGTATTGTGGTTGGGTGTTTGGCATGTTTGAATGGTGAATGGGTTGATAACTCTGTTGGGTAGAGAGTTGTGAGTAACATGGCCTTTCTAATGGGTTAGACGTTGAAGTGTCTTGTGTGTAGGTGGTTTGGTGTGGGTCGTATAAATATCTGTCTTCGAAGACAAACCCAGTTGCAGCCAATCTGTACCAAGCTATATAATTAATAGTTGGTATAGATGGTGTTGCTGTAACACCCTTTTCTACCCCAAAATTATTAAGGTAAATTAACACAAAAATCAGAGTAAAATATTAACTTTCATAAAGAGCCACAAAAAGGGCGCACATTTCTCAATGTCTCAAAATAAGTCAATGCTCCGTAACACACGAGTTTTCTCAAAATACATCAATTTGCACAAAGCAGTAGAACTCAAAAGGCATATCCAAAGTTTTCCTTATACGGAAAGATAATCAAAATAACTCAAGTAAAACATAAACCCCAACCCGATGTTACACTATCAGAGCAAGACCCTCTAAGTTAACCAAAGGCTAACAAATCGAAGCTTCAAAAGTCCTCAGGGGCGTCCACGGCTAAACTTGGTCATTTGCATGTTACCCACGTGGAGGTAACGTTCAAACAGGCAGGGTGAGTAAAACAATTCATAATAATCAATGTATAACAATTAATGCATAAACGGCGTCACATTCATATTCAACAAATTCATATCCTTCAATAGGCCTCGAAGGCCACAATGTCATAATTTATACACAAAGGCTCATAAATGCAAATGCAACATAGACTCAATGCATGTGGTACCAATCATCACAGCGCGATGGACACTGGGCCATCAACCCTCCATAGATCCCCATCAATAGGATCGATTCTACTTAAGAACCGGAGCACATCAAAATACTTCACATCCACACAGTGGGATTGAATCCAAAGTAATCGAGGTCCTGAACCAAAGTCCGGATGCATATGAATGCATGATGCACACGTCACAATAATCGTCATAATAAAATTATAGGTGCATCATCATTCATCATATTCATCAAACGTCATAACTCATCCACATAGTCATCATCATCACATAAATCGTAATATTTCACATAACTCATCATAATAATCATCGTCATCACATAAATCATCATATCTCATGTTATCACATAATTCATCATAATAATCATCATCATCACATAATTCATCATATCTCATGTTATCATATAATTCATCATAATAATCATCATCATCACATAAATCATCATATAATTCATCATAATAATCACGTACCAATCACATATTAGCTCATAGTCATCCTCATGTTAGCCCATCATATTATCACACATTAATTCATAATACTACCCCATATTACCTCATATTAATTCCTCAAATTATACTAGCGATAATCCTCACACTATCGCCTATCAATCACATAATTCCTCACTGTCATACTCATGTTAACTCATCTCGAAAATATCAGAATCAAACATCAAGGCATCCCTGTAAAACGGTCAAATTTCTCGAACACTGCTACGTTCGCTGGCTTGCTCGCTAGGCGAGTCGGTAGCGAGTCTTCGCTAGCATACTTGCTAGGCGAGTCTGTGGCGAGTCTTCGCTGGCATGCTCGCTAGGCGAACAGTGCGATGACAACAAAAATCTGCTACGCACAGAACTGATTTCTACCCAAAAACTCATATGATTCGCACACCCCATACCCCTAAAACATCCCTAAATCATCCCTAAGGTCATACGGCGATAACGACACAAAATCTATGGTTTGTTAGGCCAACCCGACAACATTTGCACTTCCTAAATCACTATTTTTCTGCAATTCTTCTGAGTGCATCAGAGCTACTCACATTTGAACATTCCTATTCCTACAGGGTCAAACATATAACAATCCAAGGTTTTGGCCACGAAGGCCTAAGGTTTCCCTTTCTCATATCAATATTCAGTGTTACATACCACTAGCCACAATCTCAGAGTCGTACAGTCAATTTCCCTAATTCTCCCAAATAAACCCCAAAATACCTTAAATCATAAACCAACTATAAACACATCTAAAGACATACATAGAAAATCATGAACAACGATACTCCCCATACCTTAGTCGATTTGCAGCTTTCACGATTAACTTTGGGATCTTCTGCCTCCAACCTTTCCTTCAGAACTCTGGCCACCAAACTTTCACAGTTAACACAAATGAATTCTAATTTCCCTTCAGAACTCAATTTTGCCAACCTAGTCTTGGGCCTCACAAATTGGGCTTTTCCCTCATTACCCTTACTAACTCCTCCAAATGCCCAAATCACCCTTATTCCTCTTATATTTATTTTAATTCATAATAATATTAATAAACCCATATTACATACTATTATTCCAAAATAAATACTCCACAAAGCATAATTCCTCAATAATTCACAAAGCCACCGAAAAACACCGAAATCAAATATTCTCAATTAAATCAATTAATTAAAATATTCCAATTAAAATTTGGGGTGTTACAACTCTCCCCCACTTAAAAGAATTTTCGCCCTCGAAAATTGCCTCAAGTAAACAGAGTCGGATACGACTCCCTCATCTGATCTTCACATTCCCAAATCCAACTTTCTCTAGTTGGTCCTCTCAAACTACCTCTTCCAAGGCAATCTCTTTACCTCAAAGTTGCTTCTCGTTCACATAATCCGAACTAGAAATACCTCAATAGTCAAATCATCTCTCACTTGTACACCATCCATCCGAATCAATGTATTTCTTCAACTTAGGCATATGAAACACATCATGCAATTTCACAAGCGACAGCGGTAAAACAGTTTAACATGGTACTTCTCCCGCGCTTCCGCCGCGCTACTCTGATACAGACCAATAAAGCATGGTGTGAGCTCCTGAGACTTCAAAGCTCAACCAACACCAGTTACCGACGTAATTCCCAAAACACGAGATCTTCCTCTTGAAATTCAAGTGCTTTCCCCCTCTTATCATGGTAACTCTTCTGACGACCCTGCGAAACATCCATCTTTTCTTGGGTCCTCTTGACCTTCTCAGTCGTTTCTTGCACAATCTCAGGTTCGAGTACAACACTCTCGCCTGACTCATATCAATACAAAGGAGTCCTAAACCACATACCATGCAAAGCCTCATACGGTGCCATTCCGATACTAGAATGATAACTGTTATTATAGGTAAACTCAACAAACGACAAATAACTATCCCACGATCCACTTTGATCCAACACACAAGGTCTCAGCAAATACTCTAAGGAATGGATAATTCTCTCTGTCTGTCCATCCATCCGCGGATGATAGGCAGAGTTCCACTTCAACACGGTACCCAAAGCGTCTGCAACCTCTCCCAAAATCTCGATGTAAATCTCAGATTCCCATCTGACACAATATTCGACGATGTCTCATACAACTTCACAACTTCCTCAATATACATCTCAGCTAGCTTCAACATAGAATGATTAATCCTCATTGGTATAAAATGAGTTAATCTAGCTAACCTATCCAAAATCATCCAAATCGAATCATATCCCTTCAAGTCCTTGGCAACCCTGTCACAAAATCCATAGAAATGCTATCCCATTTCCATTCTTGAATACTCAACAGTTGCATCCGACCCAACGGTCTCTGATGTTCAATCTTCAACTCCTGACAAGTCTAACCATCATATACAAACTCAATCACTTCTTTCTTCATACTCGACCGCCAAAATAATTCCATCAAGCTCTGGTACCTCTTCATAGCACCAGTATGGATACTCAATCAACTTAGGTGTCCATCCTCAAAAATACTCTTATCCAACTCACAATGCCAGGAACACAAACTCTATCACGACATCTTATGATACCATTTCCATTAATCCGAAAATTAGCTTTTCGACCTTAATTTATCAAATTCAACCAATCTACCCACTCAAACTAGATTTCCTACCTTCTCTGATCTCTTGGAGAATACCATTAGTCAGCTTCAACATACCCAATTTCACACTGCTAGGAGTCTCTTCACAAACCAAACTCATATCATAAAATTGCTCAATCAATTCTAACTCTTTTACCATCGTCATCGGTATATGCAAAGAATTCCAAATCAATACATCGGCTACCATGTCCGCTTTACCCGGATGGTAATTCAACCCAAAGCCATCCTCCTTCGGAAGCCCCATGCCAAACGGGCACTCAATTTGTGAGTTATGGCGGAAACACAAACTGTACTTCTGCACTTACTACAAAATCCAAACATAGTCCGTCAATTAATAACTGAATTCCATGCCACTACTTCACCATTACATAGAGCATTGGAATAGCTTTCCAACGCTTTGAACCGTGCGTCATTCTGAGTTACGGTTCTCCTGTTACGACAAAAATACGAAAACAACATTCTTCTGCCCCAGGATATTTCGCCCGAAGAACACAGAGGCGAGCGACCACTTCCTCCTGGAGCTGTTCGCTAGGCGAAGGATATTGCTCACCTAGCGAACCTGACAGTCTGAAATTCTAATTTCGACCGTTACATGACTTCCGGGTGTCCGATTTCGATTCCGTAAAAAGCTGTGATCTCGGAATTCGACGTACAACAATTTCACACTAAGGAGGCCATTCAACACATCTTCAACTTGGAAATATTTAAAGGCTTAATTATACCAATATTTCATTCCACATCTGACTTTCTCTAATAATCACCAGAAATCACTGTCCACCTTTAATATACTCGACCTCACAATCTGTTGCCTCAGCATACACACCAGACACAAGTCTCAAAACTACTCAATCAATTTAATTCCTTGACCATCCAAACAGACATATAATATGGAGCTCTCAATATCAAACTAGTTTTCGTAACTAAGTCGATCACAACTCCACTTCAAGTTCTGGATGTATATCCCTATCTCGTCAGGATAACTTCCCGACGACCACAATTAATCGGCAAACCACCAACCCCCACACTTTCCTTAACACTCAAAATTCCCATCAAAATTAAACATCTCAACACCGCCCTGTGCCAACTCATCAAAACAATTCATAAGCACTTAAATTAATTCAAACAATTCTCTCCACTCGCCATCTAAGCTTGCAAGACACGTCTATCCCATCCAACCTGACCCCGTCTACTATCAACAACAGATTAAGGCTGATCAGTTCCTCAATTGTTCAATAGAAAACCGAAAATCATGATGGGGTACAAACCATCTTTACCAAACTATGAGAGCATTCATCGACACACTGAGCCACCACTCCACACTCGCAACATTCTGGAGAAGCACAAGCTTCTCACCCACTTGAATCATTCCCACTTCTACAGGCAAAGGCTGGAAACCAAACGTGTACCGACAGTTTTTTTTACACACATGTCGCATACAAGGGAACAAACAACATTAGACAACTTGGCCGGACGGACCGACCTACTATGATATCACTAATGTAACACCCTTTTTCTACCCCAAAATTATTAAGGTAAATTAACACAAAAATCAGAGTAAAATATTAAATTTCATAAAGAGCCACAAAAAGGGCGCACATTTCTCAATGTCTCAAAATAAGTCAATGCTCCGTAGCACACGGGTTTTCTCAAAATACATCAATTTGCACAAAGCAGCGAAACTCAAAAGGCATATCCAAAGTTTTCCTTATACGGAAAGATAATCAAAATAACTCAAGTAAAACATAAACCACAACCCGACGTTACACTATCTGAGCAAGACCCTCTAAGTTAACCAAAGGCTAACAACTCGAAGCTTCAAAAGTCCTCAACGACGTCCACGACTAAACTTGGTCATCTGCACGTTACCCACGTGGAGGTAACATTCAAACAGGCAGGGTAAGTAAAACAATTCATAATAATCAATGTATAACAATTAATGCATAAACGGCGTCAAATTCATATTCAACAAATTCATATCCTTCATTAGGCCTCGAAGGCCACAACGCCATAATTTATACACAAAGGCTCATAAATGCAAATGCAACATAGACTCAATGCATGTGGTACCAATCATCACAGCGCGATGGACACTGGGCCATCAACCCTCCATAGATCCCCATCAATAGGATCGATTCTACTTGAGAACCGGAGCACATCAAAACACTTCACATCCGCACAACGGGATTGAAGCAAAAGTAATCGAGGTCCTGAACCAAAGTCCGGATGCATATGAATGCATGATGCACACGTCACAATAATCCTCATAATAAAATTATAGGTGCATCATCATTCATCATATTCGTCATATTTATCATATTCATCAAACGTCATAACTCATCCACATAGTCATCATTATCACATAAATCGTAATATTTCACATAACTCATCATAATAATCATCGTCATCACATAAATCATCATATCTCATGTTATCACATAATTCATCATAATAATCATCATCATCACATAATTCATCATAATAATCATCATCATCACATAATTCATCATATCTCATGTTATCACATAATTCATCATAGTAATCATCATCATCACATAAATCATCATATAATTCATCATAATAATCACGTACCAATCACATATTAGCTCATAGTCATCCTCATGTTAGCCCATCATATTATCACATATTATCACACATTAATTCATAATATTACCCCATATTATCTCATATTAATTCCTCAATATATACTAGCGGTGATCCTCACACTACCGCCTATCAATCACATAATTCCTCACTGTCATACTCATGTTAACTCATCTCAGAAATCTCAGAATCAAACATCAAGGCATCGCTGTAAAACGGTCAAATTTATTGAACTCTGCTACGTTCGCTGGCTTGCTCGCTAGGTGAATCGGTAGCGAGTCTTCGCTAGCATGCTTGCTAGGCGAGTCTGTGGCGAGTCTTCGCTGGCATGCTCGCTAGGCGAACAGTGCGATGACAGCAAAAATCTGCTACGCACAGAACTGATTTCTACCCAAAAACTCATATGATTCGCACACCCCATACCCCCAAAACATCCCTAAATCACCCCTAAGGTCATACGGCGATAACGACACAAAATCTATGGTTTGTTAGGCCAACCCGACAACATTTGGACTTCCTAAATCACTATTTCTCTGCAATTGTTCTGAGTGCATCAGAGCTACTCACATTAGAACATTCCTATTCCTACAGAGTCAAACATATAACAATCCAAGGTTTTGGCCACGAAGGCCTAAGGTTTCCCTTTCTCATATCAATATTCAGTGTTACATACCACTAGCCACAATCTCAGAGTCGTACAGTCAATTTCCCTAATTCTCCCAAATCAACCCTAAAATACATTAAATCATAAACCAACCATAAACACATTGTCGCTACTGCGAAAATCGGCGCCGGCTATGACAGAAGAGTCGCCACCGTGCGTTATTTATCCCAAAGGAGGGAAAGGAAACGCTCAGAGTAAACCTAACGCAAAGAGGGAAAAGAATGGTCATCGCAACCAAATCCTGGATTCGGGAGTCAGTTACGCAAGGGGAAGGTATTAGCACCCCTCACGTTCGTCGTACTCGACGGGATCCACGCTTGTTTTCTAGTACGGATTGTTATTCTATCTACCCTAAAGGTCAAGGTTTAAAAAGAAAAGAAAATGACTCGGCAAAGTATCGCACTTTATGCCTACGTATTCCCGTCTGGAACGAGAAATCAGAGTCAACGTAGTTCGCCTACCTACGAGAAAGGAGGGGAAGGTTGCTCGCTAGGATACAACATCCTATGCCTACGTACTTTCATACAGCATGAAAGATCAGAGCAAACGTAGTTCGGGCCACGGAAGACACATATTTGTCTGGCTGTTTTTTAGATCCTTCTGAAAAGGTTTTTCTTGATTAGGAGTCCAAGCGGACAAAATGAGACTTTAATGTTTGTTTCCAGTCTTTTACGAAAGAAGTGTTTTTTTAGTGTGTTTGCAATCTCTGACGCACTAGAGACTATGATTTGAGAGTGACTACGTCATATGTCATCCTAACGGTAACACACTAAGCAATCAGATTACTGAAGAGTGACCCTCCAACAACCTTTTCTCAAATAGATTAAGGCACGTAGCGTACGACATCGATTATCCTTATTACTGTGTTTTGAATTGTTTTGAGATAGAAGAGAAAGAAGCTCAAAAAAAAACCTAGGGTTGAAAGGGGAATCAAAACTACCCTAAAGTTATCATGCATGGATAAAACCTATTGTCTGTCATATTTCCCTCTTGCACAGAGAGAAACAGAGATCCTAGGGGATAAACAGAAAAGAAAGCAAGCAAATACAGTAAAATGCAGGCAATGCAGCAATACAAGCGAGGCAAGGGAGTCCCACTCTACCTCGATCCTGGGAAAACAATAGGCAAAGTGAAACAGCATTCACTTCAAACCTAAGGGGGCAAGCTGTACAAGCCAACAAATAATACAGAAAAAAGAAAACAGCACCAGCTCTGACAGCAACAAACCAACTTCTACAGTAAGCAACACAAGCAACAACAGCTCTGACAGCTACAGTTGATTAACAACAAATGGGAACGACAACAACAACTTCAAGCAAGACCCCATCTTCAATCTTCAATGACCTTCAAATCTTAGGTAAACTCCTATCTTCAGAAAGATATCCCAGCTTTAGCAAGCATGAACCTCCACCAGTAAACAGTTTCAACAAAAAGCAGCAAAACCCTAGCTTCAACCGACAACCAGCTTTGACAGGCACAAGCTTCATCTTCACCAATCTTCAATGAACTTCATCTTTAATAGGTTTCCATCTTCAATGCAATCACTCCAGAAGAGAATCAATGAATAGATGAAGTTGAAATGTTAAGAGGCTTAGTGACAACCCAAGGAAATCATTAAGATCTTAACATGGCAAATGAAAGGTACCCTCAAGGTTCTACCCAACCAAAGCATGCTCTAAATCCCTCCTAAGGAGAGATGGAACTTATTTGGGGGACCTTGTGTCATGGGATTGAGTAGAGGCACAAGAAGCTCTCTATGTTTGAAAGAAGAAACAAGACTACTCTAATGCTCTTCCTATATATCCTAACTCCTAAATCTCTGACAAGCACTCCAATAGATGAGAAATCTTCAACTCCAAGCTTCTTCAAGCCATCCAAAGCAACTTCATTTGATATTCAAGTCATCCAAGCAAAGCCCAAGCCACAAGCACTGCAATATAGCCCCACACAAGTATAACCAAACCAAATACCCAATGGAGAAACCCACAATCACCACACAAGTTGTAAAAATCAAATAAAATGCTAAAGCTCATCAGAAAATCCTAGGTAAGTTTCTAAGGGAACCTAACCCTATACCCAATACCCCATAGGAACCCCAAACCCTAGATCAATCATTTAATCCTCAAACTATGCACTAAACTACAACTACTTGTCTTGAAACCCTAATTCTAACACCTCTCCTATTCACCTCTCAAACTAACCTAAATTTTATTCAAAAAATTTTGATAAAATTTCTAAGGGTACATGCTTCCCTAATCTAATCAGTCCAATAAGAATCAACTCAAAATTCCTCACCAATTGGTCACAATAAAATCCACAAAATCATGTAGCAAATGTACAAAATTAAAGAAAATAATAAAATGGAGAAAATTAAATTAAATTGAAAAATGGATGAAAATGAGATTTATTAATTTTATAAAATCACAAATAAATCCAAGATCATGGAGATATTTTTAAAATATTTTTTGGATCAATATTGGATTTATTATGAATTTTATAAATCAAATGGATTAAAAATAAAAGAAAATCAAATAAAAGAAATTAAAATGCTGAATTAAATGGGAGCCATTGGATCAATTGACTGGTAAGCGCATCTGAGGCTTCAGAACGTGTCCACGCGTGCATCCCAGTCACACGCTGAATGGGATTAGTGAAACGGTGCGTATTGAACTAATGGAGGCAATCTCAGTTTGAATCTTGACCGCACGATCAGCATAACAAGTCTCCTCTTCAAGATGATCCAAAGGTGAAGACTTCATCTTCTCCAAACGAGCTCAGGTGAAGGTCAAATCTCAGACGGTGGTCCGGTGGTCCAACCACCGTCTTCTCCGGCGAAGCAAACCCTAAACCTCACCAATCAAGTCAAATAAAACCCCTAATCCACCATCCAAAATCATTGACTCACCCTCAAAAACCAAACCCGATCAAAGTTGCAGAGAAATCACCAAGTCTCGATGGTCACCATTCTTAAAATTAAAGGTACTAACATGAACTACATGTTACACTGATCAATTATCATCATCTGAATACCATTAATCCTCCAAGAATCACAAGAATCAAGCTCTAACAGAAATTGCCACGCCTAAGGTTTTGTCTCTAATCATCAAATTTCTTTACCAGAAACGACCTAGCCATGATCTACATTGCATCTAACCATTTAAAACCTAAAAATTCTATCTATATCAAGCTACACGATGAAGTTTACTAACCTGCAAAATTTGAGTGAACAGAACCAGAAAACCTTCAAATCACCCTTCAATCTTCTCCAGACACGATCAATGAAGTGTTGTGGAGCTTCTGTATGCACTGAATTGCCTTGAATCCTTCCCAATCACCAAACACGATTTTTGATGCAGATGAAGAAATTTCAATAGCTCCTTCTTGTTTCTGGCTCAATCCTTCCCAAAAAATCATCTGGATCCAATGCAATGCTTATGTAGAATGTGTTGGAAACCTCTAGAACTTTCTGGAGCTAACAGAATGAGATTTTCAATTTCTCTTTCTCCTCCAATTTCTCATATGTGCAGTCAATGAATTGCTCTGCCACAACTCTTGATTTTGCTTGAAATTCTCATCTCCTGATATTTAGAATTGAATGGCTATGATATCTCCCTTGTTTTGGATCCTATGGCCATGTATTGATGTGTTACTTCATTCTTAAGCAACAAAAGGAAAGTGCTTGAAAATGGCCTCATTTGCAAAATGTACTATTCCCATCATTCTCAAAATACATTTTCTGATCAAAATGGTATATCCCATGGACTTGTTTTGACCTATAACTCAAAAATCACAATTTCCCTCTTTGATTTATTTTGAAAAATCTCCCTTTTTAAGCCATTTTTGGTAACTTTGTGATACAAGCCCATTCAAATCCTCATGACGTCTTACCTGGCCTAAAAACATCATTCTAAACACATTTCATGTTGGACACTTTTTCATTTGAAGAGTGGAAGATGGAGATTTTGGCACATGCTTGAAAATGACCTAAAATCACAAATGCCCAAAATACCCCTGGATTGCCAAGATCATAACTTGAGTTCTACAAATCTTATTGAGGACTTCTAGTACTCAAATTAAAGGTAAGATCAAGCCCTACAATTCTTGTGTTGGACAAGAATCCATTTGAAAACTCCTTGAGGGGAAAACGTTGCTTGGAAGTCAAGTGACTTTCACAGACAAATTTCAGTGTCCTCTGGTGACCTGTAACTTGCAAGAACCATAACTTGAGTTCCACAAATCTTCTTGAAGACTTCTAGTAATCAAATTAAAGCTATTGAGAAGCTCTATAAGTTTCATGTTGTCCAAGAATCTATTTGAAACTTGAATTTTAACTTGTATGGCTTGGAAGTCTAGTGCCATACAGGGGATTTTACCCTAGGAACCCTGTCTCAAACACCTCCAACCACTCTTGATTCTTTTGAATTTGATCTTGACTCATCCATACACATGCTTCGACATACCAATACATGACTTCCATGACCTAGAGCTAGGTCCTGATGCCTTCTTTTTGCTCTCCTTGACCTAGGGTTACCCAGATGAAACCCTACTTGTACACACCTCAACCATGGTTCTTGAACTTGATACAAAGACTTGTATAAGTTTCAATATGGCCTTCTAGGCATCCCATGAGCTTTGTACACACTCCATATCCTCAATTCATGCTTCATAACCCATTGATAACCTCCAATACACCTCAAGTTAGGAAAGAAATCCACTTGTTGACACTCAAATCTCCTTAAAGCTTCAACCCATTCCTTGATGACTTGGATGGTCTTAAGCTTGAATAAGGCCCCTTGATGTGCTTCCTTAGATAAGAATGGCACTTGATCCCTTGTTAGATGACTTGCTATGTTATGATATGCAAATGATGGGACTATGTACATGATGTAACTATGCAAATGATAATGCAATTAAAGCATAAACCAGGTAAAATAGGTTGAGCAAATTTTAGGGCGCAACACACATCTAATGGCATACATAGAAAATCATGAACAACGATAGTCCCCATACCTTAGTCGATTTGCAGCTTTCACGATTAACTTTGGGATCTTCTGCCTTTAACCTTTCCTTCAGAGCTCTGGCCACCAAACTTTCACGGTTAACACAAATGAATTCTAATTTCCCTTCAGAACTCAATTTTGCCAACCTAGTCTTGGGCCTCACAAATTGGGCTTTTCCATCATTACCCTTACTAACTCCTCCAAATGTCCAAATTACTCTTATTCCTCTTATATTTATTTTAATTCATAATAATATTAATAAACCCATATTACATACTATTATTCCAAAATAAATACTCCACAAAGCATAATTCCTCAATAATTCACAAAGCCACCGAAAACACCGAAATCAAATATTCTCAATTAAATCAATTAATTAAAATATTCCAATTAAAATTTGGGGTGTTACAACTCTCCCACACTTAAAAGAATTTTCTCCCTCAAAAACTACCTCAAGTAAACGGAGTCGGATACGACTCCCTCATCTGATCTTCACACTCCCAAATCCAACTTTCTCTAGTTGGTCCTCTCAAACTACCTCTTCCAAGGCAATCTATTTACCTCAAAGTTGCTTCTCGTTCACTAATTTGAACTAGCAATACCTCAATAGTCAAATCATCTCTCGCTTGTACACCATCCATCCGAATCAATGTACTTCTTCAACTTAGGCACATGAAACACATCATGCAATTTCACAAGCGACAACGGTAAAACAATTTAACATGGTACTTCTCCCGCGCTTCCGCTGCACTACTCTGATACAGACCAACAAAACATGGTGTAAGATCCCGAGACTTCAAAGCTCAACCAACACCAGTTACCGGTGTAACTCCCAAAACACGAGATCTTCCTCTTGAAATTCAAGTGCTTTCCCCCTCTTATCATGGTAACTCTTCTGACGACCCTGCGAAACATCCATCTTTTCTTGGGTCCTCTTGACCTTCTCAGTCGTTTCTTGCACAATCTCAGGTCCGAGTACAACACTCTCGCCTGACTCATATCAATACAAAGGAGTCCTAAACCTCATACCATGCAAAGCCTCATACGGTGCCATTCTGATACTAGAACGATAACTGTTATTATAGGTAAACTCAACCAACGACAAATAACTATCCCATGATCCACTTTGATCCAACACACAAGGTCTCAGCAAATCCTCTAAGGACTGGATAGTTCTCTCTGTCTGTCCATCCATCCGCAGATGATAGGAAGGGTTCCAGTTCAACATTATACCCAAAGCGTCTGCAACCTCTCCCAAAATCTCGATGTAAATCTCAGATTCCCATCTGACACAATATTCGACGATGTCTCATACAACTTCACAACTTCCTTAATATACATCTCAGCTAGCTTCAACATAGAATGATGAATCCTCATTGGTATAAAATGAGTTAATCTAGCCAACCTATCCAAAATCATCCATATCGAATCATATCCCTTCAAGTCCTTGGCAACCCTGTCACAAAATCCATAGAAATGCTATCCCATTTCCATTCTTGAATACTCAACAGTTGCATCCGACCCAACGGTCTCTAATGTTCCATCTTCAACTTCTGACAAGTCTAACCATCATATACAAACTCAACCACTTCTTTCTTCATACTCGGCCGCCAAAACAATTCCATCAAGTTCTGGTACGTCTTCATAGCACCGGTATGGATACTCAATCCACTTAGGTGTCCATCCTCAAAAATACTCTTATCCAACTCACAATGTCAGAAACACAAACTCTATCACGACATCTAATGATACCATTTCCATTAATCCAAAAATCATCTTTTCGACCTTAATTCATCAAATTCAACCAATCTACCCACTCAAACTAGATTTCCGACCTTCTCTGATCTCTTGGAGAATACCATTAGTTAGCTTCAACATACCCAATTTCACACTGCTAGGAGTCTCTTCACAAACCAAACTCATATCATAAAATTGCTCAATCAATTCTAACTCTTTTACCATCGTCATCGGTATATGAAAAGAATTCCAAATCAATACATCGGCTACCACGTCGCTTTACCCGAATGGTAATTCAACCCAAAGCCATCCTCCTTCGGAAGCCCCATGCCAAACGGGCACTCAATTTGTGAGTTATGGCGGAAAAACAAACTGTACTTCCGCACTTACTACAAAATCCAAACATAGTTTGTCAATTAATAACTTAATTCCATGCCACTTCTTCACCATGACATAGAGAATTGGAATAGCTTTCCAACACTTTGAACCGTGCGTCATTCTGAGTTACAGTTCTCCTGTTACGACAAAAATATGAAAACAACATTCTTCTGTCCCAGGATATTTCGCCCGGCGAACACAGAGGCGAGCGGCCACTTCCTCCTGGAGCTGTTCGCTAGGCGAAGGATAATGCTCGCCTAGCAAACCTGACAGTTTGAAATTCTATTTTCGACCGTTAATGACTTCCGTGTGTCTGATTTCGATTCCGTAAAAAGCTGTGATCTCGGAATTTGACGTACAATAACAATTTCACACTAAGGAGGCCGTTCAACACATCTTCAACTTGGAAATATTTAAAGGCTTAATTACACCAATATTGCAATCCATATCTGACTTTCCCTAATAATCACCAGAAATCACTGTCCACCTTTAATATACTCGACCTCACAATCTGTTGCCTCAGCACACACACCAGACACAAGTCTCAAAACTATTCAATCAATTTAATTCCTTGACCATCCAAACAGACATATAATATGGAGCTCTCAATATCATACTAGTTTTCGTAACTAAGTCGATCACAACTCCACTTCAAGTTCTAGCTGTATATCATTATCTCGTCAGGATAACTTCCAGACGACCACAATTAATCGGCAAACCACCAACTCCCCCACTCTCCTTAACACTCAAAATTCCCATAAAAATTAAACATCTCAACATCGCCCCGCGCCAACTCATCAAAACAATTCGTAAGCACTTAACTTAACTCAAACAATTCTCTGCACTAACCATCTAAGATTGCAAGACATATTTATCTCATCTAACCTGACCCCCTCTACTATCAATAACAAATTAAGGCTGATCAGTTCCTCAATTTGTCAATAGACAACCGAAAATCATGATGGGGTACAAACCATCGTTACTAAACTATGAGAGTATTCATCGACACACTGAGCCACCACTCCACACTCGCAGCATTCTGGAGAAGCACAAGCTTCTCCCCCCACTTTAATCATTCCAACTTCTGCAGGCAAAGGTTAGAAACCAAACGTGTACCGACAGTGTTTTTACACACATGTCGCATCCAAGGGAACAAACAACATTAGACAACTTGGCCAGAAGGACCGACCTGCTATGATACCACTAATGTAACACCCTTTTTCTACCCCAAAATTATTAAGGTAAATTAACACAAAAATCAGAGTAAAATATTAACTTTCATAAAGAGCCACAAAAAGGGCGCACAGTTCTCAATGTCTCAAAATAAGTCAATGCTCCGTAACACACGGGTTTTCTCAAAATACATCAATTTGCACAAAGCAGCGGAACTCAAAACGCATATCCAAAGTTTTCCTTATACAGAAAGATAATCAAAATAACTCAAGTAAAACATAAACCCCAACCCGATGTTACACTATCAGAGCAAGACCCTCTAAGTTAACAAAAGGCTAACAACTCGAAGCTTCAAAAGTCCTCAACGACGTCCACGACTAAACTTGGTCATCTGCACGTTACCCACGTGGAGGTAACATTCAAACAGGCATAGTGAGTAAAACCATTCATAATAATCAATGTATAACAATTAATGCATAAACGGCGTCAAATTCATATTCAACAAATTCATATCCTTCAATAGGCCTCGAAGGCCACAACATCATAATTTATACACAAAGGCTCATAAATGCAAATGCAACATAGACTCAATGCATGTGGTACCAATCATCACAGCGCGATGGACACTGGACCATCAACCCTCCATAGATCCCCATCAATAGGATCGATTCTACTTGAGAACCGGAGCACATCAAAATACTTCACATCCACACAACAGGAATGAAGCCAAAGTAATTGAGGTCCTGAACTGAATTCCGGATGCATATGAATGCATGATGCATATGTCACTATAATCCTTATAATAACATCATAGGTGCATCATCATTCATCATATTCATCATATTCATCAAACGTTATAACTCATCCACATACTCATCATCATCACATAAATCGTCATATTTCACATAACTCATCATAATAATCATCGTCATCACATAAATCATCATATCTCATGTTATCACATGATTCATCATAATAATCATCATCATCACATAATTCATCATATCTCATGTTATCACATAATTCATCATAATAATCATTATCATCACATAAATCATCATATAATTCATCATAATAATCACGTACCAATCACATATTAGCTCATAGTCATCCTCATGTTATCCCATCGTATTATCACATATTATCACACATTAATTCATAATACTACCCCATATTATCTCATATTAATTCCTTAAATTATCCTAGCGGTAATCCTCACACTATCGCCTATCAATCACATAATTCCTCACTGTCATACTCATGTTAACCCATCTCAGAAATCTAAGA
Source organism: Lathyrus sativus (assembly GCA_963859935.3). Classification (NCBI taxonomy): domain Eukaryota; kingdom Viridiplantae; phylum Streptophyta; class Magnoliopsida; order Fabales; family Fabaceae; genus Lathyrus; species Lathyrus sativus. Next base: position 137,867,293 of record OZ012736.1, on the reverse strand, counting down.
ATCAAACATCAAGGCATCGCCGTAAAATGATCAAATTTCGCGAACTCTGCTACGTTTACTGGCTTGCTCGCTAGGCGAGTCGGTAGCGAGTCTTCGCTAGCATGCTCGCTGGGCGAGTCTTCGCTGGCATGCTCGCTAGGCGAACAGTGCGATGAAGCAAAAAACTGCTACGCACAGAACTAATTTCTACCCAAAAACTCATACGATTCGCACACCCAATGCCCCTAAAACATCCCTAAATCATCCCTATGGTCATACGTCGATAACGACACAAAATCTATGGTTTGTTAGGCCAACCCAGCAATATTTGCACTTCCTAAATCACTATTTCTCTGCAATTGCTATGGGTGCATCAGAGCTACTCTCATTTGAACATTCCTATTCCTACAGGGTCAAACATATAACAATCCAAGGTTTTGGCCACGAAGGCCTAAGGTTTCCCTTTCTCATATCAATATTCAGTGTTACATACCACTAGCCACAATCTCAGAGTCGTACAGTCAATTTCCCTAATTCTCCCAAATCAACCCCAAAATACCTTAAATCATAAACCAACCATAAACACATCTAAAGGCATACATAGAAAATCATGAACATCGATACTCCCCATACCTTAGTCGATTTGCAGCTTTCACGATTAACTTTGGGATCTTCTGCTACCAACCTTTCCTTTAGAGCTCTGGCCACCAAACTTTCACGGTTAACACAAATGAATTCTAATTTCCCTTCAGAACTCAATTTTGCCAACCTAGTCTTGGGCCTCACAAAGTGGGCTTTTCCCTCGTTACCCTTACTAACTCCTCCAAATGCCCAAATTACCCTTATTCCTCTTATATTTATTTTAATTCATAATAATATTAATAAAACCATATTACATAAGATTATTCCAAAATAAATACTCTACAAAGCATAATTCCACAATAATTCACAAAGCCACCTGTTGCACCCTAAAATTTGCCCAACTTTTTTTCCTTCTCATTGCATTCATATAGCATTATCATCTGCATGCCATTACCCATGTACAGGGGATTGAGAGAGGTGTGTTTATCAAGAGGAGTTTATCAAAGGTCTAAGCCTAATCAAGAGTTTGTATTCAAGCAATCAAGAGCTTATCACCATCAGAAAGGTCAAAGAGCAGATGGATGTATGTGGTTGTACCTCCTATCTTAGGGGTCTATGAAGGTCATCAAGTGATATTGAATCCATGGTTATGGATGGTAAAGCATTTAAATAGATCATGGGATACCTTGAGGGTCATTTTAGAGCTTGGGCAAGTCATTATGCAAGTACAAGAGGCCACGACCAAGATTAGTGCAATTAGGGTTTTCATCTGGTCAACCCTCAATCTACTGTGAAATTGGAGGAGATTAAGACTCAATTCTAAGAAACTTTGATCATGGAATTATGTGTTGAGACATCGAGAAGAGTTTTCCAAGATCAATTCATCAATATTCAAGAGTGTGAGAAGTTCCTAGACTAGGGTTTCTAAGCTTGACAGTGTAAAATCCCCTAGTTTAGTGCCCAACTTCAAGACCACATAACTCAAGATACAAGTCTTACGGCATCTTGACCCCAACATGAAAATTGTAGAGCATGTTTCTAGCTTTCTTTTGAGTACTAGAAGTTATTCATCTGATTTATAGAACTCAAGTTATGAAGTAGACAAGTTACAGGTCATCAGATGAATGTGATTTTGGTACTTGACAGTCAACCAAATTCCAAGACATTTTTGAGCTAGAAGGATGTCTCTCCTATCCTTGACCCAAACATGAAAGTTGTTACTAATGATCTTAGATTTCCAAAAAGTACTAGAAGTTCTCAAGATGACTTGTAGAACTCAAAATATGAAGCTTGCAAGGTAAGGGTACTTTGGGAAACTTTGATTATAAGTCATTTTCATTATAGGTCATTTTCACCATTTGCATACCTCAAATGAAAATCTTGCCGACTTGAAAGTTGCTCAAAATAGGATCATTTGCTCAATCAAACCTCAAGGTACCATTGATATGGCTTGGACTGGAGAATGTGTGAAGAAAATTTCATGAAAGGAAGCTTGAAAAGGCCTAGTTTGGATCCAATTCAAATTAAATCAATTCATGGCATATTGGTACATTTTTTGAGTCCAAAGAATGTTCTAAGAATAGTGGCAAAGTCATAATCCAAGTTTGAGGTCATTTACATGAGCAAATTCAAGGTTACTTCACTTTGAAGTAACAAAAGCAAAATTCACCATTTGATTCAATTCCAAGGGTTCAATCTCAGCCATTCATGATCCTTACACCACAAGCAAGTGATATGAACAAAGTTGCAAGCATTCAAGCTCTGTTTTCCATGAGTTCCATAAAGCTCCAAACCAAAACTTTGGATTTTTGAATTGGACTTCCATGGGCTGCAATTGGGCCTGAAACTCCTCAATATCCATTCCATATAATGTTCTGATCATTCACAACTGAAGATAACAGATTTTGGAGGGAGAATAACAGAAAAAACGGTTAGAAAAAATGGTTGAAAGTTGAAAATCGAATTTGGAGAATCAGCCACTTTGAAGCCAAACCAAGATTGCTAGAAGCTTAAGGAGGATTCAAGGAAGAATTCTGCACTTTTTCAGCAAGGTTGAGCATCATTTGAAGGCCCATTGGAGGTGCTCCAATAGGTAAATTACTTTCATCCATACTCTCTGTTCAAGCCTTAATTATACGCCATTTTTGTGGATTTGTATTCTTGAGGATGCATAGAAGGATTCCATATAAGTTTGGTGAAGGTTCATGATAATTCTTGATTCAACCTTCAATCTTGTAGCTTTCGGTTTAGCGTAATTTTAGGTTAAAAATGGATTTGAAGAGTGGATTAGTAATCTAGGTGAGGAGGCGATCACTCTAGACACAAAAATTGCAAGTTTTGGTTCATTTTCAAAGACGCCACTGTTCATCGTGGCCGGAGAAGACGACCGGAGGTCTCTCCGGCCACCGTCTGAAACTTTCCCCCTCTTTCCCCTTTTTAAATCCCCAGGTGTAATAGTGGCCATTGGATTAGGCTTGAACATAAGACCTTGACCAGACCGTGTGGTCCTAGTTTAATTTCATTTTGCACTAAGTTTGTGAAGCTTGCATGGCATGTTGTTATCTCTAGGATGGCTTGACTCAGATCTCATCGTGTGGCCTTGATCTTTTCTCAGGGGTTGACCCCCCTTTTAATGAAACAACGCGTTTCAGTGCTTTGCATCATAGCCATCAGATCGTGTGACCAGTCTTTGGGCTGGATGGTTGAGATTTATTCTTGTTTTATATTGTTTGTTGAAGCACGCGTGTCCCACTCGTGGCCACCAGATGGTGGACTAGTAGTTTAGAACGTGTGGCTGTGATTTGATCTTGGTTAGTTGACTGAAATTAGAATTGGACTGGGCCCCGTTTCTTTTAGCACCCCATGTACGCCTGGCCCCAATAAAACCAACATGATTGGATTGCTATTCACCACACGTATTTTCCAATTTCCATTTCCTATTTCTTTTATTTTCATGTCATTTTGCTGTTTCATTTTAATTCTTTTAAAAAATGATAATTGCTCCAATAAATCATGAGAAAAATATGGTGTATGACTTGACATGTATATGAATTTGTCATATTTTTTATTTTGATTTTCTATTTATTTTCCATTTAATTGCACATTTTTTATGTTATGTGCTTTTAATAAATGTGAAATTGACATGTTCATCTTCTTGATTTCCTTTCCTTGATCTATACATCAAATAAATGCCTAATATTTTGTATGCTCATTGTTGATACATTAGGTGATATTGTAGTATTTTTCTCCTAATTTTTAGAGGCTGTTTCGATAGGTTTTGGTTTAGTTCTTTAGCACCCTTTCCCCTTGCCTTCTTCATAGAACACATTAGGGTTTTGCTCCCTGTTAGCATACCTAGGCTTGGAATCTTGACTTAAAATTTTAACCATAGATTCCTAACATCTTAAAGACCCTCTAGGATTTTTATTAGACTTTTTAGGATTGTTTTCCTATTTTTAATAGATTTTTCATTCTGGATGATGTTAGTGTGTTTCCCATTGAACCTTCACTTAGTTTGGCATTTTAGGTGATCCTTTTGCAATCCCTAGGCACCCAATCCTTGCATGTTCCCATAGTACATAGCTTGAAGCCTTTGTAGGTTAAGTTTCAAGTCTTTATCATACTCCTAACTAGTTCTTAACCTAGGCTTCTTTTAGGACCTTTTCCATTAGTCTTTCCAAGTCCTATGATATTTGGATCCTTCTTGTGAGAGCCTAATTCCTCCCGTGGAGGAATTCTGTGCATTCCACAAAGAAGTTGAACCATTGAGGACTTTGAATGTGATGAGATTGGTTGAGTGCCATAGTAAGTTCCTGTGGATCTTACTTTGCTTCCCATCCTCATCCTCCTCTCTTCTTTCCAAATCCTGTGATATTTGGGTCCTTCTTGTGAGAGCCTAATTCCTCCTGTGGAGGAATTCTGTGCATTCCATAAGGAGTTAAGCCTTGAGGATTCAAGTACTTTGTACACACCTGCTCCTCATGTCCCAAATTCTTAGGATCCTTCTCGTGAGAGCCTAATTCCTCTTGTGGAGGAATTTTGTGCATTCCACGAGAAGTTTGAGCCTTTGATGGACTCTTGTACTGATGCACATTGAACATGGTGAGTTCCCTTTGGTTTTCACTATGCTTCTCCTTATTACTTACTTAGTCTTATGATTTAAGGATCCCATTTGTGAGAGCCTAGTTCTTCCTGTGGAAGAACTCTGTGCATTCCATGAGTGGTAGAGCCTTTGAGGACTATCCTTGTATGATGAACTTGGTTGAGTGCCATTGTAAGTTCCTGTGGATCTTACTTTGCTTCCCATCATCCTTCTCTTCATTCCTTCCTATCTATCCTACACTCTTAGGATCCTTCTTGTGAGAGCCTAATTCCTCCAGGAGGAATTCTGTGCATTCCTTAAAGAAGTTGAGCCTTTGTGGACTCTTGTGTTGATACACATTGAACTTAGTGAGTGGTCTTTCACTTAGGTTCTCTTCCTCTTTGTTTGTCCTTTCATCATCATGATTGTGTGATGTTGTGCATTAGAGGTAGGGTAGGATTGATAGCTTTCTCTTTTCATTTCCATGTTTGGATTTAAAGGTTGAGCTAGTCTCCCTTTGCTTGTGTGCTTTCTCTGTGCATCTCTTGCTTGCATTTAAAGGTTGAGCTTGCCTCCCTTTGCTTGGATGTTTATCTGCCTTTCATACTTGACATGTTTGCATTAAAGGTTGAGTTTGTCTCCCTTTTCTTGTATTGTTGCATTGCATGTGCATTTACATTTTATACTTCATCTGCTTGATAACTTTGTTTTGCTTCCCTTGGCATGTTCCCTTAAGACTCTCACTTCCTTGTTTAAGGAGTGATGATAGAACTTTAGGTTGAATCCTTTGCTTGATAACAAGTAGGATAAATCCCCTTTCTAAACTCAACATTAGAACCATCTTGCATGACAACATTAGGGTTTTGATTAGTTCCCCTGCAGAGTCCTCTTTCTCTTCTCATCTTCAAACAACAATAAAACACTTAATAAAGGCTAATGAGTATTGTACGTTACGAGCCTTAAGCTACTTGGGAAATGATGATTGGGTGGTTGCCTCTCAATCATCTAGAGTGTTAGCGTATGTCCTTTGGACGATATGCGACACATTCGTTCCTAAGTCATAGTCTCTAGTACAATATGAATTACAAACATTAATCAAAAAAACACTTCTCCGATAAAAGACAAAAACAAACATCAAACAACTTTTGCCCTTTGGGGATCCCTTTAATCCAGGAAAACCTTTTCAGATTAAAAGAGTGCTGTTAAGCTTCGGTTCTACCGCAAATAGGTGTTGTCCCTAACTGTTGGAACTGTAGTTTAACCTTACTCGGATAAAAATCCCCAAACAAACCTGTGTTCCGTTTTATCCCAAACTACGTTTGCTCTGATCTTTCATACCAGATGAAAGTACGTAGGCACAAGACACGATGTCTCGGCGATCAACCTTCCTCCATCATCCGTAGTTAGTCGAACTATGTTGACTCTGACTTTCCCATTGCACGAGGGAATATGTAGGCCCAGAGCATCGACGCTCTGTCGAGTCCTTTTTCTTTCTTTTAACCCATACCTCTTAGGTAGATAGATAAAAAACCCTTTAGATAAACAAACAAGCGTGGATCTCGTTGAGTACAACGGACGTGAGGGGTGCTAATACCTTCCCCTTGCGTAATCGACTCCCGAACCTGAGATTTGATTGCGATGACCGATCTTATCCCTTTTCGCTAGGTTTTTCCTGATCGTTCCCTTTTCCTCTCTTTGGGATAAATAACAATAGGTGGCGACTCTTCTGTCTTTGCCGGCACGTTTTTTCGCAGTAGCGACAACTGGCGACTCTGCTGAGGACATATAGCTGCTGGGGAATTTTCCCATCCCCTATGCTGGGACCGTTTCCCATCCCCTATGCGAGTCAATCCTAGTGCTTGTGTGTTTATCGTTTTGGGTTTTGTACATACTTGTTGTACTTCAGCTTTACTTTCCCGCATTTTATCTTTTCAGCATTATATTATTATTATTGTGCTGTTGTGGGGAGGGAAGTTCTGATGAGTGAAAAGTTAGACCCAGGCTTAAGTATATACATAGCAGTAGAAGTGGATTGGTGGTGAACCTGTATGTTAGGCATGCACTAGTTCCCACAAAATCTGCGCTCAGACGAGATTCTCTGAGATGACTTCCATTTCCAGCCCAGTGGGCCGTTGAAAGGATTTCAGATATGAGGACTGTCGACTCTGGGGACCGATCATTTGTGATTCAGCTGAGTGAGGCCTGTTCAGGAGAGGATGATGCCAAACTAGAAATGGTGAACGTATCATCATTTCCTGAAAGTCTGTGACGCTGATGAACACATAGGATGTTGAACCTTATCAGTAGATAGGTCCATACCTGTGAGAGGGATTGGGTTATGCAGGAAACCTTGACTTCCAGATTACTCGGTTTTCTCTACAGTTTGAATCTGAATTATTGGTATCAGTTGGTTCCTATCGGAGCAATGCTATATTCTTGTCAAAGCTAGCGCCAGTTCTTCTCTATAGCGCATCAACCTTAATCCCCTGTACTTGCATTTGCATCATCATAACGTGTTTGCATTTTGCATCTTGCATTCTCATTTGCATTGCAGGTTGTTCTCGGCGGCCTTGTGTTCTTATCTCCGCTTGGTGTTCTTCAGTAACATGTTTGAGCAGCTCAGTGTCCACAGATATCCGACTCAAACGAATCAGCAAAAGCAATGGATCAGGTTCAAGCTGAATTACATGAGGTCAGAGCTCGCATGTCCCAGTTCATGGAGCTGATGCAGAATGTAGCCAATGGGCAAGAACATTTGAGAACTCTAGTCCAGCCGTTGATAGCACGAGCTGACGAAGAGGGTGTATTGCGCGAAGAAGCTGATGTTATTCCTCATGTTGGTGGATCGGGTCCACAGGTTATTCCTACTGTTGTCGTACCTCCGAACGAAGGTGGTGTGAATAATAATGGTAACGCTGCTAGCGGAAGTGTGCGCGCTGGGCATAGGGATGCTGGCCCTCATTGGGAGGATCACTAGATTGATATCTTTTCCATGAAAAATATGGAGGATGGTTTGCCAAACGAAGCTGACAGAAGGTTCAAACTAATTGAGGAAAATATGAAATCTCTTGAAAATCAGAACTCTCTGGGTCTCGACATGTCAGATCTTGGTTTAATTCCTGGGGTCAGGATTCCTCCCAAATTCAAGGTACCAGAGTTTGATAAGTACAAAGGGACGACCTGTCCTAGAGTACACATCCGAGCATATTTCAGGAAAATGTCCGCTTACTTAGACGATGAAAAGCTACTAATGCATTGCTTCTAGGATAGTCTGACCGGGGCATTATTGGAATGGTATATGGGGCTTGAGAGAACTCACATCCATAGCTGGAGAGAATTGGCCGAAGCTTTTGTGCGTCACTATGAGTACAATAGTGATATGGCACCAAACATGTTACAATTGCAGAACTTGTCACAGAAGAATAATGAGAGCTTCAAGGAGTATGCCCAGAGATGGCGAGACATAGCGGCCAGAGTGCAACCTCCCATGGCAGAGAGAGAAATGACCGACATGTTCATGGCTACACTTCCCGGTTTGTACTATGAGAAGCTGATAGGTTGCATGTCTGCAGGTTTTTCAGATCTGGTAAGTGCAGGTGAAAGAATCGAAAGCGATATCAAGATGGGAAAGATTCAAGCTGCTCTTGATTCCTCAAAAGATGCAAAGAAGCCTTATGTCGGGAAGGAAAAAGAGGCTAATGCCGTATCTGCTCCAGTTCAATAGTCAGCCCGTCGCCAACAATCTCGTGCTCCTCGTCAGCAAAATAACCGTCAGCGCCAGAATCAGAATAGGTCGCACAATAATTTGGAAAGAAGGAATGCTCCTCTTCATCCAGTGCCTATGCCACACAGTGAGCTTCTGCCATTCCTGATTCAGAACTCGTTGGTGCAGCCCAAGGCTCTCAAACCATTGCCAGAACCATACCCTCCTGGGTATGATCCCAATGCTCAATGTGAATATCATGTAGGATCCATAGGACACACAACTGAGGATTGCAAAGCCTTTCAGGCCATGGTTCAACAATTAATAGACAAAGAGTACATTTCCTTCCCCGAAGGAAATTTGGTTGTGCACGTCGACCTCTCGTCTGATTGAGTCTAAATACTTTAAGGGTTGCATCTCCCTAGCCAGTGGTTTAGATAAAGAAGCCCAGTTCTCGGAAGCTGGCAATCTGTTGTTTTTATCATGTCATTTCTTTGTAATTTCTTTCCTGTTAGAATGCAAATTTCGTTTGTAAAACTTGTTGTTTTTCAATTGATATTGATAATGAAATAAATATGCATGTTTTGAATTAATTCGTTCGTGTTCACTCTATTGCTTTCATTTATTTCAAATGCTTGTTTAAGTGGAATCCGGGGAGGATGACAAAATTGAAAGATGCGTAAGCTGCCGATTGTATGCTTTTAAATAAAATCTGTTGATGATGTACAAGCTTTGTTTCAAATCCACAAACACCGGAGATATAAGGAAGATAATCTGTTGTCAACCCCGTTGAGCCTAGTAGTAGGAGTTTCTTTCTGAAAATGAAAAACCCTCAATCATAACCGGGGAAGGGTAGGTGTCAGCTAATTTGACCAAGCGTTCAAATTACAAAAGGAGTGTTCCCGTTCGAGGATAAATCTCACCTGTATAGGTCGTACCTAAAAAACCACAATGGTTAAACCTTGTCGATAAGGAGTGAAACAATCACAATCGCTCTTAACAAGTCAGGCAAGCCGGTGTCACATGATTTGTTCAAAAAAAAAAGAAGAAGAAAGAAAAAAAATCAAAAGAAAAAAGCCTGCTAAGTTGAAGCTTGAAAACAAGCGACTTAGGCAAAAATGAGGGCACCCCGCTGGACTTCAAAATTAAAGAAACTCAAAAGAGTTAGTCCAGGAAAAAATTAGGGGAAATACGAAAAGCAAAAAGCGAAAAGGATTACAAAAGAAAAATCCTCAAACAAGAACGAAGTCGTGTGACTCCAGGCACCAAAGACGAAAGGCGAGTGACTGGCACTCCGAAAACGTGTGCTTCCCTGAACCATCGCTCCTATCAATCAACCTTTGAAAGGTGAGCACTCGTGTCGAGTTAGATGAACGTAGGATTGGAGAACATCAAGGAGAATGGGTGGGTTAGGATAGACTTTGAGCCTTTATCCTTTCTTTCTTAACCGTGAACTTGACCATGTTACAACCTTCAAAAGTCCTAATTGAAGCAGGTTTGTTTCGAAAGCATACTCCGGTAAAGATCGCATCGAAACTGACTCCCAAAAGGATTCCTCTTACAACATTGTATTAATTTTTTCATTTTGATAAATGATTCGTTCATTATATGTCATAAACGTTTTCCAGTGAACATACTTGGATTTCAAAACTGTCATATGCATTGCATTTAATATATCTTTTATGCAGAACAATTTGTTTTACTGGCGAGTCAGCACTTGACAGCAGGAAAGTTTCCACAATGGAAGTTTGATCAGAATAGAACGCATGATGCCTGAACACTCCAGTGAACCAGGGAAAGCTATATCAAATGATCACATCATGGGAGTCAGCCACCCAAAAGTCAGCTAATCCGAGGCAATCAGGTCGAGATTCGACGAATCTCTTGCAGCCAAGGATACTGCTACATAGGCCAGCCAATCAGGGGCAAAGTCGTTGCAAAGTTGGGGCAGGCTACCCTAAGAGCAAAGGAAATATTCCTCCTCATATCTTCAGAGCTTATCAGAATTATTCAATCAAAGACGAATCCTTTCACGATACAGATTCTGGGGCAAGCGTTCTCGAGGTCGTCTCATGACAAACTATTTTCTTCTCAAGGTGAACTTTTTCCCAAAGACCAAGCTGGGGCAGTTTGTTCAAGCAAATTTGTTCGAGTTAACAAGAGTTGAGTATTGGGGAATCTTGTAATCGCCTCATCAAATAACCTGAAACCTGTTACTTGTCAAACCTTGTAACCAAATCGTTTCCAAAGCCCAGTTCTTGTCCGGCAAACCTTTGAACCAGTTCTTGTCTGGTCAATCCTTCAGCAAGCACCAGTACCCGCCTGGTAGTTAGTACCCGCCTGACCTTGTTCGTTGAACCCAATACCCGCCTGATAGTCAGTACCCTCCTGACCTTGTTCATTGAACCCAGTACCCGCCTGGTAGTCAGTACCCGCCTGACCTTGTTCATTGAATCCATTATCCGCCTAGTAGTCAGTACCCGCCTGACCTTGTTCGTTGAACCCAGTACCCGCCTGACCTTGTTCGTTGAACCCAATACCCGCCTGGTAGTTAGTCCTTACTGTCGCTACTGCGAAAATCGGCGCCGGCTATGACAGAAGAGTCGCCACCGTGCGTTATTTATCCCAAAGGAGGGAAAGGAAACGCTCAGAGTAAACCTAACGCAAAACGGGAAAGGAATGGTCATCGCAACCAAATCCTGGATTCAGGAGTCGGTTACGCAAGGGGAAGGTGTTAGCACCCCTCACGTCCATCGTACTCGACGGGATCCACGCTTGTTTTCTAGTACGAATTGTTATTCTATCTACTCTAAAGGTCTGGGGTTAAAAGAAAAGAAAATGACTCGACAAAGTATCGCACTTTATGCCTACGTATTCCCGTCTGGAACGAGAAATCAGAGTCAACGTAGTTCGCCTACCTACGGGAAAGGAGGGGAAAGTTGCTCGCTAGGATACAACATCCTATGCCTACGTACTTTCATACAGCATGAAAGATCAAAGCAAACGTAGTTCGGGCTACGGAAGACACAGACTTGTCTGACTGTTTTTTATCTTTCTAAAAAGGGGTTTCTTCTGATTAGGAGTCCAAGCGGACAAAAATGACACTTTGGTGTTTGTTTTCAGTCTTTTACGCAAGAAGTGTTTTTTAGTATGTTTGCAATCTCTGACGCACTAGAGACTATGATTTGAGAGTGACTACGTCGTATGTCACCCTAAGGGTAACACACTAAGCAATCAGATTACTGAAGGGTGACCCTTCAGCAACCTTTTCTCAAATAGCTTAAGGCTCGTAACGTACGATATCGATTATCCTTATTACTGTGTTTTGAATTGTTTGAGATGAGAAAAGGAAGAAATTCTAAAAACCTAGGGTTTGAAGTGGGAATCAAAACTACCCTAATGTTGTCATGCATGGATTACAACCTAATGTCTGTCATAATTCCCTCTTGCACAGAGGAAATCAGAGATTCTAGGGGATAAACAGCAAAAGAAACAGATATACAGTAAACAGTAAACATGCATGCAATGCATCAATACAAGCGGGGCAAGGGAGTCCCACTCAACCTCGAACCTGGGAAAACAATAGGCAAAGTGAAACAACTTCACTTCAAACCTAAGGGGCTAGCTGAACAAGCCAACAAACAAAAAAAGAAATAAAACCCAACACCAGCTTTGACAGCAACACCAGCTCCTTCAGTAAGCAGCTCAAACAGCAACAGCTCTAACAGCTACAGTTGATTAACAGCAAAAAGGTTGACAACAACAACTTCTCCCAACAAGACCCCATCTTCACTCTTCAACCATCTTCAAGCTTTAGATAAGCTCCTATCTTCAATAAGCCATAGCTCTAGCAAGCATGAACCTCAACTAGTAGACAATTTCAATCAGCAGCAAAACCCTAGCTTCAACAGATACCAAGCTTTGACAGGCACATGCTTTATCTTCACCAATCTTCAATGAACTTCATTCTTCAAGAGGTTCCCCTCTTCAATGCCACCACTCCAGAAGAAAATCAACTAATGATAGATGGAGTTGAAATGTTAAGAGGCTTAATGATAACCCAAGGACATCACTAAGATATTAACACAACAAGTGAAAGGTATCCTCAAGGTTCTACCCAACCAAAGCATGCTCTACATCTCTCCTAAGGAGAGATGGAACTTCTTTGGGGGACCTTGTGTCATAGGAGGGAATAGAGGCACAAGAAGCTCTCTATGTTTGAAAGAAGAAATCAGTCTAATCTAAAGCTCTCCCTATATCCCCTATCTCCTAAGTCTTCAAAAGCAACCTTCAAGGATCAGAATCTTTATGCTCCAAGCTCCATCCTTTGTCTCCAATCATCTTCAATGTCTTCATGAGCTCCAACAAGCAAAAATCACACCCTTAAGCCCAATTAGAATAGCCCAAACCAAGCAAACAAGCCCAAATGCCCAAGGGGGAAACACACAAACATCATACAATTTGCAAAAATCAAATAAAATAGTAATACTCATCATAAAATCCTAGATTAATTTCTAAGGGAACCTAACTATATACCCTATACCCCACATAAACCCCAAGGCATAAATCAAACCCTAAGTCTCCAAGCTATGCCATAAACTACACCTAAGTGTTGTAAAACCCTAATCCTAGCACCCTAAAGTTCATTATTCAAAACTAACCTAAATTTCATCATAAAAATATGAGAAAAAATCACTAAGGGAGCATGTGTCTCTACTCTAACCAGAGTAAAAAGAATCACCTTAAAACTCAAAATGAAATGCTCATACAAAAATCAGAAAGTGGGAGTATCAAATAAATGCAAAATAAAAGCAATTAAAAATGTAAAATATGCCAGAAAATAAAAAATGCATGAATTAATGTTTTTGTTGTTTTATTAAATCCTAGAGGTCTTAAGGAAAACAAAGAAAAAATTTTCACCCTAAAATGACCTTTTTTCAATTTATTGTGAATTTTTCAATTAACCTAAAATAATGTGAAAATAAAAGGAAAATAAAAGAAAATGGAAAAGAGGCGTGTGGAATAACAATTATATGCAGTACAATTCACCAATTGGGCTCAGGAGGGGGTGCTAGTAGCAAAGCGCTTCTTAAGCCCAATCAACTCAGAAAATAAAATGAAAAAAACAAATGAAAATGGAAAATGACCGTGCCAAATAGCAACTACCTCAAGTGTTATTCTCAAATGGGCCTCAGAAAGGGGTGTTAGTAGCAAGATCTCACTAAGCCCATGCCAACATTTAAGTGAAACGGAGCGTTTAGGCTCTTTCTCAGATTCCTTCACAACGTGACATGCGATCTGGGCCATTGGATGATTAGTTTGGTCAAAGGTCTTACTAGATCCTAGGGTTAAAAGATCATCTTCCTTATTTTGAAAGTTGGAGGGAACTATGACCAGACGGTGGCCGGAGGTGGAGCCACCGTCGTCCCCAAACATCACTTCTCTTAATACTCACCAAAACAATAACCTAAATACATCATTCAAATCATTTTTCCACAAGGAACTCAACCATGTCCTCCAATTGTATTGAAACCTCCTCACTCTCAAAACACGAATAGATGCTCAGAAAATGCTCAAACATAAATTCTCACCAAACACAAAATTGAGATGCCTAACATCAACTACACCTCACACTGAGTAAAACTAACCAAACAACTAAGCCTAGATCATCAAGAATCGCCAGTTATATCCATTAACAGAAAATGTGCTCAACCTAATTTTGTCTCTAAAACATGCAAATTGTTACCAGAATCCACCTAGCCATGTTCTACATTGACTCTAACCTATTAAAACCTAGCAAAACTACATGGATTATGCCATAGGATGAAGTTTACATACCTGCAAATTTTGGATGAACAGAGTGAGCAAAGCTTCAAATCAAGCTCCAAGATCTTCCAGATACGATCTATGAGTGATAATCAAGCTTCTGTATGCATCAATTTGTGTTGAATCTTCTTGAATCACCAAATTCGATTCTGAGTTGCAAGAGATGAACTTAATATGCTATCTCACGATTCTTCACAGTTCTTGATCAGAAATCTATCCAAATTCACTCACAAACTCATAACAATGCTTCTGAATGCAAAAGTTTGGATTGAAACCTCTCCAATTTGTGTAACCGATTTGGATTTGCAAGATGAAAAATCAAAACTCAATCTCTCCAATCTCTCTCAATCTGCCCTAACTAATGCCTTGAATCAATCACAAATCTTATATAGAACTTGTAGGAAGGCTCTAGAAACTTCAGGATTGATCTATGGGAGAAATTCAATATCTCTTTCATTTGAAAATGTCATGAGAAGTTCATACATGGCAGCTGAGTTTTAGCTTGCTCCAATACCTTGATTCTGATCCAAATTCTCTCCTAATGACAAATTGAATGGATTGGCAAGGGTTAAGGCCTTGGTTAAGCTTCAAAGAGTGGTTTTGCATATGTTACTTATGATGTAAGAAACCACTTTACAAAGGAAGTCATGAAATCAACCCTCAACTCAAAAATGTGGAAATGTCATTGTTTCCAAAATTTGTTTTCCAATCAATTTGGTATGTCATATGGACTGGTTTGGACCTATAGCTCAAAAATCTCAATTTTCCTCTTTGGTTCATTTAAAATCCATCCTTATTTTAGGCCATTTTTGCAATTTTGTGATACAAGCCCTTCCAAGCTCTCATGACTTCTTACCTATCCCAAAAAACATCATTTTAAGCACATCTCATGTTGAAAATTTTTCCATTTGAGGAGTGGAAGATAGAGATTTTGACCTATGTTGGAAAATGACCTATAATTCAACTTTCCTAAAATACCCCTGGATTGCCAAGATCAAAACTTGAGTTCCACAAATCTTCTTGAGGACTTATAGTACTCAAATTAAAGCTAAGATCAAGCCCTACAGTTCTTATGTTGGCCAAGAATCCATTTGAAAACTCCTTGATGGGCAAAAGTTCCTCTGATGACCCATAACTTGCAAGAACCATAACTTGAGTTCTACAAATCTCCTTGAAGACTTATAATACTAAAATTAAAGCTATTTAGAAGCTCTACAAGTTTCATGTTGTCCAAGAATCCATTTGAAACTTGTATTTAGACTTGTGTGGCTTGGAAGTTCAGTGCTATACAGGGGATTTTACCCTAGGAATCCTATCTCAAACCCCTCCAACCACTCTTGATTCTCTTGAACTTAATCTTGACTCATCCAAACACATGCTTTAACATCTCAACCCATGACTTCCATGACTTAGAACTAGGTCTTGACGCCTTTTCCTTGCTCTCCTTGACCTAGGGTTACCCAGATGAAACCCTACTTGTACATACTTCCACTGTGGTTCTTGAACTTGATACCATGACTTGTCTAAGCTTCCATAGAGATCTCTAGGCCTACCATAGGATCCATACACACCTCAAATTCATAATTCCATGCTTCATACCCCATTGATGACCCTCAATACCCCTCAAGTTAGGAGAGGAATCCACTTGTTGACATTCAAATCTCCTCAAAGCTTCAACCCATTTCTTGATGACTTGGATGTTCTTCAGCTTGAATAAGACCCCTTGATGTGCTTCTTTAGATAAGGATGACACTTGTTCCCCTGTTAGATGACTTGCTATGTTATGATATGCAAATGATGGGACTATGTACATGATGTAACTATGCAAATGATAATGCAATTAAAACATAAACCATGTGAAATAGGTTGAGCAAATTTTAGGGTGCAACAACTGCCCCTATTTAAACGGCTTGGACCCGACTGGGTGAAGAGCGAACGGCCTTCAAACAATCGAGGTACGAGACGGTTGAATACGAAGAACCCGGAAATTTGCCAACCGCAGAAATAAACTGCACAAACTGCTCAGAAGACAACATCCGCTGACTGGATCCGGTTGTTACGGCAACCAACTGATCAATTATCTGATTCCATTTTGATTTCAACCTCAACCACCTGTGTGACGCCACAGGTATTGAACTATCTTCGCAAAAACACCTCCGTCCACCATTGGGCTAACTGTTGCACCCCAAAATTTGACCAACTACTTATCGCAATTTGGCTCATGTGTCGACTCATTTCATTTTGCATTTGCATACCACGTACATTGCATTTTTTTCCAGTCAGATTGACTTTATCGGGATTACAGCCCTCTGATCACGCTTCAGGCATTTCAGGCCAATACGAGGACGTATTTTGAGAATTGATGCTCGTTCCCTGTGTTTCCAGCTCTCACTGTTGTTTTTTAGGACATCTCGGTGTCCGGTTTTTACCGTTTATTTCGCTGTATTCGCGCATCCTTTTTCTAATCGATTTAATTGGTTGTACTGTATCTTTAGATTTTTCCCCTTATTTTCTAGAATTTTTTTAATGGATTTAATTGATTTTTCTAGATATTAGATAGATTTTTTAATAGCTTTAATAGATATTAAATGTTTTTAAATAGTTTTTAGTTTTAATTTCTTTTTAAGAATAATTCATTTTTAGATATAATGGTTAATAAGGTAATTGTTTCTAGATACTAAGTAGTTTTTAAAATGATTTTTAATAGGATAATTCCCTTACTAGATTTTTTTTTAAATAGGATTAATAGAGTTTTTCCTATTTTTATTTGTTTAGAAATCAATAGAATTTTAATAGTTAATTCTCTTTTTAGATTTAATTTGGGTTTAGGATTAAATAGACATTAATTAGATCTTAATCACTTTTTTAGATGTTAATTAGGGTCTTAATTCATTTTAATTGGGTTTAGTAGCCTTAATTAGGTTCAGAATAGTCTTAATTGTCATTTAGGCTTTAATTGCAGTTTTAAGTCTTCGTTTAGCATTAACTGGGTTTAATTAGAGTCTAATCAAATGTTAATTAGCTGCTAATTCGTGGGCCAGGTGTCTGATTTGTGGGGGCCCAGTCCAAGTCGCCACGTGTCTGCGTATAAAGGGATCCACGAGTTTCATTCTCAGCTAGCCACTTCATTCTCCTCTTCCACGCGTGCATTCTCATCACACGCCACCTCATTCCACATCAACACACGCAGACACCTCACACTCCCCAATCCCCCACGCGTCCTCCCCAAACGCTGCATGTGAGCCACATGTTTCATCCTCCTCTTCCGTCTTCCCTTCACCGGCCGGCCATGCAGCCGCTGCTGGCCTCGCCGTAATACCGCCGGAAACTGCAAATCACCAATGAACGTTCATCTTCCTCAGAATCCATCAACCAATCACCAGAAACCGTTCAGAATCTTCACTGTTTCTTCATCCAATTCACGCCGGAGACTGTGATTTTCCATCGGAAAACTCAAGATCTTCATCTTCTTCGTGAAGATCCTCAAGAACATTCATCCAGATTGTTCATTATTCAACAAGCTTTTCCAGAAATTCCTTCGAATGTTCATCGTTTTCGCTCAATGTTCAGCAAATCTGCGTCCAGACCTTCATACTTTTTCCAGGAGATTTCAAGAATCTTCAGTGAACTTCAGAGATTCATCAATCCTCGCGATCTTCGTCCAGATCCAGGATCTTCATCATCTTCGTTCCACTTTCATCACGTTCATCACGAACTCCCGATCTAGATCTTCAAACAACTCGTCCGTTCAAATTGTTTCCAGATCTCATAATCTTCGTTCATCTAAACTTCGTAGATGTTCATCAGCTCTTCAACTGTTTCCAGATTCTTCATCGTCGTTCTCCAGTTCATCATCAGAAATCCTCCACAAATTCAAAGAAACTCTTCTTCTGTTTGTCACCGATCCAGATCTGGATCTTCATCAACGTTCATCCTCACAAGATCTTCAGTAACCAAACTCCACCGATCTTCGTCTAAATCCTTCAAGACTTCATCAAAGAAACCTATGCTTGTTCATCAATCTCCATAAATTTCACCATATTTCTTTAGCAATCAACTCCATGTCTCAAGATCTCGTCACGAGTTCTTCAGTTGCCACCAGATCTTCAATCTTCACCGCGATTGAACTTCGAATCTCACGGTTTCACGACGGTGACGGTCGGAGGAAGATGACGAAGGTTCTGAGGGAAGATTGAAGGAGCGGAAGAAGGGAGTATTATTTGGTGAGATTTTTCCTTGATCGGAGGTAGCAAGTGTGAGACGGAATCAGATGACGGCAGGGAGAAGGGAGAGGAAGGCTAGGGTTTCAGCTTCAGGAGTTAGGGTTAGGGTTTCTGAGTGAGGGAAGAGAAAAGGGAATGGATTGGGGGATTGGGCCTCAGGCCCAACGAGTTTCGGATCACACCTCCGTTTCACCAATACACCCCCCGTCCCCCTTTTTTTTAATTTTTGTTGTTTTTTCTGGATGTGTTGTGGGCTAGGCCCAAAGGCTGTTTTTGCTGCAGCACCCCCCTGCACATTTTTGTTAATATTCTTGTATGGTTTTAATTATAATTTTTTAGAATAGTTATATAATTCTAGAATATAATTAACATATTGATTAGCATATTATGCTTTTTAGGGAATTTTAGATAATATTTCTCTTAGAGTTCTCTTTTATATTTTCTAGAATAGGAATTTAGCATTTATTCCTTTGTAAAGCAATTAGGAATTAGATATTTTTAGGGGATTTATAGATTTAATTCTTTAGAATATTTTCTAGTAGAATTTAATTGCCGCATTTTAGGAGTAGACTTTTATTTCCATTTTATGTTGGATTTCTCTCCTATTTTCGTTTCTCATCTGATTTTATTTCTGGCTGGCCGTGTGGCATGATTCAATTAGAGAATGATTTTCGATATCATTTCTCTATCTTGTCTTTGACACGGATATCAATACGCTACCTCTTAGAGTTCGATTTTTCGTATAAGTCGAACCATGACGGTCTACGCGTTACATTGTTCTTGATTCGAGCGTCATCATCAAAGATCCAGAGAGGAGAAGATTGGAATGGAGCTTGCGCGCACGTCAGGAGCCCCGGAGCTGCTTCGTTCAACATCATCATCGTCTTCTTCAAGTCTTCGAGCAACCGTCGAGTGTTGTGAGCTGTATCGTTAGATACGTAGGAAATGACAGTTGAGGAGTTCTTCTCAATCGTCTAGGATGTCTAGTATGGTACCCTTTGGGTGACATGCGACGCATTCGCTCCTACGTCTTAGGTTCTTGCGTGTGTGTCCCGAGTTCCTTCCCGTTTAGGCGTAGGCCTGCTTCCTCTTTGTTCTCGCCCCCGTGCAATCGAAACCCCTTTTCTCTCGCGTTCAGGCGATCGAGACCCCTTCTCTTGCCCCCGTGCAATCGAGACCCGTAGTTCCCGAACTACGTAAGCTTTGATCTCTCAAGCCTGTTGAGGGTACGTAGGCACAATACTGATGTATTGGCGAGCCACCTTTCCCGTAGCCCGTAGTCCGTCGAACTATGTTTGCTCTGATCTCTCGTACCAGACGAGAGTACGTAGGCATAGGATGCGATATTCTAGCGAGCTACCTCCCTTTTCCCTTTTTCCCGTTTCCCCGTTTTAGTTGTAGTAGGCCTGAACTACGTCATGCTCTGATTTCTCTGACGAGAATACGTAGGCACAAGACGCGACGTCTTGGCGAGCAAACTTCCCCCGTAGTTTCCCGAACTACGTAGACTCTGATTTCTCATTCTCTGATGAGAATACGTAGGCATAGAGCGCGACGCTCTATCGAGTCAGTTTCTTTCCGTTTAGACTTAGCAGCCATAGATAGATTGTTTTTCACCCGTAGACAAACCAACAAGCGTGGATGCCATCGAGTACGATGGACGTGAGGGGTGCTAATACCTTCCCCTTGCGTAACCGACTCCCGAACCCAGACAACGGTTGCGATGACCTTGTCTTATGCCTTTTTGTCAGGTTTTTCCAATCGTTTCCTTTCCCGCTCTGAGGGATAAATAACGAAAGGTGGAGACTCTTCTGTTTTGCCGGCACCTTATTTTCGCAGAAGCGACACTAACCTCGTCAACACCAGAAGAGGAACCAATTCGTCAACACGAATAGCGATTCTGTCGTCACAGGAGTAACCTTGTCCATGTTAGGACCCCCACTTCGCCAATACGAAGGAAGACATCTGCTGGGGATAAATGGTCCCTGAAGAGTAATCAATCTTGTCCACGTCAGGACTTCACATTACGGAAAACTCCCGGCGCTTTCGCTGGGGAAACATTTATGTTTAATCACAGGGAACTCGTCTGCCTATCCCTACAGGCACATCATCTGTCCAAACATAGGAAACCCCATCCGTCTACTTCATACGGAAAAGTCATCTGCCTGATTACAGGAAAGTTCATCCGCCTGTTCCATACGGGAAAAGTCATCTGCCTGATTCATACAGGAAAGTTCATCTGAATATTGTTTCTCTGTCTACCTCTACAGTAGCTAACTCTGTTGGTCCCCACCCACAAACGACTTTGAGGAGGACTCTACTGGGGATAGTAACACGAGGAAATCACGGCGACTTCCTTGGGGAAAATACTTTTGTCAAATATCGGAACACAACTCACATACTCTGTCTATCACGGGAGAATCATCTATCTGGATATTGGAAAGTTCATCCGCCTGCTTCATACGGTAAACGTCATCTGCCTGATTCATACAGGAAGGTTCATCCGCCTGATTCCTACGGGAAAAGTCCATCTGCCTGAACACAGGAAAGTTCATCCGCCTGTTTCATACGGGAAGATCATCTGCCTGATTCTTACAGGAAAGTTCATCCGCCTGTTTCATACGGGAAAATACATCTGCCTGATTCATACAGGAAAGTTCATCCGCCTGTTTCTTACGGGAAAACATAACACATCTGCCTGGTTCATACAGGAAAGTTCATCCGCCTGTTTCATACGGGAAAATACGTCTGCCTGATTCATACAGGAAAGTTCATCCGCCTGTTTCTTACGGGAAAACATAACACATCTGTCTGGTTCATACATGAAAGTTCATCCTCCTGTTTCATACGGGAAAACATAACACATCTGCCTGGTTCATACAGGAAAGTGCATCCGCCTGTTTCATACGGGAAAACATAACACATCTGCCTGGTTCATACAGGAAAGTTTATCCACCTGATTCTTACGGGAAAACATAACACATCTGCCTGGTTCATACAGGAAAGTTCATCCGCCTGTTTCATACGGGAAAACATAACACATCTGTCTGGTTCATACAGGAAAGTTCATCCGCCTGATTCTTACGGGAAAACATAACACATCTGCCTGGTTCATACAGGAAAGTTCATCCGCCTGTTTCATACGGGAAAATACATCTGCCTGATTCATACAGGAAAGCATAACACATCTGCCTGGTTCATACAGGAAAGTTCATCCGCCTGCTTCATACGGGAAAACATAACACATCTGCCTGGTTCATACAGGAAAGTTCATCCGCCTACTTTATACGGGAAAATATAACACATCTGCCTGGTTCATACAGGAAAGTTCATCCGCCTGATTCTTACGGGAAAACATAACACATCTGCCTGGTTCATACAGGAAAGTTCATCCGCCTGATTCTTACGGGATAACATAACACATCTGCCTGGTTCATACAGGAAAGTTCATCCGCCTGATTCTTACGGGAAAACATAACACATCTACCTGGTTCATACAGGAAAGTTCATCCGCCTGCTCCATACGGGAAAACATAACACATCTGCCTGGTTCATACAGGAATATTCATCCGCCTGCTTCATACGGGAAAACATAACACATCTGCCTGGTTCATACAAGAAAGTTCATCCGCCTGCTTCATACGGGAAAAATCATCTTGGATATAGCTTCCTTGCATATTCTTGGTAGTAGCTTACTCCACTGGGGATATTTTGAAAATAACTGCCCGACACTCGTTTCGACAACAAGTGACCTCTTCTGAAATTTTGATTCATGAAACCCTAAAATGCTGCCGCGACAGCAAACCTAAAGAAAAACACTCTACTGGTCGGATAAGAGAAACTTCAACCAGTAACTCTGTGGGGAATAACAACAAGGACTGCGTCATCATATGTCTCATGACGAGACCTCGATCGACCGGTAATAAATCTGAGCTGTAACTTCATACTCCTGCTGAGAAACACACCTGAAAACAAAAGGTTAACCAACCTGATTTATGTTTCAACATGCGTATGTCTGATAATGGCGTAATGCTCCATACGGCATGGAAATGCTACGCGTTTTTGGGTAGATGCAAACATGATAATGTATGCAAATGCAAATGTAGGTTCGGGCTGCTGGGGAAGCTCTGACAAGCTTGCTTCAACACGGCTGTTGAGGACGAATACCACCCTGTTGGGGATGAACGGGTATCGCAAAGTATCTTGGCAAAATAAATGCCGGAAATACAACCAACTCTGCCAGGGAGAGATTACACATTGATTTCCACTGGGAGGAAAGACCAACACCTGCTGGAAAGATTAACTCAGCTGGGAGAGAAGCAACCCTTCTGGGGGACATCTGTCTGGGTACAGTTTACAAGCTCGGAACTACCACTTCGCTGGGGATAATCATCCTGACGAAAGCATGACGACCTGTGGGGGAGAAAGAAACCCATCCTCGGTGGGGATAATCCTTCTGAACTTACTATCTTGGTTATGCGTCGCGGAAATCCTCCCAGCTGGGGATTGAACATGCACATATTCGGCTCTCTGGGGAGTACAAACTCTGCATGGGACACTGATCTTGTCTTGTTGGGGATATCCTGTGGACAACTTCCATGAGGATACTCTTCTGGGGAAAATAATCCTTCCTTCGGTAAGGGATAATCATCGTCTCAACCTCTGGGGATGAGGTACGACCTGTTGGGACATAAGGTCAAGTCCTTCTTCCAGGGCCTCTGGCTAGGGCCGCCATTTTCTGATTGTCCGCTTCAAGGGCGAGAACCCTGCAAAACACAAACGAGACCAAACAAAACTATGCAACCAAATCTATTCGGGTTAGCATCCGTGATACTACTTCAGTCAATTCGAAGTTTAAGCAATTATTGGCAAGGGCCAGCAAAGTTATGCACATGCGAGTTCATCGAAACATCGGCGTTTTCCACATACAAAACAGTAAAGCACAAACATCAAGTACTGAATAACATGTTTTTATTGATTGAGCCTGTAAATAGGCGAAGCTTTGTACATCGGATGCAACTCCTGAAAAGAGGAAGTTACGCACACACAAATACATATATGCATAAAAAGCATAAAAATACAAAACAATATTTGTATACATGTCGGCAACGTGGTGCAGACAAACATCATGAGCTGATCCTCCTATGACTCGCCTGAATCTGGCGCTTTCCCGATATTCAATTTTCGGAAGAGATTGTGTTGGATAAACGAACCCTCAGGTACTCCCAAACCACTAAGCACTGCTGTATCAGATCCGGACCGCAGTCATTTGCTTTTTCAATCCCTAACTTTTGCGTGAATCGCCCTTTGCGGGTTTTCAATTCACCGGGATACCCTTTTTTGTCGAAGTCGCCCTTTGCAGGTTTTCGACTTCACGGGTGTACATCTTTTCAATTTTATCCTTAACTTTTGCCCGAACCTTTTATTCATTTTTTACGGTTCGCCAGGATGCCCCATTTTTGCATGGGCTCTCTTTTTACTGTCCAGCGGGTCACTTTCAAGCAAAGTATTTTTTAACTGCGTCCCAATTCACAGGAGACGAAAAGTCTTCACCATCCATGGTAGATAGCAGCAAGGCTCCTCCAGAGAAGACTTTCCTGACAACGTAGGGACCTTCGTAATTAGGGGTCCACTTGCCCCTGTGATCTGTTTGTGGCGGGAGAATCCTCTTCAGCACAAGGTCGCCCGTCTGAAAGCTTCGAGGACATATCTTCTTATCATAAGCTTTCTTCATCCGGATCTGATACAGCCGACCGTATGCGAGAGAAGCTAGCCTCTTCTCATCTATTAAGCTGAGCTGATTCAGCCTGTCTTTTACCCATTCTGCCTCGTCGAGTTGGACATCTCGTAAAACCCTCAAGGAAGGAATCTCAACCTCCAACGGTAACATTGCCTACATTCCGTATACCAATGAAAAAGGGGTTGCCCCGGTTGATGTGCGTACCGTCGTACGATAACCGTGCAAAGCGAAAGGTAGCATCTCGTGCCAGTCCTTATACGTCACAACCATCTTTTGAACAATCTTCTTTATGTTCTTATTGGCCGTGTCGCTTGCGCGAAAATAAGGTGTCGGCATGACAGAAGAGTCGCCACCTTTCGTTATTTATCCCTCAGAGCGGGAAAGGAAACGATCGGAAAAACCTAACGAAAAAGGGTAAGACAAGGTCATCGCAACCATTGTCTGGATTCGGGAGTCGGTTACGCAAGGGGAAGGTATTAGCACCCCTCACGTCCGTCGTACTCGACGGGATCCACGCTTGTTTGTTTACTTGGACGGGTTGGTTATAATCTATCTACCTATCAAGGCTGGCTTAAAAAGAAAAGAAAAATGACTCGGCAAAGCGTCGCACTTTATGCCTACGTATTCTCATCAGAGAATGAGAAATCAGAGTCAACGTAGTTCGGCCTACGAAGGGTTACGGGGAAGGGTTGAAGGTTGCTCGCTAGGACGTTGCATCCTATGCCTACGTACTTTCACACTGTATGGAAGATCAGAGCAAACGTAGTTCGGGAAACTACGGGTTATCTCCTGAAAGAAGTGTTTTTTTATTGTGTTTGCGATTTCAACCGCACTAGAGACTATGACCTGAGAGTGAATGCGTCGCATGTCACCCAAAGGGCACCATACTAAACATCCATCCTCAGATGGCTTAAGGCTCGTAACGTACGAAAGAAATCATTCATGATTACTGTATCTTAAACTGCTTTGAGATGAGAAGAGAACAGGCTCAACTAGGAGGGAGACTATCAAGTCCTACTGTTATCATGCCATGGATTCATCCTATGGTTGAGGTTTGAACAGGGAACTCCTAGATGTTGTCATGCATAGGTTTCAACCTAAAAGTCTATCATCAAATCCTTATCAAAGGAAATGAGAGTCCTAAGGGATCATGTCAATGATACACCAAAACAGACAAAGCCTCAGCTTAACAGTAAAATGCATGCAATGCAAGTGAGGGAGGAAATATGTGTGGGGCTTCAGCCTCCACAAGCTCATCTCGACCTCAAGCCAGTCATGAAATAACAGTAATCATACTGAAATATAAACAACATGCTATCAAGCAATAAACAGTAAACTGCAATCATACAGATAAAAGAAATGAAAATGCCATCAGGCAAACAAAACACATGCTTGAGAAATAATTCATCTACATCTAATCTCTAATCCTAAAAACCTGATCAAATCTAAGCAAAGCCCTAAAGCAAAATCTTAATCAAGAGAAAACAATCCCAGTCTTCAAGCTTCAGAACAAGCTTACCAAAGAAAGGGAGCTAAGTAAGCAGACTCATAGTGTCTTCCTCAGGAAAGCACTAGGAGGCTTATACTCAGGAATCATATCCTATGTGGCTCAACCACTGTGATCAGTTTACATTCCTCCTCAGGAGAAATTAAACTCACAAGAAGGCTCCAACATCACTGGATATTTAGGAAATCCTAGGTGAACTAATGGAACTAAGTGAACAGACCCATAGGACCTTCCTCAGGAAAGTACTAGGAGGCTTCCACTTAGGAGTTGTATCCCATGTGGCTCAACAACTGTGATCAGTTTACATTCCTCCTCAGGAGAAATTAAACTCACATGTTGGCTCCAACCTCATTGGATACTTAAGAAATCCTAGGTGAACTAATGGAACTAAGTGAACAGACCCATAGGACCTTCCTCAGGAAAGTACTAGGAGGCTTCCACTTAGGAGTTGTATCCCATGTGGCTAAACAACTGTGATCAGTTTACATTCCTCCTCAGGAGAAATTAAACTCACAAGTTGGCTCCAACATCATTGGATACTTAAGAAAGAGGTGAGAAGAAAGAATGAAAGTCATTCATAGTGCCTTCCTTAGGAAAGTACCATGAACTTCCCTCAAACTTCAGGATCTCAAACCTCACAGACAGGGAATAATTCCCAAGCTATGGGTCTCTGAGTCTTGATCTTCAATCCTCTCCTTCATCATGCTCTTCAACAATATCTTCAAAACAAACTAAGCCCCACAACAAATTCCCAAAAATAAACCCCAGAGACAGACAAATAACCCCAGAACAGACAAAACCATCAGTCAACCTCAGAAAATACCTAAAAATACTAAAACAAGAGGGAAAAATCTAACAATTATTCACAAGGGTCTACAACATCTACCCATACCATCCCTATATATCCATACCCAAAAATCAAATCAAAACTCTCCACAGAAAATGAATTATTTCACCTATGCATCCTTAAACCCTAATTATGATACCCTAATGCTAACCTAATTAAACTAATCAAATTTTAATCTAAAAATCAAGAATTAAATCCTATGGGGAACTATGATTCAATATCTAATCACACCAAAAAGAATGAATTAAAAATCATTAGGGAAGGTCCTAAAAGAAATTCTACAAAATGAGGTATCAAACTAAACATTATAAAAAGCTATTTAAATGGAAAATACTCTAAAAATATTAAAAGAAAATAAAATGAGAATTTTATTTATTTAATATTTTCTAGACAAATTTATTAACCTATAGAAAAAACAAGAATTGAAAAATATGAATTTTTGAATTTTCTATGAATTTTATAATATGCAATAAAATGTAAAAGAAATGAAAAAATAAAAGAAATTAATTAAAGGGGAGGGGGTGTTAACAGTAGACACGCTTAGTTATTATCTCAATGGGCCAGAACTGGGGGGGGGGGGTGCGCATAGAAACTGAGATAGGCCCAGGCGTTATTCAGAAAAACAAAAGAAAAACAAAAGAAAAATGAAAGGGAGACGGTGTATTTAGCAAGGGTTTCTAGTTCATTTCCAGTTGGGCTTTGGTTGGAGGGTGCGTGTAGCAATGTGATCCAAGGCCCATGTCACCGTTTAATTTAAACGCTGCGTTTTGCGCAGTCAAGGCTTCCCTCCGTTTCTTGTTCGAATTCCAGCCGCACGATCATAAATCCGGTCAACCTCCAAGACTTGATCCAACGCACGATGGTTGTCTTCTTCATTGAGTTCTGTTAGGGTTTATGATACTTCCATGAACATGAAGCTTAAATGCAGCCATCTTCAACCACCTCTTTCTCCTTCGTTTCTCAATAAAAATCAAAACTTCAAAAAGCAAAAATGATCTACCTTCCTCCCTGAATACAACCATAGCTTCAGTTTTCATCAAAACTCCCTCAAGCATCAAACCCGAACCCACACCTCCATGAATACTCAAACTTCAAGCTTCTTGTTTCTTCAGTTTCTTGATATCAAAACACTCTCCTCATTGCCCTAATGATTCTAAGCTATTAATCTTGTGTTAATATCCACTACAACCCGAGTTCTTGCTCATTAAAGAATTGATGATCAATGTTCAATCTTCATAGAATGCGCTCTAAGTCTCTAGATTTGCTCTCCTAATGGTCACTAATCACTTTATGCTAACCACTTATTCTAAAAACACATAAATAAGGAGATACAAGAGAATTTGCAAAACCTGATTTTTGTAATGGCAGATATGATTCTACTCCTCTTCAAGCCTTGAAACTCTCCATGGGTGATCTTTGATGGGTTGTAGGAGTTCTGTATGCAATAGTTCTTGATAACACTTCCTGAATCACTCTATCCAATTCTTCATGCAATTTGGAGTGAAGACTTGGATCTCATGAACCAGCCACGAATTCCTCTCAATTTTGTTTGCCAATTGCTCTATGATGATGGTAGATGATGATGATAACAAGAATGATGCTAATTGATGAAGTTTTAATGGAGTTTGAAAGCAAAATGAAAGATGGAGTTATAGAATCAAACTATGTGGTGCAAGCTCTCTCAATCTCCAACCAGGGCATGGATCATCTCTAGGGCATATATAGGTGTCAATGGAAATGTGTGGAAGCTTTGAGAATCTTCCAAGAAGTTTCTAGAATGTATCATGCAATGAGAATTTAAATTTTCCATATTGAGTAAATCTCATGCAATCTCATGATAAACCATGTAATCCCACTTAATTTCTCCCCACATGATATTATGATATGAAAACAAGGCCTTACAAACCCTTATGTAGTATTTTCTCACTTTCTCTTTTGGTGCCTTAAAATGCAAGAAACAAATTTACAAAGCAACTCCCTTTTTTAAGCCTAAACTCAAAAATCTATTTGAACCATTGTTTTTAAAATGATGTTTGGAGTCGAAATGACATATTGGATGACCCATTTTGGATTTGTAGATCTCTCAAACCAAAATTCCATTTCAACTTTTTCAACTTATAAGCCATTTACAAGCCATTTGCACCACTTTTAAAAATCCATGCTCTAAGCCTTTCCAAACTTTCACACCATCTTTTCTAGGCTTAAAATCCCATTTTGAACAACTTTGATGTTTTGAGTTTTTCCATTTGAGGCTTGGAAATAGGAGATATGGCCTTTGCTTAAAATGGCCTATAATCACTAAATGACCAAAATACCCCTGTCTTGTTCAAACCATAATATGAGTTCTACAAATCCTATCAAGGACTTCTAGTACTCTCTAGAAATCTAAGAAGATTATATTCAACATTCATGTTGACCAAGAGATCATAGGAATCATCCTACTAGGGAAAAAGTTGTCTGCAAGTTGGGTGACTTTCAAGGACCCAGATTCACACACCTCAGCTGACCTGTAATTTGTCAAAACCATAACTTGAGCTCTGCAACTCCTATCAAGGACTTCTACCACTCAAATTAAAGCTAAGAACAAGCTCTACAACATTCATGTTGTGGGGGTGGGGGAGATGAGATATCAATCACATCTTAAGCTACAACTGCCTGGAAGATAGGGATCAAATTAGGGTTTTTTCACTGACAATCCTCAGAAGCCCTAACTCAAAACTTCTCAAACTCCTCATTCATGATGAGTTGGCCTAGGAATCATCTTTATAACATCTCCATACATCATTTCATGATCTCATGGCCCTTGGATTAAGTCTCAACCTTCTCCAAATCTTCAGTTATCCCAGGGTTGACCCAGTCAGAACCCTAATTCTACCATTCATGGTTGAATCTTCTGAATTCTTGCACAATGACCTCTCTGGGCTTCATGATGGCTTTCAAGACATCTCATAGGCTTTCTCAAAGCTTCAAGTTCATTCCCAAAGTCTCAGAATCATCTGAGGAGCTCCTGAACTTTCTGGTGAAGGTATCAATCTTCAAACACTTAATGGGTGAATAAATGTTGGTCAAATTTTAGGGTGCAACAGCTGCCCCTATTCAAACGGCTTGAACCTGACTGGGTGAGAAGCGAACGGCTCTCAGCCAATCAAGGTGAGAGACGGTTGAATACCGGTAAACCCGAAAATTTGCCAATTGCACGAGCACACGATACTCTGCGGGGAACAAACCTTCGAACACTGCAGCACTAGCTGCTCAACAACTAGCTGGAGAAATATCGATCTGACATCGCCGTCAGTTATCCATGTTAACTTCTTCTGATATTGCCTTCAGACAACCACAATACCCAACATCGCCGCTGGAAGACTAAACCATCTGAAATCGCCGTCGGACAATCAAAATACCCTGCATCGCCGCTGGAGAACTAAATCTGACATCGCCTTCGGACAAACATCACTCTGAGAGACACTCGACACCGCCGTCGTACAAACATCACTCTGAGCTGGGGATTTTAAAGAGTCTGACCTCACCGTCAAACAAACATAATCTGACCTCGCCGCCAAATCCAAACATCCAACCTTGCCGCCGGAAACAAACATAATCTGACCTCGCCGTCAAAACAAACGTTCAACCTCGCCGTCGAACAAATCCAACATCGCCGTCGAACCAATCATAATCTGATCTGACCTTGCCGTCAAACAAACATTCAACCTCGCCGTCGAACATAAACGTACTCTGACCTGGGGTTCACCCCTGGTAAATGGAACAAAAGGTACACTTGCGTATTTGAAACTACTCCGCTGGGAATGAGAGACTTAACCGAGCACACTCTGATCTGGGGTTCACCCTCAGAACCATAACGAACATCGGAATACTACTGCACATTGATCCCACTGTAGAAACATCAGAACTATATGAAACCCTGGCCCCTGGCCACTTCCAGCTTCAGCTAGAAAAGATCTTCAAGTATTTCTGAAGATAAGCATCCTTGGCCTTCAAGGATGTAAACTTTTGCCTGTTGGCAACTCTGCAGGAGGTATCTTCGACTTCAGTCTGAAGAAAATGGTCCTTGGCCTTCAAGGATACATGGATATGCCTTCAGGCAACTCCGCCTCTGCTATAGAGTATCCGTGACTTCAGTCAGGGATGTACTTCGGCCTTCAGTCCGAAAAAATGAATCCTAGGTCATTCATGACCTTGGGGATAACCTTGCCTTCAGGCACCTTCGCTTCAGCTTGGGAAATCTATGACTTCAGTCAGAGAGTTGGTATCCTAAGCCATTCATGACTCTACGGGGATTCAAACACTTTGCCTTCAGGCAAAACTCCGCTTCAGCTGGAGAAACATCTTCGACTTCAGTCAGAAGAAATATCATTCACTTGATCGCAATCAATCATCACCTCAGGACAACCGACTTGGTCTTCAGGCCAACACGGATCACCTTGCACATGAAAGCTGCATTTACAAACTTTTGAACTTTGTCTTCAGACACACGTTGATTCATCAACACGGAAATCCGAATCCACAGGAACATTCTGGTACCGCCTTCAGGCGCTTACGAAATCCATCTTCAGATTAGACATCGCTGTTGGGGCAAACATATCACGCTGCTAAGGACTTCAAGAATCATCTTGAACAAACAAACTCCGTTGGGCAATCTTCAAGAATCATCTCGAACTGCTGACCTTTCTGGAGACTTTATTTTGCTGGGTGCTCCAGGAATCTTCCTGGGCAACTCTTGCTGGAGACGCTACTGGGGAAGCTCCAGAGTCATCCTAAGCAAACAACTCGGGAAATTGCGCTGAGGTCTTAAGAATCATTTTAAGCAAACGGCCCTGCTGAGGAATTCAAGAATCGTCTTGAACTGAAGTCTTCGTTGGGGATCTCAAAAATCATCCTGAGCGAGCGACTGTGGGGATTACACCGGGGTCTTAAGAATCATCTTAGGAAAGCGACCTCGTTGGGGAGAGTGTCAGGAATCATCCTGAGCAACTGATCCTTCGGCCGAACACCTGTAAACAAGAATGATAATAACCTAGATCATGCTTATGATGCGTATGCTTCGGCGCCATGCCCCACACGCTGGAAATGCTATGCGTTTATGCTAAATGTTATGCAATCATGCACAATGCTATGCGATCCCGTCAGCAAAATGAATGCCGAAGGGGAATTCTCCTGTCAAGGAGAAAAGCACTACTCAGATAGAGGAATCATCCTGCTGAGGAGAAAACTGTATGCCAATATCAATCGGACTCTGTCTGAGGAATTGATCTTCGGTTGACTGCTGCAGAGGGGACAACTTCAGTTGATTGCTGCAGGGGAACAAAGCTTTACGAGAACTGGGACCTACTGATATCAATCGCGAGAATAAACTGCGTGGCCGTCTCGGCTACTCTTCTGGGGAGGATAACTCTGTGGGGAGACAACTTCAGCTGCTTCACACTCCACTGGGGAAAAACCAATCATGATCTGATCAACTTCCAAGGACTCGGCTCTCTTGGACATATGCAAACTCGGCTGAGGAAGGAGAAGTCATTCTGCTTCGCTGGAGAGAGTGCGACTCTGGAGAAATGCAGCATCAACTGTTCAATATCTGATAGGGAACATCCACTCATGGTCCCAAATGCTTCCAAGGATTCTGCTTTTCTTGAGGGTTTGTGGACTCTGCCGGGGAGAGAGAAATCATTCTGCTTCAACGGGAGAGTACGACTCTGATGAGGAATTTCAATTCCGCTGGGGAAGAAAGAATCATCTGACTTCGGGGGAGAGTGCAACTCTGCAGGGGAATACAACATCAGCTGTTCCACCACTCTACTGGGGAAGAGGGAATCATCCAAATTCGGGAGAGAATATGGCTCTGGTGGGGAACCTCAATTCCGCTGGAGACTTCAGTCTGGCACCATCAGCTACTGCATATTTCGGTGTATGAATCATTTCCTACGAATCCTGCACTTGTGACTCGGTGCTGGGGGGAACACCTGCTTCGGCGACTTTACTGGGGGAACACGAGCTTCGGCACCCGAACATTTCTACGAAATCTGCACTTGTGACCCGGTGCTGGGGGAGACACCTGCTTCGGTGCTTGACTCAGCTGATGAGGTGACGTTCCTTCAGGATGCGTCTGCTCGGGGAAGAGAATCATCTTTGCCTGGGGAGACATATCAATGCTCACTATTCTGCGTTTAGATGCTACGGTGGAGAGACCACTGAACACTGCCGGAGAAGGAGGGCTTGCCCTGCTTCGGGGATGCGCACGACACATCTCCTGGAAGGTGCTACACCTGCAACAACACAAACAAACAGACAAGATACCCTCCTCAAAGGGGCCTATCAAGGTTATTATCTCGTGACAATATTCATGTAATTAATTGTTTCAACAATCAATGGGCCTAGGCCCGTAAGTTTATGTATGCGCATTTTATCAAAAAAGCATCAGCGTTTTCATTCGCAAACAAAACAGATAAATGCTAAACGGACAAGCAGAATTGCTGAATAATGTGCATTTTATTGATGGTGAACCCCTGAATGGGCAAAACGTTTTACAACAGAGGCAAGCTCCTGGAATGAGGAAGCCGCGCAAAAAAGGAAACATAAATATACATCAGCATATACAAATGTCGGCAACGAGGCGTAGACGAACACCATGAGTTGATCCCTCTAAGACCCACTTGTCGCACCTCGAAAAATCACATTCGAAAATACGACCCTCGCGCGAAAGGCGCGGAAAATGCGGTTCGACAGAGTCGCCACCGAACTTTATTTTCCCGAATAAACGGGAGAGGAAAATATCGAGAAAACCTCCTAAAAACGAAAGGATAGGAACAGGGCTGTCGCAACCAAGTTCCGGGTTCGGGAGTCGGTTACGTGAGGGGAAGGTATTAGCACCCCTCACGTCCGTCGTACTCGACGGGAACCTCTTAAGGTAATTGCAGGGAGTGTTGTTTAGGTTTACTGGTTTTCCTCTTGTTGTTAAAGGTAGAATTGGTAAGGTAAAAGGTTAAAGACGCAAAGGAGAGATGGGTGGTTAGAAGATGGGGTGCTCGCCAAGGATTGGGGCCCTTGTGCCTACGTATGCTCATTCGGACGAGAATGAGAAATCAGAGCGTCGTAGTTCGACTACGGGAAAGGATGGGGGGAAACGGAAGATGGATAGAAGTGTGCTCGCCAAGATCATCGCAATCTTGTGCCTACGTATCTTATATTCAAGAATGAATAAAGAATCAGAGCGTCCGTAGTTCGTGGTAACAACCACGAAAAGATGAGGTTTGAATTGGTTTGACGTTGAGTTGAGAGACGAAAGAGTGACTGACAAACAACCTAAGGGCGTGCCTTAAGAGCTTGTCACTCAAGAATTCAAGGAATGCGAGATCCCAAGAACTCAGTTCTTTCGGAAATTGGGTTGAATGAGTTGAAGATAAGAGTTGGATATTTTGAAATCGAAAGAATGAACTAATAACAACTCGGGGGCGCGCCCAAGAGTTACTCGTTCGAATATTCAAAGAATGATAGATTCTAAGAATACCCCTCTTTCGTTAAGTTTTTTAAAAAAAGTTTGTGAAAGGATCGAATCGGAGAATGGCATGCGAGGCCAAAAAGGAAATTGTTCTGAACTGGTTCGACGACGTGTCGAAGATTTGATTGAAGGTGGAACCGGCTTGACGACGTGTCAAGGGTTAAGGTTGTGAGAAACGGTATTAGTCCCTGAGGGTGCTCCTAATATCGAGACCACGAGGAATTGTGAATGTGTGCGAAATGTGGGTTGCGAATGCGTACGAGCACTCGACTTAGGAGAACGTTGGGAGATGCTTGAGTTTGAAAAAGGCGAAAGGTTGAGTGAATAACAACCCAAAGGGCGTGCTTCGAGAGCTATTCACTCGAAAATTCAAGGAATGCTAGACTCCAAGAACCTCCTTCTTTCGAAGTGTGAATCGAAAAAAGATATTTAAAAAGGTCGAAAGATTGAATGAATAATAACTCAAAGGGCATGCCTCGGGAATTATTCACTCGAAAATTCAAGGAATGCTAGACTCCAAGAACCTTCTTCTTTCGAAGTTTGATCAAGAAAATGTTTGAAAAAGATTTGAAGTGTGAGATGAGGTATGAAAATAATTTGAGGTACGAGATCTGAGGACGTGAGATTGGATTTGAAAATGAGAGAAATGACAATTATTTGATAAATGAGACGTGGGCCTCACAACCAATTAATTGGGGTATTATCGAAATGCTGGATCTCGACGACACCTTTTTCATTTGGAGAATATTTGAATGAACGACAGAAATATCACACAGAATGCTAGATTCCTATGATATTTCTTTGTTCAAAATAGTGTATTAAAACGAAAAGTTGAATAATACATTATTTAAGGTGTACACCTCGCTAATGATCATCCAAAAGTCCAAGAAATGCTGGATTTCACAGATTTAATTCGCTTTGAAAAAGTGTTCGAACTGAGTCAAAGTTTGAAATTGAATTTTAAGCGTGTGTACTAGCAAAGTGGGCTAGTCTTCTAAGTGATCAACTAGAAGTAGTTGATCAAATAGGTATCACTGTAAGGAAGCCCAGGATTAAGCTTTAAAATGTTGTGTATGGTGATCGAAGGTCAATGGCGAGGCTTTGGAAGCACTCGACTTACATGGGTGGAAAAGGATTCGCTAAATCGAGAGTTTATTATTTTAAAATGATTTTGAAGCATTAAAGCATAAGTAAAAAATGAAAATTATTACATTTTGTATGGGAGTGGGATACATTTTTATTGAACGGGAACGAAAATTAAGAAATTAAATTGAGTAGAAATTAACTAGGTCTCTTAATTAAGTAAATTAAAAATTAATTATTAAGATCATAAAATTAAGTTAAACACACAAATTGACTAAAATTGGTTACTAAAAATCATCTAACTTAAACAAAAGTCTAACCAATCAATTTAACTTTTTTAAAAAAAAACAACAGTAAGTATAAAACAATGCAGGATACCCCTAGTGCTTATGGTACCGGCGTTAACCGCAATGCATATGAGAATTGACAAAAAAAACGGCGGATACTAAATTGAACACTTAATCTATCCAAGTTTAATGATAAGTTATTTCACATATATACATGCTAAAGGAATATATCTACCATTCATTGACTATATACTATTTTCACAAGAGGTAAACATGATCTAATTATTTATTCTATAAACTAATAAACAAAACCTGTAGAAAAATGGTCCTACAATAAATTCTATAATACATTAATCCCTAAAACATGATGCCCCATACAAGCATTAAATACTGCATAATTAACAGATCATATTTAACAAACACAAACACAGTGGCTTGGCTTTCTAAAAGCCCAGTAAATGGTAAAGTTAATAGCTCATAAGAGCATAAAAACAAACAACAGTATATCTTTCTAAAATGGTGTCAAAAATCATACATCCCAATCTATACCGCCACAAAGTTATTTCGCAAACATTCAAATCTGTAACCAAATAATCATAGCAGCAAAACAGAAACAGTGTCAGCTTATCATCATGCCATGGGGATGTTTATTAAAACCGAAGTTGAGTGGATTCAAACCTGTATCGTAAAATGCAGCACCGTAGACGCAATGTAAAATCACAGTGCCAAGTGAATTAGTGCTGCCAAATTTAATCATGAAAGCATGAAATTGCAATCCAGATTTTATCATTCTATTAGTTCCATAGAAAATTCTTTTTAAACAAAAACAGAGCATATCAGTTCAAACAATCTCAACATTAAAATTCCTTTTATCAATCCAACATTGAACACTGCATAATACGACCATTGTTTATCAATCCAACAATTACCCAATCATATACAAAGTGCAAAACTGAGGTAGCAATAAGCAGGTTCAGATTGAAAAGTATAAATAGAATGATACCGACGCAAATTCGAGTCATTTTCTTTTGATGTCGTCACAAGTCGTGAGCGAAACGGCTATGGCTCTGAACCTGTCATTCTTGAACTTGATGCGCAATCATTCAGATCTTATTACTGCGG
The DNA here is from genome assembly GCA_963859935.3 of Lathyrus sativus. Taxonomy (NCBI): domain Eukaryota; kingdom Viridiplantae; phylum Streptophyta; class Magnoliopsida; order Fabales; family Fabaceae; genus Lathyrus; species Lathyrus sativus. The sequence continues at coordinate 137,830,803 of OZ012736.1, read as the reverse complement.
ACTGAAGAACTAAAGTCAGCTCTGCAAGAGCTTCAACATCAACTACCCTTCTTTGGTACTGGCTTCAAGTCGTGGTTGATAAGAGCAACTGCTGAGTTTCATGTCTGATTTGAAACCTGCACATGAAATTAACAACAGACAACAAAACGATCTTTATGGAAACAAGGTTGAATGCAAGTTCTGTTGTTGGTGTGGTTGGACTTGAAACTCTTATTGCAAGATTGCTGATACTTCACATTTCAGATAGTCTCAACAATACAAAGACACTGCTACGCTTCAGACATTGTTGTGTTGCTTCTACATCCGTAAGCACCAACTCGTAACCGTCCAGTTTCCTTAGACAAACAAACTGATAAAAGCTCACTCAAACAGAAGCATCTCGACACATTCCTTATGATGGTGTTACAATCAAACAGCTAACCTTGTTCTTTAAAACACACATCCATTAACTTAAAGCAATCAAAAAACAAACAAGCACATTAGCATCAAAGTAAAACAAATCAAAGCTTTCCTTTCAGCAATGGATATAAAGACAATCGACCTCGAAATTACCGCCAAGCTGAAGCCTTATTGAACGGTCGGTGTTGCGGATGAGAACGGTCTGGACCGAAAGTATCGGCGAAGCTGTCTGTGCAGTCTTGGAGACGAGGCCGTTACACCTTTGTTGTCAACGAACTGGGATTGAAAGAGGAACTGAAGACGTCAAAACCGCAACACCTCGCGCGAGTTTTAAACTGTTGTTGTCGCGGTAGTCACGCGTTACAAGCACGGATGGCATCTAAACGATGGGTTTATCACAATAGTAGTTGGTTATCATGTTTGCGTTGCGACGAATACTCGGTCGATCTGAAGTGGTAGTTCCAAATGAGGATTTTGAACTGTTAGCTTTGGAGTGATAAAGTTAGGTATGCAAATCGCAAACTGGAGAGGAAAGACGATGATGGTTGAAGGTGGTGGCGGCTATTGGCGTGGGTTTGAAGGGTTTGATTTGGGGTTTGGGAGAAAGGGATTGCGGCGCCGTTTTGAGGGGAAAGGATGATGGTGGAAGGTAATTTAGGGTTCAGGGTTTTTCTTTGGTAATTGGAGGATACGCCGTTTTTCGTTAGAATGAACAGTGCCCTCCTCCTTCTTAGGGTTCCTTCCTAGCCCCTTTTAAAACGATGAAAACCCTCCCTCTCTCGATGGGCCATTCACCATGGGCTCACTCCCAAACTGATCCTCTCAGTATTTTTTATGCTCTCCCTTTATTTAAGTTACTAACAAATTACTTAAAAAAGGTTAACAAACATAAATAAAGAAAAATTAACAAAGAAAATGCTAATCAAATCTACACTACTATTAATTAACTAATTATTACCAAAAATATCATTAGTTGAATAAATAAATTAAAATTTAAAAATAAAAATAAAAGAAAGTTATTAACAAAGAATTATTAGTAACATTTTTTAAAAGAAAAAGTTTAAGTAATTAAGAAAAGAAATAGGATTCACAAAAATACCCTTTTAGGCCACATGTCACGCTTTGATCGGTCAAAAGATAAATTTTGAAAAATCGACCAATTGCGAGATGACACGTGTCTAAATGGCACGGAACAAAAAAGCGAAAATAATTACAAAAGGGTAGGACAAATTTAGGGTATGACACATGCCCCTATCTAATAGGCTTAAACCTAGGAGGATGAATTGCACTAGCGTTCACATCCCTGAGGTAGAAGTCTATTAGATATAAAAAGACCCTGAATTTGTCCGAAAGAAAGAGAGATGCTTGAGAATTGAAAATGCTGGATGATGTAAACCTCTGAGTAAGCTGGCACAAGTCGTCATCACCAAAAGGATGATGGGATGAAACACACACAGCTATTACCACCAAAAGGATGGCAAAGCAGAGCATTATTGCACGATCTATCATTAATGACCATGATAGATCCCCCACCAAAAGGATGACGGAGTGAAACACAAAACAAATCGCACAATCTATCACTAATGACCATGATAGACCCCCCACCAAAAGGATGACGGAGCGAAACACAACGCAAAATTCGCACAATCTATCACTAATGACCATGATAGACCCCCCACCAAAAGGATGACGGAGCGAAACCACAAAGCAAAATTCGCACAATCTATCACTAATGACCATGATAGACCCTCACCAAAAGGATGACGGAGCGAAACACACGCCAAACAATATCGCACATCCTATCATTAATGACCATGATAGACCCTCACCAAAAGGATGACGGAGCGAAACACACGCCAAACAATATCGCACAACCTATCATTAATGACCATGATAGACCCTCACCAAAAGGATGACGGAGCGAAACACACGCCAAACAATATCGCACATCCTATCATTAATGACCATGATAGACCCTCACCAAAAGGATGACGGAGCGAAACACAAAGCAAATCGCACAATCTATCATTAATGACCATGATAGACCCCCCACCAAAAGGATGACGGAGCGAAACACAAAACAAAACATCGCGCAATCTGACATCGACGAAATGCCAGACCCACCACCAAAAGGATGACGGAGCGAAACACACGCCAAGCAATATCGCACAATCTATCATTAATGACCATGATAGACCCTCACCAAAAGGATGACGGAGCGAAACAAATAAATGATCGCACAATCTGACATCGACGAAATGTCAGACCTACCACCAAAAGGATGGTAGAGCGAAAACACAACAGAAAGCATCGCACAATCTGATATCGACGAAATACCAGACCTACCACCAAAAGGATGGTAGAGCGAAAACACAAAAGAAAATATCGCACAATCTGACACCGACGAAGTACCAGACCTACCACCAAAAGGATGATAGAGCAAAAACATAAAACATCGCGCAATCTGATACCGACGAAGTACCAGACCTACCACCAAAAGGAGGGTAAAGCGAAACACAACACACATGTCGCTATCACCAAAAGGATGATAGGACCACACCAATCTGAAGTTTACCAACACCAAAAGGATGCAGGCTAAGGTGAACTGACGAAGTTCGACTATCACCAAAAGGATGATAGTAAAGCAATTGACAACGGTCACGCTTGCTGGGTACAACTCACTAGGGAATCCCTGAGAGGAAGATTGAATTTGAAATGAGTTGACGGGGTACGCCCACCGTCTTTGCTTGGAAATCATAATTTGCTGAAATGATTTCATGGTTACGCCCATGAATTCTGAAGAGGATGCCCCTGACTGAGCTGAATTTGTCTTGATGTCTTGTCTTGCTCAACAAAAGGCTGAACAACTTCATGAAGGACACTCACGGTCTTGTTGAAGATGCCCCTGTTCGGGTTGGATCTTGCACTGAACTTCTTGGATTTGCCCAATAAAAGGTTGAACAACTTCGTGAGTAACGCTCACGGTCTTGAATGGTATGCCCCTGGCTGGGCTGAATGTTGATTTGCATATCTGATTAACCACAATGTTGAAATACGTCATGGGAGACGCCCAAGGTCTTGAGAAAGATGCCCCTGACTGGGCTGAATCTTGCTTTGAATGACTTCGAATTTTATGGGAGAAACCCACAATTGCAGAAGATTGCCCCTGACTGGGTTGATGACTGCTTTGAAGCTCTTGAAAATCGTGGGGTAAACCCACCATCTTGCGGAAGACGCCCCTGACTGGGCGGTCGACGGTCTTGGAAATCCTCGAGATTGATCCTGGACCTTGACTTGCATATATGAATGCTGGATGATAAATGATATTCCATATGAGTGGACGTGTGAATGCAAATGCTGACGAGCGGAGATGCAAGAGCTTGGGGAAGTATGGTATGATTGGGTATGCATATGATGCAAGATGCTTATGGTAGCGAATGCAACGCGTATGATGCGCATGATTGCAGACAGGTGATTGGAAATGCAGGTGGAAATGCCAGCGTGGTGGACTTTTGGTAGCTGCCAACGCAGATTGGACTTCGGGTGGTGGGAGGGATTGACTTCCTCGACACGCAGCTTGTTGAAGATGCCATGATTGAAGTAGAAGATGTCCTTGATGCCCCGAGTCTGGGATATTTGGGTGACTGTGAATTTGCTTTAGAGAAGGTTGCAACTCTGCTTGATGGTCAGGACGACCTGGTCTTGCCCCAGTTTGAACATGGTAGTGGCCTGCCCCAGCTTAACCAGTTCTGGTATATGGAAGTTGAACTCAGATGACTCGCCCCTATTCGAGCTGTTGAATGCTTTGCCCCAGCCTGTGGGTTCTGAAATTATCTTGCCACGTGTACGCCACTGAAAGTCAAGCTCTTCCTTGATTGCCCTCTGCTGAAATATCTTTGGATACCTAGCACTGTTTTGCAGTTAAAATTGTACATTCATAAATGGTAACATTAATGCAAAGTTCAAGGTAAGTTTTGAAAAAGGTGTCTTTTATTGAAGTGTCGTGATAGTGATACGAATGGACCGCTAGCCCAGATGTTGTGCTAATTTGATTGGTGCGAAAGATCTAGCAAGCAAAATGCCGCCAATGTTAATGATTAACAATCATGTGAGGAGTCAGGTTACGCAACCTTGCGATGATATGCTTTCAGAATAAACCTCATCTCAATTAGGTCTTTCAAGTGTTGCAACGTGGTCTGGTTCACGGTTATGAAACAAAAGATATTAGGCTCAAAATATGATTTATACCCACCCCTCTTATTAATGATCTCCAGTCCTACACTCAGTTAATCCTACACTTGTCTGGACGGTGTAAGCTTGATGGTTCAAGGTGGCAGTCACCTTATTTTGATGGATGTCAGTGCCCCTTTGATTTGGGTGGCCACTGAATCTCATTTGTTTTTTGTTGAGGGTTTCGGGGGTCCTCTTTTGCTTTTGTTTTGATCCATAACTTTTGCATGGATTGACTTCGTTCGTCAGATCCATCGGGATTGCCTTGATTTTGCCTAAGTCCCCTCTAAGGTGTCTGACTTAGCAGGCTTTTGATTTTTTTGGATTTTGTCGGGACTGCCAAAGCATGGGTCTTTAGTGAATCACCGTCTTTTAGATATTGATTCGAATACGGGATTGGATTAACCGAACACTACCCTGCCCCAGGTTGAGTGTAAAGGTTTGAATATCCGAAGGAAACTGCTACTTCTAAGCTCGAAGTGGTTTACTAGGGATTAACTCCTTATATCTCCGGTGTTTGGGGAATTGAAACAATGCCTGTTCATCATTGACGAGATTCTATCTGAAAGCATACGATTTGCAATTATGGGTATCTCGTTTTCATCATCCTCCCTCAAATCATGCTAAACAACAGTGAATGGAGTGGAGTGAATAAACGTGTCGGTGATAAATGAAAAAATGAGTGAATACGACATAACTAATTCAAAACATGCATAAACGATACATTAATGAAAACCAAATACGAATGGCAATTGTTCAAAGCATACAATACTTAAATAAACAAAGACAAAACATAAGAAACTGCGAATAATGAAATGGCAACATGACGGCCTTCTTCAGAGAATGGACTTGACTGGAATCGATTGTTGGCACTAGTTGACTGGTGGCATCGGATTGTTGATGATGTTTGGAGACTTCCTATTGAAGTTGATAGCATCCCTATCGATCATGTCTTGAATTATGTGCTTGAAAGCCCTGCAGTCCTCAATGGTGTGACCTGGAGCACCCTTATGAAACTCACAATGGGCATTTGCATCGTAATCGGCAGGAATGATAGTTGGAGGAGCTAAATCTCTCGGAACGATAGCTTTCTTCTCCATCAACTGAGCAAAGATTTTGGCATATGGCATTGGTAGACGATCAAAGACTCTATCTGGCCTCCATGCTCTCTGCGGACGCTGTGGGCGAGCACCTTGTCGTTGCTGAGTAGCTTGCATCTGCTGTTGCTGAGGAGGATACTGATATCCTTGTTGGTTGTAGGCCTGTTGCTGAGGAGCCTGTTGCCGTGGCATCTGAGCTTGCACTGCATGAACAGCTGGCTGATAAGGCATTGGAGCATATTGCGCAGCAGCAACATATGGATACTGAAAGTAGGGAACTTGATAAGGCATAGGAGGAGCTTGTTGAGAAGCTTGCCCTTTCTGCACAAAGATGGCATTTGTTTCGCCCTCCTTCTTCTTGTATCCATTAAAAGGCCTCTTGGCATTAGCCTGGCTGTTAGAACCTCCTGGGATCTTTCCACTCTTCAGCCCTTCCTCAATTCTCTCACCGACGATCACCAAGTCAGAGAATCCAGCGGAGACGCTACCAATCAGTTTTTCGTAGTACTGGCCTTGCAGGGTACCCATGAAGATGTCAATCAATTCACGGTCAACAAGAGGTGGATGCACCCTTGCAGCTAGCTCTCTCCATCGTTGCGCGTACTCCTTGAAGGATTCATTGTCCTTCTGTGTCATACTCTGAAGCTGAGTACGATTTGGAGCAAGATCGGTGTTGTATTTGTACTGTTTGACAAATGCATCGGCTAGCTCGGCCCAGGTGCGCACACTACTACGTTCTAGCTGCATATACCATTCAAGTGACGCTCCAGACAAGCTGTCCTGGAAGCAATGGATCATGAGCTTCTCGTCTCTGGCATAGGCAGCCATCTTGCGACAGTACATCTTCAGATGAATATTTGGGCAGCTGAGACCCTTGTACTTTGAAAATTCGGGCACCTTGAACTTGGGAGGAATGACAACATCAGGCACCAGGCATAATTCCAAAGCACTGAAAGAATTTGAATTATGCCCCTCCATGGCGCGGAGTTTCTCGGCTAGATCTCGGCACATCTTCATGGCTTCTGAATCCTGAGCAGCAACAGGACTGGCAATGGGGATAGCAGCATGATAGTTCTGAACATCGTCATACTGATCCATCAAAGTATCTTCGATATGAGGAGCAGGGATTTGCACAGCAGCAGGCTGGGCGTGCGGGATAACTCCAACGGTAACTCCAGGTGCTGGGATTGGCTGAGAGGTGTTTCCCTCGACTGCGTTGTTGAAGTTCAGCGGCATCCCATGAGAACTTGGAATTGGAACCAAAGGGATGGCAGTAGACCCTTGTCCATTGTTGTTGACGACAGCGGCGGCTTCACGCTGTTCTTCCTCTCTCCTGACTGCGAGGATGGCTTCGAGGATCTGGTCGATCTTTCCTTTCATGGAATCCAACTCTTCCCTGAAGGCGACTTGCTCCTGTTGAATCTGCTCCATCATTCGTCTGGTATTGGCTCTAGTTGCGTACTGGTGTTGAGGAATCAGCTTGATTTACTGGAGAAGAAGGAACGGAGACATAAGATTCTGTTGGAGGACTGGAAATGCAAAATGCACAACATACGAAATGCAATGCGAATGACATGCAAGATGCAATGCAAGATACAAGATCCAGGATCCCCAAGATCACAATCAAACAACTCCTGAAGCTGGTAACTGTAACAGATAAGTAACCATAATTCCTGCTCAAAGAAAAGTGACAGGTACAACCTATACGGGAAGGTCTAAACATTATACCCATAAACCCTCTCACGGGATGGTTTCTATGTTTCGTTCCCAGGATCACGGACACTAGTCGTATCAGCGTCACGCAACAGGCTGGCTGCATTACGACGATAATGACGATAAGGTCTCTCCTGAGCGGGGTCCTCATGCTAGGCGCACAAGGAGCGAGTCCTTGGAGACTAACACTACACGACCACCAATATCGGAACTGGTGCTAACAAAAGGTTCCCAGAATCACGGACCCTTCGTTAATCAAGTCGTGCAACAGGCTAGCTGTGTTACAACAAGATCTACGAATAGGTCTCCTCTGGAGGAGCTTTCATGCTAGGCCCACAAGGAGCGAGTCCTCGGAGACTAACACTACTCGACTACCAATTCTAAACTATGTGTTCCCTCTGCTTTTACCAAAGCTCGGGTGTAGAGCTTTACTCATGATGCCATCCCAAAAACCAACAGGCCCAGATAACAAGCGCAAATAAAAACCACAAGAGAACGAATACAAAAAGAAAACAAATAAAATCAAACACTCCTCACAAACCAAAAGATAGGCTCGACTCTCTCTTTGCATGGAGCAATGCGTCCCCAGCAGAGTCGCCACCTGTCGCACCTCGAAAAATCACATTCGAAAATACGACCCTCGCGCGAAAGGCGCGGAAAATGCGGTTCGACAGAGTCGCCACCGAACTTTATTTTCCCGAATAAACGGGAGAGGAAAATATCGAGAAAACCTCCTAAAAACGAAAGGATAGGAACAGGGCTGTCGCAACCAAGTTCCGGGTTCGGGAGTCGGTTACGTGAGGGGAAGGTATTAGCACCCCTCACGTCCGTCGTACTCGACGGGAACCTCTTAAGGTAATTGCAGGGAGTGTTGTTTAGGTTTACTGGTTTCCCTCTTGTTGTTAAAGGTAGAATTGGTAAGGTAAAAGGTTAAAGACGCAAAGGAGAGATGGGTGGTTAGAAGATGGGGTGCTCGCCAAGGATTGGGGCCCTTGTGCCTACGTATGCTCATTCGGACGAGAATGAGAAATCAGAGCGTCGTAGTTCGACTACGGGAAAGGATGGGGGGAAACGGAAGATGGATAGAAGTGTGCTCGCCAAGATCATCGCAATCTTGTGCCTACGTATCTTATATTCAAGAATGAATAAAGAATCAGAGCGTCCGTAGTTCGTGGTAACAACCACGAAAAGATGAGGTTTGAATTGGTTTGACGTTGAGTTGAGAGACGAAAGAGTGACTGACAAACAACCTAAGGGCGTGCCTTAAGAGCTTGTCACTCAAGAATTCAAGGAATGCGAGATCCCAAGAACTCAGTTCTTTCGGAAATTGGGTTGAATGAGTTGAAGATAAGAGTTGGATATTTTGAAATTGAAAGAATGAACTAATAACAACTCGGGGGCGCGCCCAAGAGTTACTCGTTCGAATATTCAAAGAATGCTAGATTCTAAGAATACCCCTCTTTCGTTAAGTTTTTTAAAAAAAGTTTGTGAAAGGATCGAATCGGAGAATGGCATGCGAGGCCAAAAAGGAAATTGTTCTGAACTGGTTCGACGACGTGTCGAAGATTTGATTGAAGGTGGAACCGGCTTGACGACGTGTCAAGGGTTAAGGTTGTGAGAAACGGTATTAGTCCCTGAGGGTGCTCCTAATATCGAGACCACGAGGAATTGTGAATGTGTGCGAAATGTGGGTTGCGAATGCGTACGAGCACTCGACTTAGGAGAACGTTGGGAGATGCTTGAGTTTGAAAAAGGCGAAAGGTTGAGTGAATAACAACCCAAAGGGCGTGCTTCGAGAGCTATTCACTCGAAAATTCAAGGAATGCTAGACTCCAAGAACCTCCTTCTTTCGAAGTGTGAATCGAAAAAAGATATTTAAAAAGGTCGAAAGATTGAATGAATAATAACTCAAAGGGCATGCCTCGGGAATTATTCACTCGAAAATTCAAGGAATGCTAGACTCCAAGAACCTTCTTCTTTCGAAGTTTGATCAAGAAAATGTTTGAAAAAGATTTGAAGTGTGAGATGAGGTATGAAAATAATTTGAGGTACGAGATCTGAGGACGTGAGATTGGATTTGAAAATGAGAGAAATGACAATTATTTGATAAATGAGACGTGGGCCTCACAACCAATTAATTGGGGTATTATCGAAATGCTGGATCTCGACGACACCTTTTTCATTTGGAGAATATTTGAATGAACGACAGAAATATCACACAGAATGCTAGATTCCTATGATATTTCTTTGTTCAAAATAGTGTATTAAAACGAAAAGTTGAATAATACATTATTTAAGGTGTACACCTCGCTAATGATCATCCAAAAGTCCAAGAAATGCTGGATTTCACAGATTTAATTCGCTTTGAAAAAGTGTTCGAACTGAGTCAAAGTTTGAAATTGAATTTTAAGCGTGTGTACTAGCAAAGTGGGCTAGTCTTCTAAGTGATCAACTAGAAGTAGTTGATCAAATAGGTATCACTGTAAGGAAGCCCAGGATTAAGCTTTAAAATGTTGTGTATGGTGATCGAAGGTCGATGGCGAGGCTTTGGAAGCACTCGACTTACATGGGTGGAAAAGGATTCGCTAAATCGAGAGTTTATTATTTTAAAATGATTTTGAAGCATTAAAGCATAAGTAAAAAATGAAAATTATTACATTTTGTATGGGAGTGGGATACATTTTTATTGAACGGGAACGAAAATTAAGAAATTAAATTGAGTAGAAATTAACTAGGTCTCTTAATTAAGTAAATTAAAAATTAATTATTAAGATCATAAAATTAAGTTAAACACACAAATTGACTAAAATTGGTTACTAAAAATCATCTAACTTAAACAAAAGTCTAACCAATCAATTTAACTTTTTTTAAAAAAAACAACAGTAAGTATAAAACAATGCAGGATACCCCTAATGCTTATGGTACCGGCGTTAACCGCAATGCATATGAGAATTGACAAAAAAAACGGCGGATACTAAATTGAACACTTAATCTATCCAAGTTTAATGATAAGTTATTTCACATATATACATGCTAAAGGAATATATCTACCATTCATTGACTATATACTATTTTCACAAGAGGTAAACATGATCTAATTATTTATTCTATAAACTAATAAACAAAACCTGTAGAAAAATGGTCCTACAATAAATTCTATAATACATTAATCCCTAAAACATGATGCCCCATACAAGCATTAAATACTGCATAATTAACAGATCATATTTAACAAACACAAACACAGTGGCTTGGCTTTCTAAAAGCCCAGTAAATGGTAAAGTTAATAGCTCATAAGAGCATAAAAACAAACAACAGTATATCTTTCTAAAATGGTGTCAAAAATCATACATCCCAATCTATACCGCCATAAAGTTATTTCGCAAACATTCAAATCTGTAACCAAATAATCATAGCAGCAAAACAGAAACAGTGTCAGCTTATCATCATGCCATGGGGATGTTTATTAAAACCGAAGTTGAGTGGATTCAAACCTGTATCGTAAAATGCAGCACCGTAGACGCAATGTAAAATCACAGTGCCAAGTGAATTAGTGCTGCCAAATTTAATCATGAAAGCATGAAATTGCAATCCAGATTTTATCATTCTATTAGTTCCATAGAAAATTCTTTTTAAACAAAAACAGAGCATATCAGTTCAAACAATCTCAACATTAAAATTCCTTTTATCAATCCAACATTGAACACTGCATAATACGACCATTGTTTATCAATCCAACAATTACCCAATCATATACAAAGTGCAAAACTGAGGTAGCAATAAGCAGGTTCAGATTGAAAAGTATAAATAGAATGATACCGACGCAAATTCGAGTCATTTTCTTTTGATGTCGTCACAAGTCGTGAGCGAAACGGCTATGGCTCTGAACCTGTCATTCTTGAACTTGATGCGCAATCATTCAGATCTTATTACTGCGGACTGAAGAACTAAAGTCAGCTCTGCAAGAGCTTCAACATCAACTACCCTTCTTTGGTACTGGCTTCAAGTCGTGGTTGATAAGAGCAACTGCTGAGTTTCATGTCTGATTTGAAACCTGCACATGAAATTAACAACAGACAACAAAACGATCTTTATGGAAACAAGGTTGAATGCAAGTTCTGTTGTTGGTGTGGTTGGACTTGAAACTCTTATTGCAAGATTGCTGATACTTCACATTTCAGATAGTCTCAACAATACAAAGACACTGCTACGCTTCAGACATTGTTGTGTTGCTTCTACATCCGTAAGCACCAACTCGCAACCGTCCAGTTTCCTTAGACAAACAAACTGATAAAAGCTCACTCAAACAGAAGCATCTCGACACATTCCTTATGATGGTGTTACAATCAAACAGCTAACCTTGTTCTTTAAAACACACATCCATTAACTTAAAGCAATCAAAAAACAAACAAGCACATTAGCATCAAAGTAAAACAAATCAAAGCTTTCCTTTCAGCAATGGATATAAAGACAATCGACCTCGAAATTACCGCCAAGCTGAAGCCTTATTGAACGGTCGGTGTTGCGGATGAGAACGGTCTGGACCGAAAGTATCGGCGAAGCTGTCTGTGCAGTCTTGGAGACGAGGCCGTTACACCTTTGTTGTCAACGAACTGGGATTGAAAGAGGAACTGAAGACGTCAAAACCGCAACACCTCGCGCGAGTTTTAAACTGTTGTTGTCGCGGTAGTCACGCGTTACAAGCACGGATGGCATCTAAACGATGGGTTTATCACAATAGTAGTTGGTTATCATGTTTGCGTTGCGACGAATACTCGGTCGATCTGAAGTGGTAGTTCCAAATGAGGATTTTGAACCGTTAGCTTTGGAGTGATAAAGTTAGGTATGCAAATCGCAAACTGGAGAGGAAAGACGATGATGGTTGAAGGTGGTGGCGGCTATTGGCGTGGGTTTGAAGGGTTTGATTTGGGGTTTGGGAGAAAGGGATTGCGGCGCCGTTTTGAGGGGAAAGGATGATGGTGGAAGGTAATTTAGGGTTCAGGGTTTTTCTTTGGTAATTGGAGGATACGCCGTTTTTCGTTAGAATGAACAGTGCCCTCCTCCTTCTTAGGGTTCCTTCCTAGCCCCTTTTAAAACGATGAAAACCCTCCCTCTCTCGATGGGCCATTCACCATGGGCTCACTCCCAAACTGATCCTCTCAGTATTTTTTATGCTCTCCCTTTATTTAAGTTACTAACAAATTACTTAAAAAAGGTTAACAAACATAAATAAAGAAAAATTAACAAAGAAAATGCTAATCAAATCTACACTACTATTAATTAACTAATTATTACCAAAAATATCATTAGTTGAATAAATAAATTAAAATTTAAAAATAAAAATAAAAGAAAGTTATTAACAAAGAATTATTAGTAACATTTTTTAAAAGAAAAAGTTTAAGTAATTAAGAAAAGAAATAGGATTCACAAAAATACCCTTTTAGGCCACATGTCACGCTTTGATCGGTCAAAAGATAAATTTTGAAAAATCAACCAATTGCGAGATGACACGTGTCTAAATGGCACGGAACAAAAAAGCGAAAATAATTACAAAAGGGTAGGACAAATTTAGGGTATGACAGATGCCCCTATCTAATAGGCTTAAACCTAGGAGGATGAATTGCACTAGCGTTCACATCCCTGAGGTAGAAGTCTATTAGATATAAAAAGACCCTGAATTTGTCCGAAAGAAAGAGAGATGCTTGAGAATTGAAAATGCTGGATGATGTAAACCTCTGAGTAAGCTGGCACAAGTCGTCATCACCAAAAGGATGATGGGATGAAACACACACAGCTATTACCACCAAAAGGATGGCAAAGCAGAGCATTATTGCACGATCTATCATTAATGACCATGATAGATCCCCCACCAAAAGGATGACGGAGCGAAACACAAAATAAATCGCACAATCTATCACTAATGACCATGATAGACCCCCCACCAAAAGGATGACGGAGCGAAACACAACGCAAAATTCGCACAATCTATCACTAATGACCATGATAGACCCCCCACCAAAAGGATGACGGAGCGAAACCACAAAGCAAAATTCGCACAATCTATCACTAATGACCATGATAGACCCTCACCAAAAGGATGACGGAGCGAAACACACGCCAAACAATATCGCACATCCTATCATTAATGACCATGATAGACCCTCACCAAAAGGATGACGGAGCGAAACACACGCCAAACAATATCGCACAACCTATCATTAATGACCATGATAGACCCTCACCAAAAGGATGACGGAGTGAAACACACGCCAAACAATATCGCACATCCTATCATTAATGACCATGATAGACCCTCACCAAAAGGATGACGGAGCGAAACACAAAGCAAATCGCACAATCTATCATTAATGACCATGATAGACCCCCCACCAAAAGGATGACGGAGCGAAACACAAAACAAAACATCGCGCAATCTGACATCGACGAAATGCCAGACCCACCACCAAAAGGATGACGGAGCGAAACACACGCCAAGCAATATCGCACAATCTATCATTAATGACCATGATAGACCCTCACCAAAAGGATGACGGAGCGAAACAAATAAATGATCGCACAATCTGACATCGACGAAATGTCAGACCTACCACGAAAAGGATGGTAGAGCGAAAACACAACAGAAAGCATCGCACAATCTGATATCGACGAAATACCAGACCTACCACCAAAAGGATGGTAGAGCGAAAACACAAAAGAAAATATCACACAATCTGACACCGACGAAGTACCAGACCTACCACCAAAAGGATGATAGAGCAAAAACATAAAACATCGCGCAATCTGATACCGACGAAGTACCAGACCTACCACCAAAAGGAGGGTAGAGCGAAACACAACACACAGGTCGCTATCACCAAAAGGATGATAGGACCACACCAATCTGAAGTTTACCAACACCAAAAGGATGCAGGCTAAGGTGAACTGACGAAGTTCGACTATCACCAAAAGGATGATAGTAAAGCAATTGACAACGGTCACGCTTGCTGGGTACAACTCACTGGGGAATCCCTGAGAGGAAGATTGAATTTGAAATGAGTTGACGGGGTACGCCCACCGTCTTTGCTTGGAAATCATAATTTGCTGAAATGATTTCATGGTTACGCCCATGAATTCTGAAGAGGATGCCCCTGACTGAGCTGAATTTGTCTTGATGTCTTGTCTTGCTCAACAAAAGGCTGAACAACTTCATGAAGGACACTCACGGTCTTGTTGAAGATGCCCCTGTTCGGGTTGGATCTTGCACTGAACTTCTTGGATTTGCCCAATAAAAGGTTGAACAACTTCGTGAGGAACGCTCACGGTCTTGAATGGTATGCCCCTGGCTGGGCTGAATGTTGATTTGCATATCTGATTAACCACAATGTTGAAATACGTCATGGGAGACGCCCAAGGTCTTGAGAAAGATGCCCTTGACTGGGCTGAATCTTGCTTTGAATGACTTCGAATTTTATGGGAGAAACCCACAATTGCAGAAGATTGCCCCTGACTGGGTTGATGACTGCTTTGAAGCTCTTGAAAATCGTGGGGTAAACCCACCATCTTGCGGAAGACGCCCCTGACTGGGCGGTCGACGGTCTTGGAAATCCTCGAGATTGATCCTGGACCTTGACTTGCATATATGAATGCTGGATGATAAATGATATTCCATATGAGTGGACGTGTGAATGCAAATGCTGACGAGCGGAGATGCAAGAGCTTGGGGAAGTATGGTATGATTGGGTATGCATATGATGCAAGATGCTTATGGTAGCGAATGCAACGCGTATGATGCGCATGATTGCAGACAGGTGATTGGAAATGCAGGTGGAAATGCCAGCGTGGTGGACTTTTGGTAGCTGCCAACGCAGATTGGACTTCGGGTGGTGGGAGGGATTGACTTCCTCGACACGGAGCTTGTTGAAGATGCCATGATTGAAGTAGAAGATGTCCTTGATGCCCCGAGTCTGGGATATTTGGGTGACTGTGAATTTGCTTTAGAGAAGGTTGCAACTCTGCTTGATGGTCAGGACGACCTGGTCTTGCCCCAGTTTGAACATGGTAGTGGCCTGCCCCAGCTTAACCAGTTCTGGTATATGGAAGTTGAACTCGGATGACTTGCCCCTATTCGAGCTGTTGAATGCTTTGCCCCAGCCTGTGGGTTCTGAAATTATCTTGCCACGTGTACGCCACTGAAAGTCAAGCTCTTCCTTGATTGCCCTCTGCTGAAATATCTTTGGATACCTAGCACTGTTTTGCAGTTAAAATTGTACATTCATAAATGGTAACATTAATGCAAAGTTCAAGGTAAGTTTTGAAAAAGGTGTCTTTTATTGAAGTGTCGTGATAGTGATACGAATGGACCGCTAGCCCAGATGTTGTGCTAATTTGATTGGTGCGAAAGATCTAGCAAGCAAAATGCCGCCAATGTTAATGATTAACAATCATGTGAGGAGTCAGGTTACGCAACCTTGCGATGATATGCTTTCAGAATAAACCTCATCTCAATTAGGTCTTTCAAGTGTTGCAACGTGGTCTGGTTCACGGTTATGAAACAAAGGATATTAGGCTCAAAATATGATTTATACCCACCCCTCTTCTTAATGATCTCCAGTCCTACGCTCAGTTAATCCTACACTTGTCTGGACGGTGTAAGCTTGATGGTTCAAGGTGGCAGTCACCTTATTTTGATGGATGTCAGTGCCCCTTTGATTTGGGTGGCCACTGAATCTCATTTGTTTTTTGTTGAGGGTTTCGGGGTCCTCTTTTGCTTTTGTTTTGATCCCTAACTTTTGCATGGATTGACTTCGTTCGTCAGATCCATCGGGATTGCCTTGATTTTGCCTAAGTCCCCTCTAAGGTGTCTGACTTAGCAGGCTTTTGATTTTTTTGGATTTTGTCGGGACTGCCAAAGCATGGGTCTTTAGTGAATCACCGTCTTTTAGATATTGATTCGAATACGGGATTGGATTAACCGAACACTACCCTGCCCCAGGTTGAGTGTAAAGGTTTGAATATCCGAAGGAAACTGCTACTTCTAAGCTCGAAGTGGTTTACTAGGGATTAACTCCTTATATCTCCGGTGTTTGGGGAATTGAAACAATGCCTGTTCATCATTGACGAGATTCTATCTGAAAGCATACGATTTGCAATTATGGGTATCTCGTTTTCATCATCCTCCCTCAAATCATGCTAAACAACAGTGAATGGAGTGGAGTGAATAAACGTGTCGGTGATAAATGAAAAAATGAGTGAATACGACATAACTAATTCAAAACATGCATAAACGATACATTAATGAAAACCAAATACGAATGGCAATTGTTCAAAGCATACAATACTTAAATAAACAAAGACAAAACATAAGAAACTGCGAATAATGAAATGGCAACATGACGGCCTTCTTCAGAGAATGGACTTGACTGGAATCGATTGTTGGCACTAGTTGACTGGTGGCATCGGATTGTTGATGATGTTTGGAGACTTCCCATTGAAGTTGATAGCATCCCTATCGATCATGTCTTGAATTATGTGCTTGAAAGCCCTGCAGTCCTCAATGGTGTGACCTGGAGCGCCCTTATGAAACTCACAATGGGCATTTGCATCGTAATCGGCAGGAATGATAGTTGGAGGAGCTAAATCTCTCGGAACGATAGCTTTATTCTCCATCAACTGAGCAAAGATTTTGGCATATGGCATTGGTAGACGATCAAAGACTCTATCTGGCCTCCATGCTCTCTGCGGACGCTGTGGGCGAGCACCTTGTCGTTGCTGAGTAGCTTGCATCTGCTGTTGCTGAGGAGGATACTGATATCCTTGTTGGTTGTAGGCCTGTTGCTGAGGAGCCTGTTGCCGTGGCATCTGAGCTTGCACTGCATGAACAGCTGGATGATAAGGCATTGGAGCATATTGCGCAGCAGCAACATATGGATACTGAAAGTAGGGAACTTGATAAGGCATAGGAGGAGCTTGTTGAGAAGCTTGCCCTTTCTGCACAAAGATGGCATTTGTTTCGCCCTCCTTCTTCTTGTATCCATTAAAAGGCCTCTTGGCATTAGCCTGGCTGTTAGAACCTCCTGGGATCTTTCCACTCTTCAGCCCTTCCTCAATTCTCTCACCGACGATCACCAAGTCAGAGAATCCAGCGGAGACGCTACCAATCAGTTTTTCGTAGTACTGGCCTTGCAGGGTACCCATGAAGATGTCAATCAATTCACGGTCAACAAGAGGTGGATGCACCCTTGCAGCTAGCTCTCTCCATCGTTGCGCGTACTCCTTGAAGGATTCATTGTCCTTCTGTGTCATACTCTGAAGCTGAGTACGATTTGGAGCAAGATCGGTGTTGTATTTGTACTGTTTGACAAATGCATCGGCTAGCTCGGCCCAGGTGCGCACACTACTACGTTCTAGCTGCATATACCATTCAAGTGACGCTCCAGACAAGCTGTCCTGGAAGCAATGGATCATGAGCTTCTCGTCTCTGGCATAGGCAGCCATCTTGCGACAGTACATCTTCAGATGAATATTTGGGCAGCTGAGACCCTTGTACTTTGAAAATTTGGGCACCTTGAACTTGGGAGGAATGACAACATCAGGCACCAGGCATAATTCCAAAGCACTGAAAGAATTTGAATTATGCCCCTCCATGGCGCGGAGTTTCTCGGCTAGATCTCGGCACATCTTCATGGCTTCTGAATCCTGAGCAGCAACAGGACTGGCAATGGGGATAGCAGCATGATAGTTCTGAACGTCGTCATACTGATCCATCAAAGTATCTTCGATATGAGGAGCAGGGATTTGCACAGCAGCAGGCTGGGCATGCGGGATAACTCCAACGGTAACTCCAGGTGCTGGGATTGGCTGAGAGGTGTTTCCCTCGACTGCGTTGTTGAAGTTCAGCGGCATCCCATGAGAACTTGGAATTGGAACCAAAGGGATGGCAGTAGACCCTTGTCCATTGTTGTTGACGACAGCGGCGGCTTCACGCTGTTCTTCCTCTCTCCTGACTGCGAGGATGGCTTCGAGGATCTGGTCGATCTTTCCTTTCATGGAATCCAACTCTTCCCTGAAGGCGACTTGCTCCTGTTGAATCTGCTCCATCATTCGTCTGGTATTGGCTCTAGTTGCGTACTGGTGTTGAGGAATCAGCTTGATTTACTGGAGAAGAAGGAACGGAGACATAAGATTCTGTTGGAGGACTAGAAATGCAAAATGCACAACATACGAAATGCAATGCGAATGACATGCAAGATGCAATGCAAGATACAAGATCCAGGATCCCCAAGATCACAATCAAACAACTCCTGAAGCTGGTAACTGTAACAGATAAGTAACCATAATTCCTGCTCAAAGAAAAGTGACAGGTACAACCTATACGGGAAGGTCTAAACATTATACCCATAAACCCTCTCACGGGATGGTTTCTATGTTTCGTTCCCAGGATCACGGACACTAGTCGTATCAGCGTCACGCAACAGGCTGGCTGCATTACGACGATAATGACGATAAGGTCTCTCCTGAGCGGGGTCCTCATGCTAGGCGCACAAGGAGCGAGTCCTTGGAGACTAACACTACACGACCACCAATATCGGAACTGGTGCTAACAAAAGGTTCCCAGAATCACGGACCCTTCGTTAATCAAGTCGTGCAACAGGCTAGCTGTGTTACAACAAGATCTACGAATAGGTCTCCTCTGGAGGAGCTTTCATGCTAGGCCCACAAGGAGCGAGTCCTCGGAGACTAACACTACTCGACTACCAATTCTAAACTATGTGTTCCCTCTGCTTTTACCAAAGCTCGGGTGTAGAGCTTTACTCATGATGCCATCCCAAAAACCAACAGGCCCAGATAACAAGCGCAAATAAAAACCACAAGAGAACGAATACAAAAAGAAAACAAATAAAATCAAACACTCCTCACAAACCAAAAGATAGGCTCGACTCTCTCTTTGCATGGAGCAATGCGTCCCCAGCAGAGTCGCCACCTGTCGCACCTCGAAAAATCACATTCGAAAATACGACCCTCGCGCGAAAGGCGCGGAAAATGCGGTTCGACAGAGTCGCCACCGAACTTTATTTTCCCGAATAAACGGGAGAGGAAAATATCGAGAAAACCTCCTAAAAACGAAAGGATAGGAACAGGGCTGTCGCAACCAAGTTCCGGGTTCGGGAGTCGGTTACGTGAGGGGAAGGTATTAGCACCCCTCACGTCCGTCGTACTCGACGGGAACCTCTTAAGGTAATTGCAGGGAGTGTTGTTTAGGTTTACTGGTTTTCCTCTTGTTGTTAAAGGTAGAATTGGTAAGGTAAAAGGTTAAAGACGCAAAGGAGAGATGGGTGGTTAGAAGATGGGGTGCTCGCCAAGGATTGGGGCCCTTGTGCCTACGTATGCTCATTCTATAATAAGATCGAAGGTGAACGCGGGGGCAAGTAATACCCTTATACTTCTCAAAGACAGGCACCTTGAACTTATGAGGTACCTTAAAATCAGCAATTAACCCGAGCTTGGACATATCCACGCCCAATGTGTTCTGATTTTCAATGTCCCTCATCTTGCCTTCCAGTGCTTTGAACCGGAGTCGAGCTTCAGCATTCAACTCTGCTTCTACGCCTCTCTGAGAGAATACGTCATCCTGATGGTCCTCCAGCCACGGTTGAGGTACCAACAGATTTCCGACACCAGCATTGCCGTTGACCGGCCCTATGTTAACATTGGCTCCCAGACTACCATTGCCGACGCCTGCCGCGTTGAGCCCGATATTAGTCATCAGATTGCCGTTAGCACTGCCGTTGCCCCTGGCAACAGGAACAACATTCTGTGGAGCATCTACTGGAGGAGGAGTAGGCACAGCCCCGCCGTGCAGTATGCCATTACTGTCAACCCTGGAGATCAGAGGTTGAACCAAAGTACGAAGCTGGTCTTGACCATTCGCGACCACTTGCATTAGCTCCATAAAATGATCCATCCGTTCACGGAGCTCTTGAACATCTGACTGCACCTGGTCCATGATCCTTGTCTGATTAGCACGAGTTGAGTAGCGGTGGATGAGTCTTTGATCAATCCTGGAGACCGGAGACAACTCGGAACCTGTGTACCTGAAAAACCTGTCAACATTAAAGGTTAGGAAAAGCCACAAAATGTATGTCGTGCAAAATGCTTCATGCAGATGTATGCGTGTGTCTGTGTGCTTGAGAGATTTCCCCCGATCCTGGCGCCTTAGTACCAGTGCTGACAATAATAAGGAGGGGAATCTGGGCCCAATCATGGAAACAGCAATCTCTCACATACACAGGAAGCCTATAGCATTAGTGATAGTCAACTTCGACGCATCAGGGATCGAGAATTCGTATGCATCAGTCTTGCTGGGAGAGGCTGTAGTAATACAATAAGAGGCGAGAGATCCTGGATCAGGGAAACGATACCTGTCACAGACACACGTCAATGGAATGCGAATGATCATGCAAACTAATGCGACATGCAGGCATGCAACAATATATCCAGGTGGCTGCTGTGGAGATTAGGTATCAGCAATTACTGATGAGAAGAAAACCCCAGTGCAAGACCACTAATCCGATCTGCTGAGAATAACCATCTGATAGGACCAAGATCAAAATTCTGCTCTGTCAAGAACAAATGCCTGGTAACAAGGACCCCGGATGTATGATCAGAAAAACGTCCGCTAATGAAGTCTTCAGACCCCAAATCACAAATCTGCCCTATCAAGAACAAACACACAGCTGCTGATGAGATCTTCAGACCCCACTCAAAACCTGCCCTATCAAGAACAAACACACAGCTGCTGATGAGATCTTCAGACCCCACTCAAAATCTGTCCTATCAAGAACAAACAACGTCTGCTGATGAGATCTTCAGACCCCAAAATCTGCTCTATCCAGAACAAACCTCTAATGACGATACTCTGATCGAAACCTGCTCTATCAAGAACAGATATACACCCGATGATAAAATCCTCTGATCAAAAAAACTTGCTCTGTCAAGAACAGTCAAATCTGCGACTGAGAACCCTGATACCAACATAACTGATTCACTGTCAAGAAAACCAGGTGGTCTGAAGGTATAAGTTTCCTGCAATATCCCAATCCCACTCACAGGTATGGACCTAATCCACGGACAAAGGTACGGCATCCTATGCGGTCATCAGCGTCACAGACTTTCATGAGTGACGATACGATTCCCAGAAGGAGTGGCATCATCAAGTCATGAAGAGGCCCCACTTAGCTGACTTCCAAATGATCGGTCCCCAGAGTCGACAATCCTCACGTCTGGACTCCCCTCAGATCCTCAGGACCGGAAAGGAGCACCTCTGCAAGAATCTCGTCTGAGCGCAGATTTTCGTAGGGAACTGTGCCTGCTCAGCAGACAGGTTCGTCTACTACTTCTCCGCAACTATATCTAGGTGTATACTCAAGCCCAGGTCCGGCTTCTCACTCATAGTAACATCCCTCTCCCACAGCAGCACAGATAATCATATCAAACTGGAAATAAAATGCGGGAAATAAAGTGCGGGAAGTAAAAATGCGATAAATAAATGCAACCCAACAAGCAAACATACAAGCGCTAGGATTGACTCTCATAGGGAACCGGAGAACCAGAGATTCTGGGTTCGGTCCCCAGCAGAGTCGCCAGCTGTCGCTTGCGCGAAAATAAGGTGCCGGCATGACAGAAGAGTCGCCACCTTTCGTTATTTATCCCTCAGAGCGGGAAAGGAAACAATCGGAAAAACCTGACGAAAAAGGGTAAGACAAGGTCATCGCAACCATTGTCTGGATTCGGGAGTCGGTTACGCAAGGGGAAGGTATTAGCACCCCTCACGTCCGTCGTACTCGACGGGATCCACGCTTGTTTGTTTACTTGGACGGGTTGGTTATAATCTATCTACCTATCAAGGCTGGCTTAAATAGAAAAGAAAAATGACTCGACAAAGCGTCGCACTTTATGCCTACGTATTCTCATCAGAGAATGAGAAATCAGAGTCAACGTAGTTCGGCCTACGAAGGGTTACGGGGAAGGGTTGAAGGTTGCTCGCTAGGACGTTGCATCCTATGCCTACGTACTTTCACACTGTATGGAAGATCAGAGCAAACGTAGTTCGGGAAACTACGGGTTATCTCCTGAAAGAAGTGTTTTTTTATTGTGTTTGCGATTTCAACCGCACTAGAGACTATGACCTGAGAGTGAATGCGTCGCATGTCACCCAAAGGGCACCATACTAAACATCCATCCTCAGATGGCTTAAGGCTCGTAACGTACGAAAGAAATCATTCATGATTACTATATCTTAAACTGCTTTGAGATGAGAAGAGAACAGGCTCAACTAGGAGGGAGACTATCAAGTCCTACTGTTATCATGCCATGGATTCATCCTATGGTTGAGGTTTGAACAGGGAACTCCTAGATGTTGTCATGCATAGGTTTCAACCTAAAAGTCTATCATCAAATCCTTATCAAAGGAAATGAGAGTCCTAAGGGATCATGTCAATGATACACCAAAACAGACAAAGCCTCAGCTTAACAGTAAAATGCATGCAATGCAAGTGAGGGAGGAAATGTGTGTGGGGCTTCAGCCTCCACAAGCTCATCTCGACCTCAAGCCAGTCATGAAATAACAGTAATCATACTGAAATATAAACAACATGCTATCAAGCAATAAACAGTAAACTGCAATCATACAGATAAAAGAAATGAAAATGCCATCAGGCAAACAAAACACATGCTTGAGAAAGAATTCATCTACATCTAATCTCTAATCCTAAAAATCTGATCAAATCTAAGCAAATCCCTAAAGCAAAACCTTAATCAAGAGAAAACAATCCCAGTCTTCAAGCTTCAGAACAAGCTTACCAAAGAAAGGGAGCTAAGTAAGCAGACTCATAGTGTCTTCCTCAGGAAAGCACTAGGAGGCTTATACTCAGGAATCATATCCTATGTGGCTCAACCACTGTGATCAGTTTACATTCCTCCTCAGGAGAAATTAAACTCACAAGAAGGCTCCAACATCACTGGATATTTAGGAAATCCTAGGTGAACTAATGGAACTAAGTCAACAGACCCATAAGACCTTCCTCAGGAAAGTACTAGGAGGCTTCCACTTAGGAGTTGTATCCCATGTGGCTCAACAACTGTGATCAGTTTACATTCCTCCTCAGGAGAAATTAAACTCACATGTTGGCTCCAACATCATTGGATACTTAAGAAATCCTAGGTGAACTAATGGAACTAAGTGAACAGACCCATAGGACCTTCCTCAGGAAAGTACTAGGAGGCTTCCACTTAGGAGTTGTATCCCATGTGGCTCAACAACTGTGATCAGTTTACATTCCTCCTCAGGAGAAATTAAACTCACAAGTTGGCTCCAACATCATTGGATACTTAAGAAAGAGGTGAGAAGAAAGAATGAAAGTCATTCATAGTGCCTTCCTCAGGAAAGTACCATGAACTTCCCTCAAACTTCAGGATCTCAAACCTCACAGACAGGGAATAATTCCCAAGCTCTGGGTCTCTGAGTCTTGATCTTCAATCCTCTCCTTCATCATGCTCTTCAACAATATCTTCAAAACAAACTAAGCCCCACAACAAACTCCCAAAAATAAACCCCAGAGACAGACAAATAACCCCAGAACAGACAAAACCATCAGTCAACCTCAGAAAATACCTAAAAATACTAAAACAAGAGGGAAAAATCTAACAATTATTCACAAGGGTCTACAACATCTACCCATACCATCCCTATATATCCATACCCAAAAATCAAATCAAAACTCTCCACAGAAAATGAATTATTTCACCTATGCATCCTTAAACCCTAATTATGATACCCTAATGCTAACCTAATTAAACTAATCAAATTTTAATCTAAAAATCAAGAATTAAATCCTATGGGGAACTATGATTCAATATCTAATCACACCAAAAAGAATGAATTAAAAATCATTAGGGAAGGTCCTAAAAGAAATTCTACAAAATGAGGTATCAAACTAAACATTATAAAAAGCTATTTAAATGGAAAATACTCTAAAAATATTAAAAGAAAATAAAATGAGAATTTTATTTATTTAATATTTTCTAGACAAATTTATTAACCTATAGAAAAAACAAGAATTGAAAAATATGAATTTTTGAATTTTCTATGAATTTTATAATATGCAATAAAATGTAAAAGAAATGAAAAAATAAAAGAAATTAATTAAAGGGGAGGGGGGTGTTAACAGTAGACACGCTTAGTTATTATCTCAATGGGCCAGAACTGGGGGGGGGGGTGCGCATAGAAACTGAGATAGGCCCAGGCGTTATTCAGAAAAACAAAAGAAAAACAAAAGAAAAATGAAAGGGAGACGGTGTATTTAGCAAGGGTTTCTAGTTCATTTCCAGTTGGGCTTTGGTTGGAGGGTGCGTGTAGCAATGTGATCCAAGGCCCAGGTCACCGTTTAATTTAAACGCTGCGTTTTGCGCAGTCAAGGCTTCCCTCCGTTTCTTGTTCGAATTCCAGCCGCACGATCATAAATCCGGTCAACCTCCAAGACTTGATCCAACGCACGATGGTTGTCTTCTTCATTGAGTTCTGTTAGGGTTTATGATACTTCCATGAACATGAAGCTTAAATGCAGCCATCTTCAACCACCTCTTTCTCCTTCGTTTCTCAATAAAAATCAAAACTTCAAAAAGCAAAAATGATCTACCTTCCTCCCTGAATACAACCATAGCTTCAGTTTTCATCAAAACTCCCTCAAGCATCAAACCCGAACCCACACCTCCATGAATACTCAAACTTCAAGCTTCTTGTTTCTTCAGTTTCTTGATATCAAAACACTCTCCTCATTGCCCTAATGATTCTAAGCTATTAATCTTGTGTTAATATCCACTACAACCCGAGTTCTTGCTCATTAAAGAATTGATGCTCAATGTTCAATCTTCATAGAATGCGCTCTAAGTCTCTAGATTTGCTCTCCTAATGGTCACTAATCACTTTATGCTAACCACTTATTCTAAAAACACATAAATAAGGAGATACAAGAGAATTTGCAAAACCTGATTTTTGTAATGGCAGATATGATTCTACTCCTCTTCAAGCCTTGAAACTCTCCATGGGTGATCTTTGATGGGTTGTAGGAGTTCTGTATGCAATAGTTTTTGATAACACTTCCTGAATCACTCTATCCAATTCTTCATTCAATTTGGAGTGAAGACTTGGATCTCATGAACCAGCCACGAATTCCTCTCAATTTTGTTTGCCAATTGCTCTATGATGATGGTAGATGATGATGATAACAAGAATGATGCTAATTGATGAAGTTTTAATGGAGTTTGAAAGCAAAATGCAAGATGGAGTTATAGAATCAAACTATGTGGTGCAAGCTCTCTCAATCTCCAACCAGGGCATGGATCATCTCTAGGGCATATATAGGTGTCAATGGAAATGTGTGGAAGCTTTGAGAACCTTCCAAGAAGTTTCTAGAATGTATCATGCAATGAGAATTTGAATTTTCCATATTGAGTAAATCTCATGTAATCTCATGATAAACCATGTAATCCCACTTAATTTCTCCCCACATGATATTATGATATGAAAACAAGGCCTTACAAACCCTTATGTAGTATTTTCTCACTTTCTCTTTTGGTGCCTTAAAATGCAAGAAACAAATTTACAAAGCAACTCCCTTTTTTAAGCCTAAACTCAAAAATCTATTTGAACCATTGTTTTTAAAATGATGTTTGGAGTCAAAATGACATATTGGATGACCCATTTTGGATTTGTAGATCTCTCAAACCAAAATTCCATTTCAACTTTTTCAACTTATAAGCCATTTACAAGCCATTTGCACCACTTTTAAAAATCCATGCTCTAAGCCTTTCCAAACTTTCACACCATCTTTTCTAGGCTTAAAATCCCATTTTGAACAACTTTGATGTTTTGAGTTTTTCCATTTGAGGCTTGGAAATAGGAGATATGGCCTTTGCTTAAAATGACCTATAATCACTAATTGACCAAAATACCCCTGTCTTGTTCAAACCATAAGTTGAGTTCTACAAATCCTATCAAGGACTTCTAGTACTCTCTAGAAATATAAGAAGATGATCTTCAACATTCATGTTGACCAAGAGATCATAGGAATCATCCTACTAGGGCAAAAGTTGTCTGCAAGTTGGGTGACTTTCAAGGACCCAGATTCACACACCTCAGCTGACCTGTAATTTGTCAAAACCATAACTTGAGCTCTGCAACTCCTATCAAGGACTTCTACCACTCAAATTAAAGCTAAGAACAAGCTCTACAACATTCATGTTGTGGGGGGAGATGAGATATCAATCACATCTTGAGCTACAACTGCCTGGAAGATAGGGATCAAATTAGGGTTTTTTCACTGACAATCCTCAGAAGCCCTAACTCAAAACTTCTCAAACTCCTCATTCATGATGAGTTGGCCTAGGAATCATCTTTATAACATCTCCATACATCATTCCATGATCTCATGGCCCTTGGATTAAGTCTCAACCTTCTCCAAATCTTCAGTTATCCCAGGGTTGACCCAGTCAGAACCCTAATTCTACCATTCATGGTTGAATCTTCTGAATTCTTGCACAATGACCTCTCTGGGCTTCATGATGGCTTTCAAGACATCTCATAGGCTTTCTCAGAGCTTCAAGTTCATTCCCAAAGTCTCAGAATCATCTGAGGAGCTCCTGAACTTTCTGGTGAAGGTATCAATCTTCAAACACTTAATGGGTGAATAAATGTTGGTCAAATTTTAGGGTGCAACATGCCGCTTCAACAGCGCCA
Organism: Lathyrus sativus; assembly: GCA_963859935.3. Lineage (NCBI taxonomy): Eukaryota > Viridiplantae > Streptophyta > Magnoliopsida > Fabales > Fabaceae > Lathyrus > Lathyrus sativus. The sequence goes on along the minus strand of OZ012736.1, from coordinate 137,803,569 downwards.
TTCATCTTGGGTCGGTAAGGAGAAGAGTTGTGGTGCTCAATCTTGAAATTCTGGCACAGCTCTTTCATCATCTTGTTATTAAAATTCGAACCGTTGTCGGTGATAATCCGCTCAGGGATTCCATATCTGCAGATAATATCTCGTTTGATAAATCTGGCGACCACTTGTTTGGTGACATTGGCATATGATGCTGCTTCCACCCATTTGGTGAAGTAATCAATTGCCACCAAGATGAACCGGTGTCCATTGGATGCTGTAGGCTCAATTTTGCCGATCATATCAATTCCCCACATCGAGAAGGGCTACGGTGATGCCATCACATTCAGAGGATTTGGGGGTACATGAACCTTGTCCGCATAAATTTGGCATTTGTGACACCTCTTTGCAAACTTGAAACAGTCTGTTTCCATAGTTAGCCAGTAATAACCTGCCCGCAGCAATTTTCTCGTCATAGCATGCCCACCGGCATGTGTACCAAACGTACCCTCATGTATCTCTTCCATGAGCAACTTGCTTCGTTCTCATCTACACAGCGTAGCAACACCAAGTCGTGGTTTCTTTTGTATAGGACACCGTCAAGATTCAAATAGAAATTGCCAGCCAATCTCCTAAGAGTCTTCTGATCTCGACTGGATGCCCCAGCCGGATACTCCTTGTTCTTTAGGAAATTCTGGATGTCAAAGTACCAGGGTTGACCATCGAGAGCCTCGTCGATGGCAAATATGAATGCAGGCCTATCAAGCCAAGAGATAACAATCCGGGGAGCCTCATTCCAGAAGTTAACTTTATACATTGAAGACAATGTTGCCAGGGCGTCCGCCATTTGATTTTCCGCTCGCGGCACATGATGCAATTCCACCTTGTCAAAGAAAGGCAACAATCTCTGTGCATAGTTCATATATGTTATCAAATTGGGCTGACGTGTCTCCCATTCTCCTTTAATCTGATTCACTACCAGAGCTGAGTCTCCGTATACATCCAGATGCTTGATTCGCAAATCAATAGCTTCCTCCAGACCCATGATTCAAGCCTCATATTCAGCCTCATTATTGGTAACGGGAAAAGTTAATCGGGCAGTAAAGGGGATGTGCGACCCCTGAGGAGTAGTAATAATTGCACCTATTCCGCTACCATAGGAATTTACAGCTCCGTCAAATATCAACTGCCATTTGGAACCCAACTCTGGTCCTTCGTCCGACAACGGTTCTTCACAATCTTTCATCTTCAGGTACATGATATCCTCGTCAGGAAAATCAAACCTCATCGATTGGTAGTCCTCAACAGGCTGCTCCGCTAGGTACTCAGACAGGACACTACCTTTAATAGCCTTTTGTGAGACATATTGGATATCATATTCAGTTAACACCATCTGCCATCGGGCAATTCTTCCGAAGAGTGCTTGCTTCTCAAACACGTATTTGATTGGATCCATCTTTGAAATTAGAAGGGTTGTATGATTTAGCATGTATTTCCTCAAACGTTTGGCGGCCCAGGCTAGCGCGCAACACGTCTTCTCGAGCATTGAGTATCTGGACTCACAGTCAGTAAACTTCTTACTCAAATAGTAGATCGCATGCTCTTTACGTCCAGTCTCGTCGTGTTGACCGAGAACACAACCCATACTTTCCTCAAGAACCGTCAAATACATAATCAGAGGTCTCCCGACCACTAGGGGTATCAAAACATGAGGTTCCTGCAAGTATTCTTTTATCTTGTCGAACTCCTTTTGATAATTTTCATTCCAGGTCACAACCTGGTCCTTTTTCAACAACTCGAATAACGGCTCGCATGTCGCAGTTAAGTGAAATATGAACCGGGCGATATAGTTCAACCTCCCTAAAAATCCACGCACTTCTTTTTCTGTTTTAGGCGTCGGCATTTCTTGTATTGCTTTTATTTTCACAAGATCAACCTCTATTCCTTTTTCGATCACGATAAACCCCAGTACTTTGCCCGATCTCACCCCGAAGGTGCACTTGTTAGGGTTTAGTCTCAACCTGAACTTCCTAAGTCTCTTGAACAGTTTCAGCAGATTAACCAAATGCTCCTCCTCCGTCTGGGATTTGGCAATCATATCATCAACATAAACCTCAATCTCTTTATGCATCAAGTCATGAAAGAGAGTCGTCATAGCACGTTGATATGTTGCCCCAGCGTTCTTCAATCCGAAGGGCATCACTTTGTAACAAAATGTTCCCTAGGGAGTAATGAAGATAGTCTTCTCCATGTCTTATGGAGCCATTTTGATCTGATTGTAACCCGAGAAGCCATCCATGAAGGAGAATACGGAGAATTGAGCAGTATTATCGACCAGCACATCGATGTGAGGAAGTGGAAAGTCATCTTTCGGGCTCGCTTTGTTCAAATCACGGTAGTCTACACACATTCGCACTTTACCGTCTTTCTTCGGCACTGGCACAATATTAGCGACCCATGAGGGATATTTGGTAACAGCTAGGAAACCAGCATCCCACTATTTTTGAACTTCCTCCTTGATCTTCACAGCCATGTCCGGTCGGGTTCTTCGGAGTTTCTGCTTAATAGGCGGACATTCCTCTCGCAGTGGCAGACGGTGAACAACCATATCCGTATCCAACCCAGGCATATCCTCGTACGACCAAGCAAATATATCACTGTACTCTTTGAGCATCTCAATCAACCTTCGCTTGATGTCGCTCTGCAGCGCAACCCCTATACGGATGTTTCTCACAACCTCTTCCGACCCCAAATTGATGATCTCAACGACTTCCTCATGAGGCAGAATGATTCTTTCTTCTTGTTTCAATAACCAGGTCAACTCTTCTGGTACGTCGCCATCTTCAACAATCTCTTCCTCAGCCTGAAATACCGGGTGCTCGAAGTCGAAGTGAGTCATACGCGGTTCATAGATTTCATCTGAAATAGTAATCCTGCAAAGTAAATGGTTAAATGCTTCAAAACGCATACAAAGCAAATAACCACGTTGCCATTTTATTGTAAAAGACAAAAACAGAAAAACATGGATCACAATATTTGTATATGAAAAACGCCTTTATTTCATGATTAAACAATGTGATGTACATAACCAAATGGCCCTAAGCAAAATCACTATGCCCCGGGTAGGACACATGATTATTCAACAATTAAGAAAACAAATCATTACTATTTAGTTGTCCCAGGAACAGTTTCCCGGATAGACCAATTGCAGAGACTTTGTCCTGGCACGCTTGGCTTGATCCATGCGTCCATATCACAGTTGTTATCTCCGTCTTCAGCATTGGAAACAACATTGATAGTCTTGAAGCTCACCCCATTTGGTGTGATGGTTATCGGCCCTCTGAACTTGGGCGTTCCTGAAGAGGATGCTAATGACGAAGGATGATATCCAAGCCCGAACTTGTCATTCTTCACGGGAATCTCCAATACCTGCCCCAAGCCCTTGGTTTTGCCTGCCTGCACTAGAGCTTGAGCCTCTTTGTAGGATGACACTGCCACATCTGATATCTTACTTGGCACTGGAACTTTGTCTTTAATTCGCAACCCCTCGAAGGCTTGACAAGGTGTTTCATGTATTTTGCCGTCGACCTCGACATATTTGAACGAAGACAAATGGCTAACCAGAATATCTTCCTCTCCACAAACGGCGACGACACTATCCCCCACCATATACTTCAGCTTTTGGTGTAACGTGGATGTGACTGCCCCGACAGCATAGATCCATGGGCACACAAGGAGACAACTATATGCTGGCTGGATGTCCATTATATAGAATTCAGTTTCAAATATTTCAGGCCCCACCTACAACGGTAATGTTATTGATCCGAAAACCGACCTCCTCGTTCCATCGAACGCCCTCACCACTAAATCACTGGGCGTGCAGATAATCCCCCTGATATCTAACTTCATCATGGCTTTCTTCGGTAGCACATTCAGGGAAGATCCAGTGTCTACTAAAACATGGGACATGACCGTGCCCCAGCATTCGACTGACACATACAATGCCATGTTGTGCTCTCGCCCTCTCGGAGTCAAATCAAAGTTTGTGAAGCCCAAACTGTGCCCTGCATTGACATGCACCATCACCCCTTCTAACTGATTAATCGAAACTTCTTGAGGAACGAACGACGTGTCTAGAATCTTCAGCAAAGCGTTCTGATGGGCCTCGGAACATAACAGCAATGATAGGATGGAAATTTTTGACGGCGTTTGCTGGAGGTGCTCAACGATTTTGTAATCACTTTTACGAATGAGCCTCATAAACTCCTCCACATCCTTAAGTGACGTTTCCTTTTCATTCGACTGAGAAGAACCACCCTCAACTACCTTGGCTTTACCCTTGGCTAATCTTTCTGCCTCTACCTCGAGCGACGTGAATATTCTTTCGCTTCTGGTCATACCCCCTATTCCGACAACATTATCTACAACCCCAGCTGGTTGTCCATTGACTTCAATTTTCTTACCGTCGCAATATACCTCCAACCCGTAAGTCCACGACACTGCTTTAGTACTCTCAAAAGGGACTGGTCCTGCTTTAGTAATTGTGATCGTCGGCCGCGTGGCAGGCGCCGTTATCGTTATTGTTTTCCTCGGAATTGTCACCGTCGTAACATCGTTCAGCTCATCACACAACGCCTCTACGGGCTTTTCAACCGCGGTTCTATCAAATTGCAAGGTACCTTCATCCATCATAGCCTGAATACCCTGCTTCAACTCATTACAACCCTCTGGTCGGGTCTAACAATCCAAGCAAAATTCATCACAACCCGGGAATACACCCCCTTTTAACAGCGTGCTTTAATCTCACCCAACGGTGTCTTCAGCTCATTAACATCCATCACTAGATTCAGATTTTCTTCCGTCAAGATGGCATTTGCCCCATGATTGGGCATAGGCTGTTGTATGATATTTGGACCCGCCTGTCCAAAGTTAATAGCTTTGCTATCCAATAAATCTTGAACTTTGTGTTTAAATGCCTGACAAGTTTCTACATCATGCCCGGGTGCCCCAGATTGGAATTCGCAATGCTTGCTGGCATCATACCCGTAAGGGAGTACCGCCCCTGTAGGTGGTGCCAAAGTCCTCTTTTCAACCAAGTTCAACCCTAGTAGGGTCTGGAGGAGTTCTGCATACGTGGAAGGAGGTGCGTCGAACACTCTCTTCGGTCTCGCATTCTGTACCCTTCTTTGGCCAGGATTCTGTCCTTGCTGTTGCTGTGGTTGTTGTTGTTGTTGTTGTTGTTGCTGCCTCTGTTGAGGAAGCGGGATAGTGACACTGGCTATCTACTGCGGCTGAACATACTGATTTCTTCCTCTGCCCCTGCCCCTGTCACCAAACACGACACTAGTATCACCCTGTCGTCTACCACCAAATGCTTTTCTGGCACCTCCTGTTGAAGTAGACTCACCTGCTTGGAACCTTCCAACTTTAATCCCGTTCTCAATCATCTCCCCCATAAGAATCAAATCTGAGAAATTGCTCAATGACACACTAAACAATTTTTCGTAGAACACCCCCGTAAATGTCCCAATGAACATGTCATTCATCTCCCTTTCAATTAAAAGAGGATGCACCCTCGCTGCCATATCGCACCACCTTTGTGCATACTCTTTAAAACTTTCACCGTTTTTCTGTGACAAACCCTGCAATTGGACCCGGTTTGGAGCCAGATCGCTATTGTATTTGTAATGCGTCACGAAAGCATCAGCCAATTGCTTCCAGGTTTTGATCTGCGTGGGCTCCAGCCCCATATACCATTCAAGTGAAGGTCCTGATAAGCTATCCTGAAAGAAATGCATGAGCATCCTTTCATCATCTGAATACGCGGACATCCTTCTGTAGTAAGAGCGGACATGGACCTTAGGGCAGGTGTCCCCCTTGTATTTGTCGAATGTGGGAGCCTTGAATTTCAACGGCACCCTCAACCCTGGTACCAAGCCCATTGTAGTCATATCCAAACCGGTGGAGTTCTGATTCACTACCCCCTTCATCTGTTCTTCAAGCATTCTGATCCTTTGCACAAGATCAACAGGTCCTTCAAACCCCACACCTCTTCCAGAAAAGGCGTCCTCCTGGCAGTCTTCACCCCAATTCACATTTTCATTTCCATACCCGTCGTAACCAAAGTTGCAACCAAACCCTTGCTGATTGATCATGGGACCTCGACCCCCGTTACCGAAACCCTGGTTGACCCTAACAGGCCCAAACCTATTGTTGATAGGAATCACCCCAACACCATCCATATTACCAAATCCACCATACCCCTGGTTAGTGTTGCCAAAACCGTCGTAACCGGAACCCTGAGTGTTGAAGCCGAATTTCTCGTCCTGATTGACGTAATCGAATCCTTGATTGTTGTAGCCAAAACCATTATTGCCGAACCCATTACCGCCATTGTTGTTACCACCGCCTTGGTTGGCGTCCCCAAATCCAACATTGTTAACAACAGTCTGATTTCCATTCCCTGTGTTGCCATTGCCAGCGCCAGCGCCATCATTTACAACCACAACAGGTGTGGTCACTACAGGTGGAACCACAGGCGTAGGGGGCCCATCCTCCAGAATAGTTTCAACGTGTGCAAAATTGTGGTCATTGTTGCCATTCCCATTAGTCTGCGTCAGCAGCGGCTGTACCAAAGTCTAGAGGCTCTCCTGGCCCTTAGCAATGTTCTCCATTGCTTGCATGAACAGGTTCAGCTTCTCGCGGATTTCTTGCATCTCCACATGGACTTGATCCATGATTCTCTTGTAGTTGTTTTGGGTTGAGTAGCGGTGGACTCTTTGTTCGTCAATCCTGAAAAACCTGAAGATGCAGGAAATAAGATACAGATTCGAGAATACCGGTCATGCAAGATGAATGCAGATGCAATTGTGTAAATATGCTACAGGTTATATTCCCCCCGATTCTAGTTTCGGAGAGAAGGCCATCACGACAATGGAGTCCCCATCAAGCAAGCAAGGAATCAGAAAAACCCTCATATATAAACACATGCCAAGAGGCGGAGTACAAGAGTACAACTGAATACAACTGAATGGACCTCGGCCAACAAGCCTGGCGATGGTCAAAATACAAGTACAAATAACAAAAGCAAGGCAAAGATAAATCAGGCCAAATGGCGTGCTCTGACATCTTCCAATATCCTCAACGTCTCCGAATGCCCTAGTCGGGAGATCAGCTCCTGTATCAGTAAGGCATGTCGCTCAGCCGTGGATCTCAACTTTTTGGCGTCATCCTTGCAGGTTCCTTCGCCAAAACATTCGTCGAGTCTGCATCTCTTGGAGCCGACCTTCACTTCAAAACCTCTCAGCTTTTTGTCAAGGTCACTTACTCTAAGCTCAACAGCGCTCCTAAGTGATGTCTCTTCGGCAATCCTTGCGTCTTGGGCTCTAATCTGTGCCTCTAGCGTGGCAATCTGCAGCTTCAGTTCGTCTTCACGCTCCTTCCGCTTGGCGAGCGTGGTATTCCATAAAGATTCCCACTTGCCGAGTCGGGAATAAGCTTTGCTTAAAAGTTCCTTCTTGGAAGTAAGCACCTTGCTGACACCGTTCAAGGCTATCCCCACTTTTTCTTTCTTGTTGGTCTCTTCTGTCAGCTCCGAACCCAACCTATTAATCAATTCAGTCTTTTCCTTCATAGTGAAGGTAGCTTCATTCTTCTCATGACGCAACTGGAAGATCTCTTTCTCTAGCTCATCATTGGCTTTCTTCAACTCTTCGCTTTCAGCCAACAATTTGTTATACTTTTCAAGCTCTGTCGAAGCCGGTACCTCAATCATTGGAAGATACAGGGGTTCCACAACAGGATAAGGCATCAAGGAAATACTAGCTCTCTCGCGGATCCAAGCCAAATAAGGGTCATAAGCTTTGCTGTTGCTCTTACCAAGTAAAGCTTTCCCTCTCCTATGGACGTTAGCCCATGCATGTCTCAATCTGATCAAAACGGCCATGTTCAATAAGCCTGTGAGATACAGAGATTCCTGTATCTCCTTCTCAGTAGGAGCGTCCCTCAAAGCATAACCAAACTGTCTTACCAGCAATGAAGGGTTATAGTTAATACAGCCTTTCCGTCCAATCAAAGGGACATTCGGAAAGCCACTGCAACTATATACAATATCAGTGCCAAGCATACTCCGATCAAACCAAATGATGTTCTCAGCAGACAACCCCATCAACCGGGAAGACCAATCCAAAGTATCAACATCATCAACAAAAGGTCCTGTCTTCGGAAGATGCCCCTGGAACCACCTGTACAAAAGAGGAAGACAGCAGGAAACATTCTTGCCACGACGTTTCTCATTCTTGTAGTGAATAGAATGATAAACATCGCCCAAGAGAGTAGGAACTGGATTCTTCGAGGCAAGGATCAGGAAGGCATCTGAGTCGACAAAATCCGACACATTAGGAAACAAGACAATCCCGTAGATGCAGACAACTAGAATGGCACTGAAGGCAACCCAACATCCACTCTTCGCGCACTGCGTAACCTTCTCAACCAGGACAAACAGGTGAAAACCATAAGCTCCGTTCAGCTTGACCAAACCTCCGGGGAACTCAGAAGCGTCTAAACTGAAAATCTCAGCGAGTGTAGCTAACTCAGGCTCAACATTAACATGTATGAAGGGCATCTGGTCTAACACAGGAACTCCCAACATAGTAGAATACTCCTCCAAAGTGGGTGCCATAATATAGTTGGGAAATAAGAAACATCTCAGCTGCGGCTTATAAAACTGCATCAAAGTATACACCCCAGTCGTCTCAAATGCTGAAGGTCTGTATAACAAACTAAGCAATCTCCCATAAGATACTCTGAACTCAGCCCTCACTCTCTCATCTGCTAGAGCAACTAAACCCAGCAAGGAACTGATATCTGGCGAATGCAACCGGTAAGCAACTGTCCTCTTCAGGGACTCCATGTCTGGCCAGAAAATGCACTAGAATCAGAGGGGAATGATCACACCTGCAACATAAATACACGTTAATGATATGCAAGATGAGTATGCAACAATGCAATATGCAAAAATAATGCAGTGGGGATCAAGTGCCATATTGCTGAGGAGATCCATCCATAATATCTGTCTTCATAGGCTCACAATACTGCTCAAACCTGGTCTTGACAGACCCAAAACAATGCTCCAACGTGGTCTCAATAGACCCATACCAAAGCTCTGATGAAGAAACCCCGGTAACCACACATACTGATCCAAAATCAAGAAGACCGGGTGATCTGGAGGTCAAGTTTCCTGCATGCCCCAATCCCCCTCACAGGTAAGTGTCCTATCAACTGACACAAGGTACGGCATCCTATGCGGTCGTTGGCGTCACAGACATTCAAGACCGATGATGCGATACCTAGAAGGTGTGGCATCATCATGTCCTGAAGAGGCCTCACTTAGCCAACTTCCAATTGATCGGTCCCCAGAGTCGACAATCCTCGGGTCAGACAACTTGTCGAGCCCTAAGGGCCAGGCAAGAAGCATCAAAGAGAATCTCGTCCGAGCGTAAATTTCGCGGCTAGCTGGTGCGAGCTAAGCAAGCAGGCTAACCACTACTCTCTACTTCTAAGTCTAGGTGTAACCTCAAGCCCAGGTCCGACTTTTCTCTCAACAAATCACCCCCTTCCCACAACAGCGATAACAATATAAAGCTGATAATAAAATGCGGAAAGTAAAGACAGAAAAGTAAATCTATACAACACCCACGACGGGAAAATAAGCACTAGGATTGACTCGCATAGGGGATATTCCTGTCCCCAGCAGAGTCGCCAGCTGTCGCTACTGCGAAAATCGGCGCCGACTATGACAGAAGAGTCGCCACCGTGCGTTATTTATCCCAAAGGAGGGAAAGGAAACGCTTAGAGTAAACCTAACGCAAAACGGGAAAGGAATGGTCATCGCAACCAAATCCTGGATTCGGGAGTCGGTTACGCAAGGGGAAGGTGTTAGCACCCCTCACGTCCGTCGTACTCGACGGGATCCATGCTTGTTTTCTAGTACGGATTGTTATTCTATCTACTCTAAAGGTATGGGGTTAAAAGAAAATAAAATGACTTGGCAAAGTATCGCACTTTATGCCTACGTATTCCCGTCTGGAACGAGAAATCAGAGTCAACATAGTTCCCCTACCTACGGGAAAGGAGGGGAAAGTTGCTCGCTAGGATACGACATCCTATGCCTATGTACTTTCATACAACATGAAAGATCAGAGCAAACGTAGTTCGGGCTACGGAAGACACAGACTTGTCTGACTGTTTTTTATCTTTCTGAAAAGGGGTTTCTTCTGATTAGGAGTCCAAGCGGACAAAAATGACACTTTGGTGTTTGTTTTCAGTCTTTTACACAAGAAGTGTTTTTTAGTATGTTTGCAATCTCTGACGCACTAGAGACTATGATTTGAGAGTGACTACGTCGTATGTCACCCTAAGGGTAATACACTAAGCAATCAGATTACTGAAGGGTGACCCTTCAGCAACCTTTTCTCAAATAGCTTAAGGCTCGTAACGTACGACATCGATTATCCTTATTACTGTGTTTTGAATTGTTTGAGATGAGAAAAGGAAGAAATTCTAAAAACCTAGGGTTTGAAGTGGGAATCAAAACTACCCTAATGTTGTCATGCATGGATTACAACCTAATGTCTATCATAATTCCCTCCTGCACAGAGGAAATCAGAGATCCTAGGGGATAAATAGCAAAAGAAACAGATATACAGTAAACAGTAAACATGCATGCAATGCATCAATACAAGCGGGGCAAGGGAGTCCCACTCAACCTCGAACCTGGGAAAATAATAGGCGAAGTGAAACAACTTCACTTCAAACCTAAGGGGCAAGCTGAACAAGCCAACAAACAAAAAAAGAAATAAAACCCAACACCAGCTTTGACAGCAACACCAGCTCCTTCAGTAAGCAGCTCAAACAACAACAGCTCTGACAGCTACAATTGATTAACAGCAAAAAGGTTGACAGCAACAACTTCTCCCAGCAAGACCCCATCTTCACTCTTCAACCATCTTCAAGCTTTAGATAAGCTCCTATCTTCAATAAGCCCTAGCTCTAGCAAGCATGAACCTCAACCAGTAGACAGTTTCAATCAGCAGCAAAACCCTAGCTTCAATAGATACCAAGCTTTGACAGGCACAGGCTTTATCTTCACCAATCTTCAATGAACTTCATTCTTCAAGAGGTTCCCCTCTTCAATGCCACCACTCCAAAAGAAAATCAACTAATGATAGATGGAGTTGAAATGTTAAGAGGCTTAATGATAACCCAAGGACATCAGTAAGATATTAACACAGCAAGTGAAAGGTATCCTCAAGGTTCTACCCAACCAAAGCATGCTCTATATCTCTCCTAAGGAGAGATGGAACTTCTTTGGGGGACCTTGTGTCATAGGATGGAATAGAGGCACAAGAAGCTCTCTATGTTTGAAAGAAGAAATCAGCCTAATCTAAAGCTCTCCCTATATCCCATATCTCCTAAGTCTTCAAAAGCAACCTTCAAGGATCAGAATCTTCATGCTCCAAGCTCCATCCTTTGTCTCCAATCATCTTCAATGTCTTCATGAGCTCCAACAAGCAAAACTCACGCCCCAAGCCCAATTAGAATAGCCCAAACCAAGCAAACAAGCCCAAATGCCCAAGGGGGAAACACACAAACATCATACAATTTGCAAAAATCAAATAAAATAGTAATACTCATCATAAAATCCTAGATTAATTTCTAAGGGAACCTAACTATATACACTATACCCCACATAAACCCCATGGCCTAAATCAAACCCTAAGTCTCCAAACTATGCCTTAAACTACACCTAAGTGTTGTAAAACCCTAATCCTAGCACCCTAAAGTTCATTATTCAAAACTAACCTAAATTTCATCATAAAAATATGAGAAAAAATCACTAAGGGAGCATGTGTCTCTACTCTAACCAGAGAAAAAAGAATCACCTTAAAACTCAAAATGAAATGCTCATACAAAAATCAGAAAGTGGGAGTATCAAATAAATGCAAAATAAAAGCAATTAAAAATGTAAAATATGCCAGAAAATAAAAAATGCATGAATTAATGTTTTTGTTGTTTTATTAAATCCTAGAGGTCTTAAGGAAAACAAAGAAAAAATTCTCACCCTAAAATGATATTTTTTCAATTTATTGTGAATTTTTCAATTAACCTAAAATAATGTGAAAATAAAAGAAAATGGAAAAGAGGCGTGTGGAATAGCAATTATATGCAGTACAATTCACCAATTGGGCTCAGGAGGGGTGCTAGTAGCGAAGCTCTTCTTAAGCCCAATCAACTCAGAAAATAAAATGAAAAAAACAAATGAAAATGGAAAATGACCGTGCCAAATAGCAACTACCTCAAGTGTTATTCTCAAATGGGCCTCAGAAATGGGTGTTAGTAGCAAGATCTCACTAAGCCCATGCCAACATTTAAGTGAAACGGAGCGTTTAGGCTCTTTCTCAGATTCCTTCACAACGTGACATGCGATCTGGGCCATTGGATGATTAGTTTGGTCAAAGGTCTTACTAGATCCTAGGGTTAAAAGATCATCTTCCTCATTTTGAAAGTTGGAGGGAACCATGACCAGACAGTAGCCGGAGGTGGAGCCACCGTCGTCCCCAAACATCACTTCTCTTAATCCTCACCAAAACAATAACCTAAATACATCATTCAAATCGTTTTTCCACAAGGAACTCAACCATGTCCTCCAATTGTATTGAAACCTCCTCACTCTCAAAACACGAATAGATGCTCAGAAAATGCTCAAACATAAATTCTCACCAAACATAAAATTGAGATGCCTAACATCAACTACACCTCACACTGAGTAAAACTAACCAAACAACTAAGCCTAGATCATCAAGAATCGCCAGTTATATCCATCAACAGAAAATGTGCTCAACCTAAATTTGTCTCTAAAACATGCAAATTGTTACCAAAATCCACCTAGCCATGTTCTACATTGACTCTAACCTATTAAAACCTAGCAAAACTACATGGATTATGCCATAGGATGAAGTTTACATACCTGCACATTTTGGATGAACAGAGTGACCAAAGCTTCGAATCAAGCTCCAAGATCTTCCAGATACGATCTATGAGTGATAATCAAGCTTCTGTATGCATAAATTTGTGTTGAATCTTCTTGAATCACCAAATTCGATTCTGAGTTGCAAGAGATGAACTCAATATGCTATCTCACGATTCTTCACAGTTCTTGATCAAAAATCTATCCAAATTCACTCACAAACTCATAACAATGCTTCTGAATGCAAAAGTTTGGATTGAAACCTCTCCAATTTGTGTAACCGATTTGGATTTGCAAGATGAAAACTCAAAACTCAATCTCTCCAATCTCTCTCAATCTGCCCCAACCAATGCCTTGAATCAATCACAAATCTTATATAGAACTTGTAGGAAGGCTCTAGAAACTTCAGGATTGATCTATGGGAGAAATTCAATATCTCTTGCATTTGAAAATGTGATGAAAAGTTCATACATGGCAGCTGAGTTTTAGCTTGCTTCAATACCTTGATTCTGATCCAAATTCTCTCCTAATGACAAGTTGAATGGATTGGCAAGGGTTAAGGCCTTGGTTAAGCTTCAAAGAGTGGTTTTGCATATGTTACTTATGATGTAAGAAACCACTTTACAAAGGAAGTCATGAAATCAACCCTCAACTCAAAAATGTGGAAATGTCATTGTTTCCAAAATTTGTTTTCCAATCAATTTGGTATGTCATATGGACTGGTTTGGACCTATAGCTCAAAAATCTCAATTTTCCTCTTTGGTTCATTTAAAATCCATCCTTATTTTAGGCCATTTTTGCAATTTTGTGATACAAGCCCTTCCAAGCTCTCATGACTTCTTACCTAGCCCAAAAACATCATTTTAAGCACATCGCATGTTTAACATTTTTCCGTTTGAGGAGTGGAAGATAGAGATTTTGACCTATGTTGGAAAATGACCTATAATTCAACTTTCCCAAAATACCCCTGGATTGCCAAGATCAAAACTTGAGTTCCACAAATCTTCTTGAGGACTTCTAGTACTCAAATTAAAGCTAATATCAAGCCCTACAATTCTTATGTTTGCCAATAATCCATTTGAAAACTCCTTGATGGGCAAACGTTGCTTGGAAGTCAAGTGACTTTCACAGATAAATTTCAGTGTCCTCTGATGACCCATAACTTGCAAGAACCATAACTTGAGTTCTACAAATCTCCTTGAAGATTTATAATACTCAAATTAAAGCTATTGAGAAGCTCTACATGTTTCATGTTGGCCAATAATCCATTTGAAACTTGTATTTATACTTGTGTGGCTTGGAAGTTCTGTGCTATACATGGGATTTTACCCTAGGAATCCTGTCTCAAACCCCTCCAACCACTCTTGATTCTCTTGAACTTGATCTTGACTCATCCAAACACATGCTTTAACATCTCAACCCATTACTTCCATGACTTAGAACTAGGTCTTGATGCCTTTTCCTTGCTCTCCTTGACCTAGGGTTACCCAGATGAAACCCTACTTGTACATACTTCCACTGTGGTTTTTGAACTTGATACCATGACTTGTCTAAGCTTCCATAGATATCTCTAGGCCTCCCATAGGATCCATACACACCTCAAATTCATAATTCCATGCTTCATACCCCCTTGATGACCCTCAATACCTCTCAAGTTAGGAGAGGAATCCACCTGTTGACCTTCAAATCTCCTCAAAGCTTCGACCCATTTCTTGATGACTTGGATGTTCTTCAGCTTGAATAAGACCCCTTGATGTGCTTCTTTAGATAAGGATGGCACTTGTTCCCCTGTTAGATGACTTGCTATGTTATGATATGCAAATGATGGGACTATGTACATGATGTAACTATGCAAATGATAATGCAATTAAAACATAAACCAGGTGAAATAGGTTGAGCAAATTCTAGGGTGCAACACTTACCTGACCCGTTTTGATAAACCTAGTTCTCGCCTGGTAGTCAGTTTTTGTCCGACGACTTAACCTTTTGCCACCAGTTTTTTCCTAGTGGTCTACCCTTGGATACTAGTTCTGGTCTAGTACTTCCTCTTAAATCCATTCTTGTTGGTAACCAGAGATAAATCTAATCATCATAAGCTCGGTCATATCCTTACATCAAAAGCCCAACCGCATTTGGCACCATCCTATTCTCGTTTGGAAAACCATTTCAGAGTCCAGTTCTTGCCTGGCCTGTCCTTATTTTGAAGCTCAATGATAAGTCTTCATGGAATACTAGTTCTCGTCAGGTAAGATACATTTGAGTCCAGCCCTCGCCTGGTGAATGTCAGCAGTTAAAACCAGTACCCGTCCGGTCACTTTTTCTTTAGCCTACAGTTGGAACTCTAGTTTCCGTCTGATGGTCGGTTATCTTTAATACCAGTTCCTGTCTGGTGAGAAGCGTCTCGAAGCCCAGTTATCGTCTAGAAAATCACCAAAGTAGTTCATGTCCAGCACAAAATAGAAAACCAGTTCTCACCTGGTAGCCAGTTCTCGTCTAACTTGTTTTGTAGAACCCAATTCTCGCTCGGTTGCCAGTTCTTGCCTGACCTATCCAATTCAGATCCAGGGTTCATTTTCCCCCGCATAAAGCCCAATCATTATTGGCACGTGTAAGCTATCCCCAACAGGGTTTGTCTCCATCCCCAATAGTGTTGGCCTCGTTTCTCCAACATTTATTTTGTTGGAGCGGTTCCTTTGCATTTTGCGTTGTGCATAGCATTCTCAGACGCATAGCATTTCCATTTCGTATGGAGCATTACGCCATTTCCAGACAAGTTCATCAGAAACATTAGCATTTGCATACCCTTTGTTTCTGTCTCCCTAATCATAGTTTACAATTTATTTATGCAGTTGACAAATTTCCGGGTTTCTTTGGTATTCAATCGTCTTTTACCTTGATTGTCTGAAAGTCGTTCGCTTTTCACCCAGTCAGGTCCAGGTCGTTTGAATAGGGGCAGCTGTTGCACCCCAAAATTTGCCCAACTTTTTTTTCCTTCTCATTGCATTCATATAGCATTAGCATCTGTATGCCATTGCCCATGTACAGGGGATTGAGAGACTTGTGTTTATCAAGAGGAGTTTATCAAAGGTCTAAGCCTAATCAAGAGTTTATATTCAAGCAATCAAGAGCTTATTGTGAGTAAGTAATGCACTAATGCGCCTAAGAGGGGGGGGGTGAATTAGGTTCTTTGAGATTTTCTGGTTTTAAGAGGGCTATGTTACTTTCTTTTTAATGAAGTGATGATTTGAAAGCTTGTAAAGGCAGAAAGTAAAAGAGACACAGAGAGTTATAGTGGTTCCCCTCACACCCCGAGGGTACTCCACTCCCCTTTCAACACGAAAGAGATTTCACTATAGTTAGGATCAATGTATAATTTGTTCTAACCTATAGGAGATCAAATTTTCTTAAAACACCTTTAATATCTAAACACTAAGTGCAATGAGAACAATCCTATCTAATGCACACACTTGCTTTCAACAATCCTGAACAGCAAGGGGAAACTAAAATACAATTTTGAGTTTGTAAAATTTGTAACAATGTATAATTGACAATCAATGCTGAGATTGAATCTTCTCTTTCAATGGAATTTCCACAAGTATCTAAGACTTATTGCCCAAGAATTTTATTTTCAAAAGATATGAAATTTGATGCAGAAAATTCTTTGTGAAAATTGGTTTAAAGAAAAATGTTCAAGAGTTTTTGATTGAAAGAGATTTTTAAAGAATTGATGTAAAAGTTGTTTTTGAATTTTGAAAAGCTAGGTATTTATATTACATAAATATCTCTTGATGAAATCATGCAAATCTGCAGAAAAATTGATGAACAGTTGTCATGTTTCAAAGGAAACATTTAACAGACATTTGAATGAAGAGATGCAATTTTTCAGAAGGATTTTTCAAAAACATTCAGTGAGCAATCGATTGCACTAAGGCAGCAATCGATTGCACTTCATAACAGAAGTGAAAACTGAGAATTTTTTAAGTATGCAATCGATTGCACTAAGGCAGCAATCGATTGCACTTCAAAATAGAAACAAAAAATAGTTAAAAATTTGATCATGCAATCGATTGCTCTAAGAGTGAAATCGATTGCACTTTGAAAAACTCAGAAAAATTCTGTTTTCAAAAGCTTGTGAGAGTGTAACAAGTCATGAGAAATTTTTTAAAAGATTTGAGCAATTAGGAATTAAATGCTTAATGGACATTCTCATTATACCTTCAGATGAGAACATCTTCAAAGTTGTATCTTTGTCTTGATGCTTGATGGTTTATCATCTTTGCCTTCTTAAGTGATTTTTCTTCATCAAAACAAATGTTGATCTCTGAGAATCTTGATTTCACATTCTCCCCCTTTTGATGTTGACAAATCATTCTTCTTTTGTTGTGATGTTTTCTTTCCGGTACGTTTTTCTCCCCCTCAATGTATGACGTGTTGAGAGTTTCTGAATTTGTATTGAGGTTCGAAATAGTCTTGAACTTTGAAAATTTGTACCTTTAAGGAAAGATAATAAACAAGAAACGAGTAACATCCTTCTCCCCCTTTTGACATTGTCAAAAAGAAGGGAAAGATGGATTAAGGCAATAATATATGAAAATAAAGGACAAGCTTGATCATAAGTCAAATTTAAAAAATTAAAATAAAGCTGGAAAGTACAGACTTCAAAAATAACAGAAATAAAAACAATAAAAACATATAGTAAAATAGTCATTTTTAAGACAGATCCATGTTTGGGTCAAAGTTTGGTTGGTTTGGAAAAGTTGTCTGGAGAGGTGATGGACGAGGTGGAGGGACAGTCGAGTTTGAAGGATCGTACGGCGCGGTGTATAGGTGAGAGTACAGGTAGGAGAACTGTTGGTTCACGTTCTCTTGAAAGTTGTTGATCCGAGTGTTGGTTGACTCTTGAATAGCATTGTATTGAGCATTGATGGAATTATTTAGATTCCCAAACTGTTGAGTCATGTAGTCCATTAAATGTTGATTACTCGGACCATTTCCAGACGGCACAAGAACATCATCATCGTCTTCATCCTCTTGTTCATCATTATTAGCCACACCTTCGCCAAGGTAAATGATTGTCTTGGTATCCGGGTTGTATTTGACACCCATCCGAGAGTCCACATTTTTGATTGAGATCTTGTTGATATTTGAATCCATGAGATACTTATCAAATCCTTCAAAGTCTACTTGATAATGTTCCAAGATCTTTGTAACGAACCATGCATATGGCAGAAACTTGGATTTTTCATTGATTCCGCGCATGTGAGTCAAGATTAAGTTTGACCAACTAATTTGAATATCATTCTTAACAGTGTATAAAATCTGCAGTTCTAGATCAGTTACGAGGAAATGGTTTCCACCCTTTGGAAACATTATGTAAGCCATGAAATAATGAAATAATCGATCATCAATGTTAAATATACCTACCGACCATGAGTTACGAGATGTTTCCAAGCCGCCTAAGGATCAGACCCGTTTTGCATGGAATTCGACTTCAGACATTCTGCAAAGGCTCCAATAAAACTTTCTTTTGTCATATGCTTCGCAGACTGCGTCATGGTCTATAGAAGAACTTCCAGCAGATATTGGAATGTTGAGAATCCTACCAAGTGTCTTTGAGAAGAGCGGTATCTTTTTTCCTTGAACATAAGTAACCAACTTGCCTTCTTCTGTTTGTAGGTTGCAATAGAACAATCTTACCAAATCCGGATAATATGCCCCGGATGAGGAAATCATTGGTTCCAACCCACACGCAATCAAGGTTTCTTGGAAAGAGAAACATTCTTTAGGGAATGATGAGAGGATACCGTATTTGGGGGTCTGCACAACCTTCTTCTGAAAATACTTGGTGAACTTTTCCCTTTGTTCATTATTCAAGTGTTGAAGAACAAGTGGAGTTTCTGAAGATGAGGAGGAAGGACCTTTACCTTTGTCTTGTGCTGAAATCTTCCTCTTTGATCGTGAAGCCGTGGGAAAATGATGAGAGAATGATAGCTAGGGTTTATGAGGGAGTTTTGTGGAAAGTTTTGGTATTTGAGAAAGATGGTAGAAAAAATAGGTTATGAAAGATTGGGTTTTATAATGGTTGAGAGAAGGCATAGAAATAAATGTAGGATATGAGTGGTTGAAGGTATTTAAGACTTTAGGAATATGAGAATTTATGGTCAAATTCTTGAGACTAGTACTGAGTAATAATGGCTAGTCATAGGTAGGTCAAAAAGTATAATGAGGGTAGTTGGAAGGTTTAAGGATTCATGGATCTATTAAATAGAAACAGAAAAAAACAATTTTTCAGTAGGTGCAATCGATTGCTCCACCAAACAGAAACGAATTTGGCAAAAGCTACAGAGTGCAATCGATTGCTGTAGGGGTGCAATCGATTGCTTGCTTTAAAATTAATAAAAATTGCAAAACTTATAGTGAGCAATCGATTGCTGCAGGGGTGCAATCGATTACTTGCAGTGAAATTTTGAGAAAACACAGCAGATGAAGTTCTTTTATGTTTCCACGTCAGTCTCATCCAATATTCCAAGTTCCCTTAGTATTTTGTAGAAAGACTCCTTTGCCAAAGGTTTTGTGAAGATATCGGCAAGCTGATTATGAGTATCTACACATGTTATCTCGACATCTCCTTGAAGTACATGATCTCGTAGAAAGTGATGTCGTATGTCAATGTGCTTGGTCCTTGAGTGCATGACTAGATTTTTCGTTATGTTGATTGCACTAGTGTTGTCACAACAAAGAGGAATGCTGCCCAGGTCAAGTCCGTAGTCACGAAGTTGTTGCTTGAGCCATAGTACCTACGCGCAGCAACTTCCTGCTGCTATGTACTCAGCTTCAGCCGTACTAAGTGCTATGCATGCTTGCTTCTTGCATGCCCATGAGACTAGTGCATTTCCCAAGATGTGACATGTTCCACTTGTGCTCTTTCTATCAGTTTTACAGCCTCTATATTTTGTGATATCAACCGACACACCGGATTCATCTTGATCTACATATGTACCGGATCCCATAGGTGTAGGTAAAGTCTTGAAATTGTCCATATCAAACTTCTTTAATAATTCTTTGCAGTATTTTGATTGATTGGTAAAGATACCATTCTCGAGTTGCTTGATCTAAAGTCCAAGAAAGTAGTTCATTTTTCCCATCATAGACATTTTGAATTCTCCTTGCATCATGGATGAGAATTCTTCGCATAGCTTGGTGTTGGTTGAACTGAAGATTATGTCGTCAACATACGCTTGTACCAAGAGAGTATCTTCTTTTATTTTCTTGATGAACAAATTTTTGTCTACCTTTCCTTTTACAAAGCCTTTGTCACATAAGAAACTGCTGAGTCGATCGTACCATGCTCTTGGTGCTTGTTTCATTCCATAGAGGGCTTTCTTTAATTTGAAGACATGAGATGGATATTTTTGATCTTCAAAACTAGGGGGTTGCTTGACATACACTTCTTCATTTATGAATCCATTCAAGAAAGCGCTTTTGACGTCCATTTGGAAAAGCTGAAAATTCATGGAACAAGCATAAGCTAATAACAGTCTAATTGCTTCCAACCTTGCAACCAGAGCAAATGTTTTGTCAAATCAATTCCTTCTTCTTGGTTGTATCCTTGGGCGACCAATCTTGCTTTGTTCCGAACTATAATACCATTTTCATCGAGTTTGTTCTTGAAGACCCATCTTGTTCCAATGATATGTTTGTTGTTTGGCCTAGGAACAAGATTCCAAACTTGATTTCTTTCAAACTGGTTCAGTTCTTCTTGTATAGCTATTATCCATTGATCATCGCCTAAGGCTTCATCGATTTTGGCCGGTTCAATTTGCGAAACAAATGCCATGTTAAGACAAGCATCCTTGAGATTTAGTCTTGTTGTAACACCTTGACTGATATCACCAATGACTTTATCGATCGGGTGATCTCGATGAGTTCTCCATTCTTTAGGTAGATCATTGTGTACTTCATTTTGATGTGAAACCTCTTGCCGCTGTTTTGGTTGATCACTTGCAGTATCTTTGAGGGTGTTTTCTTGAGAGGTTTCTACTACATCATCATCATCATTAACAATAGTGTCATCCTCCTTAGAGGGGTTAGATTCATCAAAAGAAACATGCATAGATTCTTCAATAGTTAAAGTTCTTTTGTTAAAAATTCTAAAAGCCTTACTTGAGAGAGAGTAGCCGAGAAAAATACCTTCATCGGATTTCTCGTCAAACTTACCGAGATTGTCTTCGTCATTGTTCAAGACAAAGCATTTACACTCGAATATGTGGAAGAAGGATATGTTTGGTTTTCTTCCTTTGAACAGTTCATAGGGGGTTTTCTTGAGAATTGGTCTGATGTTCACACGATTACTTACAAAACACGCCGTGCTTACTGCATCTGCCCAAAAATATTTTGGAAGGTTTGAATCACTAAGCATTGTTCTTGCAAGTTTTACTAACGACCAATTCTTTCTTTCTACGACTCCATTTTACTGTGGAGTTCTTGGTGCAGAGAAATTGTGTGAGATTCCATTTTCCTCGCAGAATTCTTCAAATAGAGCGTTCTGGAATTCTCCACCATGGTCACTTCTAATGAAGACAATTGAAAGTGACTTCTCATTCTGAACCTATTTTGCGTACTTCTTGAATGGCTTGAAAGCATCACTTTTCTGCACTAAGAAGAACATCCATGTATATCTAGAGAAGTCATCAACAATTAATAATGCATAAACATTACTTCCAAAACTTTTCGTTCTTGATGGTTCGAAGAGATCCATGTGTAACAACTGCAGTGGCCTAGTTGTGGACACCACATTCTTGGATGTGAAAAATGATTTGGTCTGTTTTCCCTTTTGGCATGCGCCACACAATCTATCTTTGATGAATTTGATCTTTGGAAGACCAACAACTAAGTCATGTTTGATCAATTGGTTCAAATGCTCCATATGAATGTGAGCAAATCTTTTGTGCCATAACCAAGATTCGTTGTTGTTTGCGATACGACATTTAACCTTCAAAGATAAGTTATCAAGGGAAATCATAAAAATGTTATTTATTCTATTACCTTTTAACATTACCTCAGAAGTGACTTCGTTTTCTATCAAGCATTCATCTTTAGTGAAGTTGATCCTGAAACCTTTGTCACAAAGTTGACTAATGCTAAGTAGGTTATGCTTTAGGCCTTCTACATAAAGGACATCTTTTATGGTTGTAAAAGGTGGTGCACCAATGCTTCCTATACCAAGGATCTTCCCTTTGTTGTTATCACCATAGGTTACAAATCCTTTGGCCTTAAGCGTTAGATGTGAAAATTTGGTAAGGTCACCCGTCATATGCCTTGAACACCCACTATCAAGATACCACTGATATGAGGAGGTCTTCAAGCATACCTACAAAACAAGATTAAGTTCCATTAGGTACCCAACTTGCCTTGGTTCCTTCATAGTTAGTGCCTTTCTTGACCCACACATAATGCCTCTTTGCAACACTAAAGTTTCTCACATAACAGGCATTAGGTGTATGGCCTTTGATACCACAATAAAAACAAATGGGCTCAAAATTGCTCTTGTATCTAGAGGGATAAGGTTTTTTCTTATTAATAGCCTTCCTCTTGGGATATTGATGAACCACTTTAGGTTTTACCACTTTCTCTTTTGGAGGTTGTTCACTATCTTTAACAAAGATGGTTTTGTTAGGACTTGGTTTTGAGAATTTTGAATAACCAAGTCCACTTTTATCATTTGAAAATATTTGTTGGCTAAGAACAACCTCTAATTCAATTTGTCCTTTTTCATATCTTTCAAGAACTCTTTTCAATTGGACAATTTGAAAACAAAGTGACTCACACTTTGTGCATGCAAAATTCTGTTTTTGATTACTAAGGAATTTCTGTTTTTCATTTTTGAAATTCTTTTCCATTGTTTCAATTTTTTCTTCTAGAATTGAAATTTGATTTTTCTGTGAAGAAATAGTTTTGTACATAATTTTACATTCACTCAGGAGTTCATCAATGGCCCCTTGAGCATCATCATCATAAATTAGAAAATTATTACTAACCTTGTCATCTTCATCATCAGAATGGTGTGAGGCCATTAGTGCCAGATTTGCGCTTTGATCACTATCTGATTCTGATGAGGAGCTTATCTCGTTGTCTTCCCATGCCACATATGCTTTATTTTTCTTGAATCCCTTTTTGCTCTTAGAAACATCGTTCTTGGAGAGTTTAGGAAAGTTTGGTTTGATGTGTCCTAATTTTCCACATTCATAGCATTTGACATCTTGTGTGGATGTTGACGCCTCTTTCTCTTTGCTTTTTGAAAACTTCTTCCTTTTCATGTAGTCAGAATTTCCAATATTATTTTTAGAGCCAAAATATTTTCCTAACCTTTTTACAAGAAGCATGAAGTTTTCATCTTCTACCGGATCGTCTGCTTTCTCTACTTCTTTAGAATCAGCCTTTAACGCGATGTTTTTAGATTTCTTCTCTTGATTTTCATGTTTCTCTAATCGCCCGAGTTATGTTTCATATTCTTGAAGTTTGCCGAACAATGTGGCGGATGTCATCGTGGCTAGGCTCTTCTTTTCAGAAATTGCTGTCACCTTGGGCTGCCATTCTCTGGACAAGGATCTAAGCACTTTAAGATTTAATTTATCGTTAGTTAGTGTCTTACCGAGTGCTATAAGATGATTTGTCAAGTGCACGAATCTCTTCTGCAAGTCAAGAATTGATTCTCCTGGATGCATTCTGAACATATTGTATTCCTGACTCAATATGTTCAACCTTGATCTTTTAACTTCGATGGTTCCTTCATGTGTTTCCACTAAAGTATCCCAGATTTTCCTTTGTTGTTGTACATGTTGAGATGCGAAAGAATTCGTCCATGATAAATGCACTTTGTAGAAGATTGATTGCCTTCTTGTCATAGAGAACCTTTTTCTTATCATCGTCATCCCATGATATTTTGGGATTTGATGATCCTACACCGTTAACGACCGTTGTAGGAGTGAAAGGACCATTTTGAACAGCATCCCAGATTTCGTCTCCTTGTGCTTCTAAGTGAGCCTTCATACGGATTTTCCAGAAATCAAAGTATTCACCACAAAACAGTGGAGGCTTGTTGCTGCTACCACCGTCTTTGAAAACACCTTTGTTATTTGCGGAAGCCATACTGGATCAAATAGGAACAGGTTACCCAAACCTGCTCTGATGCCAATTGTGAGTAAGTAATGCGCCTAAGAGGGGGGGGGGGGGTTGAATTAGGTTCTTTGAAATTTTTTGGTTTTAAGAGGGCTATGTTACTTTCTTTTTAATGAAGTGGTGATTTGAAAGCTTGTAAAGGCAGAAAGTAAAAGAGACACAGAGAGTTATAGTGGTTCCTGTCGCTATTGCGAAAATCGAGGTCAGCAATGACAGAAGAGTCGCCACCGTGCGTTATTTATCCCAAGAGAGGGAAAGGAAACGCTCAGAGAAAACCTGACGAAAAGAGGGATAAGATCGGTCATCGCAACCAAATCTCGGGTTCGGGAGTCGGTTACCCAAGGGGAAGGTATTAGCACCCCTCACGTCCGTCGTACTCGACGGGATCCACGCTTGTTGTCTATCTAAAAGGGTGATTGAAACTATCTAGCTAGAGGCTCAAGGACAAAAGAAAAAGAAGTGACTCGACAAAGCAACGGCGCTTTGTGCCTACGTATCTCATCCGAAGTGAGAAGTCAGAGTCAACGTAGTTCGGCTAACTACGGGTGAAAGGGGGGAAGGTTGCTCGCCAAGACATCGCGTCTTGTGCCTACGTACTTTCATCTGGTATGAAAGATCAAAGCAAACGTAGTTCGGGATAAAAGGGAACACAGGTTTGTTCAAAAGTTTTTTAGGCCCGAGTAGGGTTAACAAGTAGTTCTAGCAGTTGGTGTATGCAGCTCGACCATTGGAGACTTAGGCGTTACCGTTTGCGGTAGAACTAAAAGTTAACGACACTCTTTTTATCTGAAAAGATTTTCCTGATTAAGATCCCGAAGGGTGAAAAACGTTTGAAGTGTTTTTGTGTTTTTTAGAGAAGAAGTGTTTTGAATTGGAGTGTTTATAATGCATGTTGTACTAAAGTCTAAAACCTAGGATCGAATGCGTCGCATATCGTCCTAAGGACGTATACTAAACACTCTAGGAAATTGAGAGGTGGCTGTCGCGGTGAAAATCGAATACCAAACTATTGATTAGTTTGAATCTTTAATTCATTTTGCAACCGAACTTTGACTTGTCCAAAGGAAGGGATAAATATCGAAATTCCCACAATGGATCCAAGGCCGGCCCAACAGACAACTATAGGCGGGCATGATATCCATGACATAGAAGATCGCGTCAAAGGTTTCTGGCCCAACTTGAATGGGTAGAGTTACCTCTCCAAAGACGGTCCGCTTAGTTCCATCGAAAGCTTTTACCACCAGATCACTAGGTGTACATATCAGCCCTCTCGTATCCAACCTCATCAGAGCTTTCTTAGGGAGAACGTTCAGAGATGAACCTGTGTCCACCAAAACTTGGGACATAACCGTTCCTCGACATTCTATCGAGATATGCAAGGCGCTATTGTGGTTCCTTCCCTTCGGCATCAGCTCTAGGTCAGTAAACCCTAATCCTTTCCCAACATTCACATGAGCAACTACTCCCTCTAGCTGGTTGACGGAGATCTCTTGTGGTACATATGTTGCATTCAGAACCTTTAGCAGGGCATTACGGTGTGCCTCAGAACACAACAACAAATTCAAAATGGAGATCTTAGACGGCGTCTGATGAAGATGATCAACGATCTTATGATCACTTTTCTTGATCAGTCTCATAAACTCTTCAGCGTCTTTCACAAGCAGGTCTTTTCCTACCTCATGGGAGGTCTCTTCAACGACCTTACCTTTACCTCTGTCAGCTTTCTCAGCCTTGTCAGCTTTGTCAGCCACAATCTCTGGTGGAGCGAACACTCTCCCACTACGTGTTATTCCGCCAGTTCCAACTAGGTTGTCAAAAAGATTGCTCGGATGGCTCCAACTCTAACTTCTGTCCATTGCAATAGACATCTGCCCCATAGTGCCATGGAACAACATTAGTGCTCTCGAATGGTATAGGTCCAGCCTTCGTGATGGTGATCCTAGGTGGCCTCGATGCAAAAATGGTTATTGCTTTACGAGGGATGGTGATAGTGGCAACCTCATCCTTCTGCTTCAACATTACTTCCCCTGATATGTTCTCAGCCCTCTGACTAAATTGCAGAATTCCTTCGGTAATCAAACTCTGAATCCCTGCTACCAACTGATCACAGCCGTCTGAATGATTCGCTTAATCCATACGCAACTTTCCACAGCCCAGGAAAATACCTTTCTTTATCAACTTGGCTTTAACGAAACCAAGTGGTGTTTTCAGGTCTTTGACATCAGTCAATAAGTCTAAATCTTCCTCTTCAATGATGGCGCTAACCCCATCTCCCCCATGGTTATGCATAGGGTTCTTTGTAACATTCAAAACATTATCAAAAAAGTTGATTATCTTGGCGTCAACCATATCTTGCACTTTATGCTTGAATGCCTTACAGTTGTCAATCGAGTGGCCAGGTGCCCCCGAATGAAACTCACATCTCGCATTTGCATCGTAGTCCGGTGGAGGTGTCCCTGTCAAGGGAGCCAAAGTTCTCTTCTGAACTAGCTATAACTGAAGCAAAGTCTGCAAAAGTTGACCATACGACATAGGTGGGGTTTCAAGATGGCGATTTGATAATGGAGCTTTGTTCTGGTACCTCCGGTACCCTTGCTGGTTCTGTTGCTGCTGCTGCTGGGGTTGCTGAACAACAGGAATAATAATGCTAGCGACCTGCTGGCGCTGGCCTTTTCCTTTTCCCCGAGCATTAGACACTAAGCTCGCCTCACCTTCACGTCTCTTACCACTGTAAGGCTTCTTTCCCCCTCCAGCTGAGGATACATCTACACCCTGAATCTTTCCGAGTTTGATGCCATTCTCTACATGTTCTCAAGTGATTATGAGGTCGGAGAAACTTCCCGACATACCACTGACCAGTTTCTCATAATAAACCCCTGGAAGAGTAGCTACGAACATTTCGACAAGTTCTCGCTCAACCATCGATGGCTGAACTCTCGCTGCCAATTCACGCCACCTCTGGGCGTACTCTTTAAATCCTTCGTTGTTCTTCTGAGACAAATTTTGTAGGTGAACCCAATTGGGAGCCAGATCGCTGTTATACTGATAATGGCATACGAATGCTTCAGCAAGGTCTTTCCACGTACGTACACTTGTGGGTTCCAAACCCATATACCACTCCAACGAGGGACCTGACAGGTTGTCCTGGAAGAAGTGCATCAGCAACTTCTCATCTTTAGAATGTGCGTACATCTTTCGGTAGTACGACCTTAGATGGACACGGGGGAAAGTGGTGCCCTTATACTTCTCGAAGTTGGGTACCTTAAACTTGGGAGGCACCTTGAAGTCTGAGATCAATCCCAGCTTGGTCATGTCAATGCCCATGGTATTCAAGTTCTCGAATCTCTTCATCTTGTCTTCGAGTGCTTTGAACCTTAAGCGGGCTTCAGAATTCAATTCGTCCTCAGCTTCCTTCATTGAGAACAAGTCCTCTTGACAATCCTCTTGCCATGGTTGATGGTCATTACCCTGGGCAAACCCAGCGGCATCAAGACCGTACAGATTACCAGCGCCAGCGTTCCTAGCGTTACCAGTTCCTCCAGTATTGCCAATGCCTATACCAGCATTACCATTGGCCTCAAAGTTGCCATTTCCGACTCCAGTCGTATTCCCATTAGCTCCGATATTAGTAACAACATTACCGTTGCCACTTCCATTCCCTCCAGTCACAGGGATGCCAGCATGAGGGGTCTCAACAAGCGGGGGGTTCACCACATTCCCACCATGTAGTACGCCGTTGCTGTCGACGTGTGCAATCAGAGGTTGCACCAGAGTTCGGAGATGGTCCTGGACATTAGCGACCACTTGCATGAGATCCATAAAAAGATCCATCCTCTCTCTGAGCTCTTGAATGTCAGTCTGAACCTGTTCCATTACTCTGGCTTGATTTGCTCTGGTCGAGTACCGGTGAATCTGCCTTTGTTCAATCCTGAAACAACCTGTAAGCACAAAGGGTTAGGAAAACAGCTCGAGGAACCTGTTATGCAAATGATTCATGCAAATGCAAACAAGTATCTATGCATTAGAAGGAACCCCCCTCAATTCTAGCTCCAAGACAAATAAAGTCTACCATCCAATCATGGAAAGAAACCCTCCTATATATATATATCTGAAAAACCCACGTGGGCAACGTACAACAATAACTGAATACAGCTGAAGCAACAAATGTGACCCCAACCAACAAGCCTGGTGGTGGTCATGATATCAATGCGTACAAGAAACAAAGAAATACAAAGGAATCAAGTGCGGGTACGGGTGCGGAAATCCTCTAGTAACTTCTTCGTAGTGGGATGATCAGGCTGGGTGAGTAGACCCCGGATTAACAAATCCCTCTGCCTGATGGTACCCTGGAGATCTTCGGCAATGTCCCCAAAAACACCTTCTCTAGAGCGGTCCTCCACTCTACTCCTCTTAGCATCAGCTCGGAGTTGACAATCCAGTAGGTTTGCCTTGGCCTCAACCAACCTATACTGGACTTCTAGTCAAAGTGAGGCTTTAGCCTCTATATTCTTGTCTTTGACCTCAATCTGAGCCTCCAACTGGGCTATCTGTTGCTTCAGCTTTTCTTCCCGCTCTTTGTGGCTAGTCAAAGTGTTGTTCCACAATTTCTCGTACTTGGACAACGTCAGATACACTCTATCCAGGTCCTGCTTCTTGGTGGTCAATACACTATGCACAACCTTCAGGTCCAACCCAAGACGTTCTCTAGAATCAGTCTCCTTGGTCAAATTAGCGCCCAGGTGGTTGATCAATTTTGTCTGCTTCTTACACGTGTGTACGACTTTGTTCTTTTCTCTTCGGAGTTGAGTGATCTCTTGTTCTAGTTCTTCGTTGGCTTTAGTCAGCTCTTCATTCTTAGCTTGAAGCTGATTATAATTCTGGATTTCAATCATGGTAGGCTCTGAATGGCAGTCCTGCTTGACGGGAGGAAATGGCATCATCACCTTTTCTGCTCTGCTATGAATCCAGTCCACATAAGGAGCATAAGCCTGACTATTGCTCTTCCCTAATGAGGTCTTTCCTTTTCGGTGAGCGTTATTCCAGGCATGTTCAAATCTTGCCAAGTCATCCCCTTCCAATGCGCCGGTGAGGTACAGAGATTCCTGTACCTCCTCGTCCTTAGGAGGGCCCCTCAAGGCATACCCGAACTGTCTGATAGCGATAGACGAATTGTAATTGATGCAGCCTTTCCTACCCACCCAGAGGGACATTAGGAAAGTTCCCACAACTGAAAATGATTTCACTCCCCAGGCGATCTCTGTCAAACCAATCAATGTCTTCGACAGACAAACTCATCAGTCGCTAAGACCACTCCTTCGTCTCTGCAGTCTTTATAAAAGAACCAGCCTTAGGTAAATGAGTGAAAAACCATCTATAGAATAGTGAAGCACAGTAGGACACACTCTTGCCTCTTCTACTCTCGTTCTTATAGTGCACCAAATGATACACGTCTCCGAGCAAAGTAGGGATGGGATTCCTTGAAACGAAAATACGAAGAGCGTCCACATCCACAAAGTCTGGGATATTGGGGAATAACATGATACCGTATATGCATAATGCCAAAATAGCTTTGAATGCCACCCAACATTCCTTCTTGGCGAAGTGTCGGGCTTTATCAGCCAGAAAAGGTAATGGGAATCCATAAGCTCCGTTTCTCCTGGCTGTTCTTCCTTTCAACTCAGAAACCTCCATATGAAAGTTGTAGCGATACTAGCCAGATCTGGCTCCTGGTCAATAGGACCAAAGGGTACCTGAGCTAGAATGGGTACTTCCAATATGGCAGAAAACTCTTCCAAAGTAGGGGCTAGCACATAACTCGGAAATGTGACGCAACACAATTGAGGATCATAAAACTGAAGTAGAGTCTGAAGTCCGTTCAATTCATACACAGATGGCTTGCACACAACACTTAGCAGCTTCCCATAGGTTCCCCTGAAATCCTTTATCACTTCCTTACCAGCCAAAGAAATCAAACCCCTCAAAGTAGTAATATCTGGAGAAGGAAACTTGTAAGCCAAAGTTCTTCTCAAGTTGGGTTCCATGTTGGACAAAGAGGGAACAAGATTTCTAGAATCGAGAAGGAACTGCACACCTGCAACATAGATACATGTTAAATGTAATGCAACATGAAAATGTAAATGCAAATGCAAAATGCAGCAGGAGATCAAGAGTGTTGTGTTGTGCTGTGAAGTGGCAAGTCATAATTCTGCTTCGGCGAGAATATAACACAACTCTAATAATAAGAGCCTACTGATACCAACCATACTGATTCATTGTCAAGAAAACCAGGTTGTTTGAAGGTTAAAGTTTCCTGCAATAACCCGACCCCGCTCACAGATATGGACCTAATCACTGACAAAGGTACGACATCCTATGCGTTTCCCAGCATCACAGACTTTCATAAAATGATGATACGTTCACCATTTCTGGTTTGGCATCATCACTCCCTGAAGAGGCCTCACTCAACTAAGTCACAAATGATCGGTCCCCAGAGTCAACAACCCTTAGATCTGAAATCCTTTCAACGGCCGACTGGGCTGGAAATGGAAATCATCTCAAAGAATCTTGTCTGAGCGGAGATTTCGTGGGAACTAGTGCATGCCTAACATACAGGTTCACAACTAATCTGCTTCTAGTGCTATGTACATACTCAAGCCTGGGTCTGGCTTATCACTCATCAGAGCCCCCTCCCACAACAGCACAAATAATCATATTATACTGAAAATAAAATGCGGAAAGTAAGATGCGATAAATAAATGCAAACCCAATAGGTAAACACGCAAGCGCTAGGATTGACTCGCACAGGGGACGTTGGATCCCCAGCAGAGTCGCCAGCTGTCACTACCGCAAAAATAAGGTGCCGGCAAAATAGAAGAGTCGCCACCTTTTGTTATTTATCCCACGGAAAGGGAAAGGAAACGATCGGAAAAACATGACGAAAAGGTATAAGACAAGGTCATCGCAACCATGTCTGGGTTCGGGAGTCGGTTACGCAAGGGGAAGGTATTAGCACCCCTCACGTCCGTTGTACTCAACGGGATCCACGCTTGTTGTGTTTATCTGACGGGTTGGTTTATCTATCTACCTATCAAGGCTGGCTGAAAAGAAAAGAAAATGACTCGGCAAAGCGTCGCGCTTTATGCCTACGTATTCTCATCAGAGAACGAGAAATCAGAGTCAACGTAGTTCGACTAACTACGGGTAACGGAGGAAGGTGGCTCGCCAATACGTCAGTATTGTGCCTACGTACTCTCAACAGATATGCAGAGCTTACGTAGTTCGGGATAATACGGATTACGGGAGTTCAGATTCATTTGTTTTCGAGTAAGTTAACAAACAGTTCCAGCAGTTTGGTGTATGCAGCTCGCTCGTCAGAGACTCGTGCGTTACCGTTTGGGGTAGAACTGAACGTTAATGACACTCTTTTCTTCAGAAAAGTTTCTCTTTGAATTATAGGCCCACGGGGCAAAAAAAAGGTTTGAAGTTTGTTTTCTGTTTTTTACAGAAGAAGTGTTTTTCAGGGATGTCTGTAGTTTGTACAGCACTAAAGACTATGACTTAGGAGCGAATGTGTCACATATCGTCCAAAGGACATATACTAAACACTCTAGATGATTGAGAGGAGATCGCTCAATTATCATTTCCCAAGTAGCTTAAGGCTCGTAACGCGCTTGTACTAACTTGTCTTTATTACATTTTTTACTGTTGTTTTGGAGATGAGAAGAGAACGAACTCTACGGGGAAACTGTCAAGTCCTAATGTTGTCATGCCAAGGATTTATCCTATGGTTGAGTTTTGAAACAGGGAACTCCTATATGTTATCATGCATAGGTTTCAAATTAAAGGTCTATCATCACTTTCTTATCAAAGGAAGTGAGAGTCCTAGGGGATCATGTCAATGGGAAATAGACAACAGATAAAGCATCAGCAAAACAGAGAAATAGAAAAGAAAACAGTAAAGATGCAAATGCAATGCAATAATACAAGAAGAGGGAGACTCACTCAACGTCTTAGCAATCAAGCAAAGAAATAGGCAACATCATACAAGCAAAGGGAGCCCAGCTCAACCTTTATATGCAAATACGTCAATTAGAAAAAGAAAAATAACACACAAGCAAGGGGAGGATCACCTCAACCCTTAAGGCAAACAAGCAGAGGGAGACTCACTAAACCTCTTAATGCAGTCATGCACCTACACTTAGACTATCCTAAACATGAACTATCCTAATGCAACACATCACTCAATCATGAATGAAGGCAAGGACTTATGACAAATAAGGAATTCATTCCACAAGTAAAAAAACAAGGCATCTATCCTAAGGAAAGGAATTGAATGTTGGGAAGCAAGGGTAAGGTCCACAAGAACTTGCCACAGGCACTCAACCAACTAAAAGGGATTTGGAGAATCTTAGAGGTTTGACTCCTTCAGGAGATGTGCAAAATTCCCCCCACAAGAGGGACTATGCTACCCCAAGAAGGTTCCTAAAATGATTGAATAAGAGAAGATTAGGAGAATGAAGATGGGAAGCAGGGTAAGGTCCACAGGAACTTACCACAGGCACTCAACCAACTCCATTTCCTTAGAAAGCTTGCATAGACTCATCTCCTTTATGAATATGCAATGAATTCCTCCACAGGAGGAAACATGCTCACAAGGAGGATCCTAATTAAGCAAGGAAGATTGTGAGGGAAACTAACCCTATAGGAAGAATCATCCACCTAATTTGAACTTCTAAAGAACCTCAATGATTTCCTTCTAAGGATCACCTAAACTAAGGATTCAAGGCTCTAAAGAGGTATCTACCTAATTTCTATTCTATCAAGAAGGGATGTGGAACTTAGAATCATCTAATGGCCACTTAAAAGACTAATCTATAAAGTTATCCTAGTTAGGGTCACCTAAACTATAACCAATTGTAAAATGGGGGAATAATAGAAAATCAATTCTAAAAATCTTAAGGAAAATCCTACATTACCCTACATGAGTTAAGAATCTATGGTACAAAAACCAGGGGCAAAACCTAATCCTAAAGGTTCTAATAAAATCTAAATCCAAAGAGTGTGCTAGAGGGGATCCATCATGGAATGCTCCTAAAGATCTATCTCAAACTCCTACTTAGAATCATCTAAAAATTACAACAAAAATCACCCAAACCTATCAAGGAGTCTATAACAAGCATGCAAAATTTCAGCTTCAAATTCCAAATCATGAACTAGTAATAAAATCAGCAAGCAAACTAGTCATATTATGCATTTTTAATCAATTACTAAAAATAGAAAAATGGACATTAAATTGAAAACAACACCAAAATAAAATCCAAAAGCATGGAAAAATCAGGAATTAAACAAGGATCACCCACATATTTTTTTCATAATTTTATGATCATTATTCTAATTAATATGAATTTTAAATGATGAATGTAATAAAAGAAAATGGAAAATCAATTAAAGAAATTAAAAGAATCCAGAAAATATCACAGCCCTAGGATCTATTGACTGGTCCAATGATCTAAAAGCCACGTGTGTGCCACCTCAATTAATAAAACGACGCGTTTTGATATGTGATCAGGGTGTGGTTCAGTTGACTAGCGTACACGGTAGGTTCTAATCCTATGCGTTCATTGAAAAAGTATATTGATCCTATGCTTCAGAGTGTGCCACCTAAGCCAGTCTTAGTCAAACCAAATCCTACACGTTAGATGCTGAGACCAACTCCACGGATCCAACGGTGCTCAACCTTTCTTCTCCAATTTAAACTGATACAAAGAGGGAAAACCTTCGCGGTGGCCGGAGAAGAGCTCCACCGTCTTCTCCGGCGAGAGCATCAATACCAGAAATCACAGTATGGCCAAAACGCACAAAACATATACCGTTCTACTCACCATCTCTCACTGATCATGAATCTCTCATCAAAACTCACTGATTCTCCATGAATCTCTAAACACGATGATGAACAGAAAACTCATCAATTCCACAAGTGTCATCAAACTCCAAATTCTTTACACATAACTCTTCCTCACCTCTCAAGGATCAACAGGCTATGATTCTTTTGCATTTTTATCCCAGATTCAGGCCTATACGAGCTTTAACAGAAAATGGTGTCCTTCATGAATCATCACTAAACTCCATAATTCCAATCCTAAAATGATCTATGTCATCTCTACAACCTAACCACATGCCAAATTCATTCTAAACAAACCTAAATCAAGAGGAATTGTGAAAAGTAAAAACCTGCTCTGTAGCTTCGATTGAGGTGTTCTTGAGTGTGAATCTTGACTTCAAATGCTGCAGATTTCTTCACTGAATGATCTGTCACTGCCGCGAAAATAAGGTGCCGGCAAAACATAAGATTCGCCACCTTTCGTTATTTATCCCTCAGAACGGGAAAGGAAACGATCGAAAAAAACCTGACGAAAAGGTATAAGACAAGGTCATCGCAACCATGTCTGGATTCAGGAGTTGGTTACGCAAGGGGAAGGTATTAGCACCCCTCACGTCCATCGTACTCGATGGGATCCATGCTTGTTGTGTTTATCTGACGGGTTGGTTTAACTATCTACCTATCAAGGCTGGTCTGAAAAGAAAAGAAAAATGACTCGGCAGAACACATCAGTTCTATGCCTACGTATTCCCGTCTAGAACGAGAAATCAGAGTCAACGTAGTTCGCCTAACTACGGGTTACGAGGGAAGGCTTCTCGCCGAGATATCGCATCTCGTGCCTACATACTTTCACACGACGTGAAAGATCAGAGCAAACGTAGTTCGGAACAACGAGAGACACAAGTTTGTCTTTTTTATCCGAGTAGGGTTAACAGACGGTTCCAACATTTTGGTGTATGCAGCTCGCTCGACGGAGACTTAGGCGTTTACCGTTTGCGGTAGAACCGAGAGTTAACAAAACTCTCCTTTTGAAAAGGGTTTCCAAGGATTAAAGGTCCAAGAGGACAAAAAGATGTTTGATCTTATTTTCTATTTTTTAGAAAAAGTATCTTTTTATGGATGTTTGCAACTGATATCGCACTAGAGACTATGACCTGAGAGTGAATGCGTCGCATGTCACCCAAAGGGTACCATACTAAACATCTAAGCTGTTGGAAAGAAACTCTCCAACAACCCTTTCTCAAGTAGCTTAAGGCTCGTAGCATACGACATCAATTAACCTTTATTACTGTATTTTGATTTGTTTGAAGATGAGAAGAGAAAAACGCACTAAAGGGGAACTGATCCAATCCTAAAGTTGTCATGCAAAGTTGATCCTATGGTTGAGGTTAGGAGGGAACTACCTAATGTTATCATACATGGTTAGAACCCTAACGTCTGTCATAACTTCTCTTGAACAAGAGAAGTCAGAGTTCCTAGGGGAACATGGCAAAGGAAGACAACATCAAAAGAAATAACTGTAAAGAAAATTACTATAAATAAAATGCATGCAATGCAACAAACAAGCAGAAGGAGCCAAGCTCTACTTCTAGAGCAGACAAGCCCAAAGGCAACACACAACACAGGTAAGGGAGACAAACTCAACCTTAAGCCAACAAGCAAAGCCAAGCAATAACAGTCAAGCAGAGGGAGCCAGACTCAACCTCTATATGCAGACAAGCAAAGGGAGCTAGTCTCAACCTTTAGGATGCTCTTAGGCCTAAAATCATCTACATGAGGCCTAGTCTAATGCAACACACCAAACAGTCACACAAGCAACATTCAAGCAACAGAAGATACATCAGATAAAAATAGCAGACAAACAGCTCAACAACAAAGCAGATAAATAGCAAAACAAACAATAGTCTGCAAACAACTTCAAATCCAAGCCATCTTCAAGAGAAGTCTTCATCTTCAAGCTTCAACAAGTTCCAACAAGAGAGAAGAGAGTTAACATCAAGATGATTGTATGATGATGGGAAGCATGATGGAAACCAAGGGAATCCATCATGACACTCAACCATGCATTAGATATAGGCATCCTCAAAGGTTCTACCTCTTGTAAAATGCCACACATCCTTCCAAAGGAGGGATGAGGCTTCCACATAGGGACCTTGAATCATAGGATGAGGATGGAAAGCAGTCAAAGCAATCCATGTTTATTTGAAGAAAGAGAAATCCAACTAAAGATCTTCCTAAACCCTAATTGATTAAGCTACAAGAAAGCTACTAAAAGAGGTCTAAACACCAAAACCAAACACCACAATCAAGAAAACAGAAGCTTCTACAGGTCTAAAGCACCATCCAAAAAGAAAAGAAATTATCTTATGCTATGGGTCACCATTGAAGTCAATCTAAAGGAAAGGTCAAGTTAGAAGCACATTAAAACTAGCCTAAGTACTAAATCAAATTAAAATACGAAAACTACTTCTAAAATCCTATAAGATTTTCTAGGGGAACCTAAGAAGGTTAAGGACCTATAGTAGAAAGGTCAGGGATCAAATCAAATGGGAAGGTCACCTAAAAAAATCCTAGATCACAAGGTATCAAATGAAAACCCTAAAATGGAAGGTCTAATGATCCTAAACCAAAACAGAACCTAATGTTGTCAAAAAAATCTGAATTAAATCCTAAGGGATCATGCATCTCTATACTAGTAGCCAGCAAAAAATCTCATTCAAATTCAATACCAATCAGCCATACAATAATCAGCAAGAAAATGAGAAAATAAGCCAAAATAAAAGAAATGAAGCAAGTGGAAAAATGCTCAATAAAAGAAAAATTAAGCAAAAATTGAAATATTAAAGCATAGAAAAATCAAGAATAAAATGAGGAGCATCCACATATTTTTATTTTATTTTTCTGAGGATTAATGAATTTAATATGAATTTTGGAATGCAAATGAATTAAAATAAAATGAAAAATGAATTTTAAAATGAATTAAAGCTGGAAAATAACACGCGAGTTGGATGGTTGGACTTTGTATGCAGATCCAAGGAACCTCATCAAGCCAACTCAGCTGCCAGGTCATATTAATGAAACGATGCGTTTCATTCCAAACTTCAGATCCAACCACAAGCGTCGGATGAGTGGATAAAGTCATGGTTTCATGCTGATCCAAGAGCTCCCTGTATCGCCCCGTTTCTGAATTCCCATTTTTATTGAGTCCTTATTTGATTTATTTAAGTGATTATTTTATTTATGTGGAATTTGTGTGATAATATGTTATGTTTATATATTGAGCTATTTTTGCCGACTTTGAGAGTTTCGGGTAAAAATAGGTTGGAGGGTATTTTAGACATTAGTGATAATATTAAGTGGATATTTTGTGAGAATTAATTGATAAGTGTGTGGAAAGAATTTGGGAGAAAAGAAATAGAATATGTGTTATAGAGAGAATACAGAAAGATAGAAACATTAAGAAGAAAAACAAGAGAAAGAAAAGAGGAGGAGAGAAAAGAAGAGAAAGTGGAGCAAAACTTAGAATCATCAAGAATCAACCTTAGCTTGCGATTATTCAGGTAAGGGTGAGAAGTTTTATCATCTTGATAATGTATATGATCATGTATGTGCTAGATTGGGTTTGTTGGATCATTTTCTATGTTTCCATTTCTAGGTCGGAAGTTGATTTAATCGGTAGAAACTGTGTTTTATCGGTTAGAATTTGGAATAGATGGTGTAGTATAGTCGGGTGATGAGTGGGTTGTACTACAGGAACTAATTTGGACAAAATCGGTCGGTTTGTGAGGTTTGGGCTTTTGGACGGCCATGGGAGTTCTGAGTTCGCAGGTTCGCCAGGCGAATGGCAGCGAAGCTTCGCCGGGCGAAGCCCAGCGAGCAGTAGCGAACCAAGTCAGTAGAATCTACCCTGTCTTCGCTGGCAAGTGCGCCAGACGAATGAGAGTGGCGAAGGTTCGCCAGGCGAGTATGCTAGCGAGTAATTCTAGAATAAATCCCAGTGGTCTTCGCTGGCAAGTTCGCCAGACGAACGGAGTAGCGAAGGTTCGCCAGAGGCTTCGCCAAGCGAAGGTTAGCGAACACATCATCATATTTTCTTACCTTGTGTTTTCCATTCGTGGATCGGTTGTGTGGTTTGGTTGCGATCACTCCTTGTCTGAGATGACTAATTATATGTTGTTATATGTGTTGTGGATAGCCGTATGGTATGAATCCTAGTTTGTGATTTGTGAAGTGTGAAATGTGGCCGTTTGGCAATTTTGTGCATTTATTTGAATTAAATAGAAATGCATGGTGAGATTGATTGTGAATGTGACTCATGTATGAAAATTGGTTTGAATGGATGATAAATATATATATGCTTTGTGATACATATATTTGAAGGCATAGTGAATGTATGCGACGAATGTGATGAATGCATGAGTATGTTTGTAAACATGTATGCATTTCAAGAGTGTCATGAGTCATGTTGCATGTGAAGCATCATGGTATGCATTCTTGTGTCGATTGATCCCTCGGTGGATTTACAGAATGTAACACCCTTCTAAACCCCACGGATAATATATGAATAATCAGAGTAAATTTCCATGCATTTACAAAAGGGCATTACACATAACTTTCAAAATATCAAAACCACCTGTCATGCTCATTACTATTTCGATATAAAATTATGCTTTACAAAACTTCACTTTGCATGTAGCAGCGGATTCAATTATACCATAATTTTCATAAAAGAAACATTTGTTTTTATCACATAAAACAACATCACTTAGGCACTAAGGCCAACATCATAATACTCCAATGGATATAAACACGTTTATAGAGTACATAATGTATATCTTAAACACAACCCAAGCGATCCCAGTGTTACATGACCAGAGCATGACTCGACCCAACATAATTAAATCACTAAACGGCTAGACCAAAAGCGACCTCGTAACTACGAGCAATACTACTCCTTGATACCTGCACGATGTCATGTAGGACATCATTCCAGCAGAAGAGTGAGAAATATTATCATAATAACAATGCATATAATTATATATACACAAATACACAAGCACAAAATACATATATTCCACATTTTCTCACCATAATTCATTATAACTCATCATGTACAATACAACATATATATAATCAAATATGGATAATCACCAATCATATTCATCATGCACGTATCCATAAATCTCAACATTCCACACGAACATACACATATTATGTTTACTCACTAATTCACAATTACACATTCACAATTCTCAAATCAACAATTCATGTTCATAAGCATACTTTCACACAATGATCACATATTCACAACTCTCAATTACACAAGTAATGCACATACGCGTATTCCACCATTCTCAACATACTTCATCATATACTTCACAAAGCATATATATATATATATATATATATATATATATATATATATATATATATATATATATATATATATATATATATATATATATATATATATATATATATATATATATATATATATATATATATATATATATATATATATATATATATATATATATATATATATATATATATATATATATATATATATATATATATATATATATATATATATATATATATATATATATATATATATATATATATATATATATATATATATATATATATATATATATATATATATATATATATATATATATATATATATATATATATATATATATATATATATATATATAGGAAAATATAGACAATCATCAAACATATCCATAGTTCACAATTACACAAGTCATGTACATACACCTATGCATAACTTCATACAACAATCATATATTCATTCCATGAGACTCAATGCAACTCAATGCAACTCATGCCATGTGGTACCAACACTTGTTATCATTTTTCGGTTTTTACACTTAAACCGGGTCCACCCTTCTAGACCGATAACAACAAAAGCCCGTTCCCTAAGCTTTCAAACCCACCCTTCTAGATTTGGGACAAGCCACTAGTCTCCACGAAACTAGCAAACATTGCCTCTTGACTAAATGATGCATATGCAATCAACAACAAAATGCACTTAAGACCGATCACACGTCTTAATCCCATACATTCACATAATTCCTCCCTTCAAGAATTAAACAAGATTGCACACACAACATATCATATAATCAAGTATTCATACTTTTCATCAACATATTTGTCAAACAATGCACGCATATCTTACAATATGCTCCCATGCATTAATTCACAATAATCGGATACAACAAATATGCATTCATAATTCAACCTCATTACCTTTTCAAACAATGCACACATATTCACAATATGTTCTCATGCATTCACAATATCGCATATAATCAATATGCATTTACACTTCAATATCATTACCACATTTATCAAGCAATGCACACATATTCACAATATGTTCTCATGTATTCTTCACATACAAACAATATGCATATATTTGTCAAAGGTCTATATTTCATAATCGATTCTACCATCTAGGATTCACGCCATACGGCTACCCACAGCATATCATATCATAACATGCACAAGCTATACGTTATATAACAAAAGTATTATGCACAATAACACATCAATCACACACATTCGCGACGGTAAAAATCAACACAACAATATGTTTTCAATTTTATGCTATAATTGAACTAGGTACAGGCCTCAAACACATTTTTTCTAGAAATACAATCTCGTTAACTTACCAACGCTTCGAACGGGGGTCAAAACCGACTTACGGTTCAAGAGTTATGAATTTTCGAAGTTTTCCGAAAAACCAGAATTTTGGCTAAACACGGCTACGGGATTTTGCATTTTCGCCCGAGAATCTGACCGATTCAATTCTTTTTTTCAAAACAAACACATACTCATACTCACCTAACATATAACAGTGAATTAGAACCATTAAACACGATTTCTACGAAGTCCGATTTTCACTCAAATCTCAAACCCTCAATTATCCAAAAATGTCAAAACTCACAAACTCAACCAAATTCAATCAAACGAAATCCAATAATCACGGCTAAACATTACCCGACTAAACTATGCAATTTATTTTGAATTCTAACCGTTCAAAACTCGATTCTACCGATTAAACCATTTATGCCCTAGAAATGAAAAATAGAGAAAACTACCAACAAATCAAACGCAACTCATACATAATCATACACATTGATCAAATAATAATGTTTCTCACCCTTACCTTGATTGGATTGAAGCTTGAAGTTGATTCTTGATGATTTCTCCAAGTTTCCCCCTTCTCTTCTCTTTTCTCTTCTTTCTCTATTTTTTCTCTCCTTTTCTTTCTTTCTTTCTCTTATGTTTCTATCTCTTTTCTTTTCTCTCCAATTTCCCTTATATATCCTTCTATTTTCTTTCATTTCTCACAAAATATCTCATCTTATCATTAATTAGAGAATATCTAATAAATCCATATTATTCTACCAAGTAGAATAAATTAATTAAATCCATTAACTCATTTAAATAAATCCAATAATTTATTTAAATCAGATAAATCACATAAACCAATTAATTAGCACAATTAATCACTTATTGAAAAATTGGGCTGTTACAACCCTCCCCCACTTTAGGAATTTTCGTCCTCGAAAATGTTACCTGATTCAAATAACTCTGGATACGACTCTCGCATCCTAGTCTCCCAACTACCTCCACCAAAGGAATCTCTATACCTCGAAGTTGCTTCTCGTTCATCAACCTGAACTGGCAATGTCTCAACAATTAAATCCTCTCTCACTCGTACACTATCCATCTGAATCAATGCACTTCCTCAACTTAGACACATGAACACATCATGCAATTCCCACAAGCGACCGCGGTAAAACAATATAACATGCTATTTTCTCCATGCTTCCGCTGCGCCACTCTGATACAGATCAACAAAACACAGTGGGTGCTTCCGAGACCTCAAGCTCGACCGACACCAGTTACTATTGTAACTCTCGAAACACGTCTTTTCTTGGGTTCTTTTAATCTTTCTAGTCGTCTCTTGCACAATCTCAGGTCCGAGTACAACACTCTCGCCTGGCACACATCAACACAAAGGATTCCTACACCTCTTACCATACAAAGCCTCATACAATATCATTCCGATACTAGAATGATCACTGTCATTGTAGGTAATTCAAGCAGCGATAATTAACTATCCCACGATCCATCTTGATCCAACACACAAGCTTTCCATAAATCCCCTACATACTAGATAGTTCTCTTTGTCTGTCCATTCCGTCCATGGATGCTAGACAGAGTTCAACTTCAACATGACACCCAAAGCGTCTACAACTTTCTCAAAATCTCAACGAAAATTCAGATTCCCATCTGACACAATATTCGACGGTAACCCATACTACCCTGCAACTTCCTCACTATACCTCTTAGCTAGCTTCAGCATAGAATGATTCATCCTCATTAGTAAGAAATGAGTTAATCTTGCCAATCCATTCATAACCACCCAAGTCGAATCATATCCCTTCACATTTCTTCAGAAAACCCGACACAAAATCCATGGGAATACTATCTCACACCATTTAGAAATATTCAATAGTTGTATCAGGTCCAACAACCTCTGATGTTCACACTTCGACTTCCGATAAGTCAAACCAGCATATACCACTTCAACCACTTCTCTCTCCATCTATCTCAATGTTCTTCTTCCAGAGTACTCTTATCCAACTCACACTATTTGGAACACACACTCCATCACGACATCTCATGGTACCATTCTCATCAATCCGAAAATCAGCTCTTCGACTTCAATTTATTAAATTCAATCAATCTATTAACTCAAATTAGAACTTCGACTTCTTCGAATCTTATCAAGAATACCTATAGTCAGTCTCAAGATACAAAGCTCAACTCCCTAAGATATTTTCTTCACAGACCAAACTCATATCCCGAATTTTCTTCATCAGTTCTAACTCATTACCATCATCATTGGTATATACAGAAATTTCCAATTCGATACCTCTGCTACCACTTGGTCTCACTCGAATGGTAATTCAACCCAAAACCATACTCCTTCAGAAGTCCCTATTTATTTCCTCTGCACCATATTCAACTCTTTTTCAAATCAACAAATACCTTAAGTTCTTAAGATCACCAACCATCTCAAATCTCAACTAAACAATTGAGGCTTCCAAACTCCGGCATAAACATGCAACAGCAACCAACTCCAATTACTTGTCAGATAATTCGCTTATGTTCTTTAAGTTTCCTTAAAGCATAACCAAAACTCGCTGATGTTGTACTTAACATATCCCCCAATCATATCAACCAAACATCACAAAACACAACAATTTGTTCTGTCGGATTCGGCAAAACTAATACACGAGCTGTTGACAACTTTCCTAACAATTCCTTAAACTTTCTTCACAGTAGAATATTACTACTTCTTCTCCAACACTGATAACTCAAGTTCTCGATGCTCAACATGATTCTCTATACTCTTCGAGTATATCCAAATATCATCGGTTACCCAACCATTGAACCTGCTGAAATGAGTCGGTACCGCATTTGCATCCACATAGAGTCGTGTGTCGGTCTCTGTGAGTTGCATGTAGACATCTGTGCATGATGTATGGTGAA
Organism: Lathyrus sativus; assembly: GCA_963859935.3. Taxonomy (NCBI): domain Eukaryota; kingdom Viridiplantae; phylum Streptophyta; class Magnoliopsida; order Fabales; family Fabaceae; genus Lathyrus; species Lathyrus sativus. The sequence goes on along the minus strand of OZ012736.1, from coordinate 137,759,911 downwards.
TAAACATGAATGTAGATGTTTATGTAGATTGTTGATAATTGGCATGAATGGAAGGCTTGAATATACATGTATGTGTGAATATATGTGTATATGTATGCATGTTTATGAATTGATATAAACATTGTTGATGCACATTGTGTATGCTTGGTGCTCTACTTGTAAATAGTTATTGTGAATACATTGCGATGTACGGTGTAGTGAGATGAGTTGCGGTGAGAATGCGGAAGACATTTTTGGACGTTATGTGTGTGTGTGTGTGTCTATATATATATATATATATATATATATATATATATATATATATATATATATATATATATATATATATATATATATATATATATATATATATATATATATATATATATATATATATATATATATATATATATATATATATATATATATATATATATATATATATATATATATATATATATATATATATATATATATATATATATATATATATATATATATATATATATATATATATATATATATATATATATATATATATATATATATATATATATATATATATATATATATATATATATATATATATATATATATATATATATATATATATATATATATATATGCATTATGTATTATGATATTATTTCTCACCCTTCTGCTGTTTTATAATGCTCTATGAGGCATTGCAGATTAGATTGCTGGAGTCTTTGTGAAGCGAGTATTTATTTCTTTTGGTCAGATGGCTCTGATATGTAACACTGGGTAGTTCGGAATTATTTTGATTCTTTTGTGATACATCTGTGTATGTATCTGCTGATGAACGTTTTGTAAACTCTACCGATGAATTGAATTAATCTGAACGATGTGTATGATGCTTATGTTAATGAAACGATTTCAATGTTTAGATGTTTCCGCTTTATTCTAAATATTAATTTGTGGGTTTTAAGCTCTATGCTTTGTTTTTAGTTGAGATTTACCTCTTTTGTTACATATCTTCGTGAGCTGGTATTATTTATGTTTCGTTTCGAGGATAATGTGATGCGCCTCTTTTGTACCATGTTATAATTATACTCTGATAGAATTTTTTTCATTAAGTGCCTAAATGGTTTAATTGTTTATTTGGGGGTATAGAAAGGGGGTGTTACATTAAGTGGTATTAGAGCCAGTGTTGAGTTAGTTGTGTCTGTCTCGTTGTTTTGTTGGTTGAACGGTTATTTAACCTTGTTGTTATTTTTGGGAATAATCAGAATATGGCTAGTCGTAATGACAATGCGATGGCTGCTGCATTGGAGGCAATGGTTAGGGCGGTGCAGGGTGCGCCGAATGTGAACGCTAATGATGAGTTTAGAAAGAATCAGCCGCCGGTATTCAAGGGAAGGTTTGATCCGGACGGTGCTCATATTTGGTTAAAGGAGATCGAGAGGATCTTTAGAGTTATGAATTGTGCTGAAGGGAACAAGGTGAGACTTGGGACTCACATGCTGAGAGAAGAAGCCGATGACTGGTGGGTCGGTATGAGACAAGTTCTTGAAGTAGACGATGAGGAAATCACTTGGGATTTATTTCGCACTGAATTTTTGAGAAAGTATTATCCTGAGAGTGTGAAAGGAAAGAAGGAGATGGAGTTCCTGGAATTGAAATAAGGCAATATGTATGTGATAGACTACACGACTAAGTTCACAGAGTTAGTGAAGTTTCATCCTCACTATGATGCGGTGACGGCGGAATTTTCCAAATGTGTTAAGTATGAGAACGGCTTGCGCCCTGAGATCAAGCAAGCGGTGGGTTATCAGAGGATTAGGAGATTTTCGGACTTGACCGAATGCTGTAGAATCTTTGAAGAAGATAGTAAAGCTCGTTCCACTCACTATAAGAGTTTGAATGAGAAGAGAGGGAAGCAACCAGTGAGGAATGAACCTTATGTGACGCCTGCTGATAAAGGCAAGCATAGGGAAAACTTTGTTAAGAGGTCCGGAGGTGGAAGTTCTGGTCCCATTAAGTGCTTTAGGTGCAGTGAAGTGGGGCATAAATCTTTTGAGTGTAAGAAGGATGGAGCGAACGATGCTAACTGTGGAGTTATCGGCCATGCTACAACTGATTGTAGAAGGAACGTGGTGAAGTGTTACAACTGTGGGGAAGTTGGTCATATTAGTACAAAGTGTACTAAGCCAAAGCAAGCTCCAACGAGTAGGAAGGTATTTGCATTAGCCGGTGCAGACACTACTAATGCGGATCGGTTGATTAAAGGTACATGCTTTATTAATAATATGCCTTTAGTTGCTATTATTGATACCGGAGCGACTCATTCATTCATTTCTTTTGAGTGTGCTAAGCGTTTGGATTTGTGTTTGTCTTCTTGTGGTGGTGATATGGTTATTGAGACACCCGCTTTGGGGTCGGTAACTACATCTTTGGTATGTTTAAGCTGTCCTTTGACCATATACGGTAAAGACTTTATTATGGACTTGGTGTGTTTGCCGTTAGAAGGATTAGATGTGATCTTGGGTATGAATTGGTTGCAGTATAATAGAGACCATATTGACTGTTATCACAAGTTGGTAAGGTTTCCTTCCTTGGAGGAAGATGAGGAAGAGAGTTTTCTATCTACTAAAGAGTTGAAGAAACTTTTGGCAGATGAGGCTCAAGTGTTCTATTTGTTTGCATCATTGTCGGAAGAGGCTAAGGTTGAACTGGATATGGTTCCAGTGGTGTGCGACTTTCCAGAAGTATTTCCGGAGGATATTGCAGATGTACTGCCGGAAAGAGAAGTCGAGTTTTTGATTGATCTGGTTTCGGGTACTAGACCGATTTCGATGGCACCGTATCGTATGTCGGCATTGGAGTTGGTAGAGTTGAAGAAACAGTTGAATGATTTGTTGGAAAAGAGGTTTGTTAGGCCAAGTGTTTCTCCTTGGGGTGCACCAGTATTGTTAGTAAAGAAGAAAGATGGGAGTATGCGGTTGTGTATTGATTATCAGCAGTTGAACAAGGTAACTATTAAGAACAAGTATCCGCTTCCTAGAATTGATGATTTGATGGACCAATTGGTTGGTGCCCATGTTTTTAGTAAGATTGATTTGAAGTCGGGTTATCACCAGATTCGTGTTAAAGATGAGGATATTCAAAGGACGGCTTTTAGGACACGGTATGGTCATTATGAATTTTCAGTGATGCCATCCGGAGTTTCTAATGCGCCAGGTGTGTTTATGGAATACATGAATCGTATTTTTCATGATCAGTTGGATCGTTTTGTGGTTGTGTTCATCGACAACATTTTGATTTACTCTAAGTCCCAAGAAGAGCATGTAGAGCATTTAAGAGTTGTGTTGCAGATTTTGAAAGAGAAGCAATTGTATGCTAAGTTGTCGAAGTGTGAGTTTCGGTTATCGGAAGTGAGTTTTATTGGGCATGTTATTTCTGGTAACGGTGTTAGTGTTGATCCGTCCAAGATTGATGCGGTAATGCAGTGGGAAGCTCCTAAGTTAGTTATGGAGATTCGAAGCTTTTTGGGATTAGCCGGTTATTATCGGAGGTTTATTGAAGGATTTTCGAAGTTAGCACTTCCGTTGACTCAATTGACTTGTAAGGGAAAGGCATTTGTTTCGGATATTGAGTGTGATAAGAGTTTTGTTGAGCTTAAGAGAAGGTTGACAACGGCACCGATTTTGATTTTGCCGAATCCGACGGAGTCGTTTGTGGTTTATTGTGATACTTCTTTATCCGGTTTAGGTGGTGTTTTAATGCAAGATGGGAAAGTTGTGGCTTATGCTTCGAGACAATTGAGAGTGCATGAGAAAAACTACCCTACGCATGACTTGGAGTTAGCGGTCGTGGTGTTTGTTTTGAAAATTTGGAGGCATTATCTGTATGGTGCGAGATTTGAAGTTTTTAGTGATCACAAGAGTTTGAAATATTTGTTTGATCAGAAGGAATTGAACATGAGGCAGAGGATATGGTTAGAGTTTTTGAAGGATTATGATTTTGGTTTGAATTACCATCCGGGTAAGGCAAACGTAGTAGCCGATGCTTTAAGTCGAAAGTTGGTTCATATGTCAATACTGATGGTGAGAGAATGGGAATTGTTGGAGAATTTTAGAGATTTAAGTTTGGTTTGTGAGATAACGCCGAGTAGTGTGAAACTTGGTATGTTGTATGTCACGAATGATTTTCTTGCTACCGTGTGCGAAAAGCAAAAGTTGGATTTGAAGTTTGTCGATTTGAGATTTCGTGGTCGTATTTGTATTCCCGATGATGTAGAGTTGAAAAAGATGATATTGGAGGAAGGACACCGGAGTAACTTAAGTATTCATCCGGGAGCGAATAAGATGTATCAAGATTTGAAGAAAATCTTTTGGTGGTCCGGATTAAAGAGGGATGTAGCTCAGTTTGTGTATTCGTGCTTGACTTGTCAGAAGTCTAAAGTGGAACATCAAAAGCATAGTGGTTTGATGCAACCGTTGGACATTCCAGAGTGGAAGTGGGATAGTATATCGATGGATTTTGTTACGGGATTGCCTAGTATGTAAAGAGGTCACAATTCCATTTGGGTGATTGTTGATAGGCTTACTAAATCTGCTCACTTTATTCCGATAGATATTAGTTATCCTTTGGAGAAGTTAGCCGAGATTTATGTTGGTGTGATTGTGAAGTTACATGGGATTCCTAAGAGTATTGTGTCGGATAGGGATCCTAGATTTACTTCGAGATTTTGGGAAAGTTTGCAAAAGGCTTTGGGTTCTAAGTTGAGATTGAGTTTGGCTTATCATCCGCAGACAGATGGTCAAACCGAAAGGACGATTCAATTATTGGAAGATTTGTTGCGTGCTTGTGTGCTCGAGCAAGGTAGTGCTTGGGATGGTTATTTGGCATTGATTGAGTTCACCTATAACAATAGTTTTCACTCAAGTATTGGTATGGCACCATTTGAGGCTTTGTATGGTCGGAGATGTCGAACACCTTTGTGTTGGCATGAAACCGGAGAGAAGTCGGTAGTTGGACCGGAGATAGTACAACAAACGATGGAGAAGGTGAAGTTCATTCAAGAAAAGATGAGAGTTTCTCAGAGTAGGAAAAAGAGTTATCATGATAAGAGAAGAAAGAATCTTGAGTTTCAAGAAGGTGACCATGTGTTTTTGAGGGTTACACCGATTACAAGTGTGGGTTGTGCTTTGAAGTCGAAGAAGTTGACTTCTCGTTTCATTGGTCCGTATCAGATTACTGCAAGGGTTGGTGATGTGGCTTATCGTGTGGCGTTGCCTCCGAAACTTTCAAATTTGCACGATGTGTTTCATGTTTCGCAATTTCGGAAGTATGTTTCGGATCCGTCACATGTGATTCCGATGGATGATGTGGAAGTGAGGGATAATCTTACAGTTGAGGTTTTACCGGTTAGGATTTTGGACCGTGAAGTTAAGAGGCTCAGAGGTAAGGATATCGCACTTGTGAAGGTGGCATGGGGAGGTGCTACGGAAGGCAATATGACTTGGGAATTGGAGAATAAGATGCGTGAGTCGCATCTAGAACTGTTTGAATCAGGTAATATTTTCGAGGACGAAAATTTCTAAAGTGGGGGAGAGTTGTAACGCCCCGATTCTGAATTCCCATTTTTATTGAGTCCTTATTTGATTTATTTAAGTGATTATTTTATTTATGTGGAATTTGTGTGATAATATGTTATGTTTACATATTGAGCTATTTTTGCCGACTTTGAGAGTTTCGGGTAAAAATAGGTTGGAGGGTATTTTAGACATTAGTGATAATATTAAATGGATATTTTGTGAGAATTAATTGATAAGTGTGTGGAAAGAATTTGGGAGGAAAGAAATAGAATATGTGATATAGAGAGAATAGAGAAAGATAGAAACATTAAGAAGAAAAATAAGAGAAAGAAAAGAGGAAGAGAGAAAAGAAGAGAAAGTGGAGCAAAACCTAGAATCATCAAGAATCAACCTTAGCTTGCGATTAATCAGGTAAGGGTGAGAAGTTTTATCATCTTGATAATGTATATGATCATGTATGTGCTAGATTGGGTTTGTTGTATCGTTTTCTATGTTTCCATTTCTAGGTCGGAAGTTGATTTAATCGGTAGAAACTGAGTTTTATCGGTTAGAATTTGGAATAGACGGTGTAGTATAGTCGGGTGATGAGTGAGTTGTACTACTGGAACTAATTTGGACTGAATCGTTCGGTTCGTGAGGTTTGGGCTTTTGGACAGCCATGGGAGTTCTGAGTTCGCAGGTTCGCCAAGCGAATGGCAGCGAAGCTTCGCCGGGCGAAACCCAGTGAGCAGCAGCGAACCAAGTCAGTAGTACCTACTCTATCTTCGTTGGCAAGTTCGCCAGGCGAATGAGAGTGGCGAAGGTTCGCCAGGCGAGTATGCTAGCGAGTGCTAGCAAGTAATTCCAGAATAAATCCCAGTGGTCTTCGCTGGCAAGTTCGCCAGGCGAATGAAGTAGCGAAGGTTCGCCAAAGGCTTCGCCAGGCGAAGGTTAGCGAACATAGCAGCATATTTTCTTTCCTTCTGTTTTCCATTCGTGGATCGGTTGTGTGGTTTGGTTGCGATCACTCCTTGTCTGAGATGACTAATTATATATTGTTATATGTGTTGTGGGTAGCCGTATGGTGTGAATCTTAGTTTGTGATTTGTGAAGTGTGAAATGTGGCCGTTTGGCAATTTTGTGCATTTGTTTGAATTAAATAGAAATGCATGGTGAGATTGATTGTGAATGTGAACCATGTATGAAAATTGGTTTGAATGGATGATGACTATATATATGCTTTGTGAAACATATATTTGAATGCATAGTGAATGTATGCGACGAATGTGATGAATGCATGAGTATGTTTGTAAACATGTATGCATTTCAAGAGTGTCATGAGTCATGTTGCATGTGAAGCATCATGGTATGAATTCTTGTGTCGATTGATCCCTCGGTGGATTTGCAGAACCTCGTGTGCCCTTGTGGGGTGTGAGCGATGGTTATTTATTGATCCCTCGGTGGATTTGCAGAACCTCGTGTGCCCTTGTGGGGTGTGAGCGATGGTTATTTATTGATTCCTCGGTGAATCTGCAGAACCTTGTATGTTGCGATGGTTATTTATTGATTCCTCGGTGAATCTGCAGAACCTCGTGTTCCCATGTGGGGTGTGAGCGATGGTTATTTTGGTTCTTCAATTGAACTTGCTGAAATGAGTCGGTACCGCATTTGCATCCGCATAGAGTCGTGTGTCGGTCTCTGTGAGTTGCATGTAGACATCTGTGCAAGATGTATGGTGAATAAACATGAATGTAGATGTTTATGTAGATTGTTGATAATTGGCATGAATGGAAGGCTTGAATATACATGTATGTATGAATATATGTGTATATGTATGCATGTTTATGAATTGATATAAACATTGTTGATGCACATTGTGTATGCTTGGTGCTCTATTTGTAAATAGTTATTTTGAATACATTGCGATGTACGGTGTAGTGAGATGAGTTGCGGTGAGAATACGGAAGACGTTTTTGGACGTTATGTGTGTGTGTGTGTGTGTGTGTGTGTGTGTGTGTGTGTGTGTGTGTATATATATATATATATATATATATATATATATATATATATATATATATATATATATATATATATATATATATATATATATATATATATATATATATATATATATATATATATATATATATATATATATATATATATATATGTTTATATGCATTATGTATTATGATATTGTTTCTCACCCTTCTGCTGTTTTATAATGCTCTATGAGGCATTGCAAATTAGATTGCTGGAGTCTTTGTGAAGCGAGTCTTCATTTCTTTTGGTCAGATGGCTCTGATATCTAACACTGGGTAGTTAGGAATTACTTTGATTCTTTTATGATACATCTGTGTATGTATCTGCTGATGAACGTTTTGTAAACTCAACCGATGAATTGAATTAATTTGAACGATGTGTATGATGCTTATGTTAATGAAGCAATTTCAATGTTTAGATGTTTCCGCTTTATTCTAAATATTGATGTGTGGGTTTTAAGCGCTATGCTTTGTTTTTAGTTGAGATTTACCCCTTTTGTTACATATCTTCGTGAGCTGGTATTATTTATGTTTCAGTTCGAAGATAATGTGATACGCCTCTTTTATACCATGTTATAATTATACTCTGATAGAATTTTTTTCATTAAGTCCCTAAATGGTTTAATTGTTTATTTGGGGGTATAGAAAGGGGGTGTTACACTCCCAGTCATCGTCCCCATTTGAATCTCTGAGGGAGGGAAAGTCTCAGTGTGGTGGCCGGAGAAAGACGTCGGTCGTCTTTTCCGCCGAGGTCAATAGAACCAGTCATCCAAACCTCACTAGTCATAACCAAACCGGTACCGTTCTCTTCAGTTTTTCACCCTGAGCAAGAATCTAACCTTCATTTGTGCTAAATCTCCATGAATTGTGAAACTCGAAGGCAAACAGAAAGTGCACCAAAATCTTGATCCTCATCAAACTCAAAACCAAAGCCATGGATCTTCTCCTATCCTCACCAGGATCACTTTGATAGGCTCAATTTCCATTATCTCTCAATAAACAGCCATATATAACTTCAAACAGAAACGGCACCACACCTTTGATCATCACGAAACCTCCAATTTTCTAGCCGAAAATGATCTAGGTTCCTTCCTAATGCCTAACCAGATGTCAATTCTACTTAGATCATGCTAAAATTAGTGCAATCATGAATTGTTCAAACCTGGTTTGTAGTCAAATTGAGGCAGTTATGGTGCTCCTCTTGCTCCATTCTTGTGCAGATACACTCAATGAAGTATGCTGAAGATGCTTAAAGCTTTGAATTGCCTTGAATTGCTCTGAATCAGAAATCACGATTTTCACTTTTGCTCTTGAAACTCAATCTTCAATCTTTGGCTATGGCACGAAATGAACACCAAAATGGATCTGAATCCATCATGGAACTTATATAGAAGATGTTTGTGGGCTTTGGAGGTCCATTGAAGGCCCAAATCAGAATATCCACATTTCAAATTTCCTCCAAAAACTCAACAATGGAATGCATGAATTCTGGCTATTTTAACCTTCTAGAAACTTCAATTAGCTTGCCTATGGTCTGGCGAGAGTGTAGGGATCAAAAGGAAAACTTGTTTGCACCTTATGAGCAATCTTTGATGTGTTGCTTATTCATGAAGTAACAAATCAAACCACTGTGAAATAATCCCCAAATGAAAATTCTAATAATTCCAAAGTGCTTAGAAAGATTTTTCTACTCAAAATATGTCATTACTTGGTCTTGTTTGAACACATAATTATTTCTGAATTTTTCACTTAAATGCCTTTAAATTCCCCTTTTGTCAATCTCTTTCAAACCAAGTCACACCCTAAGGCAAATCAATTCATCATGAGTACATGGTTGACCTAAAAACATCATTTTGAGAAAGTTTTGTGTTGGAAAAAACTTCATTTGAAGCTTGCAAGATAGTGAAAATGACCTATGATGTCAAATGACCAATAATCTTACTTTCCCAAAATACCCTTAATTTGTAAACCTCATAACATGAGTTATAAAAATCAGATGGAATACTTCTAATACAATTTGGAAAGCTAAGATCAAATCCTACAACTTTCATGTTGGCCAAAAGTTTAGGAGAAACACCCTTCTAGGTCAAAAGTTCCTTGGAAGTTGGTTGACTTTTGCAGACAAATTTCACATTCATCTGATGACCTGTAACTTGTCTGGATCATAACTTGAGTTCTATAAATCTAATGGAGGACTTCTAGTACTCAAATTAAATCTAAGAACATGCTCTACAAGTTTCATGTTGGAAAAAAGTTGGGATGAAACTTGTATCGTGCGATAAGTGGTCTTGAAGTCAGGCACTAAATAGGAGATTTTACCCTGAGAACCCTAGTTTAGCAACTCCTCACACTTTTAAATTTTCTTGGATTGATCTTGGAATAACACCTCATGTATCTCAACACAACTTTAGATGATCCCATAGACTTAGAAATAAGTCTTAATCTCCTTAAATTGCACAGTTGACTTAAGGTTACCTAGATGAAAACCCTAATTGCAACACCTTCAACAATGGCTCTTCACACTTGGCACAATGACTTGACTGAGCTCCACCATGACCCTCAAGGCACTCCATGAGCTCTATTCACACTCTATACATGATCAAGGCTTCACAATCCACTGATAGTCTCCAATTGGTCCTCATGTTAGGAGATTAACCACATACAAACAACCAAACTTCTCAAGAACCCAACCCTCTTCCTGATGACTTTGGTGACTTCTCCAGCTTGAATAAAACCTCTAGATAGGCTCCTCTTGATATAAACCACACTTGATCCCCTGTTAAATGAACAATGCTATGCTATGCAAATGATAGATCAATGATATGCTAATGCAATGAAAAATAAACCAAGTAAGAAAGGGTTAGGCAAATTTTGGGGTGCAACAACTGCCCCTATTCAAACGGCTTGAACCTGACTGGATGAAATGCGAACGACTTTCAAACAATGGAGGTAAAAGATGGTTGAATACCGAAGAACTCGGAAATTTGTCAACTGAAGGAATAAACTGTAACGACTGCTTGGGGAACAAAAATCCAGAGAATTGAATATGGTTGTCATGACAACAACTGATCAGTCATCTGGTTACAGAACCTGATTTCAACATCAACCACCTGCGCGACGCCTCAGGCATTGAATCCGAATGAACAATCTTCGAATATACGCTACAATAAGTGGGCACTACGTAAAGCGCACATGGTCAATATACTATCCTTGACCATCCTATTTCCGCGAAAACGGGCGAAGCACTAAGTAAAAGTGCTACTCTGGCATCTGAAGACTTGAACGAACAATTATGCGGGGAACATTTCTGACACTACCAGTATTTACACTACGTAAAGTGCGAACTTGGGTAATAACTCTGTCAACACGGGTAACAACTCTCCGTCAACACGGGTAACAACTTCGTTAACACAGGTAGACTCTCTATCAACAGGGGTAAATTCTCCGTCAACACGAGTAAACTCTCCGTCAACACGGGTAAACTCTCCGTCAACACGGGTAAACATTAGGTAGAATCTCCATCAACACGGGTAAGGATCTCCGTCAACACGGGTAACATCTCTGTCAATCACAGGTAACAATCTCTGTCCATCACAAGTAAAATCTTCGTCAACACAGGTGAGAACTCTGTCCATCACAGGTAACAATCTCTGTCCATCACAGGTAAAATCTCTGTCCATCACAGGTAACGATCTTTGTCCATCACAGGTAACAATAGGTAAACTCTCCTTCAACACGGGTAAGGATCTCCATCAACACGGGTAAAAATAGGTAGAATCTCCGTCAACACGGGTACGGATCTCTGCCAACACGGGTCGAAACTCTCCGTCAACACGGGTCAAACTCTCCGTCAACACAGGTAACATCTCTGTCAACCACAGGTAACAATCTCTGTCTATCACGGGTAAAATCTCCGTCAACACGGGTACGGATCTCCGCTAACACGGTTCAAAACTCTTCATCAACACGAGTCAAACTCTCCGTCAACACGGGTAACATCTCTATCAATCACACGTAACAATCTCTGTCCATCACAGGTAAAATCTCCGTCAACACGGGTACGGATCTCCGCCAACACGGGTCGAAACTCTCCGTCAACACGGGTCAAACTCTCCGTCAACACGGGTAACTTCTCTGTCAATCACAAGTAACAACTCTCCGTCAACACGGGTAGCAACTCTGTTAACACAGGTAGACTCTCTGTCAACACGGGTAAATTCTCCGTCAACACGGGTAAACTCTCCGTCAACACGGGTAAACTCTTCGTCAACACGGTTAATCATTAGGTAGAATCTCCGTCAACACGGGTAAGGATCTCCGTCAACACGGGTAACATCTCTGTCAATCACAGGTAACAATCTATGTCCATCACAGGTAAAATCTCCGTCAACACGGGTGAGAACTCTGTCCATCACAGGTAACAATCTCTGCCCATCACAGGTAAAATCTCTGTCCATCATAGGTAACGATCTCTGTCCATCACAGGTAACAATAGGTAAAATCTCCGTCAACACGGGTAATGATCTCCATCAACACGGGTAAAAATAGGTAGAATCTCCGTCAACACGGGTACGGATCTCCGCCAACACGGGTCGAAACTCTCCGTCAACACGGGTCAAACTATCCGTCAACACGGGTAACATCTTGGTCAATCACAGGTAACAATCTCTATCCATCACAGGTAAAATCTTCGTCAACACGGGTACGGATCTCCGCTAACACGGGTCGAAACTCTCCGCCAACACGGGTCAAACTCTTCGTCAACACGGGTAACATCTCTATCAATCACAGGTAACAATCTCTGTCCATCACAGGTAAAATCTCCATCAACATGGGTGAGAACTCTGTCCATCACAGGTAACAATCTCTGTCCATCACAGGTAAAACCTCCATCAACACTGGTGAATTCTCCGTCAACACAGGTACAATCTATGTCCATCACAGGTAACGATCTCTGTCAACATGGGTACAATCTCTGTCCATCACAGGTAACGATCTCCGTCAACACGAGTAAAAACTCTGTCCATCACAGGTAAAATCTCTGAAGGTTTAATCCATAAGATTTTTTTCAACGCTGCTGTAACAACAATCTGAGGAAAACTCTACTCTGACGTCAACTGCCTGGTACTTACATCGACAACAAGTGACGACTTCAAAGGTCTAATCACTGAAACCTTTTAACACTGACGTAACATCAATCTGAGGGAAACTCCACTGGGGAAGAAGAGAAACTTAACCAAGCAACTCTGATGAGGGCACGCATGATAGGACGAATGTTATCATCACATATCTCACGCAAAAAATTTGAATATTCGAAAACCATTCTGAGAAAGAATTCCAATTACCTGCAAGGAAACCCTTGAAAACAAAGAGGTAACCGACCTGGCTTATGTTTCAAAATGCATATGTTTGAAAATGGCGTAATGCTCCATATAAGATGGAACGCTACGCATCTGACAATGAAATGCAAATATGATGCAGATATGATGATACAGATCCGCTTCAGCAAAATAAATACTGAAGACAAAGCCAACTCCGCTGGGGATAACCAAGTATCACAGAATTATTCCAAGCAAAATAAATGCTGGAAAGGTGAACCGACTCCGCTGGGGGAAGAAACAATCCCGCTGGGGGATAGCTTAACAAAACCGTAGTTACGAACTCTGTAGAGGATGATCAGCCTATTGGAGGAAAGACACGTTGTTCTGCATAAAAGACATATCAAATGCAATGCATATGGCAGCTTTCAAAATCCATTCCTGTTCACTGGAAAAAATTTGTGACATCATTCGTCAACATGTCAAAATTAATGCAATGCTGTAATGGGAATCCTTTCTAGGAGTCAGCTCCGATGCGATCTTTACCGAAGTATGCCCTCGAAACAAACCTATTTCAATTAGGACTTTTAAAGGTTGTAACATGGTCAGGTTCACGGTTTATGCAAGAAAAGATAAAGGCTCAAAATTCATTGTAACCCACCCATTCTCCGTGATGTTCTCCGATCCTACATTCAGCTAATTCGAACTTAGCGTTCTCCTTTCAAAGGTTGAGTAACAGTTCAAGGAATTACACTTTTCAAAGTGACAGTCGCTCCCTTTTCGTCTTTTGGCGCCCGGAGCCACACGATTTTGTTCTTGTTTGAGGATTTTTCTTTCACAATCCCTTTTCGCTTTTCTTTTTTGCTTTCCCCTAACTTTTGCCTGGACTAACTCTTTAGAGTTTCTTCAATTTGGAAGTCCAGCGAGGTACCCTAATTTTTGCCTAAGTCGCTTGCTTTCAAGATTTGACTTAGCGGGCTTTTCTTTTCGATTCTTTCTTTCTCTTCTTTTTTTTTTGGAACAAATCGTATGACCTCGACTCGTATGACTTGTTAAAGAGATTGTGACTCTTTCACTCCTGATCGACCAGGCTTAACCATTGTGGTTTTTTAGGTACGACCTATATAGGTGGGATCTATCCTCGAACGAACACTCCTTTTGTAATTCGAATGCTTGGTCAAATTAACTGATACCTACCCTGCCCCGGGTTAAGATTTAGGGTTTTTCATTTTCAGAAAGAAACTCCTACTACTCGGCTCAAAGGGGTTAACAAGGGATTATCTTCCTTATATCTCCGGTGTTTGGGGATTGAGACAATGCCTATACATCACAGGTTTTTATTCAAAAGCATAGCATCGGCAGCTTACGCATCATTGGATTTCGTCATCCTCCCCGGATTCCACTTAAACAAGCGTTTGCAATAAAAGAAAGCACAAGAGTGAACACGAATGGATTAATTCAAAACATGCCGATTTATTCCATTATCAATATCAATTGAAAAACAACATGCTTTACAAACAAAATTTGCAATTAAACAGGAAAGAAGCCACAAATGTAAAGAAATGACATGAAAAATGCAGATTGCCAGCTTCTAGGAACTGGGCTTACAAACTTATTTGCTGCTGAACCAGCCATCTTCAAAGTTGCTTATTGAAACTACTCTGCTCAAAACAGCAACTAGGTGAACTGCCTCTCTGATTTCTTTGGGTTTTGCCTGGCATGCAGGTTTGACCGATAACAGTAAGGCTGCTGATTCTGGAGAGGAGCTGATGTCTGTTGCAAAGACTGGCCAGATTGTTGACCTTGAATAGTTGAAACACTCGGAGATTGAGTCTGAATTATTAGGGACTCCTTTTGTTCAGGTGCTTTCATCCTCAAACTTGGTATAGGCACAGGCAACAACTGAGGACAGGGGGATTCTGACACCATTGATTGCAGGATATACTCCTGACCTACTGCAGCTTTGGGAACATCCATCATCTTGGCAACAGTTGGAGTAGGACCATCAGGTACAGTTACGCCGCTCGGCGTGAATTCAATAGCTTTTGAGTCAATCAGATCTTGAACCTTGTGCTTAAAAGCATGACAGTTCTCAATGCTATGCCCCAGTGCCCTAGTGTGGAAGTCGCAACGGGCATTCATATCAAAACCTGATGGTATGTTACCCTCAGGTGGATCCAAAGTCCAAAGTTCAACCAACCGAAGACGAAGCAAAATTGGCAACAACTGAGTGTATGTCATTGGGATCTAGTCGTAAACTCTGCTAGTTGATTTTACCTTCTGAGCGTACCCCCCTAGTCACATGGTTATCCTGAGAAGCAATGCGTTGGAGAGCAAAATTCAAGGCTCTTTGTCGTCCATGAGACATCTGCGGCTTATCAACCATTGGTACAGGTTCCACAGGCACGGGTGGAACAAGCATCTTTGCTATGGCTTCAAGTAGCTGATTATCTTCTTTCCTGAGCACATTCTTTAACACCTCCATGATCAGGCCCACCTAGGTCCTCAGCTGATTGTTTTCCTCTTTAAGTACCTACTGGTTCGAACATAACTCTTGCATGTTCTCCATAACCTGCCTCATATGGCCTCGCACCTCACTCAGCTCTGCTCGTACCTGTTCCATAGCCTTGTGGGAATTTCTGTAATTTTCCTGATCGGGTATCCTGAAATAATCTGCACCAACAGAGGGTTAGGAAAACAGCTCAATGTACCTGTTATGCAAATGATTTATGCGAATGCAAACGTGTGTCTATGCATTAGGGAGATCCCTCCTCCGGTTCTAGTGCCAGAGTGCCGGTACTGATAGTAAGAAGCCCGGATCCAGACATTGAAATAACATCTCATATATATATATATATATATATATATATATATATATATATATATATATATATATATATATATATATATATATATATATATATATATATATATATATATATATATATATATATATATATATATATATATATATATATATATATATATATATATATATATATATATATATATATATATATATAGCCCAACAAGGCAGCAGTACAATGTCACTGAATACAGGGGAATCAATAGCATGACCTCGACCAACAAGCCTGGTGATGGTCAGCCTACATCAAAGATCAGAAAATATAAAGGGTTACAAAGATAATCAAGTGCGACAGCAGGCACGAAACTCTTTTAGAAACTCTTTTGTCTTGGGGTGATCAGGCCGAGTGAGTAACCCTTCAACAAGCAACTCTCTCTGCATAATAGTGCACTGGAGACCTTCGACAGAATCTTCCCATGCTCCATGGCCAAAACAGTCTTCTAACCTTCGCTTCTTAGACTCAAACATCTGCTTGCGATCTTTCAGATTAGCAATAGCTTTGTTTAGCAAGTCTTCAATGGCATACCTGCTGTTTCAGTTGGTCCTCCCTCTCTTTGTTGCTGGCTAAAGTGGCGTTCCACTGCTGATTGAACTTGGAGATTCTCCGGTATGCTTCATCCAAGTGCTGCTTCTTGGTGGCAAGTACATCATTGACATATTTGAAGTCCAAACCCAAATGCTCAGATCAGCTATCTGCTTGGTCAAGTCCGTATCTAACCTGTTCACCAATTCTGTCTGCTTTTCGAAGGAGTGGACGACTTCATTTCTCTTGCTTCTGAGTTGTACTAGCTCTTTCTCTAACTCTTCGTTGGCCTTTTTCAGCTCTTCCTTCTCAGCTAACACCTGATTATACTGCTGAATAGACACGGTAGTAGGCTCTTCAACCATTTGAGGGCACTCTTGCTTAGCAGGTGGGAAAGGCATCCCTATTGTCTCTGCTCTGGTTCTGATCCAAGTCACATAAGGAGCATAAGCTTGGCTATTGCTCTTACACAACAAAGGTTTTCCTCGTCTACTGATATCATTCCATGCATGTTGAAGCTTAGCTAACATATCCCCTTCTAGAAGACCTGTGAGGTACAAAGATTCCTGCACCTCTTCATCTTTTGGTGGACCCCTCAAAGCATATGCAAACTGTCTGACAAGTAGAGAGGGGTTGTAGTTGATACAACCCTTTCTTCCAATCAGAGGCACATTCGGAAAACCCCTGCAGCTGAAGATGATTTCAGTACCCAACCTATCTCGATCAAACCAAACAATGCTCTCTGCTAATAAACCCATCAAGCGCTCAGACCACTCAGCTGTGGCTGCAGATGAAGCAAAGAGACCTTTCTTGGGCAGGTGACTATCAAACCATCTGTAGAGTAAGGGCACACAACATGATACATTCTTACCCCTTCTTTTTTCGTTCTTGTAATGGATGGAATGATACACATCTCCAATCAAGGTAGGAATTGGATTCCCTGATGCAAAGATGTGGAAGGCATCCAAGTCTACAAAATCAGGCATTGTTGGGAAACAAGATGATGCCATAAATGCAGAGGGCAAGAATGGCGTTGAATATTATCCAACAACCGTCTTTGGCACACTGTTGAGCTTTCCCAACCAGAAACTGCAGAGAAAACTCAGGAACCCCATTCCAACTGGACAGAAGCAACTCAAAGGCATCCAGATGAAGAGCAAGGGCTAGATTAGCCAGATTAGGCTTAGCATCCCTGTGAACGAACGACATCTGATTCTTAACTGGTACACCCAACAACTCAGCATACTCCTCTAATGTAGGTGAGAGAATAAAGTCCGGGAAAGTGAAGCATCTCAATGGAGGATCATAGAACTGCAGCAAGGCATACAACCCACTCAACTCATACACAGAAGGTTTACAAACCAGACTGAGCAGCTTCCCATAAGATTTTCTGAATTCCCCTCTCACTGTATCATCTGCCAAGGCAATCAAACTAGACAGTAGAGCAACATCTGGGGTAGGGAGCTTGTAGGCCACATTCTTCTTCAAAGATCCCATGATAGCATAATAGAAGGCAAGAATACCGGAACCGGGGGATAATGTACTTGCAACACAGACACACGTTAATGATATGCAAATGAATATGCAAAATGCAAAATGCAATCATGCAACAGGGGATCAAGATTGTGCTGCTGAGGAGACCGAGGCTCTGATCCAACACGATCACAACACTGCTCTGATAGCAAAACCCTGAAGAGGACCAATAATTATGCACTGTCGAGAACAACCACGTCTCTGACGATAAGAACCCTCTGAACCCAACAATACTGATTCACTGTCAAGAAAACCAGGTAGTCTGAAGGTTAAGGTTTCCTGCAATAACCCGACCCCACTCATAGGTATGGACCTAATCACAGACAAGATATGGCATCCTATGCATTTCCCAACGTCGCAGACTTTCAAGAAACAATGATACGATACCCAGAAGGTGTGGCATCATCATCTCTTGAAGTGGCCTCACTTAGCTGAGTCACAAATGATCGGTCCCCAGAGTCGAAAATCCTCCAAACCAACAACCCCTCAAGCCCAAAGGGCTGGAAAAGAAGTCAACCGAGAGAATCTCGTATGAGCGTGGATTTCGTGAGACACTAGTTCCTGCAAAGCAAGCACGCGCCCACTACTTTCCACAACTAATGCTAGGTACACTCAAGCCTGGGTTTGGCTTCTCGCTCATCAGAACCCCTTCCCACAACAACACAATAATGATATCATACTGAAAATAAAGTGCAGAAAGTAAAGTGCGATAAATAAAACCCAACAAGCAAACACACAAGCGCTAGGATTGACTTGCATAGGGGATGAGAAACGGTCCCAGCCTAGGGGATGGGAAAAGTCCCCAGCAGCTATAATTCCCCAGCAGAGTCGCCAGCTATCGCTACCGCGAAAATAAGGTGCCAGCAAAACAGAAGAGTCGCCACCTTTCGTTATTTATCCCTCAGAACAGGAAAGGAAACGATCGGAAAAAACCTGACGAAAAGGTATAAGACAAGGTCATCGCAACCATGTCTGGATTCGGGAGTCAGTTACGTAAGGGGAAGGTATTATCACCCCTCAAGTCCATCGTACTCGATGGGATCCACGCTTGTTGTGTTTATCTGACGGGTTGGTTTAACTATCTACCTATCAAGGCTGGTCTGAAAAGAAAAGAAAAATGACTCGGCAGAACACAACAGTCCTATGC